>JABWTJ010000271.1:0-717500 GCA_016801875.1 Solanum sitiens | reverse complement strand
TTTTTGCGATGTATGAATATTAACTCGCGATGCATGGACATTTGCTCTTGATGTCATCCTTCGAATCTAGCTGGACGTTCTTTATAGATTTCATGTTGTTGGAAATTGACTGAAATAAACAATCATATTCCCAAGCCCCTGGTATAAGCAATAAAATAATTATTGCGTCTTCAGGAACATCGTTAATTTGAGAGAGATTTCTCCTCCCTCGACTCCTCCATATTCATCGATCAGAGAAATTCGCTGATTTCTGAGCAATATTATAAGCCTTTTCCACAGAAAAATCGTTAGTTTTAAAATGAACTGATCTGTGTCGATTTCTTCAGTTGCCTGTTCCCTTGTTCTGCTATCTCCGGTTGATCTTCCTGATCTCTCAACTATTGACAAATAAGACAAAATACTTTATGCCAAAACAAAGGAAACATAAAAGAAAAACTTTAAGAAAAACAGATTTCTAAAACTGAATTTTGAAAAAGGTCACTGCCAAGTGTCATGTCATGTCAGGCTTAGCGAACTTCTCTGAGCCTGATTCTTGGAGGTATATCTGATTATGTGATGGGGAGTATTCAAAGTCACTCTGGACTTGTCGATAAATCCATGTTTGAAATTTTGAGGCCATCTTCAAAATTTCTGTCCCAATTAATTTGTCTTGGCTTATCTTCGACTATTGCTGAGTAAATTGCAGAATTTTTGAGACCCTCTCAAAAATTCTGTCCCAGTTGCAAGTCTCAAAATATATTCAGTCTTGACTTGTTGAGGATTCGGAGATGTCATTGCTTGTTTTCTGCATGGCAAACTCTAGTGACCTTTGCAACAAGCTAGCTAGTTCAATAATTATCCAACTATAACGAGGTGGATGTCTCGAAAATATTCCAACTGTAATGAGGTGGATGCTCGATAATATTCCATCTGTAACGAGGTGGATCACTCGATAATATTCCAACTGTAACGAGGTGGAGACTCGATAATATTCCTACTGTAACGAGGTGGATGCTCGATAATATTCAATATGTAACGAGGTGGATGCTCGATAATATTCCAACTGTAACGAGGTGGATGCTCGATAATATTCCATATGTAACGAGGTGGAGACTCGATAATATTCCAACTGTAACGAGGTGGATGCTCGATAATATTCCAACTGTAACGAGGTGGATGCTCGACAATATTCCTACTGTAACGAGGTGGATGCTTGATAATATTCCAACTGTAACGAGGTGGATGCTCGATAATATTCCAACTGTAACGAGGTGGATGCTCGATAATATTCCAACTGTAACGAGGTGGATGCTCGATAATATTCCATCTGTAACGAGGTGGATGCTCGATAATATTCCAACTGTAACGAGGTGGATGCTCGATAATATTCCAACTGTAACGAGGTGGATGCTCGATAATATTCCAACTGTAACGAGGTGGATGCTCGATAATATTCCAACTGTAACGAGGTGGATGCTCGATAATATTCCAACTGTAACGAGGTGGATGCTCGATAATATTCTTACTGTAACGAGGTGGATGCTCGATAATATTCCAACTGTAACGAGGTGGATGCTCGATAATATTCCAACTGTAACGAGGTGGATGCTCGATAATATTCCAACTGTAACGAGGTGGATGGCTCGATAATATTCCAACTGAATATGCTCGAAATATTCCTGAAATGGAAAAACAAATATATGAACCACTTATGGGGTGGATCGCCCAACAAAACTATATGCAAAGTCTTTGATTGGCCAATCAAAGCACATAATCCACTTATGGGGTGGATACCCAATAAATTATAATTTTGACTCTGACAATAATCAAGAAACATGTACGCCTAAATTGCTACGCGACGAACATACTAAATTGACGTATATGCACGTCGAGACTACGATTCTCTCTTTAAAAGACAGAATTATCGAGGTGAATGACTTAATTCATTCACATGAAGATTAAAGACACTTTTGCCTTCCATGACAAACTCAACTAATTTAAGTTTGTTGTTGACGTTTCCAATTGTTAACAAAAACTTGTAACAATTCGATAACTTTGACTATCAAGGAAATATTGCGGTCACCAACATCTTTGTGATGTGATGAACTCGTTGATTCCTTGCAACACTTCTAAGATAGTGTTACTTTTAATCATCTTCAGATCTGATATCGATTTCACATACGATACTGGCTTTACTCATACTATCACCTGCAAAGCTCGACACCAAACGTCAGTATTGACGATGAAGTAAAGAATAAAAGTAAAGATAAATAACTAGATTAAGTTATTTGACTTATCGAGATTAGGTTTTGATGAGTCTGATTATAACTTCAATCATGACTCGTGGCTAGTGATCATCCAACACTTTGTTTCTTAGAACTTTGAAAGAATCTATTAGTGTTTGGCTTCAATATTCCTGCAACATAAAAGACATTGTGTATAAATCACTTGAGGTAACGTAATAAAATGAAGAAAACTTGAGATGAAAAGTTTTCTAGTGATGTTGATGAGGCCACGAGAGGCGTAAATGATGTCATTTTCCATGCTTTGCAGTTTTGACATTGTCGTTTTGTGACTTCGTTGTTCCTGCATTCAAAGAAAAATTCTTAGTTTAGAAAAAATTGATTTGTGTTGGTCTTGTATCCATTCTCCTTCATGCGGTTGACTTATATGCTCGTCCTTCCTTGATAAATCAGTGTTCATGGAATTTTTTGGGACCCTCCTCAAAAGTTATGTCCCGGTCTGACATATATTTGACTCTCGTAACTTGCTTTGTTAATTCTGAGGTTGCCCATTCGAGAATTTTGAGGTCCCTCCTCAAAACTTTGTCCCAGTTTGCCTCAATAAGTAACAAATAACATTTGTGGCTTATTTTTGAGCTCCTAGTTGCAAACTTGATTATCGTAATTTTCTGAGATCCACCCAAAGCTAACTCCGTAGCATTTTGGTCTTCTGTTTTGACTTGTTGAAGAAGTCCATCTTCAAATGAATTTTTGAGATCCTCTCAAAAATTCTGTCCCAGTTTCCTTTATAAAGTGAAAATGGAAATCTTACTGGGTATATGACCGAGCCATTGTGGCGCCTACGTATCCCGTTGAGGTAGGAATCAGGTCAAACGTAGTTCCCCACTCAAAGGTTAACCAAAAATAGAAAATTTTAATAAGAAAATGACCGAAGCCGACACAGGCCGCCTACGTATCTCATTTTTGAGAATTCAGGTCAGACGTAGTTCATTACAAGGGGAGGTATGACAAAATGAACAAATGAGATAAAATGTGCATTTTAAAAAGAAATAATATAGCTTTATAGGCAGAACTCTGGCCGACGTTGGGCATACTTCTTTCCAACCATTCGATGACGAATATTTTCAGATGATTCTGTTCAAAGATATTTGGAAAGGCTTAATCAATATTGATCAAATTGTTGTTGATCATGTTTTGAATCTTGTGCTTGAGGGTTGAACAATTCTATGTGTCGTGTCCAACGGCTCCAGAATGATAAGCACATCTGTGGTCAGCTCTGTAAAATTTCCCCAAAGGATTGGCTGGTCTTCCTTCTATAGGATAGAGCATACCCATTGCTTTCAACCTTTCATAAAGTTGAGTTTGAGATTCCCTTATTGGTGTAAATACTTTAGGAGCCTTCCTACAGTTTGGACGGGGAAATTTTTTCTGATTGACATTATGGTTTTGATATTTCCTTTGGGAAGCTGACCGCATATGGGTAGCCGTGACCATACCTACCTACTCTGTTTTTCCTTTTGATGTATCCATATCACTAATTCTGGTATATTTTCCATTAGATCGCAATGCGGTAAGGTTGGTGACCTTTCCAGTCTTGAAACCATCTTCCAAAGCTTCTCCCACTTTGACGATCTCGACAAATTTTTGTCCCATCATACATAACATTCTTTCATAGTACTCAGGCTTTTGAATTCGAATGAACATTTCAGTGATCTCACGTTCGGACATGGGAGGTTGAACTTTTGAGGCCTCTTTTCTCCAACGAAGAGCGTACTCTCGATAAATTTCTATAGACTTCTGTTTGATCTTCTCCAAGTAGTAGCGATCTGGGGAAGCTTCTACATTATGTCCAAATCTTTCCATGAAATCCTTTGCGAGTGCATTTCAACTTTTCCATTGTTTCAATTCTTGTGACGTAAGCCACTCCAAAGCTTCTCCACTTAGACTTCGACTGAAGAGACGCACCAACAATGCTTCATTTTTGCCAACTCCCACAAGTTGATCACAATAAATCTTTAGATGTGCTAAAGGATTTCCAGTTCCATTAAAAGTGACAAATTTTGGCACTTTAAATCCTTCTGGAAGATCCAAATTCGGATGAATGCATAATTTTTCATAATTCAGCCCCATCTCTTCTGAAGCGTAATCAAATTCTTTTATCACTTTCGCAATCTCCTCCTTCATGATCTGCTTAGTCTTTTCCTCTTTTGCCCTCCACTCCTTCTCCTTCTCCTTCTCTTCGTAGTGGTTAAGTTCGGAATATGACGTATAGTGAAGATGTGGTTTGGTTCGAACTGGGATATTAAAAGTGACTTTCGAAGGTAAGGGTTGAGAGTTTTGTGGATTTTGAGTGTCTATAGAAGGGGTTTGATACATGAAAGGGGGTGTTTGATAATTGTTGATGTTTGAGCTCTGAAATGGAGGGAGTATTTGAGAGTTATTTGAGTTTTGATTTTGAAGAGGAGGAAAAACTTGAGGATTGGTATTCAGGTTCTGAAAAGGATGCAGTGCTTGATATGAAGTGCTGGCGTGATAAAGATTTGACGTGGTTAGGTCAATGGTAGTAGGATTTTGAGTAGGGTTGGAGGGTGGGTTATTTAGGACATGTTCCGAATTTGAAGTCAGAGAAGGAAAATAGAGTGGAATCCTTCCATTGCCTAGAGTGTTGACATTGAGAGTCGGAATTGACATATCTTGTTTTTTCTGGAGCTCAACCCTCAACTCAGTAATCTGTTGCATCAACTGTGCAATTAACTCATTTTGTTCAACGACAGGCGGTTGAACTATAGCAACTTCAGTCAGGCTGGTATTCTCATTATTCTCAGTCATTTTTCTTCTTTCTTTCAATAAATTTCGATTGGGAAAGTAATCTTTGAAAACTTTAAATGTTCAACAACTAATCAACACAAATCAGTTTCGAATACCTGACAAATAAAAATAACTCAAACAACAAATGTGTTAGTTTGTGTAGGTAGTAGGTAATACAAGATACCACACAAAGCTGTAAGCACACAAAAGTCGCTTCATTTGAATAAAGACTAACCCACAAAAAAAATGATTAGATAGACAGAAATTTGTCTCTCTGATTTTTAGCTTTGTGAGTCAAAAATATCGACCTGAGTCAGGACAAAGTCGATTGATTCTTCTGGTTTTTGATTGAAATGTAACTCTAATTCTTTGTAAGAGTTGAAAAGATAAAATTTCTCAGAATGGGGACCGAACCTTGAAAGGCTGCCTACGTATCTCACAAAAGAGAATTCAGGTCCTACGTAGTTCGACCCATTTGAATCTTTTTTTTTTTTTGAAATATTGAATCTTTTTCTGATATGCGAAATTTTTGAAAGAAAAATGTTGAATTTCATTGGGAAACTAAAGACTCAAAGAGTATTTGGACGTACTTTCGATAGTGACTTGATATTTATGCTTAAGGAGTTCTAGAAAATATTTTTCAAGAATCAGTAGGCTAGAACATATCCAAATGAAGCAACATAATCAGACAAACAATTATAACACATAAACAGTTATTGCGCGTTCTAAACAAATATGTGACCCTTTGTGCCAAGGGTAGCCTAGCGATTTGAGGGATGTATACGTCATTTAAAATATTTCATTGTCACGAGGACAATGATTTTTTCAGATGATATATACATCTTTCAAATTTAAACAAATAAATATGATCGCCCGTTCAGGCCGTAGGCCCTTTTGGACTCAAGGTGGTCTATCTAATGAGCCCAACACGCCTTGGGCGTTGGGTCATCTTAGTTCAATGCTTATATTTGAATTTGGTTTTGCTCTATCTTAGGCTCACTAGAATAATTTTCAAGTTGACGGTTACCCGAGTCGGACAAACAACGGGGTGAAGCTACCAAACGACGTCGGATGACCGCATTCCAACTATTCGTTTGATACTTCCAAATGAAACTCTTGTGTATTTCTGAAAGAAGCCGTGGAAAGCCACATAACTTCCGTTTTCCTAATGCATACTATTTGCCAATTGGCGGAAAGATGCCATGAAAATGCAACAATTCAAAAACTAAGATAAACTAAATAAGTCAACGATTTATCACGAATAGCCAAATAATGTTAGTTTTAAGGTTAGAATCCTCTAAATCCCCAGCAGAGTCGCCATTTCTGTTTTATCGAAAATTTAACCTTTTTATAAGAGTTTTCGATTTTTTAGAGTCGCCACTTAATTTTTGAAGAAAAATCAAGAAAACTATTGCTTTCAATAACTTAACAGAGGAAATTGCTTGAAAACATTTAAAGGGTTCGGGGATTCAAATTAATGTTTTAGGAAAGTGTTAGAAACATCCGTCTAAAACGGTTTTCCAGCAACTAACAAATTTGGCTAAAACTTTGCTTTTGTCTTGACTTGAATAAAATATTTAGAAGTAGAGAGTTGAAATACTAACTTATTTTTAGGTCATTTCATTTTGCAAAATTATTTTAATTTTGAGTTGATAAAAACATTTACGACATTCGCGGGGATTCGGATTTTTCTAACTTTTAAAATTAACGACAAGTATGCAAACAAATAAGCAAATAAAGTAAAAGAGAGAAATAAAGAGAGAGAGGGAAAGAGAATTGGGTCCAAAATCGGGTTCTCTGTCCGCCTTGACCGATTTTTGGACCCATCTATTTTGGGTTTTTGACCCATTTCCTTTCGTACCTGTCCTAGACTAAGCAAATAATTAATACTAAATAAATACAGTAAAGTAAAAGACGACAAGGGCTAATGCCTTAAAATAGATACAATACGAAAATGCAAAATATAAAACGTGTCTTCTAATTCATCTTCTCCGACTTTCTTCAATTCTTTAAATCCGGGGACCCTTCCATCGGCTTAATAGGTTGACTGGAAAAGAGGAACTTTGAGCCTTTACGGCTCTTCTCATGGAATGCAAAGGAGATGGTGAGAGTTCACGTTGAAATTCGGACGAATTTTAAATGCAATGAAAAGCAAAAATAAAAATTAGCACTTGAAAATAATATCTCTAAATCATATCTTAAAGAAGATTAAACGATTCCAAAGTAATGAATGTACCTAAGCAGATTGCAACTTAACATCTAAAGCCAAAATGAGTAAATAAATAAATAGATTGGATAAGAGAAGGCAATGATGCCGTTAATTTTATCTAAAAGTACACATAATAGAGAAGCAGTAATATCCAAAATATGTAATAATCTTAGAATTAAATATAACAATGATGCATGAATAACTAAATAAATATTTTAGACCATGATGTAAAACGAAATCAATTTGCTACGGCAAATTAATACACATATAGAAGTATGACAGTAATAGCAACTAAGCATTAATACTAATTAAACTCAAGATCCAAATAGTTAGCAAATTGGGTAATTGACAAATTATATATATGTATACATATATGCATATATATAATAAATAAATAAATAAATAAATAAATAAATAAATAAATAAATAAAAAATAAATAAATAAATAAATAAATAAATAAATAATAAATAAATAAATAAATAAATAAATAAATAAATAAATAAATAAATAAATAAATAAATAATAAGAAATTACCTGATTCTGGGCAGCGAACCGAGACTACGAGTTTGACGGAGACGATTCCACCACCTCTCCAAACTCAAACAGCCGCAAAAAATATTTTATAAATATTAAACTATGGAACCAAGAATTCCCGAAAATTTCTGGGTACTCTTTGGTGTCCACTCTATTTTCTCTCCTCCTCTTTGGTGCAATGAAGAGGGGTTTATATAGAACCAATTTTTGGCTCAAAATAGATGTAGGAAGCGATGTGGGACAAATGCAAAAAAATCCAAAATTTGTCTATTTGAATGGTTTAAAGTAATTGATTAATAGGATGAATTCACATAAATTAATTTAGCGAGCTTCTTAATCTTAACAAAAAATAAAATAATTAATTTAATCGTAAACTTCCCAAATTTATAAAAACCAATTATTTTAAATTGTTTGAGAATTTAAGAAGCTCATGAATTAATTCCTACAGGGGAGGGTCAAAATTGGGTGTCAACAATACACGTTAAAACTTAAAAATATATTTAAAATGTTTTAGCGCAACCAGAAGATCAAAATTTATGATCGTAATATTACACTTGATATTGGACAAACAGGCCATAAAAGGTTAATCGTATACACACACAATATTAATCTAAATGTATAGTCAAAATATACGTTGTGTCATTTCTCGACGAAGTCGTTTGACACCACAATCTCGACTTTTTCACATACTAAAGTTGAAAAAGGTCTCCTCAGCAAAGTCCCATACACCTAGGATTGTGGACTCTTCTTTTTAATTGGTCCTATTAAAATAAATAAGACAAATTCTCCCTTTACCTTAAAACTATATGGAGCCATTTTCTAATGCTATGAATAAATAAAAGTGGAGTTAATAACTTTGATGGTCACTTAACTATCAATTATTTTTATAGAAAGTCACTCAACTTTTATTTTCAACTCAAAAGTCACTCAATTATAACTTCTTTGCACAGAAAGTCACTCAACTTTTATTTTCAATTCAAAAGTCACTCAACTATGACTTCTTTGCACAGAAAGTCACTCGACCTATTTAATTGTTATTTTCATTAAAATTTAGTGACATATAATTTTAATTATTAACCAAAAGTTTAAGAATCGAATATATATCCATTTAAACCATTTAATGATCCACCCATTTACCCCGACCCGCTAAAAATATAATATTGAACATTTTATTTTACTATTAATTTCTTAAATCATTCTCCCTTATCTCCCACATTCTTTTAGTGAATTAATGGTAAAATAAAATGTTCAATGTTCAGTGGGGAATGAATAAGAGAATTAATGGTAAAATAAAATGTTTAATAGGTCGAGTGACTTTTTGTGCAAAAAAATCATAATTGAGTGACTTTTGAGTTGAAAATGAAAGTTGAGTGATTTTCTGTGAAAACAATTGATAGCTGAGTGACGAGAATATGATCAAAATGGTCCTTGATGTATTGGGGTTGCTTTCTTTTGGTCATTATATATTTTAGGTAATTGAAATAGTCCTTCATGTATGACAAAATATGTTCAATTTAGTCTTTTACCCTAAACTTAACAATTTACATCCAAAATCTGTTAAATATAACGGTGGACCCCACATAACTTACAAAATCCACCATTTTATCATCTTTATTAGCTCAAAGATTAGAGTTTCATTATTCTAAAACACCATTTTCTCGAACATCTAAACACACAATTATAAAATAATTATTTCAAAAAGGTTAAATAATTATTGTATTTGGAAGATATGATGAACGAAATTCGTCTTTGTTTCTGATGAATGAAAATTTCACATGTTTGACTTTAGAGAGAATTATTTTGTAATTGTGTGGTTAAATGTTAGAGAAAATGGTGTTTTAGAATTCATGAAACTCTTTCTTAAAGCTAATAAAGATGGTAAAAATGGTGGATTTTGTAAGTTATGTGGGGCCCACCGTTATATTTAACAGATTTGGGGGTAAATTGTTAAATTTAGGGTAAAAGACTAAATTGAACACATTTTGTCATACATGAAGGACTATTTCAATCATCTAAAATATATTAAGGACCAAAAGAAAGCAACCCCAATATATCAAGGACCATTTTGATCATTTCTCGTTGAGTGACCATCAAAGTTATTAACTCAATAAAAGTGTGAATATTATTCTTTGTTGATATTAAGGACCCGTTTGACCATGCGATATGGTATCATGATATGGAATCATGAGATGAAATTGAAGTTTTGTTTGAACATGCGATATAGAATTTTGGTGTTGTATATTTCTCATAAACATAAAAATCCCATAATTTCTAACACTATTAAAATAGCCCCATTTGTTTATTCAATCTTATCAAATAAACGAAAATTATAAAATCGTATAATAAATTATTACATAGTTATTTGTTCTCCACTTAAGTAATTGTTTCATCAATATATTTCAGTAAAAATGAAACATGTTTCACGGGCTCTTCAAGATTTTATTACTCAACAATCGTGAAGTGTGAGTTAAAGTAACTATATGTTGATGAGAATAATAAATTTTATGTCTTTGAGAATAATAAATTTTAAAAAATAATGATGTGATTATAAATTTTATTTACATGTGAAATAAATGGTTAGTAGATATGAATGTGGGGTTGTTTTAACAAAATAAACTTGTGGATCAATTTTTATATTAAAATAACTCAAATCATGATATGATATTTCCATATGATTCCATATCATGATTTTTGAAGAATAGGCTGAACCTATGGATAGCCCCCTAAAGTTGGAATCAATTTTCACTTAGACACCTCAACTAGACTTTGTTCATTTTAGATACCTCATTTTGAGTCCCGCTGTGTCATTTTGACACTTTTTGTTGACTTGACATATTGTGTGTGTTGCGCCCATTTGAGCGCGTGAGGGGTTTTCATTTGGATTTTTTTGAATTTTTTTCTTTCTTCTTCTTCACTTTTTAGCCCTACCACTTATTCCACCTTCCCCCATGAAATTCATGATTAAAAACCTTACAAAATATGGAAAATAAAAATAAAAAAACTATCACACTAATTTTCAAAAAAGTTTATAAGAGTACAAAAGTTTTAAAAATCATCACATTAATTTTGAAAAGATTTTTTCGAACAAGACACTTTTTTTTTTCAAAAAAGTTAGAATAATATCATATATAATTTTCAAAATCAATTAAAAAAAAATCTAAAATCTAATTATTTTCCAAAAAAAATAAAAATTGGAAGAAGAATCAAGAAAATGGTTGTAGAGTTGGGGAGGCTAAAGCGACATAAGGCAGATGGGGAAGGGGTGGGGGTAATATAAGGTGGGGTGGGATGGTAGAAAATAGGTAATTTTATTTATTTATTTTTGCTGAAAAATTAGTTTTTTTTAATAATTTATTTTAAAATTATTATTTTTATATTCATATGCCACATGTGAACTGTAAATTAGTCATCATGCCATGTCATCTGCAAGTGTGTTACACACACTTTGTAATTTTAGTTGCTTGGCCAAAATGTGTCAAAATAACATAGCGGACCCTACTTGAGGGTTTAAAATGAACAAAGCCTACTTGAGGTGTCTAAGTAAAAATTGGTGCCAAATTTAAGGGGCTGCCGATGGATTCAACCTGAAGAATATGAAATCACATCTCATGACTACGATATGGATCGAGTCATGAGATGGAATCAGCGTAAAATCACATATCCAAACACTGATTCCATCTCACAATACTATACCGTGATATGATATCATATGGCCAAACGCCTACTAATTATCACCTACCACAATGAAAAAACAAATACTTCTAAGGTTGATTTTTAAGAGAACTAAAGCTGCAAATTGTAAATTGTTTGTGGTAGGTCAAGGTGTTCACTAAATATCATAGTAACAAACTTATCATAAAACAAAAATAAATACTAGTATATATCATGATAACATGACTAAGCTCCCAAACTGTCCATATTTATAATATATATATATATATAAATATATATATATGAACTCAGGAATATTTGTAATGTACACTCTATCTTCTTCACACCTCATTATATATCGCGAGATTTCAATATGTGATTGTTATTGTTATGTATCATGGAAGAGAAATTGCCACATTTAACACTATGATAAGTATTTGTATACAATAAGTTAGTAAGTTGCTAGCTTAGAGACATATGCATTTAGTAATGTTCCTTCCAAAACAGATAAAAGTACTACTAGCCATGTGTTGTCTGCTATACAAAAAATTAAATTCCAATGCAATTCATCTTTTAGGGAGAAGGTGATAGACATAGACATCTATGGTACACGTTCAACACCACCAAAGTGTTTTTGTTCAACTTGTATATTTTTTGAGATATTTGAAATTTACTGACCAACTAATTTGACTTTCTTAGTAAGGCCACTAAAAAGAGAAAAATATTATACGTATTGGCCTATTGAAATCAAATTTATCCTAACTAAGGTTCATTAGGAAAAATAAAGAGATAGAAACGCCTTAACTTATAGTTTTAGTTTTAGTTTTATCTTCTTTATTCCGTTGCAAAAGTAACATACATGATTACTACGTACGACTACATGTTCATTCCGTGTAGTGACTTAGAACAAAGGTACCTTCAGGGGGCGTAGGCACATGTAAGTTCTTAGTCAGAAAAAAATGTCGTATATACAAGTAAAATAATAAACTAAGTGATTAAATAACATATTTTGGACACTCTTGACAAAACTGATTGTTGTAACCCAATAATTTTAGACCTTTTTAATGAGTTTTAAACACATTGAATGAGTAAGTGATCGCGTATTCGTCACTAGCAATAAATTTTTTTACCTTTTTTAATAGACCTTTTGTTCACTAGCAACATTTCTTTCCCTCTTTAAAAAATACTTTTTGTTATGCAATTTCTGACTCCGTCACTGAGATACATTGATCATCATAGGTTGTAAGGGTGAACTGCTCTACATCCCGCCACACTATAGCGATCCAAAAGCGATTTTCTTTTAGTAGCGAGACGAAATCTAACCGCCGACTATTGACTCAGTGAATTGTAAGTAGAAGAAAAAAATAGAAGAAAATATTCCACTTAAAAGTATGACAAAAAATAAAAAGTATTTTATGTCTGTTTCCCTCTCTTGGAATCTCTACTTTTTTACTCTCAAAAAAATAAATTCCTTATGAGTCATGGGATTCCATAATTAAAGAGAAGAAAAGATGCATTTTTTTTCTTCAAATAATTGAGTACAAGTAAGTTTAATACTACAAAAAAATTATATATTTGCTATAAATTATACTCAAAATTAGAAATACCAATAAATTTAGGGCAAGTGGCAGACAACTTGTGAACTCTTTATAATATAAGTTTTCCCACTATCTAATCTTAACCAAACATTTTAATTTAGGTCACCCAAAAAAAAAATTGATACCCTTAATTTTCCTATTCAAAATAAAAATAAAAAATGAAATAAAAATTTATATCCTCTAAATTTTAAATTCAATTAAGTACACAGTCCAAAGCTCAACCCCTATGGACAAGGTTTTTTTCTCTCTTTTTTTGAGATTTATTTCTTTTATCAATATTATTAGTTTATAATTTAAGAAGATTAATGATATTTAAAGTAAAAAATTTATATACATTTATAATTTAGATTTTTTAAAAGTTGGAATACTAGCTTTAATTACAAAGTTGACTTTTTTTAGAATGATATTATCTTCCACATATATAAAGTATATTATAATTAAGTACAATTTTTTTATTTTTAAAAAGGTAAAAAATAAATTTGCCATTCTAAATTTGAAAAAAAATAATAAAAAGTAGAAATATTTCACTCTGTAATCATTTCATTTTCTAATATATTACTATTTCTATTTTTAATTTTTAACAATCAAACCATCCCATACAGTATTGTTTCAGTTTAGTTGCAATAGTAAGTAAAAAATAAACAAAACAAAAAAAAGAACTTCTTCTACTCTTCGGCGTCTCCGACGGTATCTTCCGCCGTAACGCCGCCGTCAGATGCCGAAATCTTCAACTGAAAAAATATATAGTTTCCTCATGAATCTCAGTTTTCACTATATGATTACCTTAATTTTGGTTAAAGTTGAATGATGTACTTCTTTTGAGTTTGCCATTTTACTTTGAAGTTTAATTTGAGATCTGCTGCAAATTTTGAGATCAACAGTTTTTTTTTGCTGATCTATGGAGATTCGTATGTTAGTCGGATTCTAGTCTCTGTAAGTCCACTTTGATTCTCATTTGAAATTTCTTCTCCGGAATCTAGCTAAGTTTTGTGCTAATATTGTCTGTTGTGTATGATTCTTTTTTTGAACTTTTGTGTTCGTTGTTGTTTAGATCTTACTAATATTATTTGAAATTATGCAAATATTTTGTGTGATTTTTTTGTTTGTTGTTTGAATTGAAATTGAATGTGAGTTGAAGTGTTTTGACTTGAAATTGAAGAAGTTGAAGGTGTCGGTTCTGTTGAATTTGACTGAATCAATTGATGACTTGAGCTATTGTTCTTTCTGTACGGAGTATGTGGTCTTTTGAATATAGATTTAGATCTGGATATTTATTTCGATATATATAATGGTTGATGGATTTAGATTTGTGGGATTTATGAGTTATTATTTAAGAGTAGGATATTACTGAAATGTTGAGTACTATTGAAGGTCGATCAGTGAGTTGATTTCAAATGATGAATTGTACATTAAAGTATTTCTCGTTTAATTGCAGGCCTGTAACCATGTATTTTACTCGAATTGAGTTTTATTTATAAAACCTGTGAGCTTTTGAAGGATTTCGTGGAAAAATTGGGCTGAGATTCTGGATTTAGAGATGGGAACGAACATGGAGGAAGCATTGAAAGCTAAAACAAATGCTGAAAGGAGATTTGTGGAGAAAGACATTTTGGGTGCAAAAAATTATGCTCTGAAAGCTCAGATGTTGTACCCTCACTTGGAAGGAATATCACAAATGGTAGCGACATTCGGAATCCTTAGTGCTGCAGAGACGAAGGTTAATGGAGAATATGATTTCTATGCAATACTGGGTTTAGATTCCTCCGTTGACAAGGCTAAGCTGAAGAAACAGTATAAGAAGATGGCTGTGTTACTCCATCCTGATAAGAATAAAAGTGTTGGAGCTGATGGTGCATTTAGACTTGTCTCTGAAGCATGGACGGTGTTGTCTGATGTTTCCAAAAGAAGCTCGTATGATCACAGGAGAAGTTTATTTACTCTGCATGGTTCTGGTGTTGGGAGCTATGACAGTTACTCCAATTCATCAGTTTCTCATAACAGGCTTGATACATTTTGGACCGTTTGTACCTCTTGTCACGTTCAGTATGAATATCTTAGGAAGTACCTGAACAAAAGACTGTCCTGTAAGAACTGTCGTGGGGTTTTCATAGCTGCTGAAACAGGATTGGCTCCGGTTAATGGTTCCTATTCCTATAGCTCTTGGTCTAATGGATATGGAAGCCATGGTTGCGGGGCTACGTATGTCCCAACAACATCTGTTTATGCTGCAAATAATGGGGTCTCAGGACATCATTCCGGACCTTGTTCCGAGCATGTCTCCAATTTGTCCTTTCAGTGGAGTTCCAGCGGAAATTCTGCTCCAGTTTTAGATTCCAATGGGTCATCCACAGCTGTCAGTTTTGCGAACCAAGCAAGTAGGAAAATCACCAGAAGAAGAGGCAGAGGGAAGCATGAAGTGAAAAAGATGGTGAGCAACGGGGTTCTTAACGGGCATGTTGTGTGCAATGAACAAATCCCCCGCAGGCCTGGTAGACCTCCTAAGAAGATAAAAATTGGTGTGGAAGGTACATATAGCTATAGTAATGGAGAAATGGCTCTAAAAACTGCTGGAGAAGTTAAAATGGCTGATGGAAATGGGGACGGGAATTTGAAACAAAATGTTAAGCTTCCAAATCCTGCTGAAGCTTCAATAAAAAGACATTCCGCTGCTCCTGCGTTTGATGCAAGACGGTTACTAATTGACAAGGCAAGAGCAGAAATCCGCAAGAAACTGGAAGAGATCAAGTTGGCTTCGGAAGCTGCTGCTGCAGAGACCGAGAAGAAGAGAAAGGCGGATGCTGAGTTTGGTGAATCAGGTGAGAGACCTAAAGGAGCAGCGCAGGAAATTGTTGTTCATCAATCAGAACTGGGGAAAACTGGGTCCATGACAATAGTAGTCCCAGATTCTGACTTCCATGATTTTGACAAGGATAGGTCAGAAGATTGCTTCAGACCTAAGCAGATATGGGCTTTATATGATGAGGAAGATGGTATGCCTCGCCTGTATTGTTTGATTCGTGAAATCATATCTGTGAAACCATTCAAAGTTCACATCAGCTACATAAGTTCAAAGACAGATAGCGAATTTGGGCTGGTCAATTGGTTGGATTCTGGTTTTACCAAGTCATGTGGAAATTTTAGGGCCTTTAACTCTGAAATTGTTGAGCATGTAAACATATTTTCTCACCTGCTAAGTAAGGAGAAAGTTGGAAGGGGAGGTAGTATTAGAATCTACCCGAAAAGTGGAGATATTTGGGCTGTATATCGAAATTGGTCACCAGATTGGGACGGAACAACCCCAGCTGAAGTAAGGCACCAGTATGAAATGGTTGAGGTTCTTGATGATTATTCTGAAGAACTTGGTGTCTGTGTTACTCCTTTGGTTAAATTAGATGGGTTCAAGACAGTATACTCTAGAAACACAAACAAGGATGCCATTCGATTGATTCCTAGAAGAGAGATGTTACGATTTTCACATCAGGTACCATCTTGCTTACTGAAAGGTGAAAGAATGAACCTGCCTGAGGGGTGCTGGGATCTTGACCCTGCTGCAATTCCAGAAGATTTACTTCAGCGAGTAAATCACACCAAGAAGGAAAGAGCTACTGAAGCTGAAAGCGCAGTGGGATTTGATCTAAATGTGACATCTCAGGCTGAAACCAGAATGTTGATGGAAGAAAATCTTGGACAAACAGAATATCCCGGTGTTCCTGACGAGCTCCATGGCACTAGATGTGGTTTGAAGATTCAAGATATCTCGAATGATCCACAAAACCTGTTCAGGATTTCCACTGAGCTTCCTCAATCTGTAAAGGAAGTTCATAGTTGTGAAGAACCCAGCAGAATGGAAAAAAAGTTCTCTGCTACACCAGGTGAGCATTTTCGGGCTGTAACAGAGGTATAGGTGAAGGAAAGACCAAGATAAATAAGGTATTAAAATCAGAGGTCCTTTTCATCCAGTCATTCTAACAGTATGGAGATTCAAATTGTATAGATTTTAATACAAAACGAAGAATGATTCTCAAAATATTAGATAGCTCCAAGGATCCAAGGGATACTTAACAGATGCCCCCATTGTTTTAGGCGGCTATAGTTCTGGTTAGCCACTTGTAATAGTATTTCTTATTTTGGTCTTTAACTGCTTATTATGTCTCAGATTAGTGACTATAGGGACATATTTTTGATGCCTTTGCTGAATGTTCTTAGGAACTGCAGTGTTATAGGCATCAAATCATCGTTGAAATATCCAACTGCTGTAGTTCAAATTTTCAATTCTATCTTGGTTTCTCTTCAGTGGCAGCGAATATTTCCTCCTAACTAACCTAGTTACTGATTTCTCACTCAATTGTTTGTTTAAACACATCCTTGTATTGAAATATTTGATCTATGATTGTTCTTTACACAAGGGCGATGGGGTTTTAGATATTCTCAGTATGGTTTGATCTATCATTCATGCCTATTATTGGATTGATTTTGACTTTTTATGGGGTAAATGATATGTTTCTAAAGCTACAAAGAAGCTTTTGCCCTATTTGCTGTAGGGTACTTACTACAAGGAGAGAAAATATATATTTCTTAAGCCAACAACGTGTAATTTATCTCCTTGTAGCAACATGTGACCCCAAGTAAATTACACGTTGTTGGCTTTAGAGATTGTACTTTTTATCACATCACTCATTTCTGCCTATGCTTGTTTGGCTTCATTACCAATCTAGCAACATGTGACCCCAAGTTAATTGATAGAAAAAATATTTCTTGTGTCCCTTTGTCCTACTATTTTGGGGCCTAAGGATAGTAATTCTTTCTCTTAGGCCCAAATCTGAACATAATATATATGTATAAATAGATAGATAATTATAAATAAGAAGAAAAAATTTCAATAAATAATTAGTGTAATAATTTGGCATACCTGGAGTAGTATTGGGAATCCAATAATCTTATTTTAGGTACTTTATGAGGCTTTATGAAGAAAATGATACAAGCATGCTAGTGTTTGCACTACCCTATTGTCCTTGATCATAGGTAAGTAGATGGGCTTTAAAAAATCATCAGATGTGTCTGTCATCATTAAACCAACAATCATTTAAAACATATAACTCCTAGCCTTCTCATTGACCATATTTAGTGTTGTGGTAATTGTGGTCGAAGTTGCAAGTTTTTATTCAACGCCACGACGTTGAGGTTACTATGTTTAAAGTGTTGAGAACGTGGAGTAAAATCTAATAATTTTTGACAAATATTCTATCAATGTGCAATGGTAAGTATGTGCTTATTCTCAAGTTGAATCACCTTTGACGAGTAAGCCATAAAACACTTTTATGTCCTGCAAGGTGTGATTGTTGCCTCACCCACCCTAAAGTGGAAAGTATGTGTCTCAACATCTCAACTAGTGCAGTGATTAAACTACGATCAACATGTCAGTGGGATTTTTAAACACCATATAATTCAGATAACGTAATTACTTTAAGACTCGTGAATAAATGAGATATTTCTTTACAAGTTTCTAAAAAATTTCGTAATACTTCCTCATATTCAGAATTATATTAATATATTCTTTTCATATAGCTCGTGACTTTTAAGTATATTATTCAGTTAATATAGACGGATTAAATGGATCGCCAATAATTACATTTTTTTACAACAATTGTGGCGTGGATTAGGAACAGAGAGACAACAGTTAAGAATAGAGAGACTATTTTTACTCAACGAATCTAAATTTTAGGCTGCCATGGTTTTGTGCAATTTGGAGTAAATCATTACTTCCAATTACGTATACATGAACACGCTATTCAAAATAGCAAGTTTAAAGAAAATGACATCGTTTTCTCAAATAAGTGTGCCGCTATTACTCATGAATTTAGATTACAACACACCTATCTCATACGAATACCAACATTATTTTCAAAAATATATTTATATTCAAAGCCGTTAACCATTAATCATCCGTTTCTTTGCCTATTAAATCTTTTAAATAGTTTAATAACTATTTAATACTTCCAATCAAATACAAGATATAATAATTTTATATTAATCATAAAATTATTATACCTTATAATATAAGTGTATTGAAAAATTATTTTTTTCCCCACATAATTACTTGTTTAGGAAATAGTCAAAAAATAAGTTTATATCAGCAGAGGCGATAGACTTATGCTGCGACGACCAAACTTGAACAAAGTTGCAAAGATCAAAACCAGTTCATCCAAAAACCAGAAATCATCAAAAATGGATCCTCAAATCTGGCACAAGATTGCTGCTATATCTGGTAAACTACTTCTCTTTTATTCATATAAAGAAATGATTTTTTGGGTTTAAAGAATCTTTAACTGAAAAATTGTAAGCGTTGGGAAACAGGTGTTGCTGCTGTTGGGTTAGGAGCTTATGGTGCTCACGGTTTCAAGCCCCAAAACCCCACTTTCAAAGAGGTTCTTGTTTTCTTTTTCAACCCCTTTTTTCCATTATTCAATTTAGTATTTTCTTTGTTGGGTTATGAATAAAGATTGAATTTTTGTTGTAATTGGGAATTGCAGGTGTGGAATACTGCGTCATTGTATCATCTGGTTCACACTGCTGCCCTTCTTGCTGCGCCTATCACTAAACATCCAAACATTGTGAGTTCCCTCTATGATTTTGTCACTAATTTTAAGTACGGGAGCCTAACTCATTTGGGAATCAGCAGGGGTGGAGCTAGGGTACTGGAAGGGGGTTCGTTGAAAAATTACATTGTATATAGACGATCTAAATTATCCTTTTTTTTTTATGTATTTATAGTAGACATTGAATCCCTTTTGACTTCTTGGTATGTTTACTTCTTTATATTTTGAATCCCTTTTCGTGTGTTATATTTTGAATGCTTAAAGTGAAAATCTTGGTTCCTGCATTGTGACTGAGGGGTAGTTGTTGTTATTGTTTTGTTGTTGTAGTTTGGAGGGCTGTTAACTGGTGGAATTATGGCTTTCTCTGGAACGTAAGTACTTCTATTTCTGTTCTGTGCATCTGGTCGTGTTTGAATGGACTGATATTAGTGCTTTGACACCATTCTACCTTGTTCTAAATTGAGAACTAGCTAGCGTAAACTCAAAGACACTTTCTTTCATAATCCTTGAGTGAAATTCTAAATCTACTGACCCCAGACACGCGACACACACACACCCCTATAACAAAGTATTCTTTGAAATATTAGGATATCTGCAGCTGTCTGCAATGTTGTCTGTTAGTTACTGGGGTTGAGAAATAATGGATATCTATTAGAAGTATTCTTGCCAAACTTACATCATTTTCTAGATCATAAGTATCTATAGAAACGGGTGTAGAGCATATGTTTACAAACAGGTGTAAAGCATAGCATTGCACTGTTCGGAAATTCCCTCCTTTTCTTGTAATCTGTTGACAGGAGCATCTCCCTCTTCAGCTCCTCCTGTCACTGTAAAGTGTAATCATGTTTAAATCTGTTAATCAGCAATTAAATCTACTAGAGATTTCTAAATAACAGAAGAACCCCAATTAGTCTCGACTGAGCTTTGGATCCAGCATAAAGCCTTCAGCAGTTAAATTGTGAATATGTGAAGCTTAGTCCAGAACACTCTATACATAAATTGCACAGTTGTGATGCTAAAAGCTGCTCTGAACAGCAATGTTTGTGATTCCTATTGTGTTTCCAAACAAAAGAAGACTTTTCCTGAAATTGGTGAAATCGTTAACTATGAGTTCTGGTCTTTAAGTCAGGACGTTCCCTTCACTAGGATTAAAAATAAACTGAAGGTGTTCTTGTTGCCCGGTAGACGGTAGTTCACCTCTATGACTACTTGAGCTACATCAGAACCCATACCTCAGGTCCTTGTTACTTTCTTATAAAAAAAAGATAATAACTTAAAATTGTCAAAGCATATTATATATGGATCAGTTACCTTTTCTTGTAAGATGATGTTATAAGGTCACGAGTCTATCCGCTGATTCAGAATGTAAGGAACCATAAATGTTTAAAAATTCAAGAATTAGAGAAGAAGGTGATTATTTGTATCAGTTTTCAGCAATTAAGAAGTTTGATTTCTCTGTCTTGAAACTCAATTCTAACCAAAATTTCCCCATAGTAGGTTTCAACTTTAATCTGGGTCAAGCTTTGGCCTTTCCAGCTTGAATGTCTTTATATTATTAGGGCTACTGAATATTGCAGTTTAAAATACTTGATAGTATACTATGTTTTAAGTAGCATTTAGAGTCCATAAAAATAAGTCCAATAATTCTTTTGGATAAACTTTTTGTTGATCATAAAATATGTGTAGCTTTCCATATAGTATGTAATATAAACTGTTAATATCATTTGGGGACTTGAAGGATTTTGCATGGATCTGCAATGTAATTTATGTAATTCACATATTTCATTCTTTTTTGGCTGTGGATCCTCTGGTAACTTTTTTATGACATTTGGTATCCTAAAAGTCACGAAAATTTCTAAAAGCAGTTATTGCATCTATTTAGTCTAGTTATGCAAAACCCCTTTTTCTTCAAAGAAATTCATGTTTAAGGTGTTAGAGAAGTGAAATTTACGAGTAGAATCAGTTTCTAGTAATCATAGTCATGTTTTTTTGTGATTGTTGCATTTAGAACTTGCCTATTAAAATAAAACGAACTCTTAAGTATTGGTGATGTTGGACCTAAAAACTTATCTATTTGGAACTGAAAGCAATTACTTAGAAACTGTATTGCTTGAAAGTTTGTTAGTTGGACGCTACAGCATTCATTTGAATGAACATGCTTGGATGGCCAAGCATAGGTGTCCCTTCGGCTAATAATTTTTAGTCTGCTCATTTATTCATTACAGATGGATATTTAGTGGTTTAATTTGATTCAACTTATCCGATTTCTATAGTATAAATGCCAAAATGTTTTTTTTTTAGGTTTTATCTGGACAAGAGTCTGAACGAGTCAAATATATTTTTCTTAGATGATTGATTTCCTAAATAGATTGGAAGTCTAGTTGAATACTTCTACTACTACTACTACTACTACTACTACTACTACTATCTTCTTTAGTGAACATTTCACTGAATATACATTTTCACTTCAGTAATGAGTGTAATTAAGAAAAGCAAAATGCTGGTCTGTCTTTCTACAGGTGCTATGCAGTTGCACTTCTTGAAGACAGAAAATACTCAACCTTAGCCCCTTTCGGTGGCTTTGCGTTTATTGCTGCTTGGGCAAGTTTATTGTTTTAGGAGAAGGATGGCCAGAGTTAGCAGGCAGCAGTTGCTAAACTAGATTGATTCTGCAGATTTATTGCACATTTAGTGAATCAAACGGGCTAGTGACACTTTCCTGTTTCACTTTCTGTAAAATAGCAACGGAACTGGTGGAAATATACTGTAAGCACCATTCGACGTTCCTTGAATGTGTAAAAGAGATGTTGAAGTTCAGTATACTGAATGCTGGACCATATAACTTATCAATAAAGTTGATTTGAAATTTCCTAATACAAAGTTAATGCTAAGTTCGAGCTTTCATATTGTTTCGCCATAGTGCATGAGGCA
This sequence comes from Solanum sitiens, assembly GCA_016801875.1. Classification (NCBI taxonomy): domain Eukaryota; kingdom Viridiplantae; phylum Streptophyta; class Magnoliopsida; order Solanales; family Solanaceae; genus Solanum; species Solanum sitiens. The sequence goes on along the minus strand of JABWTJ010000271.1, from coordinate 694,950 downwards.
TGAGCCTGAGTTTTATATCTAGCAAGTGGAGTCACCCTGGCCAATTAAACCAAGGTATGAAAATTGCGTTGATTTAGCCCTCATCTTTTTCATATGACTTTTAATTGGTTTACTTAACACTAGCTGAAATTGTATTATAGAAGTAAAGATGCTCCAAATAGAGATAAACTAGTGGATGTCACATTGCATGATTCATTAGCAGCCTCTATCTCGAATCTTTAATTGCAAAAATGGATACAACCTATTGAATTCAACTACTCAAATCCAGGATATAGTCAGTTGTCTAATCTCCGGATTATCTTTCTTGGCATAAATGATGAAAACCTGAACTTGGCGTTTAAGAGATTGAAAAACACAAAGTACTAGGGCATGTACTCGTAGTGGCAAGAATTATGACCTGTAAGCAAGCAAAATGTGGATAAAAAGTTAGCTGATATATTGTTGTATACTAACAAGTAAAGAATTTGTGAAGAAGACAGAGAAAAAACTAGTAATAAAAGTAAAAGTTACTTAATAGCACATGATAGTATATAAGAGGATCCAGATCCATACTTAGCTTAGCATAGAAGATTTCACATGGTCTCTTTTTCTCTTTGTACTTTAACATGGTTTCATGTGATAACATGATCTAGACAATTCTTTGGACACAAGACAAGTTTTTCCTTTTACCCCCACCCCACCCCACCCCACCCTTTTATTCAAGATGTCATTGGTGCATTTGGATGTTGTGATACAGAAGCGGATCCATGATTTGAACATAACATAGAAGTTCAGTATCGATCTTCAATTTTATATTCTTTGTTTTCGATACTGAACTTACTTTTTCCAAACATGAGAATCATTCTTAATTGAGCAAGAATCTCCCTTTTAGGAGTATACTCCCGCCATTCCTCTAATCGTGTATTTTGGCACATGTTGATTACTAACCTAATATCTGTCATTTTGTTTCTTGTTAAAGACATTATATAATTTGCAAATTGAAACAGAAAACAGGTAGTACTTACTAGGATCAACTTGAATAACCATGGCAGCATTGTTGAAGAAACAGGTTCCACCTTTCTTTTTGTACTTCTGAAAGTAATTATTGAAGGCATAAGAAGCATGATCTCTTACAGTATTTGGATAATAACAAGACTGGTCCTTTTGAATCTTGCTACAATCTGCACCCCCTTTCCCACATGCCCAATCTAAAGCCACTTGCAACTCAGTATCTGGTGTCTGTTCATCTGCTATGCACCATTCTTCTAGCTGCCCATTCGCTATAAAAACACCAAAAGAAAAGAAAAAGGGGAAATAAAATGTGTGAGTTGTGACTATCAAACAACAACAACATATCCTGAAATCCCGTCTGAGGAGGGTAGAGTGTACGTAGATGAGATTTTACCTGAATGTTTTGTGACAAATATGAAAAGCAGCAGAACAAGAAAACTTCTTGACATACTTGTCCTTTGTGACAAGGTGAGATTGACAATTTCTTTTGTGGTTATGGGAATGGTGAGTGGTGCTCAACTGACAGTTTATCTAGATTTATAATGGTATGCACAAGTTTGTTTAATGTTTTTTTTTGTTGGTATTTTGGTGAAGTGGGATGTTATCCAGGTCTCACATGCAGGGGTTTAACCAATAAAATTTGGGCTCTGCTAATGTTACTTTTCACATTGTTTATTAGAAAAGATTCTTATTAACATACAAAAATATCTCTGACCATACTTGTTCACAGAATTGAACAAGTGCTTTATGTGTAGGCTATATTATATTTAATTGTCATAGAAAGACAAATGAATGAAATTACTCTTAATTTTGTAGTTTATGTACAACAAAATCTAATGTATTAAGCTCTTCTTAAATCATTCGTATAATTGAAGCTTAGTGTATCGAGTTAAACTCTAATTAAGACTTTCGCCCTCCTAGCCCCAGGTCATGGTGGTGATTGGCATAAAATCCGTTCTATAATAGCGTCTAGTAACATTTTATGATAAAAGTTTTTTATTTTTTAAAATTAAATCGGTTTATATGTTACTTATATTTTACCTCTTTATAGTAAATTTTCATGTAGACTATACACTCATCTTTATAATTTTATAGAAATAGACTGTCTAGGATTGACACATGTTTAGATATTTTGAACCAATATTTTATACATTTTAGTAATGGATTTATTAATAATTTATTAGTTTTTTTTTAAAAAAAGAAATTAAAAAAATATACATCTATAAAAAAAAAGTCAAAATAAACGAGGTGGTTACAAGGAGGGTTTGGAGAATCAACAAAATTATTTGAATAAGAAAAACACTTTAGAGTGAGGGGTTTAAGATAATTAAAATATAATCTCACAAAGTTTTTATTTATATAGAACAATTGTAAAACCACCTAATATTGTATATGAGTGCATGTTAGATTTCTAAAAGGCTAAATATCTCAATATATTTACACAATGAATTTTCTTAAAACACGAAGGCTAAGAAATGGATTTCTTGACGTATTATTAAAGGCAAAGTTTGAAATTTTGACCTTACAAGCTTTGAATTTATAATGATAAATGCTGAGCTCTAAAATTGATATTTGTATATATTTAATGAACTTATTAATACAAATACATTCTTTGAACAAAAGTTATTGAGTTTGACTGCGTATCCGAACTTTTAACTCCGCTCCTACATTTCTATATATAAGCTTAGAAAATAGGTGTATTACACACACTTAAATATGTGACCTGATGATCAATAAAATAGTGAAAAACGTTGATGTTGTACATTTATGAATTTAATTAAAAATAATATTATGAACTCATATAATTCCACTTGGGATTAAGGTCTCATTTGTACATCACAGAAAAAGATGGGGTTTTCTTGCAAATACAGAAAATACATTAAGCGAACCTTTTTGTAATTTTTCAAATTTATCGAAACTCCGATCGATTCAAAGCTGAACCTCTCAGAAGATACGTGAACCATGGCAACGGCGGTTGGGATCGGAGAAGGAAATTCCGGTGCCGGTGGTGGAACTTTATCGGAACTTTACCAAAGCTCGAGACGGCTCTTACTCAAGTCTCGAGATGGTTTGGAGAGGCTCGAGCGTTTCGAGTACACTTCGTCGTCTTCTTCTTCCATGCTACCGTCGTCTTCATCTTCGAGTGCTGTCGTGACAGATCCTTCAGAACAACCGTTTGATGCAGTAAGACAAGATATCGCTCAGATCCAGTCTCTTTGCTCTAAGATGGAACTTCTCTGGCGATCCATATCTGCCAAATCCCAGCGTGATCTCTGGAAAAGGTAGGGTTCATCGAATTTCGATCTATTGTATTGAGATTGCTTTGCTTTAAAATTCAGATTACGTAGTATTGGAATGATTTGAGTTTAATATATACTGGGATTTATATTGCTGATTCAGTAAGTTGGGATTTAAATATAATTGATTGATTAGTTAAAATTGAATTCTAATTTTTCTGCAATTTGTGGTCTAGTGTGGTTTATTTCTCCGATTAAGGTGAATATGTTTGAGATTATACCTTGTTTAATTCTTTACATTTTTTTAATTGAGAGGTCTAATTGCGCATTGGTCTTCTGGTAAGTTTGATGTGTGGTTAGGCAGGATTATGAACTAAAATATACAACTCATTGAAATTTGCTGCTTTAAGTTTTTCTCCTTTTGTTCTCCCTTTAAGTATCAGGTTTCCGTGTATGCTATAAGAGTATTAGTGCCAAATAAGATAGAGTCAGCCAATACTTTTTGTTTCAAATTTTGAGTTGGGTTGAATTTGGAGGTTGTTTATGAATGGATCCGATTAGTTAAGATCCTTTTCCATGTAAAATTTTGATTCCATCTGAGGGAAACTGACGAAGGTGCTTACTGGAGGCCGGAAGGTAGCTGAATCCCAATTCTTTATGAGCTGACATCATATTTCCTACTCTTTCCTTTTCGTCCATTAGAAATGTAGTTTACAATTCTTGAAGTACTGTGTTCAGTCTTAGTAAACGAGGCTTAAATTCTCAGTAGGATCACTCCTCTTTGTAATGTTCAGCGGCAACTTCTCTTGGTGTTATACTTTGTAAATTTTGGTGATTCAAGTATAATGAATCACATTCCTAATTATACTATACAATACAATAGGTAACAACCATCCAAACAAGGAAAGAAATGAAAGCCATTTTATAGGGACTTGAGAAAATTAGTTAGTGACCCTCTTCTTTCTATCCTATTAGGTGTCCATTGAACTTGGGGAATGGGAAAAATGTGTATCGATCTGGTTATCAACTTTTGATTTATGGATGAAGATTTAGACAGGTGAGTGGATTCTGTGTGTATTTAGGTTAACGGAGCCCCTAATCCTATTAAATCAGTTACAAGTCACTTGTTTTTAACAAAAGTTGCATGTCACTGGATTATTGCCTTAGCTCCGCTAGGATTACATAAGAGGGTCATATTCGTATGGGATATTTGCGAAAGGTGCAAAATCTGTAATGGAGAAAGCACCAACTTGCAATATCTGATGAACCTGGTTACTGAATTAAGGAGTGGCTTATTAAGTTGACCGTCATACTCTGGGAGTAAACCAAAAGGTCAGGCTCTTTGGAGCTTGTTTATTCATTGTATGCTCAATGGTAGTTAGACTTGTGCTCATTTCATGTTGATGTTGCATGTTGAGTTTATGTCTTCCTTATGCAGAAAAGTGGAACAAGTGGCTGAAGAAGCTGACTCTTTGAAAGCTAGTCTGGATAAATATAATTTAAGACATCAGCGACGTATGCAAGAAGCCCGGGAGAGAGCAGAACTGATTGGAAGAAGTGTATGGCGTTTTTTTCTTAGTAGTGTTATTAATTTTTTTTTTTTTTGATACTCTGATGTTTCCTTCTAATGGATTACTTTATGTTCTAGAATGGTGATTCATCCCATGTTCTGAGGATTTTTGATGACGAAGCACAGGCGATGCAATCTGCTCGTAATTCATCTAGAATGATGGAAGAAACCCTAGCAACAGGTGTGGCCATTCTATCCAAATATAGCGAGCAAAGGGATCGTTTGAAGGTACTTTCTGTTGGAGATCTGATTCACTTCTTTACATATTTTACAGCATAGAAGCTTGTTTAGTTCTGCAATGAAAAGAGATTTTATGTGCTGGGAATTTTGCCTGGAAAGTGGAGAAAAGATTGCCTGTTTGGTAAAGAGCGTTTGGCTCTCTTATACTCCCTTCGTTCACCTGTACTTGTCACACCCATTAAGAAAACAATATTGACATGGCTAGTTTACCACAGTACCCCTATTAATTGATGTTTAGTATTAGGTTTTGGAAAATGATTTGGGAATAAGTAATTATTGCCAAGTGTAAAACATGGAAAAAAATAATTGTCTTTTCTTGATATGTTAAAAATGACAAGTAAAAGTGAAATCTATTTTTGGAATAGTGGACACGTAAAAGTGAACAGAGGGCAGTAGTTCCAAGTTCTACTACTACATTCACCAGCTATGTTTGGCTCGAAGGGGGCAGTTGAAATAGTCAATATATATTAGCTGATGAAAGTATGGTTTTTCTCCTCTATGTTTTGCTTAAATGAATTTAGAGACAGAACGGTAATAAGCGCATATAATAATGAGGGATGGTTAGTCTTCATAATTTGAGGGATGCTTAATCAAGTTTTGCTCGTCAGTACCAACACTTTTAGCAAGAAGCAGAAAGGTGGCTGCAAGGTAAAAGTGTAAAGCAAGGACAGTAAAAAGGTCCTGTTTGTGTAAGGTTTCTATTTATCAAGCTTTGGTTGCAAGAGTAATTTCTCCAAAAACTTTTGTGGGTCTTGAACTTCGTGGTTGGCAGGGAGACGTGTTAGTCTGAGTTCAAGGTCATGGAGGTTTGGTTTTTAAAATCTGTAGGGCCTTGAGTTGGACCCCTTTGATAAAATATGGAAAAACTTTTATTTTGTTAAAGGAATACAGGGCAGTGAACATTTGTTATCATTTACTCTGGTTATATTCTTTTGCCACGGTTACTGTTATTACTTGCTAAAGTTTGTGTTTGTCTTAAGGATATTTTGGTTAAACTGCTTGTCTTTTTTTAAACCTTGTTGCAGAGAGCTCAACGTAAAGCACTGGACGTGCTCAACACTTTGGGGCTTTCAAATTCTGTAATGAGACTCATCGAGAAGAGGAATCGCGTTGATAGATGGATCAAGTATGCAGGGATGGTCTTAACCATCGTGATTCTGTTTTTCATTTGGAGGTGGACAAGATGATTGGTACTGCTGTGGACCATTTAGCGAGCGCTTTTCTTGTGGTAGTATTGAGGTAATGACACTTTTAATCCCCTTTAAAGGAATCTGGGGAAATTTGACTTGATAGCGATTTTGAACTCATGAAGAAATTGATAAAGCATTGCAATGTAGAATATGAAAACATCATTTTTGGAAACTTTGTGTATTAATGGAGTTCATACAGAATTATGTAAATAATTACTACTCTAATTAATTGCAATTTCATTAAACGACAAAATAACAAAGTAAACTACATGGCCCAGTGGTTTGGACCTGGGTTTTCCATGTTGGAGGTCTCAAGTTTGAAACCCCTTGTAGGAGCGGGGTTTTTTACCCTGTGCTAGGGTTTCCTTGTCATAAAAAAAAAACTACATTAAGACCCCTATACTATACTTCTTAATTACATGGATTCTTTTTCTTCTCATGGATATCGCGCCACTTTTTGGTCAACACCTTCTCTTCAGACTCCAACTTTCTCAAAATTTTGGGCAAAACACTCATTGGATCATCCCGCAATCTTGTTATTATAGATGAACCTTCTTTTTTATATATTTTCCTTATGTATCCCAGACTCACAACACTGAAATAAATGTCGATATTGATTTGTTGATCCTCCTCATGTTGTTGTAGTGAGTTCATCAACACTTTTGCAGAATCCACAGCTGTTTTCCTACGGGACAAGTTGATGTCAAGCTCAAACATCTCATCTTCCATTGAATTCATCTTTATCTTCCATCGTAGTATTCTTCTTCTTCTCTTTTCTAATAATTCCGTTTCTACCCCCAAAGAAGAAACTCAAACTCATCTATCAAATCTTGATTTTCTTTATGAAAGGCTTTCTTAATTGCATTATAAGCATCTTTATTACATATTTTAGCTTGTCTCAATTTCCTAATAGTCTCCAAATATTGTAGGATAATTCCCCGTTGATTAGCAAAGCGTTTCTGCACTTTATTCATAAATTCAATAAAAGGCTTCAACACTATGAGGGAGGAACCCTTCTTCTGAGGGGAAGGTAATGTTGCTCTTAAGTGTGTCGGCAAGAAAATTCTATAGCCAGTTTGAAAATCTGGGTAGAATTGGAAAAGAGTTTCCAATTCAGAAACAAGATGAGCAATATTCAACTTGTGAGTTGAATAATGGTTCATCAGTCGTTCGAATTGGGCGAAAATACGAGGGTATAATTGCAGACGTTGAACAAAAGATATTGCGCAGGCAGTGCGACCACCCCTTTCCATTATTTGTGACTGGTAGAGGGAAAATTTCAGCTTGTGTTTGATAGTTTGAGAACGTTGAATGGTATTTATGAATAAAAAATAATGGGAATGAGTACAATACTACAAGGATTGTGAATGGAAAAATTAATAGTTGTCTTGTTATAGTGTAATTAGGATTTATATATGGTATAACTAATTATACTTTTAGTAAATAAATATGGTAAGTAATACTATTGGACGCGGGAAGGATTTGCAAAAAAGATATGAAAAGCAGGAAACATTTTTTGTTGACACTCTCATGTTTACTTTATTTTATGTTCTAGTATGGTGATTCACAAGGCACAAGAAAAAATTTAATTAAACAAAGAATTTGTTAAATTATTTTATTTGATATTTCTTTCTTTTTTTATCACATTAAAGTAATATCTGAACGCGTCAAATACATGTCTGTGAAGTCTAAAATATGTTGAAGATTCGTAATATTATATGAATTAGTGTGAATCTAAGTAATTAATTTCTAAATTAGTGAAATTCTTGTAAGTTACCTATTATTATTTAAGTTGTACCTTATGTTATGATTTTTTTTATTAAAAAGTTGCTGACGTGACCGAATTATAATTGGTCACGTGTCAAAAATGGTTTTGCAAAACCATTGTTAAAAGACAAATGAATAAGCCTTTTCTTAAATGGTAATGACATAAATGAGCAAAAACTTTTAATTGATGACAAAATTAAGCTTTTTCTGAAAGTTTAATGGCATATTTGAACTTTTTCCCATTTTATTATACTCATTATCATTTTATGTTATTTGCAAATTTAAGTACTTCAAACATAACTTAAAATATGTGTGTACAGTATTTGCTACTTCTATCACATATGCCTAGAGTACTATTTTAGACGCACATATCTCAAGTCTTAAAATGCATACATAGCAGGGTGTCAAAATGAGCAAAAATATAGATAATCTATCCAATTCGTTCAGAATTTGAATTGTTTTCAATCTCACTCAATCAAATTTTACTATATTTTAAGAGAATTCTCAATTGATCAATGAGTCTAATTTAATCTTCAATTTCAACTCGTTTTAAGACTCTTTGTTTGAATTGATGAATGTAAGTTCCTATATGAAAAGTATGAATTACTATCTATTTTATATCTTTTAAGATTTATCTATTCATTTTCAACAACTTATTTTATTATAATCTCTAAAATTTTCTACCATTTTTAAAAAAAATCTCTCTCTGATACATTATCTCTCTCGAATATATTTCTCCCCTTTCGGATATATTCTTATCCCTTCTCGGATACATCTCATGGGGTATGTATCTGCAAGTTTCCTGATGTATCTGAGATTTATAATTTTAAGGGATATTTGTAATTTGAAAAGAATAGTGATAGGGTTTTAAGCCGGTTAAATAGTACGTGTTATGACTTAATCCAATTTTTAGCCTATTTGAGCCCAAAGTAAATTTGAGCTGGTCAAGCTCAACCCAAATTTTATTTTAACTAATTTTGATATTTCTGATTTTAACCTAATCCACTCATTTGACACCCCTAATAAAGCGCTCGTGTCTTAAGTTTAGATATTCAATTACTTTTCCTTTTTCGCTCTGAAATAAAAACTAATTCATTGAATTTCAACAATTTAATACCGATATTAATGTGCTTCAATCAGAAATATAAATTTCGAATATCATAAAGAACATACTCTAATTTTTATTAACATGTGCGTTGTAATTTGTAAAAATAACAATAAATCTAAAGAATTCATTTTGCAAAATTAGTAATTTATCAATGTTATGGAGTTATTCGTTGTTAAACAACAGGAACTTATATTCAAACCTTCATGTGAGAGAAGTTTATTGTTTGGTTGGATTGATTTTTCTAGTTCTAGGGAAAATGGTCAAACACCCCTTAAGCTATGACCGAATTTTCAACTATACACTTATTCTGTATGAGAGTCTTATTACTCTCCTATATTGTTTAAAATTGAAATTTTTATCTCCTTAAAAAGTGACCACATTTATATTGGCAAGTGATGTGCACGCGTTTGATAATTGGAAATATTATTTAAAACTTTTCTTTTTCTCTTTTTAGTTTATTGTTCTAAAACTATGTTGATTGTTGAAGGTCAAAAGGTTGAAATTTGTAGATTTGTGTTTTAAATCTACATATATTGAAACTTTTTTTATTATAATGTCGATTGCTAATTGTTTGAAGCTGAAAACGTTGGGTTAATTGAGTTTATATATAGCTGCAATTTTTAGATTTGAAGAATGTCGGAACTCCATCAAATCAACGAGCATTCATATGATTTTTGTGAATCTATATTCTTAAATTAGGAGAAACTATGTTCGTCGATGGTTCGAAGAATTTCGTATGGCTGAAAATCGAAGCTAAGGGATGAAAGTTTGAAGCACAACTTGAAACCACCATTAAAGTTAGTTTATAAGCTTGAGTTCTAATTTTGACTTACCACAGACGAACTCCGTTTTGAATGGGTAATAAATCAAAAGAGTCGAAATGTTGAGATAAGTTTATAGCTAAAATTTGAGGTAGTTTGGAGAAGATATAGGGTGGTTTTACCAAATTTTTGTAACAATCATACAAAGTAGATGAAGAACATGAACTGCATATTTTCAGATTTGTAAAAAAATTACAAGTTGCTAAATCAGTTGAGGAGTATTATTTGAAGTTGAAATAAAATTTATCCATTAAATTGATGTCGGAAAGCTTAAAGAAAAATCTTTAAGCCACCATCGATCGAAACAAATGGGAGAAAATTCAAATCCCAAAAATTGCAAACGCATACAAAAATTTTCATAGGTCTTTTGGGTATTGATTATAGGATCAAAATTTTTTCTTGTATTGAAAATTTAATCGAAGAAAATAAGTCAGTGTCACTATATTAAGCTTAAATTTGTTTGTTTCGAAATACTTAGGGTCTGTAGTTCTTGATTGTGGAGAAAAGGGATGGAATTATTATCTACGATTTGTTGTATATTGATTAATATAATAATGTTTCCATATAATAATGATGATGATTTCAAAATGGTGAGAGATGGTGTAAATTGGTGGTTGTCATTGATGCTCTACTGAATTGCTATGGAGAAGAAACCAAATAAAGAAAAATAATTAAAAAATTAAATGCATATTTATGAAAAAGTATTAAAAGTAAAAATTTTAATAATTATTTTTTTATCTTCACTCTCTCAAGGAGAGTGCAATACACTCACTTTGCCACGTAGGTATTTTGGGATCGTTTAGTAGAGTGTATAAGAATAATGTAAAATATGGTGAATTAGTAATGCTTGCATTATTAGTGCTTGCGTTATTAATACTTGCATTAGTAATGCAAGCATTATTTCTTATACATTATTTGATTTGATGTATTAAAAATAACAAATCTTACATAATTTCTATTTGAAATTATATGTTTATAAAAATATCCTTCACACTTTATTTAATTTTACACTTTCTTGCAAGTTGCAACAAAGTCATTTGCTAAAACATCTTTAACTCCTCTTCTTCTTCTTCTTCTTTTTTTCAAAAACAATATTAAATAGTTGTAATATTTGAGTCAAAATATTTTTGTAAAAAGTTGGAAAAGAATTTTTTTTATCAAATTTATCGCCACAATAGTAATTTTTCTTATTAAATTATGTTGAAATTAGTTATTATTTTTTTACAAAAAATATATTTAAGAGGTCATAAAGTCTACTAAAACACCAACAAATTAAAAGACATAGAAAAATAAATGAAAATAAAAACACATAACAAAGAAAATTAAAAGTAAAGAAAATCTTAGGAAATGTTTCAAAAAGGCTTTGAGGGTAGTTTTGTAATTATTTAATCTAATGCAAGTTTTAAATATAATGCATTGCGTAATATTTTTAGAAAAAAAAATTATTTAAAAAAATACCCTCCACAAATATGGTGGAAAGGATATAAAAAAAGTTTTTAAGTCAATTGTGGTTTTTATAATGTTAATGCATGCATTAGAACCCATTGCATTACTAATGCATAGAAATAGATGGTATTAGTAATACATTCTTTAATACACAATAGAGTGTATTACTAATACAATCATTAGTTATGCATAGTTAGAAAAGTGAACAAAACAAGGTACTATAATACATCAAGCTAATGCATGCATTATTTTCTCTAATAATTTTAGTTTCAAACAGTTTAGAGGGGTGATAGAACTCCCGTAAAGAATAAATGTGTAATTAAAAATTCGATCATAGTTTAAGGGATATTTGACCATTTCCTCATTTTTCTAGGAATCAAATTTAATAAAATAGATTTTAAAATGTTGGAGTTAAATAAATTAATTATAATTTGATTTTCACTAATTCAACTTTTGTTGGGTTATTTTATAAATATAATTGCGAACACATATTAGATTTCGAACACATATTAGATTAAGGAAGTATATTTCACCATAACATTACCACATAAATTAGTCTTTAAAAAAAGAATTATATATGCAATCAAATTATATATATATAGTTTCCTCGATAAAATTATATGCTTTGTCCAGAAATTTAATCATTTTCAAGAAACTTGATAAAATTTCTTACAATAAATTTGTTTGGTGCAAAAAATTAAAAAGGAGGAGGAGGAGGAGACAAATGTACTTTGAATATATTAAAATGGGAGAATACATGTATAAGCAAACATATACTAGTTAATTAGTTAATATAGTTATAGTTTGTCTTAATTATAATTCGTGACCTACTATTAGCTATAATTACACGGCTCATCATTTTAGTTTTGTATAATTCGCACATTTGTACAATTCAAAATTTGTATAATATAATTTTGTGTAACTTTTCAATAATTCAGAATTTGTATAATATAATTTGTATAACTGTTTACACTTCTGATGTTTGTCATTGTATAAATTGGTTATTTTGAGTTTATACAAATGTACCCGCGAATTATACAAACTTATGAATTATACAAATCCGCGAATTTTACAAACGAGTCAACTTAAATTGTAGGTACAACCCGTAAATATACAAACTATAGCTATAAAACATAATTAATTTTATTATAGTGACTTTCTCCGAAACAAGAGATTAAAGTCATCTTCCTCCAACTACCTAAGCTAGGTAGTTTGTTGTTAGAATATCTATCCTAGTAGGAAGATGGAAAGAATATACTATACACTATAGGAGAGTCAAAGAATAGGCCTGTTGGAACTATATCAAGATACCTATCTTCAAGAGCATGAAATCAAACACCCTTGACACGTATTCTCCGCCGGAGTTCAGACCTCAACCTGGAAAGCGATAGTGAATCCCAAACTTGCCCACGCTCATCCAAATCGGCTTCAAAAAGCGATCAGAAAGCGAAGCCCTTCCTTCCGATCCAAGCAGGTGAAGCCGCCCCTATATCTAACCACCGCTCACCCCGATCACTTATTGGCACGTTCATGATGCATCATAATCAAAAGATCGTAAAGTAAAGACTAGGTTTTAGTAAAGTGACTGTCGTTGTTGATGTTCGATCGTTTAACTCGCAGCCAAGGAATGTTCCTGATCTGCGAACAGAACCGAAGGAGGTTACCGCGGGTCAAATAGGAAGAACTAGAAGATTCCACCTCTGAAAAGCGCCTACACCTAATGGCTTAAGCCGCTGTTCCCATTTCCTCGCTGACTTATTTGTGAAAGTTCCCCTACTAAAAATTAGGAATAGAAAAAATTATTTCAATAAAGGAAGAAATATCAAAAATATATTTAAATTATCTTTTTTTTTGAGTTTCATACATAAATTATTGGCGGTGTGTTTGGCAAAATAATGAATGATAATTTAGATATGAAACTCACATTCTCAATAATTTAAGTTTGAAACCCAATAAAATGAGATAATTTAAATATGTTCTTGACACTTTACTCTTTGATAAACAATAACATATTACCCAATATAATTTTATAAATAGAGTCTGAAAAGCAAAAACCTAGAATATTACCCTATCTTATAAAGATAAAAGAGGTTGTATCTAATACATTTTCAAAAAAACAATTTTAAAAAGTAGATACAAATTAAATTATAATTTACAAATAAAGTAATGCTTGAATCTTTTACGAAATAAGTAAGATAAATTATTATGATTTATAACCTCATATGACTATTTCAATCAACTGACTTGTGCTTAATTATTATAATATCACAACATTTATTGATTTATCTAATTTTAATTTTTATCTAACATTCTATATTCTTTTTACAAAAATCTAATTTATATATTAAAAAGGAAATATTTCACAAGATATATTTAATAATGACATATCAAAGTATATCATACCTTCAATAATAATTTAAATTTTTTTGGTATTCCTTATTTGATTTATTAATTCTATTTAACTTGTTCTCTTTCCTTTTTTTTTCTTTCTTAATTCATTTCTATCTCAATCCCTCAAAATTGATTCAAATTTACCCGTCCAATCGTAATATTCCTAAATATGCTGAAATAACATGTTTTCATTAAGGCAAAATTTGAAAAGATGTAGATATACCTCGTTTAAAGTTTGACTCACTCATGTCCTCGCCATTTAATTTTTCGCACAGATATTCCCTTATGGGCGTTAGTTGGTCTGCTGGACATATCCAGCTCATTTTCCATTTCTGTAAATGTCACATTAAGTTGACATGTCATTTTGATCTTACAACATGACATTTATATGAAAATGGAAAGAGATCAATTATGCCCCTAAAAAATTCGGACCCATAAACACCTAATCGACCCATAAATCAACCCCCTTTTTAAATAAACTACACGATCCATTTTCAACAATTTTGTTTACATTTTTAATTTTTTCTATAAATCCCGATAATGAGTAATTGATTGATTAAAATAGAAAACACATATAAAAAATGAAATTAACATAAAAAATTTACAAATAAATATAATAACCTTAAATTCAACAATTTCAACAAATTTTGTAAATTTTTATTTTTTTCGATAAATCCCAAAAATGAATAATTGAAATACTTAATATACTCAAGATTTCCCTCCCGTCTTCTACATTGTAAGGAGCTACATGAGTTTAAGATTTTTAGTACAAAAAATAATATATTTTCTCCATGCATTTTAATGAATGACATAATATATTTTCTTCCATATTTTTCATATTCAATGTCTAAAATATCGACGGGCGACGTTAATAATATTTCTTCTTCAGGCTTGTTGAGGCAGCAAGAGAGATAATCATGCTTGAAATTTCGGAAGCAAAAAAATTTGATACCGAGTTAACAAATTATCATGAAATTAAAATAGAGTATATAATCGTAACACGAAAATGAGAACATTCAATTTGTTAGTTGAATACTCACTCATTACTCATCAAAAAATTATCGTACATTTTATGAATATGATTACGCAAACAAAAGATATGAGCGCTATGACGCTCGAGAAATACCATATATTTTCATTTCCAGTGATTGTAATTTTTTTTAATTTAAAATTAATTAAATTTCTTTATTGCTTTATATTTATCCAATTCTACTAGTTAGGAAATCTTAGTATCTAAGAGATAAAATATATTCAAAATATATTAATTGGCATTTGTACATGTGATTTGAAATTATTATTTCAAATTCAAATCTATATATATAATAAAACAAAAAATCATACAAGTGATGTGACACCTTTCTATAATTTCCATATTTATTTATCTTATTTTTTGGTTACCTTTTTCTTAACAAAAAAAATTCTTCAATTATTTTATTTGAAAAAACATCTCCTTAACTCATAGTTCTTTAATAAATATTCATAACCTTTAATCTTTTCTTATTTATATAACTTTCAATTATTTAATATACAAGTTTGTAACACCTTAAAATCATCTTAATAAAAATTTATTTTGAAGTATATGTATATCACCCACTATAATTGTCTTCTTTATTAGAGTTTTTACTATACATTCATGTATTCTTCCAGCTTTAATTTTTATATTTTCTTGATTAACTTTATTAATGTGGAGTTATAATATTTTAAAAATTGGAAGAAATTTTCTTTCTTTATTTTATTTTTTATAATTAAAATTATTTATTCAATTCAATCAATTTTTCACCTCCACTATAATTATCTTCTTTATTAGAGATTTTAACTAATGATATTTAATTAATTTTATTAAAGTGGAGCTATAATATGTTAAAAGATTGAGGATATATGTTGGGTATGAATCTCGTTCAATCATAAAATATTTAGAGCATATGGCTAGAGATTTCTTCTAGGCAAGATTTGCTTATTGTCATTTTGATGAATTAGTATATCCAACATTCGGGGGAGAATATAAACAGTTGGGAAAAGAGATAGATTAAATTTTACCGTCACTATCTCATCTGGATCCTCAAACAAATCAATGTGAGCAAAAAGTTGAAAAAATAATTTTATTTATAGAATATTGTGAATCAACTGCCAAATGTTTTTTCTAATCTTTCAAGAATTACTTGATCATATATTTCAGGTGCTAATGCTCCAGTCGAGTTGATGTCCTGATGGGACAAATTGTTAAGAAACATGAGTCTACACAACATTTGAAGCGTGGTAGGCCAATTGATGACAAGGATAAAAATCCTTGAAAGAGAAAATGAACAAATGATCAAAATGATCATGATGTGAAGAAATTTTCTCAAGAAGAGATCTGAGTAATAATGAATGATGAAACCTATGAGGAGCTTCAAATTTCTAAACAACAAGAATAAAGAATTTTGAATGAATTATGTCTCGATGAGAAAGATGTGGAATTGAAATAATGTTGTGATTGACAACATCTTTGCCTATAATATTACCGTTGAAATTGTAAGACCCCCAAAATGAGTTAGGGTGTCTAGAGCCTAACGTGTTCGTCTTAATGTTCTAAGGTCCTAAAATGGATTATAATATGGGTTAAGGCAGTGTGTAAAGTTTGAGGTGATTTGGAAGTCAAACGTCAAAGGACGACCAAGACGTTCGACGATTAGTCACCTATGTGCCTCATATGTCTATGCGTGCTTATATGTGTATGAAATGAGCTTATGACGTCTTAAAATGAGTTATAATAATGTTTAATGGTAATATATGAAGTTTGAAGGTCAAACATCCAAGAACGTCCAAGACGTTTGAAAGATAGCCTTGAGACATACATGTGTGTGTCTTGATGGGGCCTTGCATGTTTGGACGTGTTGCAGGTGTTTGTTTTGGGTGAAACTTATGTGGAAGGTCTATAACTTGTTAAGGGTTGTATTTACGTGGGAAACGTCCGGGTACGACTTCAAAATGGCCCCGCAAAATGGCCCACAAGAAGGACCCAAGGCTGGTCGAGACACTGCCTTGACAGTGTCAATTGACGGACCAAACGACGGCCAGTTGGTCAACCAACGGCCCGTAGGTGAGGTCTCATCGTTTGACACTTAGCTTGGGCAGGTCTCAAGCCAAAAATTGGCCAAGGACCAATTGACGAAAGTCAATCCCGTCGACTGACCAACAGCCAGTAGATGGGTCCGTCGATGGTGGCCTGTAGTCTGCTGCCTGCGTACTGTTTTATTAAAAGGGTGAATGGAAAATTCACCCCACGTGCTTACCTGACCCCACATGATTTATTTGGTGATTTTTGTGTGTGTTTAAGTGATCAAAAACGTGATCAACCCATTCCCAAATCCCATACACACAAATTGAACCTTTCCCTTCAAAATTATTCTCCCTGGAAACCACCATTGTTGGTGAAGCTCAAGAACAGATTGGATCTTGGATTTCCATGGATGAATCATCAAGTTTTAAAGGTTTTCATGAATAAAAAGGTATGGTGATCCTTCATCTCTAGTTATCCTTCCATCTAGAGAGTTAATCTTAAAGTTTCAAAAGAGATTTTATGTCAAACACCTTCTTCTTCAATCTGCCATGGGTTCTTTCTTAAATTGATTTCAAAGACATAATATGAATGTATTTATGATTATCTACTGATTTGTACATGGTTTTCAATCCAATTGCATGATGAACCCATGCTCTTTCACAAACTCGATTTTAGCCTATGTATGGCTTTATGATCTTGATCTTATGCATGTCGAATTGTGATTCAACTATGATAATATGCTTAGACCTACTGTTTAGAATGTGTATTGATGATGTATTACGTGATATTAGATCAATGTGGATCGATACCTAAAGAATGTGATCTATACGTCTTATTGAATGATAAACATGACTTCACTGTAACATGGACCTTATTATGCATGAATGTGGAATTCAATTGTGTAGGGATAATTGTACCTACTGTCTCACTTGGATATTATTGTTGAATTATATATATGTGATTCATGTGGTTCAAGGTTTGATTGACCTATATTCTTCTATCTTCCATGTTGTTCTAATGTAGCATGTTCACTGTAATTTAGAGTTTATGGTAATTGTAGTAGGGCTTCGTCTAGATTATGACTTTCTTAACTACTGCCTTGTATAGATGATATTAATGAATTGTGGGTATGAATTCTTGATATCAAAGAAAAGGAGTCTTGGCATGAATTGATCTAGGTTCTTCTAACCTACAATTTGAATGTTGTAATGAACATTAGGTGATCTTAATTCTAGGGTAGATGAAGCATGATTTAGATTTGATTTATATCTATTTGACTACTGCCCTAGATGTATTATTAATACATTATGATTGATGAGCAAAACTAGGAAAGTTACTTGATGATCTATAACTCTCTACTTCCTACCATATATGTGATATAGTGCACTAGTTGAATCATGCTCTTGTGACAACTTGTACATGGTTTCGTTTATAATTTAAGAACTTATACCTACTGCTCTATAATGTATAAATGATGAGAAAGGAGTATTGATCAATGATGATCAAAGATTGATGAATTGGTAAGAATGGCTCATCCCTCTACTCTTATATTAATGTTGATGAAGCCTTGTATGGCATTGTGTGGTATGGTCCACTTATGGTGGCGATGTTTACTTTATGTCATTATATATATGTGTTGACCAGGCCTTGAAGGCAAATTGATGAATATATGAATGAGTGGTTATGATGATCACTTTATGTGTAACTTATGCCTAGTCTTCTACTTGAGTTGTGAATCTAGGTTATGTTGCTATGGTTATGAGCATGTAAAGGGTTAGGTAATATCATGTGTAGGTGTTGCCATTAATGATTTATTAAGGATTTATGACCCCTACCCATGTACCCTATGTGAATGTGTGAATAGCTAATATTAGGAGTCTTAAAGTGTTCTATGAAGTTAACTTGTCTCCTATGCTATTGTGTGTTGTGTGGTCTATGCTTGAAGGGAAATGTGGTCTAAGAGGGTGGTTGCCTCAATGAGTAGTTGATAGCCATAATGTGATCATGTTGACTAATGTACACACACTCACACTTCATGCATGCTTAAAGGTAGTAAAGGTTCATGGTGTCTAAATGAAAGGTAATTCTCATATTCACTAGTTTCTACAACTATGCATGTTAAGCTTATATGATATGATGAAGTATGAATGTGCATAGAATCTTTGTGGATTTATATGAAAGGATTGCCATATAGTTATACCTATAGACTTATGCATTGATGTATGAGCATGTGTGATATTTATGTGTTATGTGAAAGGTTTGCTCACATATATGTACACACACATGAATGATGATCTAGTTAATAAAGGGACCTTGAAAGGTGTGCTCAAGTTTATCCTTAACTAGATAGTGCTAATGCATATGATATGTCCATGTGAAAGGATTTCTCACATGAATTAGGTTGATGAACTCTCATCTATGACCTATGAGTTAAGAATATGAGGGGATGACTCTCCTAAACCTATGTTTTATAAAGAAATGATAATAAAGCTTTTACAATAAAGGGAACTTAGCTTAGCACCGAGTGAACTTGTAGATGAGGGGGTGACACTTTTCCAACATAGGAAAGGTAGGGTTCACCACGGTCCTCATGTGAGGGAGTGACACTTTCCCAAATAGGGGAGGTAGGGTTAACTACGGTACTCACGGGGTGGATAGCCTCATGACCCAACAAAGGGTGTAGAGTCGATGTTTCCATGATTGCCCTCAAGTTCCATAAACTATGCTTTCCACATAGGATCTAGCAAGTGATATCACCTAATATGCTAGCATGATGTATGTCTTACTTTGGCAAGTAAGATGCCCTTTTTTTTGTGTGAGGGGATAACACCAAATTCCATATTTAGCACCCATGGTCTTAGTGTCGGTTAAGGCTATAGTTTCCCTAAAGTAAAATGGACAATGGAAGTAAAGAACTAGGATCCTAACTAGGATGACTTAAGGAAGGTTACTTAGTATAGGTGGAAGTAATGAACCCATCTAGACATTGCACAAGTAGCTCCTTAGGAAGTCTTAGGAAGGTGACCTAATGATTATGATTATGTCTTTATGCATGATATTGTAGAAGTTGTCTACTTGTTATGAAGATGTGCATGGTAAGAATATGTGATCTATCCTTATGTGCACTAAGTTGGTCTAAATGACTATATGATGAAGGTCTTGTATTGACATGAATGAAGTTGTCTTACTTGTGATGTTGATGTATGAAGTTTTAAGGCTTGTGGTTTCATGAAGGGTCTACTAAGTATATGAGAGGTTATGGGGCTTCACATGTATTGCACTAGTAGATTAAGATTGGGATTATGATTAAGGTCTTATAAGGTACCATGTGAAGTAAAATAAGTATATGTGCATAATGACTAAGATTTCACTGTAATGTCCTTTATAGTCTCGGCTTAAATATGTTCATGTTGTACTATACTTCTATGATGGTATGTGTTGCCTTGTATAGATTGTATGTATGGTTTCCTTGTGATCTTAAGGTGATGCATTGCACCAAGTATCACTAGAGGTTTCTTGGAAGGTTGATGAGTTAAAAGAAAAAGGGTTCACTGTTAAGGTAAGAGAGCTCACTGTAAAGTGACCTCAAATATGGCATAAATTCTATGTGTGATTTTATATGATGTTTGGACTTTGAATATGTCTATATTAAGTATGTGAATGATATAGATGCTATTGTATAAAGGTTTATGAAGATTTACCCAAAATGGCATGAAGTATGATTTCAAGAAAATGTCCCTTTTAAATGCATGTTTTGCATGGTTGTCATACTTAGTACATTCTTGTGCTAATCCCATTCTTCTCTACTTTTTACACAAAGTGTAGGTTATGGATGCTTAAAGGATGTCTTGAATGGTGAAGAGCTTGATAGATGATTTCCAAGCTCAATGAAAGGAATCCTTAAATCCAAGGATGTCCTAATATGTAGTTTACAATAAAGTTCTTAATTACTATATTTATGTATTATGTTGTAAGGGTCGTGTCCCTAATGTACTCTTATGATGTTGAGTTTAGGATGGCAAAGAGACTTAAGGTCTAAATATGTATTATGATTTATATTTTATCTATATATGAAGTAAAATTTCTAGCATATGATGTGCTATGAAAAGTTTTAGATTTTCCGCTAAATTTACTATGTCAATGCGATTAATGATAACTATGGGCTTGTATAAGACCTCCGAGAGGTCAATTACGCTATGTTACTTCTAGGGGGTGCTCCCTGGATGTGACAGAAATAATGCAACAAGATAAAGATTTTGAGCAAAAAATTATCGATAAATATGGACAGAAAAATGACTAACCTAAATGGAAGGACACAATTTAAGCAGAATTGACTTCACTAGATGAGAAGTTTTCACACTAATAATTCAAACACCTGAAGGTATCGAGCCAGTGGAGCACAAATAAATTTTTGTGCGAAAAAAATGAAAAAGGTAAAGTCGTGAGATATAAAGCCCGAGTTGTCTCTCAAGATTTTTCTCAAAGATCTGACAGTGATTACATAAAGACATATTCTCATGTGATGGATGCAATCACATTTAGGTCTCTAATAAATCTGATCGTTTATGAAAAGTTTGAAATGCGCTTGATAGACGTTGTCACAACCTATCTATATGACTCATTAAATCACAACATTTATGAAAATTTCTAAAGGTTCTTGAAAGATACAGAGGTTCAACAGAAACTTGTTCAATAAAGCTTCAAAAGTATTTATTTGGATTGAAACAGTCAAGGAACATGTGATACAATATCGTCTTAGTGAGTATTTGGAAACAAAAAATGACCCAATCTGTCTTTACATTTTTCATTAAATGGTCAGAATTTGAATTTATTATAATAGTTGTGTATGTTGATGACTTGAACATTATTAACACTCGTAAAAAGCTTTTATAAGCCGTTGAGTGTCTAAAGAGGGAATTTGAAATGAAAGATCTCGTAAGACAAAATTTTGTCTTAGCCTATTGATTGAAAATTTGCCAAATGAAATATCGTCCATCAATCAACATACACAGAAAAAATTCTACAAATGATTTTACATGAACAAATTACATTCGTTATGTTCCTTAATAGTTTTAAGATCACTTGACATCAATACAAATCCATTTAGAGCTCAAAAGAAGGATGAATAACTTTTTAGTGATAAAACTCCATCTATTAGTGCATTGTATGCATTACTGTACCTTGCTAATAATACTTGATCAGATATGTATTTTTCAGTGAGTTTACTGGTAAGATTCACTTTCTCCCCAATAAAAAGACATAGAAACGGTGTCAAAAACATACTTAGATATCTTTGGGGGACCATGGACATGAGTTTATTCTTTTTCGATGAATTCAAGTCAGATTTGATTGGTTACGGAGATGCATGATATTTATCTGATCCGCACAAAGCTTGATCTCAAACAGGCTATTTGTTTACATGTGGAGACATAACAATATCTTGGCGACCAATGAAGCAAAGGACGGTAGCCACTTCATCAAATCATACATAAAATAATAGACATCAATGAAACAAGTCGAGAGTGTGTCCGGTTGAGATTAATGACCCACCATATTCAGGAAATATGTCGTTTTTAGTTGAAAAAGAATATACCAACCACAATGTACAAAGATAATGTTGCATGTATAACTCAATTGAAAAGAGGATACATCAAAGGAGATCGGACAAAACTCATTTCGCCAAAGTTTTTCACACATGATCTTCAACAAAATAGTGAGATAGAAGTTCAACATAACTGTTCAAGTGATCATCTTTCTGATTTATTCACTAAAGCATTGACAACATCAATGTTTTAGAAGGTGAGATACAAGAGTGGAATCGTCGTCTCTGAGATATCAAGTGAAACTTTCATAGGGGGAGTGAAAAATGCATCGTACTCTTTTTCTTAACCATGGTTTTGTCTCAAGTTGAATTTTCCTGGTAAGGTTTTTAATGAGACAATATTTAAAGCGTATTAGGAGATGTGTGTACTCTTTTTCCTTCACTAAGCTTTTTATCACTAGATTTTTCCTAGTAAGGTTTTAACGAGGCACATTATTTATGGACATCCAAGGGGGAGTGTTATAAATCCACTGAATTATTTGGATTATCCATTAAATTTATTCAAGAATTAATTGAATTTATGTATGGGTGCTTCCAAGATGATAAGAACCTTTAGGGATAACTATGTATCTACTAGTTTATTGACCTTTGAGAGTGATATCTCAACACTATAGATAGAGATAACACTCACCATTTGTATAAGAATTCTCTCCCTCATCTTCATTCCTTTTCTTTATATTATATTATACCGAGTTTGATTTTTTAATAATAATGATGAATTGACCTTCAATTTTTACAATTCGTAATTAATTTTATTAATGTGGAGTAATAAGTTATTAAAAATGGGAGATAAAATGACAAAACACACACTTCTTTATAGGGTAAGATTTCTTATCTTATAGGTTTAAAATTCTATATTTTTGCTTCACTATTGTTTCTTACTCAACATTTGCTAAATTTTAATAATTTATGCTATGTCATCTATAACGAGAAGCTTAGTACGTACTAGGGATTTCTTGTAAGATGATTTTATGCACTTTATCTTTAAATTCATAGAAACAAATCATGCTTCTTTTTTATTTCAGTTTCTTTTACAATGTATAATTTTCTTTGATTAAATTTGTTCAAGAACAAGATTAGTGATTGATATTGTGCAACTTTGAAAACTGTTTTGAAGCTTAAGGCTAAAATATATATAGGCAAAAGTTAATTTCATAACAAAAATTTAAAAAGAAAATAAGAAGTCTACTATTATAAATAAAATATCTGTATTGATTCGTAAAATAAATAACATGCATTATACATTTAAAATATTTGTTAGGAGTAGTGCGAGAGTTAAGCAATTCACTAAGGCCCCATTTGTTTGCACTTAATGGAGGTCTGAATCTTAATAATTCAGATTCAGCCTATTAAGTACGTTTGGTTTTTAGGTCTGAATCTGAATCATTCAGATTCAGCCCATTAAATTCATTTGTTTTATTTTTTAAAAAGCCTCTTAATGGGTCTGAAGAGGTCTGAATGAATCAGATCTATAGGAGACTCTTAACAACATTCAGACTCATTTAATAAGTTATCAAATAATAAATCATCACTTCTCTGCTTTAAGCGTGCCTTTTTATCTCATAACTAAAAACTTTCTTTCTCTCTTTTCTCAATCAAACACCATTTTTTCCCTCTTGAACTGGTAAGTTTTCATAAATCCTTTCAAGTTTTTTTTTTTTATATTAATAATTTTCTTGTATTGACTATGTCAAGAACACTGTTGGTGTATTGGCGTTTATCAAGGTTTTTGAATGGAAAAAAAATTGTACTTCTAAATCATGATTATTAAAACTTTTAAAATATTTTTTTTTATCAAAAGTGATATATTTTGTTGAAATGAAATTTTTATGATATTTTATTAATTTAATGTTCATTTCACATGCACAAAACAAACATCATTAATTATTTAATATTCAGATTTAGAGACCACATCTTAATATTCAGATGTGTATTCAGATCAAAACACCTGAATCTTAATGCAAATCTTTATATTCAGATGTGTAGTTAGATTCAGACCTCTTAATCTTAATAGAAACAAATGAGGTCTAAGTAACTGTGATCTTTTAATTTTTCTTAATAATAATAACATTCAAGTAAATTGATAACTTCTTTTTATATTAGTGGTAGTTAGAAGTTGGACAATTCACCTCAATTTTTATCATGGGCTTATAAATGTAGATGAGGCCTTTTGTTTGAAAAAAGAAAAGAAAAAGAAAGAAAAAAGTGCATCATCCATAAAAATTGAAGTGTTCAATTTTATATTTATTCTTTATAATAAATGATTCAATATATTAAGGAAAAATTGATGCATGGTCCATCAATTATATTTATTTTCTTATATTTATTTATTATCTGTATTGTATATACACATAAAATTAAGCATATATAAGATGATATGATACTTTTCAATAATACAACATTCATATTTATTTTTTTCGCATTTTCTATTGATATTTTCATTATTGTTTTCATTTAGTTATTTTAAAGAATCTAATATCTATTATTAATAAGAAAAACCAGCTAAATGATAAAAAAATCTATTGTGACAACTCTTTGTGGTCAACATTTTTATTTATTTATTTATTTTCTTCCTTTTACTTACTCGGTTAATTAAAAAACTATTGAAAAAGATAGATGAATACATAATGTCCAGTATATTAGCAACAGTTATGCATACTCATAACTATAATACATAAATGTTAGAATTAATACTTAATTTATGAAAAGATCATTCTAAATTATTGTTCTACCGCGCAAAGCACAGATAAATTTTCTAATTTTCTAACAAGAAGGATATGAGATTTTAAAATTTTAAAAAGTAAAACTAATTTTTAATCTACAAAAGAGATTCCACTCAACCAGAAACTATCCAAGCTATGAGCAAGGTAATATAGTGTTAGAAGAATCATATTATAGAATAGGGGTTTAACTATCATCTTTATTTTCCCAAATCATTTCTTAAATGAGAGTCAACTCTCACATGTTTAATATTGATATCAATGACTTAGGTTTAATTAATTGATAGCTATAACGTACAATAATTTATGTAGAGTGGAAAAATAGGCAATTAATTGAGAGCCATAAAGATAATCAATAGTGGCTATTTTTCAAAGAAATTGGCTACAATTGCAATTCAAAATTATGCCAAAAAAAGATCAAACAAACTAACAATCCAAGTTTTCCAAAACCAACTAATCCGCATATATATTGTGCTTCTTCGCCCTAAATTTAAGTCATCCAAACCCATCCGATAGCTATAATACAATTAATATATATATATATATATATATATATATATATATATATATATATATATATATATATATATATATATATATATATAACATAATTTTAAAATGCATTAAATTGTTTAGTTGAAATTTTTCATGATCCCTGATTATCTGTTATGTCTTCCTCTCTGAGTGGATGACTTTCTAACAACACACAATGCTTATATCAGAGACTAAATACAAATGGAGAAAGCAAATTAAAAAAAGTAGAGTGGTATTTGACTGTTCCATCAGGGTAACTTTATTTTTATGGGTTTAGACGTAAACTTTACTCCTAAATCCTATTTTATTTTACTTTTATTAACCTTGATGCTAATACAATTTGTAATGACGAAAAATTTTAAGGTAAAATATATTTTTTGGTCCACTTTTTTTAAATAATAAATGTTGCACATTTGAACACATTACGAATCGAATTCTTGGGCTTAGGCCCCGTGCATCGCACAGATAAGTACATAGAGAAACGAGCAGACTAATTAGAGGATGCTAATCTGACTTGTTTCAAGAAGAGTTCACCTTATTTCGTTTAAAGTTCAATTTAACTAGTGACGGATCCAGAATTTTAAGGTAGTGGGTGCTTCCTTGACTACGTCACAAAACATTTTTAAAAAATTACTTAGAGTGGGAATCAAACCCAAGACATAGATGCAATAATCAACCTTAAGCTCCCTCAAATGACCACTGAACATGACGACTACTTGTGTATTGGGTGCTTACGATTAAATTCTATATAATCATTTAATTTTTTTTATATAAATATATATAGTTCTATATAAATTAATGGGTGCTCGAGCACCCGAAATGTCCAATATGGGTCCGCCCTTGAATTTAGCTTGACTAGCAATCAAGCTCAACTTGATTGAAGCTCGAGCTAGATTGAACGGACTTAGTTAATAATGTAATTCATTTTAAAGAGTAAATCCATTCCTTGTGTTTAATATATTTATTTAATATTAATAAATTTGTTATCCTATGCTCTTTTGGTTGGTGTAAATAAAATTTTCTTTACTTTGTTACTCAAGCCAACTTTATAGCTAGTGGGTTCACCTTATTGACCAATTTAGCTCTCCTAATTCAAAGTGTCTAGTATCAATTGTTTGATTATATTTACTACTATTTACTTTATAAATGTTATTTCATGCAATTCAACAACATTCGACTAAAACTCTAAATTGGAATTACTAATTACTTCTATTGCTAGATTTTCCCCCCTAATCAATCAATCTATGAAATTGACACTCCCTCCTTCCCATTTTATATTCGATCTCTTTCTATAAATAGTTGGATCACAATACTTGTCTATTATATCCTTGACGGAGTAGTTAATTAATCTTGAAATGCATTCATTATTTTATTATTATAAAGTTGACTTAAGAAAACATTAAATAAGGGCAGAAGGGTAAAGTTACGTCATTTCTTAATATAATTACAAAGTAAAAAGATGACATATTAAATGTGATGAAGGGAGTATTTAAAAGTACCCTTTGTCCACCTTGACGTCAAGGTGATGATGAAATTCTATTATATTTAAAAATACGAAAAAGGGCTTAAATGTCTTTCAATTATTTGAATTGGTATAAAACTACGACCTTTTGGCTCAAACCAATACCTAAGTGTAGGTAAATTCTGCCCATAAAATTAAACAATAAAGAAGGAAAAACAATACCTAAGCAAATACAATAACTCTTGAAGTTGGTGGTTTCTGGTGAAGTTGTTACATTTTAATACATCCATCTTAGAACTAATACTACATATTTTGATACACACATTGAACTACTAATACCAAATACTTTATACTATATCTCTTAATCCATAGAACAAAAACAATATGAAAATAGCCTCTAGCTACTTCCATCAATTTAACAAGAATATACTACAACCACCACCTTAAGATTTAAACATAAAAGAGTAAAAATTGAGTTATCCACCCTAAAATGATAATATTGCCGGGTTGTGTGATTTTTATGTTAGTATTCTCATAGTTAAGTAATTTTTTGTTATAAATTACCCGCTTCAAAATTCACTTCAAAGATGTTAAAGAGGTATTTAAACACTCGTGTTAGTGTAATTTAAGTGTTAGAAAGAGAGTGGACCTTTGATGCACCATTATGAAGGTAGCTATAATCTCCAGGAGCAGGTAACAATAATTATAATTATCAAATTAGTGTTTATTTGTTCAAGTGTCTAATATGATCATGACATATTAACCTCATTGAATGATAGAGACAGACTCTAACAAATTTGTTTTCTTAAACTAATGCAAGTTAGCTAAAGCAATGTTCCTATAAATTCTGTTTGATCTGTTTGGAGTTGATATGTGTAGCAACTCGAACAAAGAAAAACAGCTCTTTCAAAAGTTGCAAAAGAAGTAATTAGTATAAATGGCTAAATTTGGCGATTTGAGTAATTTTCTAGTGTTGTGTGTTCTAGTAGGAATAGTGGGTTCAAGCGTTGGTCAATTGCAGCTCAACTTCTATGCAAAGAGCTGTCCGCAGGCAGAGAAGATAATTCAAGAATATGTGCAAAAGCAAATACCAAATGCTCCGTCTCTTGCAGCTGCGTTGCTCAGAATGCATTTCCACGATTGCTTTGTCAGGGTAAGTTTATACCTCATTTCACATGAAGGCTACCATTCTTAAAGTAGCTTCCTGATTTGTTGATCGGATTTTTACAGGGTTGTGATGGTTCTGTACTCCTGAATTTCACTTCGAGCACAAAAAACCAGACTGAAAAAGTAGCTGTTCCTAATCAAACGTTGAGAGGCTTGTCATTCATCGATGGTGTGAAGAAAGCAGTAGAAGCTGAGTGCCCTGGAGTTGTCTCTTGTGCGGATATTGTTGCTTTGGTAGCTAGAGACTCTGTTGTGGTCACAGTAAGTACAAAACTCTGAACCAACTGTTATTAAATAGAATATGTTGTTAATCTTTATTTGCCTTTTTTATTCAGGGAGGCCCTTACTGGAAGGTTCCAACTGGTAGAAGAGATGGAAGAATATCAAACGCCTCGGAAGCCTTGGCAAACATCCCTCCTCCGACTAGTAACTTTTCCAGTCTCCAGACGTCTTTTGCCAGCAAGGGTCTTGACCTAAAAGATTTGGTCCTATTGTCTGGTAAGTTTACATTAAAATACATCTGCCTGATTTCTACATTGAAACTATCTGTACATTTTTTACAAACAATTTTCTATTAGGTGCACATACCATTGGAGTCTCTCATTGCCCGTCATTTTCATCACGTTTATACAATTTTACTGGAGTTTGGGGTAAACAAGATCCATCTCTAGACAGTGAATATGCAGCTAATCTTAAGATGAAGAAATGCAAATCAATCAATGACAATACCACAATTGTCGAAATGGATCCTGGAAGTTCCAGTAAATTTGATCTTAGCTACTTTCAGCTTGTGCTCAAAAGAAAAGGGCTATTCCAATCTGATGCAGCCTTGACTACAAGTGCGACAACAAAGTCATTCATAAACCAGCTAGTAGAAGGATCACTCAAACAATTCTATGCCGAATTTGGTTTAGCCATGGAGAAAATGGGAAAGATTGAAGTCAAGACCGGCTCTGCTGGTGAGATTAGGAAGCACTGTGCAGCTGTGAATAGTTAAGAGCTTTCTTTTCCCTTTGTTCCCAACATTCAATATTCGTGTGTTTGTGTTTTGTATGTAACGTTTGTGTAAATGATTCGGGATAACATGTATCATTTCTTTTTGTAGTTATTCCGACTTATTCTTGTATGTTGGTGGTTTTCTTGAAAAATTTAATCTTCCCGTACTCCTATTGATTGATGACTCAGAATTACCATAAAATTCATTGCTTAGACGTTATACTTAATACACACTTCAATTGATGATTGCGTTTTTAAATTATGAGCCCTGCTACTCGAAATTTAGCCATGGATGTTGAAAAGGGAATGTGACTCAATGGAAGGAAAAATTCCAGTTAAGGCTTCCAATATGAGATATTTCTTGACAATTAGGCATAGCACAAAGTCTTATGCTCTTCAACATTTTCTTGTCTGTGCTATAAGCCATCAAAATCCCACCTTGACAATCTCGACTCACAATTGAAGAAGCTCCAATATTGAACTGTCTCACTCTAGACTTGCTTGTTATATTCTTCCATGATATAAATTTCTAAGTTATCACCACCAGAGGTTGATAAACACATCCCCTTAGAAGCTTAATGATAACTGCAATAAAACAAGTTAGACATTGAAATTAGGCCTTGGAATCTCTTGAAATGTATCATCAGACAGATCAAAAGGAAACGATAAGGCGATCAAGGTGCCAGTTAACTCTAGTCACCCACTGACTAAAACCTCAGGTAAATGATGAAGTTTCTTAGGTAATTCCCCTAAAATTTGTCCAAGAATTGCTTTCCAGGCTGAACAAGGAAGAATATCATGACTGTTTATATTTCCAGGAGACCAAGTTGCATAATAGACATGAGGATAGTGGCGTAACTTTGATCACATTGTACTCGTAAGTAACACGATGGAATGCAAAACTGTAAACCACCTCATTCACTTCAAACTCATTACAATTTGTCAGATTTGTGTTCTCTCTGGTGAAAGGATTGAATACATATGCTGCTTCATGGTCATAGACACCAGATAGACATAGCAGGCATTACATGAGCCGACGACTTGAAATTTAGCCATGGATGTTGAAAAGGGAATGATAAATGTGTGTTCAGCATCATGAAGATCAGACAGTTCAACAAAGAAAAGCTTCTCTTTTTTAGGATTATAAGTCTTAATGATGATGCTGTTGGGAAAACGTGGACAAGCACAACAATATATATGGTAAAAATAATGGAAATAAAATGGGAAAATAACGACACCAAAAGTTTTACGTGGAAACCCTTCTGAATAAGGGAAAAAACCACGGGCCAAGAGGAGCAACTGATATTACTACAGTAAGGAATTTTACACTGTGTAGTCACGAATACAATACTCAAAGTGACTACTACACACTCAAAAGGAACAATACTCTTTTGGTTTCCGTCTTACTAAAATATCGCTCACACTCTATTTTTCTTCACATACTATTCTCTTGTATAGTCTATGGAATACCTCACTTTGCTCTCAAAATGGTTTTTCTCTCTAACTTGGTGTGTTCTACAAATGAGCAAGAATGCTCTATTTATAGAAGGATAAAACCATGCCTATGTCACTAATGACATAGGTAAATATAGCAAAGTCAAAAATGGGTTGCAAATCTTACCAATTTGCCAACTACCAAGTCTTAATTTTCAACTCTTATCACTATTCCTTTTTAACAATTACTTGTATCAATTGAATAGCTAAAGTTGACCAAAAAATGGGATGGATTCAACAAATCTCCCCCTCCAGTCCCATTTACTGGAAGAAGGTATCTTCATCTTCTTTAGAGAGAGCTCATACCCACAAGTTCTTTGCATAAATCGAACTTGTCTTTCGGTATCGTCTTGGTCAGCATATCTGCAGGATTTTCACTTGTGTGGATCTTTTTGACGTGAAATGATTCACTCTCCACTTCCTCACGAATCCAATGATATCTGACGTCGATGTGTTTTGTTCTTGCATGGTACATGGAGTTCTTGCTCAAGTCTATTGCACTTTGGCTGTCACAATAGACAATATACTCCATTTGATTCAAACCAAGCTCTTGAAGAAATCGCTTTAGCCATATCATCTCCTTGCCGGCTTCAGTAGCCGCAATATACTCAGCTTCAGTTGTAGATAGTGCAACACACTTCTGTAACTTTGACTGCCATGATATAGCTCCCCCTGAAAAAGTAAACAAATATCCAGTAGTGGATTTTCTGTTATTAAGGTCACCTGCCATATCAGAATCTGTATAGCCTTTCAAGATTGGATTTGATGCTCCAAAACACAAACATTCATCTGAGCTTCCTCTAAGATACCTGAGTATCCACTTCACAGCTTCCCAATGCTCTTTTCCCGGATTTTCGAGAAATCTGCTCACAACACCAACTGCGTGAGCAATATCAGGTCTAGTGCACACCATTGCATACATTAGACTTCCAACGACGGAGGAATATGGAACTTTGGCCATGTTCTCTTTTTCCTCCCTAGCTGTAGGACACATCTTCTTGCTCAACTTCATATGACCAGCAAGAGGTGTACTAACAGGCTTAGCATTCTTCATATTGAAGCGCTCCAGTACACGTTCAATGTACTTCTTCTGGGACAAATAAATCTTCCTTTTATCTCTAAGACGAGTAATTCTCATGCCTAAAATTTGTTTGGCATGACCCAAGTCTTTCATAGAAAAGACTTACACAACTCTTTCTTCAGCTCGTCAATCTTGAAAGTATTCTTGCCCACAATCAACATATCATCCACATACAACAGGAGGATGATAAAATCATTGTCAGAAAATTTTTGTACAAATACGCAATGATCTGAAGAAGTCTTCTTATAACCTTGCTCCCCCATAACAGATTCAAACTTCTTGTACCACTGTCTAGGAGCTTGTTTTAGGCCATAAAGACTCTTTTTGAGTTTGCACACAAAATTTTCTTTACCTTCTACTTTGAAGCCCTCAGGTTGTTCCATATAAATCTCTTCTTCTAGGTCACCGTGAAGGAAAGCCGTCTTCACATCCATCTGCTCAATCTCTAAATTAAGACTAGCAGCCAAACCTAGAACTGTGCGAATCGAGGACATTTTCACAACAAGAGAAAATATTTCGTCAAAGTCAATACCTTTCATTTGACCGAATCCCTTAACAACCAATCTAGCTTTGTACCTAGGCTTCAAGTTGTGTTCTTCAACTTTAACTTTGAACACCCACTTGTTCTTCAACTTTAACTTTGAACACCCACTTGTTCTTCAAAGCTCTCATGCCCTTGGGCAATTTTACCAACTCATAAGTGTGGTTCTCATGCAAAGACTTCATCTCATCTTGCATGGCTTCAATCCATTGATCCTTGTGCTCATCTTCCATGGCCTCCTCATAACATTCATGTTCTCCCCCGTCAGTGAGTAACACATACTCATTGGATGAATAACGGGAGGAAGGAAACCGCTGTCTTGTGAACCTCCGAAGCGGAATATTTGATTCGTCCACAACTTCATGAGCAACAGGATCATCAATAACAATATCATTGTTATTATCAACATCAACATGTTGATTTAATACATGATTCTGGGCGTCACCATGATTATCAAGCCCAACAACATCATGCACACTTGTGTGAGGAACGTCATCATGATGAATTATACCATCAAAACTTGAAGATTCTACCTTCTCCGCTTTGTCAATATCTTCAATTGTTTGATTCTCCATGAAAATAATATCACGGCTTCTCACAAGTTTCTTTTCAATTGGATCATATAGCCTGTAACCAAATTCATCTAGGCCATATCCAATGAAGATGCATTGCCTTGTCTTGGCATCTAACTTTGACCTCTCATCTTTTGGCACATGTACAAAAGCTTTGCAACCAAATACTCTCAAATGGTCATAGGAAACATCCTTTCCAAACCAAACACTATTTGGTACATCACTTTGCAAAGCAACAACAGGAGATAGATTAATAACATGTGCAGCGGTCAATAAAGCCTCACCCCAAAATGAGTTGGGCAACTTTGCTTCAGAAAGCAAACATCTAACTCTTTCCATCAAGGTCCTGTTCATCCTCTCAGCCAAACCATTAAGCTGAGGAGTCTTGGGAGGAGTCTTCTGGCGTCTAATACCTTGATGCTTGCAGTATTCGTCAAATGGTCCATAATATTCACCACCATTATCAGTACGAATGCATTTCAGTTTCTTTCCAGTTTCTCTTTCAACTGAAGCCTGAAACTGCTTGAAGACACCTAACACTTGGTCTTTAATCTTCAAGACATAGACCCAAAGTTTTCTCGAGCAATCATCAATGAAAGTGACAAAGTAGAGTGCACCACCTAATGTCTTTGTCTTCATTGGACCACATAAATCAGAGTGCACCAACTCAAGCAACTCTGTCTTTCTCGAAGGAGGGTAGGACTTAAAGGAAACTCTATTTTGTTTACCAGCCAAGCAGTGCTCACACTTTTCTAATTTAGCACTTTTGAAATTTGACAATAATTTCTTCTTGGCTAGAACATTAAGTCCTTTCTCGCTGATGTGGCTAAGCCTCTTGTGCCATAATGTTGAAGAGCTATCGCTCTCAATCGCATTCACCATATCAACACAAACAGAGGCCGTAGTCCAGTATAGACCACGACGTTTGTTACCACGAGCCACAACCAAGGAACCCTTGATGAGCTTCCATTTTCCATCACCGTTGGTACTAACATATCCTTCATCATCTAAAACACCAACAGAAATTAGGTGCAGACGAACATCAGGAGCATGTTTCACATTGTTCAAAACTAGTTTAGTTCCAACACTAGTTTTTAAACAAATTGTACCAATACCAACCACCCTAGAAACAGTCTCATTACCCATACTCAAGGTTCCAAAATCACCAGGAGTATAGGAAGAGAAAAAATCCTTCCTTGATTTCACATGAGATGCGGCACCAGTGTCCACAACCCAGCTTGACTCATCACAAGCAATATTTATCATGTTTGCATCAAGAACGGTAACAAGATCTTCGGTGGTGACGGTGGCTAGGCAATTTTCATTGCCATCTTCTTTAGTTTCCTCTTTGTTTTTGTTTTCCCTCTTCAACTTCCTGCAGAACTTCTTTGTGTGCCCTTTCATGCCACAATGATAGCACTCAATATCCTTAAGTCTGCCTTTGGATTTGCTCCTATTTTGTTCTTTATTCTGAGAACCACGAGTTTTGTTTCTCCCCCTGGGGCCAGTTATCAGGACATCCGGCGAAGAAGAACCTAGAGATTTTCTTCTCATCTCTTCGTTCAAGACACTACTCTTGGCTGAATCCATAGAGATCACACCATCTGGAGCAGAATTTGACAATGACGTTCTAAATGTTTCCCAAGAGTCTGGTAGGGAACCAAGTAGAAGCAAGCCTTGAATTTCTTCATCAAATTTGATGCCCATAGCAGATAATTGGTTCATAATCCCCTGAAAATTATTCAGATGGTCTGTCATCGGAGAACCATCATGATACTTCAAACTCAACATCTGCTTTATTAAGAACATTTTGTTGTTGCCAGTCTTTCGAGCATACAAACTTTCAAGATGCTCCCATAGGGTTCGAGCATGTGTTTCCCCAGAAATATGGTTCAACACATTATCGTCGACCCATTGCCTAATGAATCCACAAACCTGTCTATGCAACAGATTCCACTCTTCATCTGTTTTATTATTAGGCTTTACAGTGGTAAATACTGGTTTGTAAAAATTTTTAACATAAAGCAGATCTTCCATTTTTCCCTTCCATATGGCATAATTAACACCATTCAAAGTAACCATTCTACTTGTGTTGGCTTCCATTGTTTTCCCAAAAAAAATATAGTTATCGCAAATCAAAGTAAATCTTTTCTGATGTGGAAGTTCAGACTGTGCTGCAATCACAGAGCATACTCAGATAAAACCTTGGCTCTGATATCAGTTTGTTGGGAAAACGCGGACAAGCACAACAATATATATGGTAAAAATAATGGAAATAAAATGGGAAAATAACGACACCAAAAGTTTTACGTGGAAACCCTTCTGAATAAGGGAAAAAAACACGGGCCAAGAGGAGCAACTGATATTACTACAGTAAGGAATTTTACACTGTGTAGTCACGAATACAATACTCAAAGTGACTACTACACACTCAAAAGGAACAACACTCTTTTGGTTTCCGTCTTACTAAAATATCGCTCACACTCTATTTTTCTTCACAGACTATTCTCTTGTATAGTCTATGGAATACCTCACTTTGCTCTCAAAATGGTTTTTCTCTCTAACTTGGTGTGTTCTACAAATGAGCAAGAATGCTCTATTTATAGAAGGATAAAACCATGCCTATGTCACTAATGACATAGGTAAATATAGCAAAGTCAAAAATGGGTTGCAAATCTTACCAATTTGCCAACTACCAAGTCTTAATTTTCAACTCTTATCAGTATTCCTTTTTAACAATTACTTGTTCCAGGTTTTGCATAAAAACCTGAACTAAATGAGAGATGAAACGGGAAGCCTTGAAACTATATCTAACAGGTTCTGCTCTCATCTGCCGGCTTTCTATCTATTTCGTGATTGAAGTCCATGTAACAAAGCACAAGAAAACTTTGTTAGGTGGCCTCTCAAGACTCAGAACTAAAGATATTTTTGTACTAAAATACGCAAGGAACTCAGAGATGAAAAGTGCTTCTGCAGGGGAAAAGACTTGCATAAAACCATCAATAATCACAAACAGGTAAGTTGACTGTAACAAACAATGTCGACTATGCTATTTTTGTCCGCCTGGAAAATGAGTATTCTAGTTTCATGTCTCCATCAATGATAAGCTGGAGAGTGAGTACATAAATAACAACTTGCACCCGAATATTCCTCATTAAACAATTGAAGGTATGAGAATCATTCATGATATGGCCTGCATTTTTTTATTTGCTTAACATTGGAGAAACTAAGACGAGGATCGCTTCTTATTAAGAAACTTAAGCTAAGCTTCCGTACAAGTTATTGATAACAGTAGGCAATTGATATAACAAGTATATAAATCATACATCCACACATGACTCATCCAAATAATTTCAGTTATACAGGTGCTGATAAGAACACCTTCAGGATTGAGGCATAATTTATTGATTGATTGAATTTACAGAGAAGAAAACTATAGTGGCACTGTCTAAATCTGGAAAGTAACTGTTAAGAATTAACTCAGTTTTAAGTTGCATTTGGTTTGGCATTTCTTGATGAAAGACCAATCCCTAGTAATTTTGCTACATTTCCCAGGTTATTACCATCCCGAATCTTTTACACTTTCGAGTTAAAATAAAATCAAATTTCCAGTTTTCTTCTCTAAAATGTTTTTAACTATTCCAAGAGATATAACTGGCTGCACACCATCAAATACAGCAAGGGGAATCGATAAAATTAAAGCATAGGTCTAACACAAATTCTAAAGTGGTATCTGATATTTATTACAGTCAAAGTTTTTTAAAGTAATACAAGGGAAAATGCTAGATAGATACAGTCATATATAATCTTTGGCAAATTGATACAAAGACATTGTTTTCGACTTCAAGATATCCAATTAAGGCTTCCTACATGAGCAATTGTTTTTACAGGACTCGGGCATACCAGAAAGGCTTATGATCTTCAACATTTTTTTCTCTGTACTATACGCAATCAAAATTCCACCTTGACAATCTAGCAAGATATCATCTCCGATATTGAACTTGTGCACCCAAGACTCTTTGTTGTTATATTCTTCCATGACCCAAATTTCCAAGTTCTCTCCATTAGAGCTGAATAAACATGCTGATAGGCACCCCCTTAGGGCAGCCAGATGATAACTCGAATGTAATAAGTTGACAGTCAAATCAGGCCTTGGTACCTCTTGAAATGTATCATTAGATAGGTCAAAGGCAACGATAAGGCGATCAAGGTGGAAGTTAAATCTAGTCACCCAGTGGAGCCTACCATCGACTAAAACCCCAGGAAAATGATGAAGCTTGTAAGGTAATTCCTCTAAATTTCTCCAAGAATTACTTTTCAGACTAAACAAGTGAACTTCTGAGAGTGGATAATCATATTTTACAGACTTGTGAAAACGCCAAGGTACATAATAGACACGAGGGTAGTAGCATATTTTGATCACCTTGTACTCGTTAGTAACCGGATGAAATCCAAAACCATAATCCACTTCATTCACATCAAGCTCATTACAATTTGGTAGCTTTTTGTGTTCTCTGGTGAAAGGATTGTATATGTATGCTTCTTCATGGTCATAGACACCAGATAGACATAGCAGACCGTTACATGAGTCTACTACTCGAAATTTGCCCATGGATGTTGAAAAGGGAATCTGAATCTCTCTCAATGTGTGTTCATCCTCATGACGATCAGATAGTTCAACAAAGAAAAGCTGCTCATTTTGAGGATGGTAAGTCTTAAAGATGAGGCATGGGTTGATCTTGGATGCACGAGACAGATGCATATCAACATGTTCCAGGTTTGGCATACAAACCTGAACTGAATGAGAGATGAAATAGGAAGACTTGAAACAATGCCGAGTGCTATTTCCTCTGGCAGACGAGCTATCAGATTTCTCGTCTCATCTTCCAGTTTCTTTTCTTTTGCATGATTGGACTCCATGGAACAAAGTAAATTCAGAACAGAAAAAATTGCCAGAGGAAGATTAGAAATGAAGAGCAAACTTCTAGGTAGAAATTAGAAGATTTGCATATCCCTTTAATCATCAACAAACAGACACGACGACTGATGTTGACATGGTATTTTAAATTTCATTTTCGCATCATTGGTTACATACACAACTTGCTTAGAATATTCCTCAATTTATATGCTTAGGCCTTGAGAAATGACAATTTGTCATGAAGTGGCCTGCACTATTTTTTTTGTGTATAGTTCTACTCTGATTAATTTGGAGAAAAAAAAGTAGAGAGTTTCTTCTTGTTTGTTTTCTTTCATTTGTTTTTACAAAGTGATAGTGACAGACAAAATTCACTGTGCAAATGAAGACCCTTTGACAAGCAACAGCCATTATCTAGGATTCTTCGTCTTTGGTGCCAGAAAAGCAAAAGGAAGCGGGAATGAACTCGTCTTATAAGTTAAATTCTAATTTCTCCATTTTTTAATATTAAAAAAATAGATATTTTCTGATTTTCTTTTCGCTTCTCCGCCAATGCCATGATATATATGTTTTTTCAAAAAAAAAAAAAAGAATTTGATTGAAACATATGATCTAATAAAGTAAAATTTGTAATTTATGAACCTACAATATTTAATGAATTTCTGATGATAATTGAGATTAATTTAAGAATTTACAATGGTAACAAGAGTGTGAAACATAAAATAGATAATTAATACTCAATATTTGCATTTTGCACCAAAAAAGTCATTCTACAATACTTCGCACCCCCCCTTGGAAACCAGAAATATTATTATTAGTCAAAATAACATATTATAAATCACCCGTTATTGATTATATCATTTGCAATTTTTTAGCTAACTTACAACTTTTGTTTTCATATTTCACTTGAGAAGTCTTATCATCTTTTTCTAAGGCTAAACGATTAAAAACGTAGATAAGCACAATGAAGATAAAAAGACTCGACCACAATAAATGAGTTATTAAATAATTAAATAAATATGTACATTTAGGGGTTATAATGGAATCAATATTCAATGTATTAATTGTAATTAAACAACCGGCTAAAGACTATTGAGAGTGGAAAAAGAAGGGACCAAAAAGCAAAAACGCATAAAATGTGCAATCAGCAAAATTTGAAGTGGAGTAGTAATAATTGTGTCACATTAACACATGAAAATAAAGAAAAAAATGTCATGGACTATTTGTTTTAATGTCATGACATTTAGTAGCTAATTTTTCCTACTAAATAATACCATGAATTAGTTATATATAGATTCAATTTTCTATAGATATAGTACTAAATAATATCATACATAATATATGCACTATTTATTTTAATGTGACCTACCAAAAAACTCCCAAAAGCTATGCAAAATATATATCAGTGGACAATGATCAAAATAAAGCAACTTCCAGAACCATTTTGATAACAATTAAAAAAAGACAAAAATTATAACCACCATAATTTGACTTGAGAATGACAATAGTTTCTTTGATCAAATAGGAACGCAAGACCATATATAGTGTGGACACAAGACATTTTCTTTGGTCTTCAATGATAATTACAAAATATACGCGAACTATCTAAATTTCTATAAACCCTCAAATATTTTCATTGAATTACAAATTAATATGATGATGCTTCCCAGCAACATATTCTCTCTACTTCAGTTTTTCACTCTTTTACATCTCTTTACAGTTACTTTTGGTTCCACAGAGGAAACAACTTCCCTCCTGCAATGGAAAGCAACTTTTAAGAACCAGAATAATTCCTTGTTGTCTTCATGGAGATCAAGTTCTAACGCATGCTGGGACTGGTACGGAGTTATATGCTTTAACGGTAGAGTAAACAGGTTGAATATTACGAATTCTAGTGTCAATGGTATCCTCTATGATTTTCCATTTTCATCCCTCCCTTTTCTTGAATATGTTGATCTTAGCATGAACAATCTCTCCGGAACCATTCCACCTGAGATTGGTAATCTCACTAATCTTGACTTGTCCATCAATCAGATTTCAGGTACAATCCCACCACAAATCGGCTCACTAGCCAAGCTTGAGATCCTCTACATCTATGACAATCATTTAAATGGTTCCATTCCTAAAGAAATAGGTTATCTAAGGTCTCTTACTGACCTAGCTTTGAGTAGCAATTTTCTTAATGGTACTATTCCTGCTTCATTGGGGAATTTGAACGACTTGTCGTATTTGTATCTTTATGAGAATAACCTTAATTTCTGGCTCTATTCCTGCAGAAATAGGAAAGCTTGTCAATCTTATTAGAGTTTATCTTGAAAGTAACCGATTAACAGGTCCTATCCCTCCAGAAATAGGCAACTTGACCAATGCAAAAGTGTTCTGTGCTTTCTTAAATGAATTGTATGGTCCCATTCCTACAGAAATCGGGAAGATGAAGTCACTTCAGCATTTAAGCTTACGTGACAACAATCTGAATGAGGAAATTCCTTCGTCTATTTGCAATTTGACATCATTAACATTCCTGCATTTGTTGAATAAAAACTTGAAAGGAAAAATTCCGCAATGATTGGGTAATATCAGTGCCCTCCAGTATGTGATAATGTCACATAATAATCTCAGTGGAGAGCTCCCTTCGTCTATTTGCAATTTGACATCTCTAGAAATTCTAGATTTGGGTAGAAACAATCTAAAGGGAGAAATTCCGCAATGTTTTGGCAACATGAGTGGTCATCTTCAGGTTCTTGATATGCAGCACAACAGTCTTTCTGGGACTCTTCCAATGACTTTTACAACTGGAACACTTGGAAGCTTCAACTTGCATGGCAATAAACTAAAGGGGAAAATTACCCCAAACTTTGGCCAATTGCAAAGAGTTGCTAGTTCTTGATTTAGGTGATAATCACCTCAACGACGTCTTCCCCATGTGGTTGGGAACTCTTCCTAAGTTGAGAGTTTTAAGCTTGAGATCGAATAAGTTGCATGGACCCATTAGAACTTTAGGAAGTAAAAGCATGTTTTAGAATGTTGGATATTTCTTCCAATGCCTTCACGGAAAACTTTCCAACGAGTTTGTTTCAACATTTGAAAGCCATGAGGACAATTGATCCATCAATATATGGAACTTACCAAGACACGGTAGCTGTTGTAACAAAGGGATTGGAGCTTGAAGTTGTGAAAATCCTTTTTCTGTACTCCACTATCGATCTTTCAAACAACAAATTTGAAGGACATATTCCAAGTATTATGGGAGATCTCATTGCACTTTGCATGCTGAATTTATCTCATAATGGATTGCAAGGTCACATACCGCCATCACTTGGAAGCTTATCTTCGGTTGAATCATTGGACCTGTCAAGTAACCATCTTGTTGGAGAGATACCAGCACAATTTGCTTCTCTTACCTCTCTTGAAGTCTTCAATCTTTCCTACAATCATCTCGAAGGGTGCATTCCTCAAGGAACTCAACTTCAGACCTTTATGAGCAATTCATATAAAGGCAATGATAGATTACCTGTTTCAAAAAGTTGTGGCAATGCTCAGATATTAGATTCAAATGATGCCCTGTCTAGACTAGACGATGAAGAAAGCAATTCTGAATTTGTGAGTGATTTTTGGAAAGCTGCTGTTATGGGCTATGGAAGTGGAGTATGTATTGGATTATCCATATTATATTTCATGATTTCAAATGGAAAACCGATATGGCTAGCAAGAATCATTGTAGAGCTGGAGCACAAAATTATGATGGGAAGGGGAAAGAAGCAGCGAAGGCAAAGGAATCAGAAGAAGAAATAATCAGTTTTTGTAGGGTTTTAAGCAATACTGTTATTTCGTTACAGAAAAGATATAATAAATAATATCCTGATTGATTTGCAGTGTGTATTGGATCATTTGATGGAGATTTCACAAGTGCTTTTCAGACAAATAGGTACATTAATAGTATAAAATCAGCAACTTTGTCAATGAGAGTTAAAGAACTTCATACAGAATTATATTACTACTATAATTAATCAAACTATCTGCAATTCATTAAAGTATACTATACTCCTTAATTAATTCACATGCTTTCTTTTACTTCTCATGAATATGGCGCCACTTTTTGATCAGCCCCTTTTCTTCCGTCTCCAACTTTTTCAAAATTCTGGGCAAAACGCTCGTTGGATCATCCCGCAATCTTGTTATAATAGAGGAACCTTCTTCTTTATATATTTTCCCTATGTATCCCAGACTCACAGCACTGAAATAAATGTCGATATTGATTTGTTGATCCTCCTCATGTTGTTGTAGTGAGTACATCAACTCTTTTGCAGAATCCTCAGCTGTTTTCCTACGGGACAAGCTGATGTCAAGCTCAAACATCTCATCTTCCATTGAATTCATCTCATCTTCCATCGTAGTATTCTTCTTCTTCTCTTTTCTAATAATTCCGTTTCTACCCAAAAGAAGAAACTCAAACTCATCTATCAAATCTTGATTTTCTTTACGAAAGGCTTTGTTAATTGCATTATAAGCATCTTTATTACATATTTTAGCTTGTCTCAATTTCCTAATAGTCTCCAAATATTGTAGGATAATTCCCCGTTGATTAGCAAAGCGTTTCTGCACTTTATTCATAAATTCAATAAAAGGTTTCAACACTATGGGGGAGGAACCCTTCTTCTGAGGGGAAGGTAATGTTGCACTTAAGTGTGGCGGCAAGAAAATTCTATAGCCAGTTAGAAAATCTGGGTGGAATTGGAAGAGAGTTTCCAATTCAGAAACAAGATGAGCAATATTCAACTTGTGAGTTGAATAATCGTTCATTACTCGTTCGAATTGACCGAAAATATGTGGGTATAATTGCAGACGTTGAACAAAAGATGTGGCTCGGCCAGCCATTACAAGAAGAGAGATATTGATTGTTTGAGACGGATGATTTGTGTTGTGAGAATGCTATGTCTGATACTTTGAAAGGTATTTATTAATAAAATTTGATAGTTGTCTTGTCCTAGTAGAAGTAGGATTTAAATATGGTAACTAATTCTACTTTAATTGGGAAAATTATGGAAGTGAGTTAATATCCTACACGTATTGGGAATGGAAATAAGATTCAAATATGGTAAGTAACTCTACTTTAATTATAAGTGGTGAATATGGTAACTAATTCTACCTTAATTAACAACGCATCATATACACCCACATTGAACAAGTAATCTATTTCTTTCGTTTCGTTTTGGAAAACAACACACTCGGTGAGGACTCATCATTACAAAAAAAAGGTATTTGAAACCCCTTAAATTTCCTAGATATATACAGAGCAACAACAACACAATCAGTGGGCTATATACAGAGCAAGTTACTA
The DNA here is from genome assembly GCA_016801875.1 of Solanum sitiens. Lineage (NCBI taxonomy): Eukaryota > Viridiplantae > Streptophyta > Magnoliopsida > Solanales > Solanaceae > Solanum > Solanum sitiens. The sequence goes on along the minus strand of JABWTJ010000271.1, from coordinate 651,728 downwards.
GACATACAAAGAAAATAGCAACAGTGGATCAGGTGGCGACATCACATGATAAGGATATGCTTGACTATCCAAGGTGTGAACCAGTAAAACCACTCCGATAAAATCTTCCTTCGACTATTAGTATTCCTGAAAAAAGTTGCCTAAATCAGACAAAATATCTACAAGGAGAAACAACCACCTCCAAGACTGTTATGACTATTCATCAACCCCAAAGCAAAAGATATCTAAAGAATCAAAGTTTCTTTTATTCACTGCATGAAAATTTACGGTGATGTGTCTTGCAAATAGTTTACTCATCTGTATCATTCAGACACCAACAGATTAGCATCATAAACTTTATATGACATGAAAGCTTCAGACAATTTGTAACCGAAGCTGAAGTTCATTATAAATAGTCAATGAAATCTAATTCAGACCAAATTAACAACGATATCTTAGAAGGCAGTCATTATCAGCAAAGAGCAAGAAGTTAAATTCCCACTAAACATCTGTTAATCAGATGCAAATTTTGTAACAAATAACAATGGGAAAAAATGCTGAAGGAGCTTCAGTAACTCAACCACCATATTCATTGGACAAAACTCAAAAGTAAGAAACTCCAGAGTGAAATCCTTGTTTCCCTACCCTGCCCTTACTGTCCGCACCAGTAATCAATCAACCATCCCAACAACATCCAACCAATCATATCCCACTCACTGTTTTTTTTTGTACACATACCCCGCCCCCCTCTCAACATCTTCTCCTTTGAGGATTACAGACCTTATCAACCGACGAGAGAACGAGAGATTTTGTATATGTCAAGAAACAGGATTAGACCATTACCAAGGAGAATAAGCATAGACGTGCCAACATAATAACACATGAACAAAGACCCAAGTGAAGAAATCCATAGTGGGCTTGTCAAGATACTGATTAGGCAGTAGCCCTACTTGCCTTGAATTTCCTTGCATCATATGGGTCCAGACTCCGGAGTGTTATAGAAAATGTCAACTGAGATATTAGTCCTTTGCAGTGGACGACTCCAATTTCTGAACGACTTGTAACACAAGCAAGTAGCAACACTGCTTCCCTTGACATCTCCCCTAACTTTGCACCAATCTCTTCAGCTCAATTTACCCTTATGCTCAATGAGAAATCAGACAAAACAGTATGCTGCAGGGGCTCAGGAAGAAGGGTCAGGATACACGACAGTATGCTTAGAGAGGTGGGCAGAAAAGGAAGATGGATGAAGTTGCAGCAGGAGGAACCTGGTATCCCGGGAAAAAAAATTCCAGTTTTCATAAATGGAAAAAGTCCATTACTATCACTAACCTGACGGAGGGGAAGTGTGGCAGGGCATTATGATGCATCTTGAATCACCACCCAAAAGGAAAAAAATAGAAAAGAAAAGCAGAAAAGACTTTGATAAAACAACTGATAATTTTACCCGTGATTCAGTGATAATATGTGCACCAACCTCCCCTTTTATTCTTCTTCTGAAACTCCTACCTCAAACTCCAGAGAATTGTTGGATCACTAACAAGCCTCCTTAGATTTAAACACTGAAGTGTCCTTTATGTGACCTTTTCCCTATACAAAGTGGATCTGTCGAACCAAAAATGTAAGTCCTTTTCAGTCTTGAAAGATCATTTCACACTACTAAATAATAAATAGGAAAAAGGCTCAAAAATACCCCTGAACTATCATAAATAGCTCATATATGCCCTTAAACTATATTCTGGCTCAAAAATACCCTTCCGTTAAAGTATTGGGTCACTTTTACCCTTATTTTTAACAGAGGGGTGTTAAGTGCCACGTGGACGCCACATAAGCACCAAACAACCTCACCTCCACATACACTCACAAAATCTTAATTACTAATTTTACCCTCATTTTTCTAATACATACAATTTCACCCATTCTTATTTCTCTAAAACATAATACATTCCCCTTTCTTTCTCTTAACATTTTCCCTTTCCCTTTCCCTACACCTCCTCATATTGAAAGTTACAGTGATGTTTGTGCACTATATATACATGAGTCCGGAGATTAAAGGGTATAAAATGTTAACAAAAATTTCAAAACGGTATATAAATTTTTGATTTAAACAAAACGGCAAAATTACTGGTAAAGCAGCGTTTTGCTCGGCGGAAAAAGTAAAATCGCTGCAATAGCAGCAATTTGCTAATTTTAAATATTTTTTTTTAAAAAAAAAAAAATTAAAGAAATCGCTGATATGACAGCGACTTCCAATATAATTTTTTTAAAAATCTTTTTTTAATAAATCGCTGCCTAGGCAGCGATTTAACTTAAATTATTTATTTGAAATTAAAAAAAAAAATTTAAGCAAATCGGTGCCTAGGCAGCGATTTGTATCAATTTTTTTTTTTTGTAAATTGGCAGCGATTTAAATATTAAAAAAATTTAAACTTTTTTAGGAAATCGCTACCAAAGCAGCAATTTTACATTTTTAAATTTTTTTTAAATTTTTTTTTTAGTAAATCGCTGCTACTGCAGCGATTTTATATTTTTATTTTTTTTAAAAAAATTTAATGAAATCGCTGACGATGCAGCGATTTGTACCCTTTTTAAAAAAAAATTAGTTAATCGCTGCTCTTGCAGCGATGTCCTAAACTTTTTTTTTCTTCATAATTTGTACCTTTTTTTGTAATATTAAAATGAAATAAATGAAGTAAAAAAAATTTTAAAAAAAAATTAAAATTAAAATCGCTGCTCTGGGCAGTGATTTATTAATAATTTTCTTTTTTTAAAATTTAAATCGCTGCTTTGGCAGCGATTTAATTTACAAAAAAAAAATAAAAAAAAATTGATACAAATCGCTGACTAGGCAGCGATTTCTTAAAAAAAAATTATATTGGAAGTCGCTGTCATAGCAGCGATTTCTTTAATATTTTTTTTTTAAAAAAAAATATTTAAAATTAGCAAATTGCTGCTATTGCAGCGATTTTGCTTTTTCCGGCGAGCAAAATCGCTGCTCTACCAGCGATTTTGCCATTTTTTTTAAAATAAAAATTTATATACCGTTTTGAAATTTTTATTAATATTTTATATCCTTTAATCTCCGGACTCATGTATATATAGTGCACAAACATCACTGTAACTTTCAATATGAGGAGGTGTAGGGAAAGGGAAAGGGAAAATGTTAAGAGAAAGAAAGGGGAATGTATTATGTTTTAGAGAAATAAGAATGGGTGAAATTGTATGTATTAGAAAAATGAGGGTAAAATTAGTAATTAAGATTTTATGAGTGTATGTGGAGGTGAGGTTGTTTGGTGCTTATGTGGCGTCCACGTGGCGTCCACGTGGCGTCCACGTGGCACTTAACACCCCTCTGTTAAAAATAAGGGTAAAAGTGACCCAATACTTTAACGGAAGGATATTTTTGAGCCAGAATATAGTTTAAGGGCATATTTGAGCTATTTATGATAGTTCAGGGGTATTTTTGAGCCTTTTCCCTTGTTTTTAAGGATAGTCTCTCTAACAATGTAGACTACCTAATAGGAAGGTAGCCTATAAATGGTCAACGGTCATTTCTTCTATAAGATGTGGTTATTGGAAATTATATATCTGCCGTGTGTCTGCCAAAACATGGCATATTTGCTACTTTGGCTGTGCAAATGATTATATGATATTATCTGGTGTGTGCATATTTATTAGGGAAAAGGCTCAAAAATACCCCTGAACTATCATAAATAGCTCAAATATGCCCTTAAACTATATTCTGGCTCAAAAATATCCTTCCGTTAAAGTATTGGGTCACTTTTACCCTTATTTTTAACAGAGGGGTGTTAAGTGCCACGTGGATGCCACGTGGACGCCACATAAGCACCAAACAACCTCACCTCCACATACACTCATAAAATCTTAATTACTAATTTTACCCTCATTTTTCTAATACATACAATTTCACCCATTCTTATTTCTCTAAAACATAATACATTCCCCTTTCTTTCTCTTAACATTTTCCCTTTCCCTTTCCCTACACCTCCTCATATTGAAAGTTACAGTGATGTTTGTGCACTATATATACATGAGTCCGGAGATTAAAGGATATAAAATATTAATAAAAATTTCAAAACGGTATATAAATTTTTATTTTAAAAAAAATGGCAAAATCGCTGGTAGAGCAGCGATTTTGCTCGCCGGAAAAAGCAAAATCGCTGCAATAGCAGCAATTTGCTAATTTTAAATATTTTTTTTTTTAAAAAAAATATTAAAGAAATCGCTGCTATGACAGCGACTTTCAATATAATTTTTTTTTAAGAAATCGCTGCCTAGTCAGCGATTTGTATCAATTTTTTTTTATTTTTTTTTGTAAATTAAATCGCTGCTTTGGCAGCGATTTAAATTTTAAAAAAAGAAAATTATTAATAAATCACTGCCCAGAGCAGCGATTTTAATTTTAATTTTTTTTTAAAATTTTTTTACTTCATTTATTTCATTTTAATATTACAAAAAAAGGTACAAATTATGAAGAAAAAAAAAGTTTAGGACATCGCTGCAAGAGCAGCGATTAACTAATTTTTTTTAAAAAAGGGTACAAATCGCTGCATCATCAGCGATTTCATTAAATTTTTTTAAAAAAAATAAAAATATAAAATCGCTGCAGTAGCAGCGATTTACTAAAAAAAAAATTTAAAAAAAAATTAAAAATGTAAAATTGCTGCTTTGGTAGCGATTTCCTAAAAAAGTTTAAATTTTTTTAATATTTAAATCGCTGCCAATTTACAAAAAAAAAAAAATTGATACAAATCGCTGCCTAGGCACCGATTTGCTTAAATTTTTTTTTTTAATTTCAAATAAATAATTTAAGTTAAATCGCTGCCTAGGCAGCGATTTATTAAAAAAAGATTTTTAAAAAAATTATATTGGAAGTCGCTGCCATATCAGCGATTTCTTTAATTTTTTTTTTTTAAAAAAAAATATTTAAAATTAGCAAATTGCTGCTATTGCAGCGATTTTACTTTTTCCGCCGAGCAAAACGCTGCTCTACCAGTAATTTTGCCGTTTTGTTTAAAACAAAAATTTATATACCGTTTTGAAATTTTTGTTAACATTTTATACCCTTTAATCTCCGGACTCATGTATATATAGTGCACAAACATCACTGTAACTTTCAATATGAGGAGGTGTAGGGAAAGGGAAAGGGAAAATGTTAAGAGAAAGAAAGGGGAATGTATTATGTTTTAGAGAAATAAGAATGGGTGAAATTGTATGTATTAGAAAAATGAGGGTAAAATTAGTAATTAAGATTTTGTGAGTGTATGTGGAGGTGAGGTTGTTTGGTGCTTATGTGGCGTCCACGTGGCACTTAACACCCCTCTGTTAAAAATAAGGGTAAAAGTGACCCAATACTTTAACGGAAGGGTATTTTTGAGCCAGAATATAGTTTAAGGGCATATATGAGCTATTTATGATAGTTCAGGGGTATTTTTGAGCCTTTTTCCTAAAAACAATGACAAATCCAACAAACTGTCTAATCCGACCTTCTTACAGCTGTTAGATTAAACATTTTCGGGAAAACATGAGTATTTTCGTTTAAACTTCCTCATATAGGAAGTCGACATTGTATGAGATGGCATAAATGACACCTTTAAAAATCATGAACTGATCTAGAAAATGTTTCAATAAGGTCATTTACTATTTGATACCATATGAACATTGTTTACCTGGACTAACTATCATGTATGTTCCTCAGTTGCATCTCCACCATTACCCAGTACAGTTCCATCTCCACAATTACCCAGTACATTTCCATCTCCACCATTACCCAGTACAGTTCCATCTACACCATTCTCCAGTACAGTTCTATCTCCACCATTATCCAGTACAGTTCCATCTTGACCATTATTCAGTACAGATCCAATTTCTTGAACAACATCAGTAGTCGAATTTGCCTGCTGCGCAAATCTATCTTCTTTCCCAACTAAAGCCAGGCTCTCGAAAAAAGGCTCACCATGGAATGAGCGATTGGTGCCATGGATTCCAAGATAGCTTATGTTTCTCCTCTTGGGGTTGTATGAAACCATTCCTACCATTCTGGCAGAAATCAATAACTCACCGTGAGTCCGAAATCCCACAACATTCCTGAATCCTCCTCTCAAATCAATATTATGCAGCCTACTCCAAGACTCCACCACACCATACTCTTTCATCACCCATATCCAGCAATAATCACTCTGCCAAAACTTTTCATACTCAATTAGGGCAAGCGACGAGCCCGTAATCATCACATCCAATTTCATTACATTTCTCTCAGCAACACTATCAGGCAAGCTTATTTCACTGAACTTTTCATTCCCCACATCAAATGCTACAATAAAACTACAATCTTTACTATTACCACTGCTGCTGCTACTACTACAACTACAATCATTGTTGCTACTCCCATTACCATCATCATCATCGCTTGAATGAGATGCAATCCAATGAACAGCCCCATTAAGAAAAGTCGAAACAGAATGATTTTGATGCAAAATATAAGAAGGGCACGCATCTGAAATAGTCCTCCAAACCCCACTACTCAAAGAGTAAACCTCAACCCCAGGTGGAACCAAGAATTTAACAGCCCTCAATTTATCAAGAAACTCAATCGTCGGTGGAATCTGCAATTTATAATCCTCAGTAGCAGTACTATTATAAACAACCCTAACAACTTTATAATCATGCTTCACACCATCAAACCCAAACCCATAAATACAAGACCCACGTCCATTATACCCCAAATTAGGATTCGGCAAACCCACATGTTTACGAATTATAGGATTCCATAAAACCACAGTATCCGTAAACTTATCATAATCATCAGATAAGCAAATAAGACCATTACAACAACCAACAATTCTCAAATACTCACTACGACTTCTTTCAGGACATTTAAGCTCAAGATATTCCTCAAACGAATCGGCATCTGATGAATCTCCTAACTCCTCATCGTCGAAGTGTAACGCGTAACGTTCAACCCTATCAAACATGTTGTAGTGCCGGACAAAGAGTAGAGGACGGCGTCCGGCGGTGCTGATGTGGGTGTTGTGATGGAGAGAAATGAAATTAGGGTTTATGATTATGGAATACCATGATTTGCAAATGGTGGTGCATTGAACAAGGGTTTTCAATGGTAATTTTGACAGAATTTCTACAAGAACATCTTTTGGAAGATAATCGGACATTGTTCTTCACCTTCAAAATTCCCAGAAAATGGAGTTTTTTTAGGGTCGCTTGAATGAGTGAATTTCCCTCTTTTGGAGGAGGAAGTGGAATTTACACGCAAGTGGATGCAAAACAAAAACATGGGATAATTAATTTTAGTTTTTTTTCTAAATTTCAATTTATACTGAAAATTATTCATATTTAAGTTTGACTAAATCTAAAATTGCGTCGGAAAATCTCTCTTTGTGTGAAGCGCTCCCTAATTAAAAGTGAGAAGTATTTATCATTCCGCCACAATCGTTATTGCGTAATATATTTTCATTTTTGGTCCTTTATGTTATATGGCTAAGCATATGTAGCTTTCCCAAGTATCACAATTTTGAAAAAACTTATTTGAGGAAGATAGATTGGTGCTAGAGTTAATTTAATTAATCTTCGAATTTAAATTGAATTAAGATTATAAGTTATCATCCATCTCATACTAATGATTAAGAAATACAATATCTCAATATACTGATAAAAATGTATATGATTTGACTCTCAAAAAGTAAAAGTGAGGAAAGAGTACTACTTAATAAATACTTGTTTTTGATTGTTATATAATGGAAAATCCATCATCATCAAATACTAATGATTATGTAAAATTTATGAATATTGCAAACAAAAGAATTAAGATTTATAGAATTTAATTAATTAAAAACTTTATGTATTATAAGGATCAAAATTAAAAATTTATTAATTACTGGGATAAAATAAAGACCAGCTTTACCGTAATGGAACACTTAATTGATTGCTTGATACTTCATCACTCCTTATTAATCGTGTACTTAGAAGTAATGGATCGGTTATTTTATACTGCATTATTTATGTGTTTGGTATCCATATTACTCTTTCATGCATCATTTGATGACTTATGCATAATAAAATATACTTGTTGAGGCTTGTCTATGGAGTTATGTGATAAAAAAGTATTTTCGAAATCCAAAAATAAGTTTTATAGAAGAGTGATTAGACGAATATTGTTGTCTGGAACTGAGTGTTGGTCATTTAAGAATTTTTATGTCTAAAAAGATGTATGTTGCGGAGATGAAGATGTTGAGATGGATGTGTGGTCATACTAAGAACGATAAAGTTGGAAATGAGGATATTCGGGATAAGATGAGTGTGGCCTCCATGATGGACAAGTGATGAAAACGAGACTAAGATGGTTTGGACATGTGAAGAGGAGATGCATAGATGCACCAATGAAAAGGTGTAACAGGTTGGTTATAGTAGGTACAAAGAAGGCAAGGATAAGAAAAAAAAAAGTATTGGAAAAAACTGATAAGACAAAACATGATCTTGCTTCAAGCTACCGAGGACATGATCCTAAATAGAATGGTGAAAACACGTATTAGGGTAAAAAGACAGTATAATGTTGTCTTGCTTAGGATGACACGTGTTTGTGATGGTACTAGACTACTAGTTCTCTTACTTTAGTTCTTATTATATTTTTTAACAATCTATCCTAGTATGTTTATGATATTTCGATTATGGCATGATTGTCTTCTTTTTTTTATATTGAGATTTGTTGCACTTGAGCCGATAGTCTTTTTAAACTTGTAACATGCGCCTACCACATACAGTACAGATGAACAAAAGAAAATCTGTACAGTGTGTCTAACAATGCAAGAATTGATATTTACTCCAAAAGATATGGTTACATTTTAGTATACAACAGTTCAAACAAAAAGATGGGATAATTAATTTTAATTTTTTTTCTAAATTCGAATTCATACCGAGAATTTTTCATATTTAAGTTTGACTAAATCTAAAGTTGCGTCGGAAAATCTCATATCGTGTGAAGCGCTTCTTAACAAGAAGTGATTTCATATCCGAAAGAGATAAATCTGACATCTCTAATTAAAATGAGAAGTATTTATTATTACGCCACAATCGTTATCGAGAATTATATATTTTAATTTTTTGGTCCTTATGTTATATGGCTAAGCATATGTAGCTTTCCCAAGTATCACAATTTTAAAAAAACTTATTTGAGGAAGATAGATTGGTGCTAGAGTTAATTTAATTAATCTTTGAATTTAAATTGAACTAAGATTATAAGTTACCATCCATCTCATACTAATGTGATTAAGAAATATCATATCTCAATATACTGACAAAAATTTATATGATTTGATTCTCGAAAAGTAAAAGTGAGGAAAGAGTACTAATTAATAAAATACTTGTTTTTGATTGTTGTATAACAGAGAATACATCGTCATCAAATATGAATGATTTTGTAAAATTTATTAATATTGCAAATAAAAAAATTAAAATTTATATGATTTAACTAATTAAAAAATTTATGTACTTATATTATGAGGATTAAAATTAAAATTTATTAATTACTAGGATCAAAAATATTGCTAAACCCAAAAAAAAAAAGACTAGCTTTACCGTAATGGAGGATAAAGATCCGATCAAGTAATATTAGGTCAAATAATGTTCAATGACCTTATAGATTCATGACATGTGTACTATAAAAAATTTATGGTTGAGATTCATTTAAATTATACACTCATTATAATAATAAAAACAATAAAGCTGTCAATTTTTTTATTTTTTAAAACTATCAAATAAAACAATTAAGTGTACCTAAACTAATATTTTCAAGAAAAAAATTTAAGATTGACAGGAATAAGCGAATTTCCTGACTTTTTACCCGCCAAACTTCTTTGGGAGTAATTTCACACCCGCTCTGTCGAAATTCTGAAGCAATCTCCAAAAATAGATCAAACTTAAAAATACAATTGAGTTATAAATAAAAATTCAACTAAAGAATATGATAATACATTTTAAAAAAAAAAAAAAAAAAACTTATTTGGAGGTTTTCGAATAATTATAAAAATGTATTTAATCAGATTCTTCAAAAGTGTTGGGTTCTTCAAAATTAGTTTTAATTTGAAAAATCCAATACAAGTACAAGGTTTCGCAGGTAAAAAAATGGGAAGTCCGCATATTGCCGTTAGTCTTATTTTTTTCTTGAAAATATTGGATAGGATACACTTAATTGTTTTTTTTTTAATAGTTTTAAAAATAAAAATAATTGTTGTTTTTATTTATATAATGAGTATATAATTTAACAGATCTCAACCATAAGTTATTATATAGTACACGTGGCATGAGTCTATAAGACCATTAAACATTACTTGACCTAATTATACTTGACCGGATCTTTATCCCGTAATGGAACACTTAATATTAATCGTGTACTTAGAAGTAATGGATCGGTTAAAAAGAAACTTATTATACTGCATTTTTTTTGTGTTTGGTATCCATATTACTCTTTCATGCATCATGTGATGACTTATGCATAATATAATATACTTGTTGAGGGAGTTACGTGATTAAAAAGTATTTTTGAAATTTAAAAATAAATTTTATAAAAGGGTGATTAGACTGATATTGTTGCATGAGACGGAGTGCTGGTCAGTCAAGAACTTTCATGAATATGTCTAAAAGATGTATGAGATGAAGATGTTGAGGCGGATGTGTGGTCATACTAGGAAGTAGGAACGATAAAGTTGGAAAATGAGGGTATTCAAGATAAGATGAGTGTGGCCTCCATGATGGACAAGTTGAAGGAAGCGAGACTAAGATGGTTTGGACATGTGAAGAGGAGATGCATAAACGCATCAATGAGAAGGTGAAACGGGTTGGTTATAGTAGGTACAAAGAGGGCAAAGATAAGCAAAAAAAAAGTATTGGGGAAAGGTGATAAGACAGAACATGATCTAGCTTCAAGCTACCGAGAACATGATCCTAAATAGAATGGTGAGGACACGTATTAGAGTAGAAAGGTAGTATAATGTTGTCTTGCTTAGGATGACACGTGTTTGTGATGGTACTAGACTACTTGTTCTCTTACTTTAGTTCTTATTATATTTTTTAACAATCTATCCTAGTATGTTTATGATATTTCGATAATGGCATGATTGTCTTCTTTTTCTTTATATCGAGATTTGTTGCACTTGAGCCGATGGTCTTTTTGAACTTGTGACATGCGCCTACCACATACAGTACAGATGAACAAAAGAAAATCTGTACAGTGTGTCCAACAATGCAAGAATTGATATTCACTCCAAAAGATATGGTTACATTTTAGTATACAACAGTTCAAACTATTTCACTTACAACACCAAACTCAACCTATTTTCAGCATCAAGATTTACAGAATATTACAATCTACAGCTTTAAATATACTTTTTTACTCACTACAGAAACACTTGCAAAAGAAGAAAAACTTTCAGTGTAGGTCTAGCCTAATCTAATCTGATCTCATAAGCCAGAATTTACTTCCTAAACTCAACCACTACTCAGGTGAAATTAAAGAAAAAAATTGTTTGCATACCTAAAGCTGCTTCCCTTGTCAAACTTCTATGTTATTTACATACTTCTTTTTCTATTAGAGCTCCAGAAAACACAGGATACATCTCGGGACCTACGAAGAAACACGAGTGTTTTGGCACAACCCTGCTTCAAGGGAGTTGGCAAACTGGTTTCAATTGTCAGGAACTTCACAGAGAAAAGGTGTAATATACATATGCAGAATAAGTTTTCTTTCTCTTATTGCATCCTCGTGAGAGTTGCCACATGATGGAATAGTCTTCGTCAGTGATTGGGTTGCAATCCGGGAGTATCCATGATTAACTTTTTGTATCTAGTGGTTGTTAGCCAGCATTCCTGTAAATGAATCGATATCAGTTCATGTGGATTGAAGATAAGGAAAGTCAGTCCGTCTATCTGATAAGGAGGCAGGTAGATTACCACAAAAGGAAGGTGGAGGTGTTTAGGATGAGCTGCTAAATCATCCAGCAGCTAGAGTGGGAGTCAGCTGTCACACATCTGACTGGCCAAAGCTCCGTCCTCCACTACCAATGGAGGAATCCGTTAGATATCCAAAATATCTTAGTCCCTTTATCCCGGAAACAAGTTAACTAAACCATCAGACTGGACCTCAAAAGAAGCTGCTAAACAGTTAATGTGATGTCCTAATCAACCTGCCCCAAAGAAGCGTGCCACTGTTGAATAAAGCTGCCCTTTTTCAAACGGTTTTGATACATAATCATCCATACCGCACTTCATGCACTCTTCATTTGTTGCTTGAATTACATCTGCTGTCATTGCTAATATTGGCGTGTGCCAATGAGCCACTCTGGTAGACATGCCGGAAAGTAACTCACCAGAATCAACCTTTTCATTGTATTTGTTTTCTAGATTGCGTATTTGTCGTGTCGCTTCAAACCTGCATATGTAGATAGAAACCATCAGAGAAGTGCTCATCTAAGTGATCAAATATCCTCAGACCCGCACATAATTCCTGTCCCTCTTTTTTAAATGTGGGAAGGTGGTGTTGGCAAAAGGAAAAATTAGAGATGGATTTAAGTTACTGACCCATCCATTTCAGGCATTTGGAGGTCCATAAAACAAGCATCAAACTTGTGTGGTGGATTAAGATGTGTCAAAGCAGCCTTTCCACTGTCTACACAGGTCACTATCGCCCCATACTTCTTTAGAGCACCTTCTGCCACTCTCCTGTTTACATTATTATCGTCTACCACCAATATATGCTTTCCTGTCAGCAGACTTCCAAGAGTTGTAGGTTGAGTCACTTGCTTCTTATTTTGGTAGCCAATGGCTTCTTGAACGCATGTTATCAACGCACTCAACCGCACAGGCTTTGTTAACACGTGATCCACAATTCCAGCTATTTTAAGCTCAGCTCTCTCCATAAAGCTCATACATAAGAGACAGATTTTTGGAGGCTTCCCCAAAGTAGTAGTTGAGCCATTTGGTCTGAGCTCTTTCAACATATTACTTAGTGTAAGAGAAGTTTCTTTATCCCAACTATCTTGGTCAACAAAAACCACGGCTAAATGTTCCAATGCACTGCAAAATAAGCAAAATTTCGACTAAATGAATCAACAATGCCAACATCATTAAAAAACTGCAGCACTTCGAAGATCCACCCCACTTATTCAGTCAGTTTTGTCAACAGACCAAAAGCAAATATTAGAAAGTTCTCCCTACTAATGATTTCAACTTTTAGATGCAGGCAGTTCATACAATTCAAATGGCTCAAATACGCAAAGTCCTAGGTTCGAGTCTAACCTTCACCCATAAACAAAATCCTTCTATATGCTTGGCCCAAGCTTGCATATGAGGGATTGTCTTGCAGATTTGAAATAACTAAATAAATGTGTTGACTCACTGATAACTTAAGCTTTTGGTCTAGGGGATTCACATAATTCAACAAGTTTCAAGATGGACATCTTGCAGATTATTTAGCCTGATTCTAAATACCTCACTTGCTGCAAAGCAAACACTTGTAATTCATAATCAACTAGTGTTAGCGAACATGCTTATCATAGGACAAATTGAACAAAATGCTGTTTACACATGATCTGAAGGTCCTTAGTTCCTCCAATAAACTGTCTTTACGATAAGCTCTCTCTCTCTCTCTATTTATCTATCTATCTCACTCTCATGCTAGTTACTCCTATCCTTTTCCCAATCTCCCAGATAATGCCAATTCCTTGATGCCTAACTTTCCCTAATATGTTATCGGAGGTAAAGAACTCAAGACGGGTTGAAGGAAGTGACAATGTTGTTATACAGTAAAGACTATTTATCAGTGTTCTTCAAAAGGTACAAAGTTTCTCACGGCATATAAATTGAAATGCATTGATGGAATTTAGAAAGACGTGTTTAGTAGAAGTTCTACTTTTTATCAACAAATGCATCTGATACTTCAGACCACCATCAACTTTGCGCTCTAAAAAAGAAACATTACCATGACATTACCTAGTATTGGAGTAATTAGAGAGATATGAGCATGCTGAACGCATTGTGGAAGTTATGTTGACACATATTCCCAGTCTCTGCAAATGGTATCTTGTGACCACTGCCCTAATGATTTTATCATCAACCACCAATGCTCTTAACCCACGAAATTCTGGAAAAGCTGGATCATACTGTTTCCATTTACGCTCTAAAGAACCTTCTTCTCCTCTTGTGAAGGCTGCAGTGAATGAAAATGTACTCCCTCTGCCAGGTTCACTGAAAAAGCCTATTTCTCCCCCCATGAGGTCCACCAAACGTTTGCTAATGCTCAATCCTATACCTGTTCCGCCATATGTTCGAGATGTTGAACTGTCAGCCTGCATAAAAGGTGTGAAAATGCGGGCCTGTGCTTCAAGAGGAATTCCCACACCAGTGTCTTCTATGGTCACTAACAACTTGATCTTTCCCACTTCTTCCTCTGTGCTGCTCAGCCTATCAAACTTTTGCCAACTTTGCCATCTGTCAACTACAGGAAACCCACTGAAGGTATTCCAAGATGCATTTGACCTTTCTTGAACAAAGGTTAAGCTTTGTTTCAAGACTTCATCCATCACATCATGAGGGTTCCTCACTTCATCAGCTAAATGTACTGTGACAAATATGTGCCCTTTGTCATTTGTGAACTGCATTATGAGCAAACAAGATTTTAGTGAAGTGAAAGTAATGAAATGGGGGGATAGGTAACAGATGATCTTCCTTAAAACTTGCAAGGCATTTTAAGTAGTACATAATGAATAATGAATAGTGAATAAAGTAATCTTCTGTTTCCTTTATCGAGCAAGTATGATTTCTAATCATTTAAAACATTCAATATTAGGTACTGAATTGGTGGATAAGCAAATAGGCCCTACTCTTTCTTGTAGAGTCATTATCAGAGAAGGCTTAACCAACCTTAACTGAGTTTCCAACTAGATTCGTAATTATCTGCTTGAACCGTCCTGAATCTCCGATAACAACTTCTGGGACTAGGTCAGAAACATAAACAGCCAACTGCTTCCATGGAATAACACAAAATACAAGGCATCATGAGCTAGCTAGAGGAATGACAGTAATAAAAGAGAGAGAAAGAGAGAGCCCACTCAACTAAGAGAGGAAAACTTATGTAGTTATGATACTAACTTGTGAGAAAAAGAGCATGATAATGTACCTCAATCCCTTTTTTATGAGATTTTCCCGAGAAGAGCGATGAAACATTATCAAGTTCAGCACGGAGATCAAAAGGAACAGCCTCCAGCTCAAGCCTTCCTGATTCAATCTTAGCCTGATCCAGCACCTCATTAATCAATGATATCAGTTCATTCCCACTACTAAGAGCAGTTTGTGCATAATCCAGTTGCGTTAGGTCAAGGTTCGTGTCCATGAGCATTTGAAGCATGCCTGTACTTATTGAAGAAACTATTATCAATATCTGAGCATAAATGTAGTTGTAATGCTAAAGTATGTTAATTACCTAAAACACCATTCATCGGAGTCCTGATTTCATGAGAAACCGTTGCAAGAAACTGTAAAATGAAAGAAGGAAGTAAGTAGAAAAGAAAGGGTCTTCCGAAGATGAACAAAAGAAGTGGATCTATTTTAAGAGGATTGAAACCTGCGATTTTGCTATATCTGCAGCCTCAGCACGATGCTTGAGCTCCATCATTTCCTGATACTGACCCTCAACTTCAGCAATTCTGTTGATGGCAGCATGGAAGATATGACCAATAAGCAGAGTGATAACAAGGACTCCGACAGATAGAGTTATTGCAGTCCAAGGTGGAGAAGGTTTCTGCTTGAACCTGTGATAAAAGTAAAGATAATTATTAACTGAAAATATATTCATCGCATTAAATTTTACATCATGGACACTACTATCATTTGACCTGCAATGCATCTCGTGGCTCCTTGCAGGATCCCCAAAATCAAGGTTGCTAACGTGAAGTAATCCTGTGTCGTTCTCATCCATGCCATACATTTTAATTGGGGCAAACTTGTTAGTTGTATCATAAACATTTACCACAATAGTTTGCTTGCTCGCAAGCTGATGCAGAAGCTTTTCAACTAATGATGGAACATCGTAAGAAGCACCAATGTACCTTTTCAACATTAATGCAAAAATGAACACAATAAGAAATTAGGGATAAAAGACTTGAACACCACAAGGACAACATCTAGAGCTATAATAGAAAAATCCCAGGTTTATAGGATGGAACTTACCCAACAGTAGCATTGATGCGGTCCACCGGGGTAGCACAAGGAAGGAGATGAGTATTATAGACCGCAAATGTAAGAACAACACCCAGGTGATTGGATTTCAATAGCTTAAACGGTGACGTTAAAACCCCCTTGCCAGAAGCCCTCGCTCGCAAAATGTTCTCACGATCTTCCTATAAACAACAAAAATAATAATACCGGTCTCAAGAAATAGCAAGGTAAACTCAAGCACATAAGGAAATTCCCTACATCTAGCAGATTGAGAATATAGGTTTTTACACACAGTTAAATCAGAAGACACGGGAATATTAATACACATGAAACTTCATAAGAAAACAAAGGCACTATATTCCAATGGAAACACAGATTTAGGTAAAATGTCATACAGGCCATCATACTTATATAAACACTTGGGAATCGTTTGGTAGAGTATTGGAGAAAATAATGATTGCATTAGCTTGATGTATTATTAGTACCTTGTTTAATACACTTTACTAACCTATGCATAACTAATGCTTGTATTAGTAAATTCACTCTATTGTGTATTGAAGAGTGTATTACTAATACCATATATTTCTATGCATTAGTAATGCAATGGGCTCTAATGCATGCATTGACATTATTAAAGACAAAATTGCCCTCAAAAACTTTTTTTATATCCTTTCCACTATATTTGTGGAGGGTATTTTTGTAAACAAATATTTTTTCTAAAAAAATTATGTAATGCATAATATTTTTAGTACACCAAACCAAACATTGCATAAAAAAAGATCATCCTAACTAATGCAAGCATAACTAATACAAGCATTACTAATGCACTATATTTTGCATTATTCTTATACACTCTACCAAACGACCCCTTACACTCTTGACCAAAAATATACAAGTTTGTTCGAAACCATCGCTACTAGAAATTATCCCTTCTATTAGGGATGGCAATGGTCTGGACTAGGTGAAAAGACATTGTCAGTGGGCTGGCAAGGGGATCAGAGTTTTTGAAGTTCATAGTTTTTTATTTTTGGTATCACTATTTGATTCCCTAAATGTCACATTTATTTCATACATAATAGTCGAAGTTAGCTCGTTTTATTTTATAGACTAAAAGTTTACTCTCCTCCAAATGATAGATGAACACCACTAAAGGTAAAACAATGATTATACAGTGGAAAAGTAACAAAAAGGTATAATGAAAACATAATAAAATAGTGGGAAACAATGGGAAAAAGCATTAAGAAGATTAATGGAAAACATTAAAATGGCAAAAAAAGGGCAGCCCGGTGCACAAAACATCCTGCAGTAACAGGTTTGGGAAGGGCAAGCAGAGAAGAAAATCTCGCAGAAAGGGACATTGCAGGACGGAGTATGATTGGTAGAAGGTGAAGATTCCACCATCTCGAACCTGCCCTCAACCGTTGCCATCCATTCTTGTTTACCCTCGATGCAGAATAATCTATCTAAGCCAGTTATACTACTGGAATATGATATTTCAGCAAATTAGTGAAAAGAGGAAAAATAATTTATAATCAAGAATGCACACCTTTCCAGACATCATATCAATAGAGACGATATGGGAAACTGTTTGTTGTGAAAATATGACAGGTGCATATTCATCTTGATCAGGAGCAGGATCCAAGTTTGCAGGGATATAATCCTGTGCTAAAGTTTGGTCCTCTGCTTCCATTTTCTTTATAGTCCACCCATGCAGCTTCTCAAACTCTTCTCTCTCTGAGTGACGAACTCTTAAAGCATAGGCAACACCACTTGTAAGTGGCCTTTCAAAAGCTGTTCTCTCAGTATATTCTTCAAAAGTTTTCTGTAGAGCGCAAGAAAAAACATTAGTTACATTCAAAGTCCAAAGACAACTTGTACACTCTTCCTCCCACTTTATCATGCTTTAACCTTTCTTTCGTTTTTTCGTCTTCATTTTTTGGCTGTGTGGAGAGGATGATATAGAAACATTGTCTAAATAATAGTTTCTGTTGATTAATTTCATTTATGAAAACTGCAAGTTGCAGCTCTTAGTATTAGTAGTCCAGTTCAATCATTTAGTACAAGTTGTTGAATCAGATACATAGCAAAGCCTATGGCCTGCTCCCACCAAAAAGGAGGAGAGGGGGGGGGGGGGGGGAGTAAAGAACAAAGGGAAAAAACTGGTATCTGATTTATACATGGACAATTAATAATGACAGAAGTTAAAGGGAAGTGCACTAACCATGGAACATACAACCAAAATATGAAAAACATATAATAAGAGTCAAAGTTAATGGAAGCTATAATTGTACCTGGTCTATTGCAGAAGGTTGTTTTCCATGGTGAAATGTGGAAACAAGAATAGCCAATGCATGAACATGGTTCATGCTTACGTTGAACTGGTCCTGCAACATTCGCGCTCGTTCGTCACACATGCTTGTCAGTGTTTCTTTCCTCCTCAATGCAATGTCTGCACTCAGGTACAAATACAACCAGATGGCTAGAGTCACCCCACCAAAGACAAAGATAACAAGAGCCTTTTTCCTCCACTTTCCACCAGTTCGACAGGAAATCTGAGCTTGCTGCTGCTGCAACTGCTGTAGTGGATGAAGTTGTTGAGACAGTGGTTGCTGCTGAATGAATCCGTTCTGTTGATTTTCCCCACCTTTTGCACATAACAGAAGTATCTTCCAGCTGATCACAATCCCAAGAAGGACCCACCAGCATAGTTTTGTGAAACAGAAGGCAATACTATCACAATGCTCTGGGTTAAAATTCCCAACTTCTCTTATTTGTGATGCTTTCTGATAAAAATGAACCACAGAAAAGCGGTGTGAGCAGTCTAGAAAATCACAGGGTTCACCAGTTCCTTCAAGCACTCCTTGAGGATAATTTTCTCATTATTTCAGAGCACATGTTAAATTTGCAATTATTTACATGAAGAGGACAATTGATACATAAAAACAAAAGAATTTTGAACTTTTTGCTGTATGCACTTTGGTAATAGTTAGAGTGCACGTGTTTGTCCTAAAGCCAATAATTACAATCAGCTCAAAGGCAAGTTGTCCTTCAAATTATACAATTACTTCCTGACCAAAAGTTCAATGTACAGAGAAGAAGGAATATACAGAACAAAAATTGAGTAAACTATTAGTTTGTCCAAAGACTTCATAAACATAACCAACTAAAATCATGATGAACATTTCCTCAGTTGCAAGGTAGAGATAGTAAAGATCAGTTTCTAACCATTCATAAGGGCTCACCTTTTCAAAGAACTTAGGATCTGTTGAGACTAGAGAAGATAAACGATGCAAAACAAATGGTAACGACTTGTCATCTAGTGAAATGTCACTATTTTTCAGTGTCTCCTCATCTGGAACTGGGCACTGGCCTTCTGCTTCAATATTGTCTACAACCATCTCATGCTGTTCATATTCCAGACTCTCCGAACCTAGCACCTTGAGAAGGCAAGTAATGGTAGTACTCATAGGCATTTCATGCCCATGAACTTTTGAGCATTCCAAGGATGAAATCTACACAGTTGATATAACTGAGGTCAATTACTATAAACAGAGATATCTGATCTTTAAGCATAAGAGAGAGAATAGTATGAAAAGATGACCTTTATTTTTATTTTTCCTTCGACAACAATTTTTTTTTTGATAAATTCCGAAATCAAAATTTAGCAAAGCTTTTAAGGTAGTACGAAAAAAAGGGAGCAGTAAAAGTGACATTCAAGTACTCCAACACGTCAAGCCATGCTTAACATGTCATTCCAGAACTTCAGGTTATATTTCTAAAGCTGACATCCAAGGTAGAATCGTTCGTGAAATGCTCATCTCTTTTCAACTCTAGAAAATGGAAAAAAAAACTTTAATTAATTATTTTTCCATCTCTTTTCTACTCACTCGTCTCTTCTTCCTTTCCCACAACCAAGTCTGAAACGTTCGTTTCGTACATGGTGTTAAATTTACAGGAGCTAGGTGAGTGCATAAGAATTCCAAATTTACTCAACAAACTAACTTAACTTTATTAGGAAGTTCTCAAAGATAGTACCTTTTGAAGTTATTTAAAATATTTGTATTTCTCTATAGCACTAATGCAGTATAGGGGTAACAGATACTAGAGAGATATTTAATTTGAATTTTAGTTTCTGGTGACAATTCTTTTGTTACATATTGGAATAAGCAAACTATAGGTGGCTCCAGAAGGCTTTTTCAAAAAATGCAAAATAAAAGTGGGGATAAGGAGAGGAGAATCGAACCCTCCTAGACAATGTGAAAGTTCAGGTAGTCAACCAATTGAGCTACTAAGACTACCCATGGCTCTAGAAGGCAATGTAACAGTTGCAACAAATTTTGGCATGTTATTACCAAAGACCTAATTTTGGTTTTTCACCTATTAAAGAAATTGCAAGTCCAAACTGTTCTCATTTGCAAAAATAGGAATATAACCAGAAAAGCCACATCACTATACATTAGCACCGTAGTCGGAGCAAATTTCAGCTGCCAACACTGATTTACAGAAGAAACAAAAAAAAAAAAACAGCTTTCTTCAATGATTGGAAGGCCTATATTGGGGTTCAATGATTGGAAGGCCTATATTGGGGTAAATCTTTTACCAAGTATCAAATACACGAAACCAAGTTCTAACATTCAACTTGCCAATCTGATCTACAGGGTGCTGACCGAAAATAAGTGAAATTTCAATGAAGAAAAGTGAGAGCATCTACTTAACCACAAAAAGTAACAAACAAAAGGCAAGAAGAAGGAACAAACAGTTGGAAGGGAAATGCTGGATGCCCACATCAACGATTATACTGGGAGAACTTAAGAACTCTTCTTCCTTTTCGAACCGGCTCCTCCCAAATATGAACAAGTTGCAAATTAAGCATGAGTTTGCTTAGAATGCCATAAAGTTTCACTCAGATGAAAGGTTTTTCAATTTGTTCAACCATGATTCAAGAAAGGTTCTCAGCAGTTTTGATCAAACACAGAAAGTCTGCAACTTAACCTCATAAAGCTAATCCTTTAAATGTTATTGAATTAGCTGTATCTACCCTCTCACTAAATCTGCAATCTTCTAAATTTTTCCTTTTTTACTATTTGAACAGAACAGAATATAAATATAGCAGCAACTATTTAAACATCAAATGAAAAGGACACCAAAACATTCAAAGTAACTGCAAGATACCTGATCTTTTTCAAAGAATAAGGTAGCTAAATCTTGAATTTGTTCCTTGCTGACATTGAAACGTTCAAGAAGAAAATAAGATTTATCTTCATTTAGTTCTGAAGCCTCCTGCTTCCAACTATAAACACCACCATTTAAGCTAATGACCAACCAAAAAAATCCAATTCCAAAGAAAATGAGCCATAAAAACAAAAGCTTCCTTTGCCATTTCCACCCACAATTTGGACCTGGCAAAGACTCTCTGGCCTTCTTCAGCCTAAAACTTGAAGAGAAGCTCCCATTCATGCCCAACAATTTGCAATTTAAGGACATCTTTAATAGAATCCACCTACATATCTTCAAAAAATGCCTTGAAAACTTAAGAGCAAACCCACTCAGAGCAGAAAAGCTCATTAAAAGTCAATAATTGACCTGAATTTCAGCAATTCTCAAGCAAACACATCTCATTATTCCAACAGAAAGCTGAAATTGGTTAATTTCAAGATTCTGCAATAAAGCCCACCTCTACAATATCCAAATCAAACCCTTTAGTGGAAACCCCAAGAAGGGGCAGACAGAAAAGCAGATTCTTGAACAAAAAAAGGCTCCAATTACTCACTGCAACTGAGTAAACTATCCCTGGTCCCTCAATCTTTGCTATTTCTTGCTCCTAGCAACTAAAGATTGGATTTTTACTCACTCAGAAGCAATAAAAAACCCAGCTTACTTGTTATAAAGAACACTGAGAAAGTACAATCATGCCAAGACAACAAGTGGTTAAAAAAAAAAAGACCAGATGTTAGCTGTAATGGAATCACTGAATGGAACAGAAAAAAAGAAGCTGTTTTTTTTTTCTTTTCCTATATCCAGTTTTTCCCTCTGTATGTTTCTATATCAAGGTCCTATTTCACCCACCAGTACAACAGCAACCAAACAGAAAATCAAGAAAGAAGCATCAAGATCAAAACTTTATCCCACAAAATCTCATCATGGATAGAAATGAGGTGAATCCCAGTTGGTTTCACTGCAAAACCAACTGGAATGAATGATCAGAATGTGGGATAAAAAGAAGTACCTTTCTTTTCCTTTTCTGAAACACCTCTCTCTCTCCTCTCTCTCTCTCTCTCTCTCTCTCTCTCTCTCTCTTTCTTGAGTTTTTTGGTGTTGAGCATATGCTGTTGAGGCTGCGGTACATCATTATCTCATCATCCAAGTGGGGAAGGTTGAGGGGAAAGAAAAAAAAAACATACAAAAGTAAAAATAATTCAAACTCATACCATATTTTTATTATCATTTGCAATAAATTTAATCTTAAAAATATAAGTGATCAAAATCTCATATATCTATATTAATTAAACTGAGATTCTATTATGTCTAAAAAAAATTATTATTATTTTATACATCTTTCGTCTTACATGACACATTCTGTAACTCTACGCAATTGAAACGTGTGGAAGATATTTAGATGTCACGTACGTCAAAAAAATATATAAAGTTATAAATAAATGAATTAGAAAATAATAAAACCTTAATTTAGTTAAAGTATATCTTTAAAATTTTAATTATCTTTTAGAGGTACTTGTATATTTTTCCTAAGCATTTCTTAAATGTTAACACTTGCACAATATCCAAATTTTTGTTACTACATTTCTTTTCTTGACTATATAGTAAAAAAAAGTTTTTCTTTTGCTTTTTAAGATAGCTTCATTCCTTTGACTGTCCCTTTTCATTTCAATATAATGTAATGGTAAATATTATTATTTTTTTGAAAAAAAAAGATCAGCTATAAAAAAAGATCAGTTATGTTTGATACTAATATTAGATTCATACTAATTCAAATTCATCTCACATAAAGTTTATATAGGATATTTTCACTCAAAATGGACTTCGATTAGAAAAAGTAATATTTTTTTATCCTAATTTACATGACATGTTATTTTTTAAATTGATATTTTTTTCTTATTTGACAGATATTTAATGACACTATCTTTGCTTTCACTTATTTGATAATAAAAACTTTTAAAATGTATTTTTTTAAGAATAATACTTAATTATTATTAATATTATTATATTTTAAAATTTTAATATTTAATTAAATTATATCACATAAATTAAATCGATGAAATATAAATATTTGGCTAGGCATAGTAGATATATAGAGTGGGAGAGGAGAAAAAGAAAGAGAAAAAGAAAAGGATGGTTGTGGGAAGAGCTAGCCAGTTGTATTTGTTCATTTCACATGGAGAAAAGAACAAAATAAATAAATTGAAAATTAAAAATTAATTATTTAAAAAAAAAAAAAAAGCATCTATGCTTTTGATAATACGGCGTACGAACTACAAAAGATCGGCGATTAATCGGCGTGAAAAAAATAATAATAAAGCATGGGCTAGGTACTAAAATGCGCCGGCTACTTGAGATGCTTATCCTACACTTTATTCTTGGAAGATAATTGATGATGTGGGCATCCCATTTAGTTGTGTAAAGTAGGCTGGCTAATGCACCTCATCTCTCCAACCCCACTTCTCCCTAATAATAACCCTAATGTGTTTTAAATTATTTAAAAAATAAAATAAAAAGGGGAATAATATTATTTAATAAATAATAATAAATGAATGGTATGTTGAATAGTGTTAGATAAAACTAATCACTTTTAATATTAAAAATGCATGATTAGTTTGACCATCATCATATGATTTCTTGTGATTCTAAACAACTATTGTGTGCTTAATAAATACATATAGGTGAGTTTGCATTATATGTAAAATCCTTGAATGAGTCAATTGTAGTAGAAATTGTTATTGAATTATTTATCAAAATAAAATAAAATTAAGCTAGTTGATGAATGTATGTAAATTATTATTCCTTTTCATTAAAGAAACATTTGAACATGAAGAAAGAAGTTGATAGCAACTAATCAACATGATTTATGCTTATGGTGTTGTGGTGAAACTGATTCACTTTAATCAAATATTTTGAGTTTGAGTTTTATATATGGAGAAAAATAATTTTAAGCCTAGATATGGAGAAAATCTTGTTTGAAACCGTCACTTTGTATGATTCTTGCAGTGTACGATCCAAATTTAATCAAAACTTTAATATAAGCTTCAAATACCAGATAGAAAAAAAAAAACTCCCATATAAATAAAGCATATAAAAGAGAGGAAATATGATGTAAGAAACTTATCTAAGCTAAAATATTTCTTTTGGTCAATTACAAGTTGAAAGTGACAAGAAAATTAGAACAACCAATAAAAAAATATTCAAAGTTGTGGTAGAGTGATTAATAAAATAATTATGAATTCTGAAGATTATTATTAAGGAAATTACTAATATAAATAAATAAAATCTTAAAATATTGATAAACTTAATATTTTCGAAAATTAGAGTCGCTATTTGTGAAAGTCACTAAAGCAAATAAGCAATGGCTTTAGGCTCTAAAAATTAAAGCCACCAAAGTCAAAAGTTATTTATAATTTTTTAGAAAATTTAAATTAGAATTCAACTGCTTAATCTTTAAATGATTCTTGAATCATATTAGTCATTAAGCTATTATTGATTATTTATGAAATTGTATGTGAAAGGAGAAATTGTACCTAGTAGACTCTAATTGCCATACATTTATAACCCAATTAAGTAATTATTTTTAAAATATTTATTGTAAAATAATATATTTTTTAAAACATATTATTTACCTTTGTTGGACAAAAAAATCAAAACTAAAATTGATAAAATTTCACATTATGAAAATGGTCAAAGAAAATTTAAACAAATTGGCAAAATATCAATTAAAAAATTTGATTACAAAAAGATAACTACAACCAGTTAACATTTATAAAGTTGTTTATAAAAGTTAAGTTTCAAATAAATTATATAATGTATCTTTTAGAAAGAAAAAAAATTATTAAAATTTTTAAGATTTTGTTTTATAAAAAAATTAGTTTAAGTCACATGTTGTTGAGTTGTACAGACTTTCAAAAGTGTCATGCTAATATATAGAATGTTGTAATTTCAAGATCTGCATGGATCAAACCTTAGTTGGTTTTGGTCTATGGAAAATAGACTATCCGTCTTTATAAAAATAGAAATAAAATTACGTACATATCATTCTTTTTAAACTCTACTCGCAAAATGATGTTGAACATATAATAGTTGTTATATATGGAAAGGAAAGCCACTACCTT
Organism: Solanum sitiens; assembly: GCA_016801875.1. Taxonomy (NCBI): domain Eukaryota; kingdom Viridiplantae; phylum Streptophyta; class Magnoliopsida; order Solanales; family Solanaceae; genus Solanum; species Solanum sitiens. The sequence goes on along the minus strand of JABWTJ010000271.1, from coordinate 626,175 downwards.
ATGTTTCTTCCTTAATTTTAATGATATTTTCAGTGAGACAGAAAGATAATGAAGCAAGTAAGTTTATAAGTATTAAGTCAAATCATGTTAATATGTTACCAAACAAAACTATAAAAAATGGAGCAATATCTTTTTCTCTCTTTAAAAGGAAATGACAAAAGATGATGGGATTAATATATATGATGGAACATCCTAATATCATGACATATTTGGGTGGCAATTGGTGTAGTTTTTTGTTTTTTTCTATCTAATAATGTTCCATAATTATGATGATATAAAGCGTGTATAATATGGTTGTTATATTATTAAGAATTATAAGTGAGTTTAATTACAAAATGAATAAATTAGAAAGTAATACATTTTGAATCAGTATTGTGATAAGACGAATAAGATCTTTTCATTCTTTTCGGATGCGAATCATATGTATAATTTTTTTTAATTAAGAAGTGTTTTCTCCTTTTATAAATTTTATATCAAAAAAAAAATTAAACGATAATTTGATAAACTAACAACTCCACACACAAGTCAAAAAAGTACTATGCAAATTATTCCACTTGAATTAGAAAATTTGTTACCAACTTATATTAGGGATTGTTAAGGACTTATGGGATGTCATCATTAGGCAACAACCTTAAATAATTGAAATTACTTGGCGGGGTTTAAAATATCAGTCCACTTCACGTAGTAAGTGAAATGTTTAATTAATAAAGCCAAAATAATTATTAAGGGCGGACGGAATTAAGGATTTATGGTTCATCTAAATTCATTAGTTTTGATTTGGACCAATATATATTGTAAATAGAAATAATGTAATAAAGTTTGATCCCGGTAAATCAAATGAATTATAATAGGCATTACTAAAAAATCACAATATTTCAACAGATATATTGAACCGATGAGCGACTCCCATAAAAACCTAGTAAGCTTCCAAATATTTGAATGAAAATGTTTTGTTTTCTACTATGTGTTTTTCTAATGAGTTGGTTAAGTAGAAATAAAAAGCAAAATCTTATTTTATTACACAAATTTTTCATTAATTCGCGAGGAGAAAAAAATACATTCTAAATAGTAAAAATTTCATATTTGAACTCATAATATTCAAATCATGATTGATCTTTAAATATTAGTAGTATTATATTTCTTAGGTAAACATGTTAGGTTAGGTTAATTTTTCTCAAACTTGCCAACTCTAAATAGACCACCAACTAAAAGGCCACTCCCTCAAGTAACCCTTAATTTAGAAGGTGCCAAATGAAGGATTAAATTACCAAAACCATATTATACACCGTTAATTTTGTTTATAATCATAATATTCGAGTCAGCTTTCGTATTTCACGACTAATTTTACATAATACATATCACATTTCATTAATAACAGACACCGAATGAATCTGTCCACCAAAACTAATACAAACAGAAAAAATGACCTAATATTTTTTATCTTCACTAAATTTTGAACCCAATACCATAATTTACACCATTAATTTCTTCATTAATCATGTATAAACATTATATAATTGTCAACATTGGTGAAAGAAGAGGATTTTTGTTGATAGTTGCTCACCTAAGGCTTCTAGTATGGGTCCCATTTTGTCACAATTTGATTGGAAGATATACTTCATTGTTACTTTAGTATAAAGTGGTGAAGTGGTGCTAATACATTTGTTTATCCTTTAGGTTGCTTTGCCAATCAATTTTAATATATAGTATTCCTCTATGTTTCTCATCAATGGGGTCATGTAGGGCTAATATTCCCTTTAGGCTCAAATTCATTTACAAGATGTTTTGTTCTACTTAATTTGACCTACCATTATAGTTGCTCTTCCAAGAAAGATTGATACCTTAATTTTTATTATTTTAATTTTTGTAAAAAGAAGATATGGTTCTACTATACCTTTCAATCTACTTAACTTAGCACCCAAAATAATAGTAATTATTCTTCTACACTACTAACATATTCTACTCTCTTGATGTCTATAGCTTTATGATTTATAGCTATTGACTTTAATTTTTTACAATTTTATTTTTATCTATGCACTTCTAAAAACCCACTCTTTTCCCATTGAAATTTTTTGTTCAAAAATATTTAGCGGTCATTTCTATTTTTTGATTAAATCAATGTGGAAAAAAATAATAATAATGTATTTATATGGATATATTAAAAAGTTTTCCAGCATGTATTTTCTTAGTGAACTGATTTGATGAGAAAGGGGTGGGAAATCATATTTTATGACTAAGATTGTACTCTATTACACTGATTTACTATGAGAAAAACTTTTATTTCTAGTGATCGATATCAATTGACAAGGGAGGAAGAAGATCACACAAACACCCCTATCTGGAAAATCAAACTATATAGATGAGTTTAATTTTCTTTTTTATGTTTATATTATAGATGGTAAACCTTCTTGATGAAAGATTAATTTGTGTCTCCGGATACTTAGTTTGTTATCATGTGAAGTTTGTATACTTATTTTTTTAATTAATATTTTTCACTCTATTAATTTGTAGAGAATTATAAGTTTAGTGTATAAGAATTGGTGAACATTATGTTTAATATATTTAAAATTTTAATGACTTTTTTTTGTGAAATTATTGGTTTTGGTTAAAGAGTACTAATCACTGATTAATTAGAGACCCTACCATATTAATGATTTTAATTTTTTTGGGGTATAGATTCCAACCAATTATAAAGCCCACTAGTACAGTAATAGAAAAAGTTACTAAAGCTTGTATTCTTATCAACATGATTATTATTATTATTATTATTATTATTATTATTATTATTATTATTATTATTATTATTATTATTATTATTGTTATAATAACTAGTATTAATTATTATACTAATGGATTATTCTACAAGTAATTAATCTTTGTTTCTTTTTCTCTTTCTAATCTTTACTTATTTGGCATATGATTTGTTGAATACCTTATCCAACTGCTGTTATAATTTCCAATACAAATGGAGTATTAATTAACAAGTCAAAATTAATCTAAGAAGTTTGGATGTAATTAATTTGTCAATAAGTAGTTGGATTAAACACAATTATATTCGTAAAAATCATTGTACTCCCTCCCTTTCATATTAAGTTAATTGTTGAGACATTTTCTATTTTTCAAATTAACTTAATTGTTCAGTTTTCAAGAATATTTTTAGAGCGTTCTTTCAATTTTATCCTTCATTAGTTAGTATTAAAATTATTGAGTAATTAATATTTAGTTATTTTAATTATAAGTTTGTTAATAATTAATAAGGGTAAAAATAAAAAACTAAGTTCAATTTATGTCTTAATTTACTTTTCTTAAAGGCTGTGAAATACCTCAAAAATTAACTTAATATGAAATGAAGAAAGTAATGTATAGTAATGTAATGACTCTAACACGTTATTCAGTTGCTTGATTGTTTCAAAATTGTTTTACATGTGCCTTAAAAATAATTAATATATATATAACTATTTTATCATAATATACATATTAATTGATGTATTATAATTTTAGTCTTGAAAAATGGTTTGATGAAAAACAACTAATGTGAAGGGTAAAAAGAAATATTCTACAATTGTCATTTTTTGATATGTTTAATTTGAAAAAAAATGCTTTAAGAAAATAATATTATGTATTATGCATAATATTATGCATGACCCTATTTGAAGAAGGAGAAAGCATTTTTCTATTAAAAATTATTTCATATAAAAAGTTCAAAAATCAAATTCAAGACCTCTGAGTAAGAAAAAAACTGCAGCATTCGCTACACAATATCCGCTGATATAACGATTTGATATGAAGAAAATATCAATGGAAAGTTTACTTACACCATAATATAAATAATGATCCGAAATAAACAACATCCACTCAATGTTGACATTTCAATTTATTTTTTTTCCAATTTTGCTTTTTCCCATAAAGAAAAAAAGAAAGAAAAATCATAAAAAGACAAGCCTACCCTAGAGCCACCAAAAATAACTAAAATGGAAATACCAAAATTACCCCTGTCCTCTCTGGGTCCACACACAAAATCCAAATCGTAATTCGTAAATCATCGGCCCCTGCGATTTATTATTACCCTTTGAGATCTCCTCGATAACCGTGTAAACCCAAAAATAATGGGTCCCACGACAGCTATATCTGACAAATCATCTTTTGTTTTCATATAAAATTAAAAAATTAAAAAATTACTCTGGAAGCATTGGGAGAACGACACGTCAACATCGTCATGAGAAGTAGGCCCCCCATAGAAGAGTAACATGATTATTTGTTTTTATATAATATATCGTAAAACCACACTAAATTAATACTATGAAATAACGATATTTTGATAAGGTAACATATTTTGAAAGATCCCTGTGTAAATGTAAGGGAAAATTTACAAGTACTCTTTAGATTATGATCGAAATTTTAAAGACATATTTTAATTAAACTAAGGTTATATTACCCCCTGAAGCCATTTGTCTTGTAATTTTGTGTACCTTTTTGACTTACGTGATATCTAAATATCTCCCACGTGTCTCAATTGCGTGGATTCGTGGAGTGTACCATGTAAGACAAATATTGTACAAAATTACAAAAAAATAAATAAATTCAGGGGGTAATAGGATCTTAGTGTAGTTGAGATGTGTCTCTGAAATTTTGATCATAGTCTAAGGGGGTACTTGTGCATTTTCCCTAAATATAAGGTCTTATAGTATTTCAAATTAATATTAGTTTTTAACTTTCTTATTGCATTCAAAAGTTTCGATGATTTCTTTTTGAATTGTATCAAAAAGTTGTGATGAGCTTTGGACGCTAAAAGTTCTAGTATTGTTTTTTCAAACTGTATCTAAAATAAGTGTTTTCTTACTTGTAACTATGATTTCAAAGATATTTTGTTATTTTCAACTTTATCATCAAGATTATTTTTTTGATTATATCTATACTTTCTTCTAAGCTTAGAACTTTCAAAATTGAATCGTTTTCATATAGGTATTCCAACAAGCTATTGACGTTATTTTTATGATGATACTTAATACATAAATTAATAAGATATAATATTTTATTGTAATCAAAATCAACCTTCATTAAATTCAAAAAATCCTATTTTAATTATATAACCTTGATAGTTAATTATTAGATTTGAAATTAAAATATTACGTTAATAAATAAATAAAAATACTATTGATTCTCGAAAAACGAAAGAGAACAATTTCAGGGCTAATGAAGAGAGTGTAGCTGTGCGAGCAACATATGCTTGTCGTCGTAGGTTTAGATTTACGAAAATGCCCATCTTTTGTGTCTTCATATCGTTGACTTTTCTCCTATTTTTCTAATTGTCATATGTTTTGTTCATTGAGATTTACACCAAACTATTAATTTAGCTAATATTTTAAAATATAATTTTATTAATCATATTTAAGATATATTTAAACATATGATAAAGGTGCATGTTTATATTAAATATATTTGACTCAAATTTAAAAAAATCATTTTTGTGTATGTTGTCAAGCATTCATTATGTGAATAAAATTAATCACTCAAAATATACTATTTCCTCTAATTAAACATATTATTATCAATAAGTTGTAAAATATTATGCATGTTTCGATTGATGTTGAGGTTTATAATTGAATTAGGAAGACACATATTAGGTGTAATTAATGTAATGAATGTCCGTGAATATGCTTATTTTTTTTTTCAATTATCCGTCGAAAGTGTACGTCTAATAAAAATATTTTTATCACGGTGACTCGAGAGCTCAATTGGAACATGGTTATAATTCGAGTATATAAATAAAATTTATATTATTGTTATGTATCTTTAATAAGATTTAATAAAGCAAAATATGTATTTAAATATATATCATCGTTAAACTAATTACGTGAGCCCATAAAATTGAGTGCTATGATTTGGAGCATCCAAAGAGACGTCATAATTATAAATAAGGGTTGAGAAGGTTAAGAGTGATATTTGTAGGATGCGTAAAGGTAAGGAGATCAGGTTAAGATTTAGGATTATCAAGTTGCTAAATCACTATATATATAGGATTATCAAGTTGCTAAATCACACAATCAATTAAGATTTAGGATAGGGTGGTGCATGTAAGGGTTATTTTAAATGGGGTCGGGTTATTGGGTTAAAATAAGAAATTAAATTTTTTTAAAATTTTTTTTTGATCAATTTGGGTCAATCCATCTAATGGGGGGTAAATTTGGTGAAATTAGTAACGAAAGGGGTAAAATTAATTTCATTTTAACGGCGAGGATAAATTTAAACAATAAAACAAAGTTTGAAGTATTTTTTACCCTTTTCCCTATGTAAAATTTGCCATTATTATTATTATTATTATTATTATTATACTTTTCACTTTCTTGGTTGGTTTTTGTTGGGGTGGCTAGGAGATTCATAATTTGATTCAGTCTCTTCGAAAAGTTTGTTGTCACTTTCTTAGAAATAGTATGAAATTGAACTTGTGGATAATGTTTTTGCCTTCAACTATATATTGACAAGGAGAGATTAATTAAATAAAAATAAAAAATAACATATTTTTTTTTCTTTTTCTATTTATAACGTGTTTGATGTAAAATCAGATATATAATTAGTTCATGAGATGTTATGTGATATTTTGATTTCATCAAACAACCAATATACAACCATTCAAATCATCGAATTTGACTTCTCTCTCCATTACTTCCAAATCTAACTTAAAATTTTAATTTATTCATGACAATGTACTTTTTATATATTTTATTATTTAACTTGAAGTTTTATTCTCAATTAATATAGAGGTTTTTTAAATTCTTTTTAATTTGATGTTTTTTATACTAGATTTGTTACCTATATTTATGATTGATTTTAACTTTGAAATTTTATCCTCAAATAATATAGAGATTTTTTTAAATTCGTTCTAATTTAATGTATTATGTAGTAGGTTTGTTACCTATATTTTATAATGTCAATATAAAAAATCCTATAATTAATGTTTGCCAGAAACAAGTTGAACAAAGTATTCATGTTACTGTTTATTCAAAAGGACTAATATTAACTCCATACTGATCAACTAAATACAAAATTCATGTCTCGAGTTTGAGTTTTTTTCATATGAAACCATTTTTGTTAGGAAGCATTTTATCTCTTAATGTAAGATTTTTTATTGCAAATTTAATTTTAATTAAACTCTAATATGAATATCAAACATTAAATAAAAACAAATTCCATTTTTTTTTCTTTTCATACAAGTACTTTGTGAATAAATATTTATTAGTAGGGGCATGTACAAAATGACAAGCTCAATAATGGGGGAGAAGAAACTTAAATTATATACTATATGCTATATTCCTACCCTATTATAAGGAATGTTATTAATTGTGAGTTATGATCTTTCTTATTTCTAGTGTGGATTGATGAAAGCTATAAGAAGTACACTGTCATAAATAAATTAAATTACCGACAATATAATTCCATCTATAATTTAAATGCAAAAATATTTCAACAAAAAAATTGTTAAAATATACTATTGTTAATGGAGAAAGGATATTTTTAGCGCTAATTAAACTAAATATTTAAATTTATAAATAAAAAGTTATTATGTACTTTATTTTTTATGAATTTTTTTAAAGAAGATAAATATTTTTGTTGAAAATATTTATTCACACATCTTTGATTTAAAAAGAGAATAAAAGTATTTTGAAATATGTCTATTTTGAAACTCAAGTTACTTAATAAAATCGATAATTTGGTAAAATATTTTTATCTTTCGAAACTCTTAAATATAATGATATTTATTCTATTTTTTAAAATATTTAAACCTCTTATATCATGAAAATCCTACCCAAATAGAACTTCATCTAACTAACTAAATTTAAAATAATTTTAAAGCTGGGGAATAAACAAATAATTTGTATGTAATAAAAATTTAGACGTTTATCTTCTTTCTAAAATGTATAAATAAAAATAAATATGTAAAAATTGTATTTATTATTTTAATAAAGGAAAATGGCATGATATATTCTTCTAACTTTGCTATTTAAAGCTGATATATGTCTTGTTATGAAATGACTCATATATACCTCTATTCTTATACAAACGACTAATATATACCCTTTTTCTTCCAGCGAAAGTAAAAAATTAATTTTAATTTAATTTTTAAAATTATTTTCTTGAAAATATATAGAATCCATATGAGGTACGTTTGATCCTCCTCACACATATTTTTTTTACTTTTCTTTTAGGTTAATTTAAATTTATTATTTCGATGATCAAATTTATTTATGTTTCACTAATACTTTTGTAAAATTTATCATAGATGCTCAATTTTTTACAACATAGCCGCCAAAAAATTAGTTTTGATTTTTTTTTACACTACATAATGAAAGAAAAAGAGGAATAAAAAACTCAAATAATGATAATAAAAAAAAGTCAAAAATTAATTTATATATGAAAAAGATTAAAATACACCTTAAATTTTGTTAATTTAAAGTAAAAAATTTAAAACTAATTTTTCACTTCCTTTAGATAAAATCTATATGTGAGTTCCTTCTATAACAATGAAATTATATGTAAGTGACTTGTATAATAATAAAGATATATATGAGAAACTTTCATAAGATGTACCGTATAACTGTAGAATATATATGAGGTGTAATCAAAATTGTATCATATTGTGACACCCTTAATATATATCTTGACAAATGCTAAAGTTTTGAGTTGACACTCATACAAAGAACAATATAATGCTTGAAGGACGTGGATTTGAATTTCTAATTGGCCCATCACCTAATTTTTTGTACTATAATAATTATTAGCCATTACAAGTTGGTTTTTAAATATTTCTAACTCGTTTTAAAGGAGAATAACAATTTAATGTGATTAGAGGCGATTCAAAATCAAATCAAAATTGATAATTTGAATTAAGAAAAAACGTTACTCTATTAATTTATTGATTCAATAATGATAACGAAGTCCAAAAGAATGAGAATAAAAGAACTTAATCTCAAAATGTTAATTCAATTTAATGGAATTTGATTTTCAAGCGCAAAATCACTTGATAATTTCTGAAATATCTTAATAGATTTGGTTTGTCACATTTTTTAGTTTTTAATGATTTTTATTTTTGTGAAACATTCACTATTAAATCGATAATGAAATCATTAATGATCAATAATTGATAATTGATCAATTAACTGATACTTTAATAGTTCTTTAATAGTTTATAATATGCCTTTTAACTTGACTTCATATTACATCGATGTCCAACAACTTTGAGTGAGCACAAATAGTCACTTCAACTTATATGAAATTGAACAAGTAAACACACATGTTCTACGTGGCAGTATGACGCCACACAAGACATAAAATTGTCATGTAGGACGCCACGTAGGACAAATGTGTCTAATTATTCAATTTTATACAAGTTTAAATTTGTACTTGTGCACACCCAAAGTTAAAGGACATAGATATCAGTTGGATCAACTTAAATGACATATTTATGTATTATGCCTTAAATCTCTTAGTCACTTTAATTTTTTTACTTTTGGTTAAAGCTATAATTAAGTTTAGATCAAAATATTAGTCTCAAACATTGAATTTTCAAATAATTAGTGGAGTAGTAAATTATTTACCTAATAGAGTCAAACAATGTAGCATATAAAGGAACTAGAAGTAATTATTTAATTAGTAAATAAGAAGAAAAAATTAGAGTTCCCAAATGATTGATTTATGGTTAAAAAAACATGAATCATCTTATAAGACTAATGACATAAGTGTTAATGCGGGATTAGGTCATTAGATGGGCCCATGTTTAGGTAGATAATTAACAAACAACTAAAGATTAAAGGTGACAACCTGTTAATTGGAAAAATTAATCATTTGATTAGAGAGACAAAATAGCTTCAATGTTTAATTTAATTTGCCTGCCTTTATTTTAGAATATTCTTTTGCATGTGATATTTTGAGTCATATTCTGTAGCCTTATTTTGACATTTATATATTATTGGAGAGATAATACACAAAACTAAATTCATTGTTAATTAATTAGACACATAATTAATAATTTAAATAAGTGGATTTGACCACCTTTAACTGAATTCATTATTTTCAGCTTTCGTAATATTACTATTAAAAGGATATTTATTTAGCTTTTATTAACAAATTAAAATTCAAAATAACCTCTATTTTTTCATAGCCTTCTATTGAAAATGGCAAGCAACTCAATAATCTTATTTATATCATTTCTCTTGACGTGATATAAAAAATAATTTTTGAGACACTTAAAATCATTTCGTATCTTATGTACTGATATTGTTCGAGAGATATAATTCAAACTTCATAAAAAACAATAAGGGACAAAAAATATTTATGATATTCGAAAAACTATATGTTCATTCAATCTACTAATTTATCAATATATTGAGAGAAAAAAAATCTAAAAATAAAGGTGAAAGAACACTTCTAAAGGCAAGCTTTCTAGATAAGCATATGCTCTACCAGAAAAATAAACCCAAACTCTTATTATTATTTTTTTGCATAGATAACTGAAAAATATCCTACTTGCTCACATATCCATTAAATTCTTATCTAATTTTTAGCATTTACATATATATATATATATATATATATAAAAAAAAAAGGAGAAAAGGAGTTCTCATTTTCCTTTCTGAGATAATTTTTTTTGTATAATAATAATTTATTTATTTAATTGAAAAGTGCAAAAAGTACTTTTTGTCACTTGATTTTCTTCAATATTTTCAAGAAAAAAATTGGCAAATTCAAGCGTTCATAGGTCCGTTTGGACATGATTATCATGATTTTAAATCATTATAATTTGATGTTTAAAATTTATTTAAATATAATTTTTTAAAATTATACTATTCTCCTAAATATGAAAAAAATTCAAGTAATTTGTAAAAAATTATCAAAATCTTTTAACTCTTATAATCTTACTAAACAAACAAATTATAGTTTGTGTGTAGTACTTTGAGTTGCATTATTATACATTATTTTCTTTAACACGACAAACCACACAAGAAAAACAAGGAAAAGAAAATTAATAATGATAATTGATTCCACATTTATTGTGTGAGCTTTAATCGGGGTTATTGTCGTTGTTATTATAGTAATATTTTTCATTGATCAATTTAAACTTACATATATATCGGTCTAAATTTTAAATAAATGTCTACGTTAAAATGAGTTGTGTGAATAAATCAAAAATTATTAACTCAACCGGACATAATTAAATTGGAGGAGTTATGTTTCCATGACAAATTTTCTAATTTTAGGGCCCCCTTATTACATTGTTAAATGTCATATTCATTCAAATTTTGAAAGCTAGAAAAAAAGAAGCAAATAGTTTTAACAATTATTTGTGGAATTGTCACTTTCAACCATGCACACGGTTTGGACATTTTGAAGTCACACCAACTAGTTGCTCATAAATCATAATCGATATTTTATCAGACTTTTATTTGTTTAAATAATAATAACGAGAAGCGCAGATCATTATAAATTACAATTTTTTTTTTCATTTAATAAATTTAGGTGAAGCAAAATTTTGTGATTGCATTAGTTTTCAATTTTACGATTCAATCTGCAGTTTATCATTTATGTATGTTGATAAGATTTATCTATTTGACAGCACATTAGAATGACATAACTTTTAAATTTAAGGATGAATTTCAAACGAAGAAAAACTTACTATACAAACCTAATAAGTCATGCATACTTCCCTATACTTCTCTCAAGTGACTACTTTTATATATGTGCAAAGAATTTGTTAGTAGTTATATATACACATTATTGAAATAAATTTTTATATTATCAAATGATGTTATACAAATAATATTAAAGATCTTTATATATATTAAGGAGAAAAAAGCCAGTTTACATGGTATATTGCCTTCTTCATGTGATGCTATCTTTTAAATAATCACATCATAAATCAAGATTTATTTATTTTGTCAATAATGAAGTGTCCACATTTTCTAGTTTGCTAAATATTTGTCTGATGTATCACCAATATTTTATTTTTGGTCCCCTCATTTTTTTTTAAAGATAAAATATAAATTGGTCCATTTTGGGAGATTCCTAATTCTAAAATGTTGATTTTGTATAGTAGGCACCTAATACCAAACATAAAGAAACAAAATTTCTAGAGGTTTGTTCATAATAATAAATCTCCAAGATCTGTTGAGTATATTATAGACTATAAATATAAATATACATGTTGGGAATTATAAAGGTATAAGTTATAACCAACTTTTTCTCAAATTTAAAGTTGAATACTAAAATCTTTTACTTTAGGATTAATAAAAATGTATCAAGGTGATTTATAGGGGCAAAAGTATCGTGATATGCATAAGTTTTAGAAATCTTCTTTTAAATAAACTTATATTTAATATTCGGAATTCAAAAAATTCAAAATTCAGCATGTTATTAAATTTTAAAAGGTAAAAAAATAATTAAAGTAAAAAAATATTTCACCTTATACTAATATTTATTTTTTATTTTTTGAATAAAACTCAAAAGGTTAGCCCACCAAAAGCTGAAATTCACATTAGGACCTGATAATCATAACTAAACTACCTTCATAGTTTAGATTAGCAAAAGGCTTCTTCATTGCCTCCTTAACTAGACAGGGTTGTGAAGTACTTTTTTATCCTTAATCAGATATTTCAGGTTTAAGTTTTTCTGCATATGAAGCCGTGTTTGTCAGGGAGTACTTTATCTATTTTCCCTCAATGTGAGATTTCTCAGCGCAAATTCAAATTTAATTAGACTTCAATATGAATAACAAATACTTAATGAGAAACAAATTAAAGAGATTAGTAAAGGCTAAACATAATGTAAAATAAAATATAAGAAAACAAAAAAAAAATGAAAAATGAGAAATACTACATAAGCAATTGGTTGTTGAAAAAAAAAACAATTGTTAGGAGAAGGAGACAAATGTCAAATCAAAACTAGTAGTATAATAGTGGAGAGATAAAAGCATGGAAAAACATTAAGTTTGTTTTTGTTCACCTAACAATTTTTCTTGTACCCTTTTCTCTTTACATTTCATTTTCACAACTTGTTTCTTTGTCTTAAATCTTCATTGATGACCTTAACTAAAACAAATTTAATGACAATTTATATCTCTTTATTTTCATGTTTTTTTCCTTTCTTTAAAACAACCTAAGCTTGTGAAGTAGTAGCAATTTTCTATGATAGACATCTTGGTCCAAGTTTTATTGTTGTTGCAATCTACTTATTCATTTGTGCAATGATAAGCGAAAGATGGAGTAAGAATATGAAGTTTATGAATTTAATTATCGAGTTTATAAGTTATAATAATATGTTTAATAGAAGAGATTCAAACAGAAGTTATTGACCTCCTGATAGTAAATATTTATTAGGGTTCTGATTAATCAAACTTGACCTTTGTCCCTTTGTGAACATCCGATATAATTGGAATGATACAAAGAATATACACATGATAACTCCTACACAAAAATGACATGTTTGAATCGAGAAATTTTTCAAATTTATAGAAAAATTTTAATAGCTCAACTGATTGACAATTTGAACTTTCACTTTGTTAGTGAGGATTCAGTCCCTACCTTGTTAATCCCTTGCCCCCAATTTTTTGCACAAATAAATTTGAAACAAAAAAAAAAGACAAAGGTTTCTTTTTCTTTTTGCCAAAACATTTACAAACTGCCAATATTATCATAAAGAAATAAATTCATCTTACAAATTTTTTTTTTTTTTTTTTAAAGACTAGAAAACATAAAAGCAACAGAGAATGATATTTCTTTTTTGACTGGAGGGGTAAAAAGAAACATAAGATCCTAATTTAAGAATTACATCAGCTCACTTTACAAAAGTTCAACTTGTTTAATAGAAAAAGAAAGAAAACAAAAATCACACACAAAAAAAAACAAGGAACAGTTATTCTATTACAAAAGTTCAACTTGTATAATATAAAAAAGAAAGAAAAAAAATCACACACAAAAAAATAAGGAATAATTATTCTATATCATATGGCCATAATGAAATAAATATAATTTTTTAATTAAATTGGATGAGCATTTCATTTAAAAGTTTTAGATGATAATGGTCACATAGACAAACTAAAGTTTGAATATTATGGTTCCAGTTTAGAATTCTATCATAATTTATTTGATTTATTACGTTTGAAATTTATTTGTACTATTTTCTTAATGAATATTTTACTATATATACAAAGTTCGATCAAAAGTTACTACAACTAAAATGCAGAGTAATAGATAAGGATATTTCAATGAGTTGAGATACCTCATAAGATTAGCTATTAATCTTCTATATGAGATAAAATAATTCTGGGACAAATTAATATTCATAATTAAACACGAAATAAAATAATCACATATTTTATTCTAAAATTATTATGCTTATCCCGTCAATCAAACGACCCAAGTTAAAAGGTCAAAGTAGCATTGTTGAATGTCGGTTTGTTTTGGGTGGTTGTTAATGTCTCCTAATCAAACCTAACGCATTCGAGTGGAAGCCTTGAGTATCGATACTTTACTCTTCAAAATAGATTTGAGGTGAACCTAAATTAGTCGGACCTACGATGAATCTCAAACAACGAATGGTAAAAAAATGCTTTTTAGTTTCTTTTTAATTAACTTGTAACCAATGGGATATTATGCTAATATAAGGATGTCGACAAATTGAATTCATCAGCATAAATGTAATGTAACAAGAATAATGCATTTTAGTCTTTATCATATACTATTATTATATCTAATAAATATGTCTCAGACATCTGTAGCCTGTGGTAGCCCCAGTCCTATTCTCAATAATGTAGTTGGTCAGTATAATTGTCAAAAATTATATTAATGAAATAATTTCTTTTATATAGTTAATGGAAAAGTAGAACATGTTAAATTGAATTCTATTGAACTCGTAACTTAAGCTTTTGGAGGGTTGGACTAATTTGAACGCCCATTTAGGAGGTGCCAAACAGACCCCGTCATTGATTTTGAGATCTTCCATGCACCATATGTTGGACAATACTATCCAACGATATAGTATATAGAATTGTGTCAGAATGAGTATGATCTTATTATATGTATACGTCAAGAAAAATCATATGTATACATAGTTCAAAATGAAAAATAATGGGGTTGGTTAACCTCACAGAAACTGCCCTAGATTTCATTTCACATATAATCCTGGGAAAATTTTGCATGAATCCTAGGCTTTTTAATACTTCTGGTCTGGTCAGTCTTGAGTTGATATTGTGTTGCTTCTGGCAACAGTTAGTTGATGAAATCAATAATATAATGGTACTTTATGATAATTTCAGAGATGAATTCGATCGATAAAAGCAAAATTAATCAATTATACAAGGTTTTAGGTAATGTCTTATTTAAAGTATAAGCTAAAACACAAACCATGAACAATGATCAGGCAACTTACAAAGATGTTCATTTGGCTGGTTGTCTCTGGCTTTACTGGGAGCTCTACACACTCTTTAGGATCTCTTGTATTTTAGAGTAAAGTTCTTGTGAAGTGTCACCGATGTCATTGCCTTGTGATGAACGAGAACTCTGATCTTGAAGTTTAATCTTCTCGAAAAGGAATTGTTTCTCAGCTTCAGCCTCGCTAAGACGTTGTTTTAGGTAGCTACTGGCATAATCTTCTTCTGATTTCCCTGATTTTGCAAGAGCAATCCTCTGCAACCTGTCAGCTTCTCGTCTTGCCTCGTCTGCCTTAAGTTGGAACATATCTGCTTCTGCTTCTTTAAGCCTAGCAATGCTCTCTAATTCAGCAATCTGTAGCCTTTTACGCTGCCTCTCCAGTTTAAGTTCTGAAACTTCTTTAGCTTTTTCCTCCAGTTCATGATCACAAGTCTCGAGAGCTTGGCGAGCTTTCTTTAGCATCCTCATTTTTTCATCAGCCACTACTCCCATTGTCTGCACTGCTTCTTGTACCACTGCAGCAATTCGGTTGCATGCCTCCTGGGGTGGAATCATCCTTCCATTATTTCCAGCCTCAGAGCTCCTTGATGAGTCCATCTCAAGCTCTTCATGAAAATGCGCACATGAATTGATGATATTCAGAATAATTCAGAAACAAACAAAGAGACGAGAAGAAATTATGTCATGCATTTTAGGTCTATTCGCGTTTCAGCATTTTAAGATCAGGCAGGGTGACAGCATGATGAGTAACTGAGAAAATAAAAAAGATAAAGAGTCATAAGGGCTATCCATTCGAGAAGAATGAATTCGTCTTATCCGATGGAAAGAGAGAAACAAAAGAGGCCTCCTACATAAACCTTCTATTTATGCCCTTGCATGCAGCATTTTCCACACTTGTGAATTGTCTACATGCATGTATTAAATCTGGTCATCTCTCCCCCCGTTTCCACCAACACTTGGCAGGAAAATATATGACAGGGAAAATGACGGAATCCCAGAAATATTCTCTCTTGTTCCTACAAATAAAGAGCAAGCTGTACCTATTCAACCTTGGAAAATGGGATGCATGTAAATCATGAAACAGAAAGTTAGGATATTGTAGAAGCTCAAAGACTTGAGACTCCAACGGGGAACTAATCACTCAAAGGGACTTCGCTACTGAGGAGGGAAAAAAGGAACTGGCAGTAAAGGAGGCAGGAGAAGGTAATCCTAATGAGGTGGAAAATAGAATCTTCAAACTTTTACGCAAGATGTTGATGGCGACACACATTTCTGCTAGTACAAATGTAAATCACTTATTTTGGCCTTTTTGCAGGAAAGTTTCTCACACTAATTTTTTGAAAAGAGAACCTAAGAAAGAGATAAATTGGACAGAGTGACTAGTGAGGACTGAGGACAGAGTTGCGAGGGAAATTGGAGTTTGAGATCACCAAGAATAAATTAAAAAAAAAAGCGATAAGCATGAACCATAGGTGGCAAGGAGGCAGCAGTTGCTCTTTAGGGATAATATAATTCTTTTTGTAGTTCCCCCAGGAACTTTTAAAGGAATATCTTTTGAATCTACAACAGCTTAGCATCTTTCATGCATTGCAAAGTAACGACACAAGTTTGGAATATGTTCACTGCCATTGCTGGAATCAACTGGATCATGCCTGAACATACTGCAGACTTGCTTAGCTGCTGGATCAGAAGAGGAGGAAGCAAAAGCCAAAAAATATGGTGGAGGACAGTTCCAACCTGCATCTGGTGGACCATTTGGAAGGAGAGGAACCAGAGGATCTTCGAAGGAAAAGAATCCTCTATTTTGAAGATTAAGTGGAAAGTTATTACTTCACTTGGTTTTTGGTGTAAAGAACAGAGTATAGAAGAGGAAATCCAACTAGTGGATTTTATAGGTTTTTTGTAAGTATCTCTTTTTTGTAAACTTTTTGGAGGTGGCCAGCATAGCCTTAATGCTGAAGGAATACAATTTACCAATTTCAAAAAAATAAAATTATTTTTCAAGCCAATACACACCTACAGATTAATCACCCAAATCAAAAACAAAAAGGAAAAACCAGTCACACATCAGATTGCTCTCTCCTTAACCTATTGTGAAGTGTAAAATTTTGTTTCCCCCATCTATTACACCAAAACTAGAGTTAAGTCGAGGGAAGCTCACACAAGGGATGGTTGATACTGAGCAGAGATGTGGATTACTAAATACATATTCAAGGACATATCTAAATTTACAATACTGAAGCTGAAGAAAATAAGAGCAGATACTAGATGAGAAGAAAACAGAAGGAAGAAGGATGCTTGAAGAGGAGTTAACCACAAATCTAAAGTCAGGATATTATAAACTGTAAAAGTACATAGATTAAGAGAGAGCAAATTTAGTTATTTAATTTTAGATATTTCACAATCTAACACAAGTGTGGTCCTCATATGCTAAACACTTTAGATTCTAAGATGCTCGGACTCTTCACTTTTGGTGCCGCACCCGTGTCGACACGACATAGGTGTGGAATCCGTGTCCGACTTGGTCAACGGATTTTGGGTACTTTGATCAAAATCGATGGGGAAAGTCTGGACAATTTTAATGATCCTATAATCAATACAAAAGCTACGGTGAAATTGAAGAAAATGGAATACCTTTTATATAGAAATTTTTATTTCACTCCTTTTCCTTTAAATCTCCTTCCAAGATTCTGCTCAACTTCTCCACATAATATCTCATAATTTAGGTTCTTTTTTTATTACAAGGGAAACCCGCAGCCGCTACCCTTTGGGTGCGCACAGGGTGAAACCCTCCACCTATGCAATAGCTCGCAAACCACATAGGAGAGGTAACCTGCACTAGGCAAGCCCGGTGCGACGAGCACGACCCAGAAGGCAAACCCCGTGCTTTCGCTGGCAAGGGGTTTCGAACTTGAGACCTCCAATATGGAAGTCACAAGCCCAAACCACTGGGCCACCCCGAAGGGTCTCATAATTTAGGTTTTATAACTCCATTTTTAGATATTTTAATTATTTTTAGGCGAATCGCCGCACCCGTATCCATACATGGATCCATATCCCCAGATCTTAAAAATTAGATCATGAAGGATCTGACCTCTAGATCCGCAACCGTGTCGAACACCCGAGTCCGAGCAACTTAGCTTAGACTTCTATTGAACTTGGATTGGAACATGTGACAGGAATCCGTCGTCTTCTTTGGCACGCAGGCTACTCTCGCTTTTGCTGCGATCAAATGAAAACTATATTCATCTGAAACACTGAATCTAGAAAGCGACGCCTCTTATTTCTTATATCTCTCAAAGTTGTAAAGGACCTCAACATCATGACATGCTGATCTCAGAGATACACCAGGAGGTTTGTATTGCTTCTTCTCTCTTTTGATAAAAGTTAATTTTCTCCATAGAATTTTTTTTATGACACTCTCCATAGAAAAATCCCTCCGTTTCAATTTGATTGGTTGATTTTGACTTGGCACGGAGATTAAGTAAGTATAGAACAAAAGAATTTTGTGGTCTTAAATTAAAGATATGGAGAATGTACCAAGATGCCCTTTAATATTGTAGTCTTGAGCACGTCATGTGAAAAGTTAGAATTAAAGAGTTCCAAAAAAAGAAAAGAGACATTCTTTTTGAAACAGACCAAAAAGGGAAGTAAGATGCACAGAAAAAAATGATGTGAGAAACATAGGAGGAGCATGAAAGGAATCTTTTATGTACCAAACCTTTCTTTAATATCTGCCAACCTCTTAACATGAGCAAGAGCTAATTTGATTCCAAGATTATACGCTCAAAATCATGTTACCTAGACTAAAGATGAAAATACTGATACAGCTTGAGCTCAAAAACATATCAATCTACGAAACTACGCCTCAACATATTGTAACAGTTTTGAATGCTTTTGAAGGATACTTATGGGGGTAAATATGCCACCAAGAAGATGTAGGGTACATTTACATTGAGGAAAAATGAAGACTTGCACAGCTCAAGTTTCGAAAAATCCATGTGACAGCATTAAACTACCATCAAGCACCACTTCTATGATTTAGGGGGGTCTCACAATTCCCTAATGATTGAAAGTAAATCATTTTAAGGGAAGTTTCTTCATGTCTGAGATTTTTGTAGTTGTTTCTAACTTATCATAGGAGAAGCAAATGCTTTTTAGGTTCAATGTCAACCACATGATGGGTTCTACCTTTTTATGCATACATTTCTACAAAGTGCCGGAGCAATAGAGTACAAAATACGAGACCTACCTTGGAGAAAAGTTAATATAATCCTGCAAGCTGTTGTCTCTGCCACTCCACCCTTTAGTTTTTCTATGAGCTCCTCAGACTTCCAAAACAGCTGCCTCCCTCTTGTGTTCTCACTCAGTCGAAAGATCTTACTTACAACAGTTAGTTCTCTTATCAATGACTCCCCATTCCAGGTAGGTGCACATTGTTGGAATACATCTTTCACCCAACCAAAAAGCTCAGAAGTGCGATTGCATGCTCTACACCTGAACTGCATTTCAGCAGACCCCAGCCCATTCACAGAAGAAGGACCTGTTCCAATTTGTTTATCACGAATTGCGCAGTCAGTGTGAGTCCAATGAGCACAGGAGTCGCAACCAATCCACCGGCATGTATTCACTTCAAAATCAAACTTGTTACAGATTACACACATGCAAAGGCTGCAGAATCCCTTTCGGTTGGTGCATATCTCACAGTGGCAATCTTCCGCAGGCAACTGGCTTTGGCATGCTATATTCCGACATCTCTTGTATACAAAAACCTCAATCAGGCAAGTCTGAGAAAGATTCATACTATGATGCAGGAAAAACTGAATTCCACTATTAATAGCGACAAGAATTTCCAGCTGAACTCGATGAGCTTTAATCAATGTATTTTCAGTCAAATCAGACCTAGTCTGAACAAGCCTCTGTAAAAACAAAAGTTCATCTCTTTGCTGAGGACCGCCATTCCCTTCAAGCATCCCTCGAAGCCTACCTTTTAGCTCTTCTAAATACTCATTGGGGAGCAAATACATTTTTTCAGATATTATATCCACTTGTTCTCTAGCAATATCAAGAAGAGAAACCTTATTTGCACTAGCAGGCCTGTGAGTCACAGACTGTTCATAATAACCATCCTCAGCTTTCTGATTCTCAAGCTTCACTTGAGTAGCAGCATCAATTACAGGCCACGTATCTCTTGAATTAGCACTCTCAGCAGGCGATTCACGATTCTGATCAGAGTTCATTCCAGGGTCATGATTACCAGTTGATGCTCTGGTGTCTGAAGAGGAAAGAAATAAGGACGGAGGCAACCCGCTGGGGCGTGGAGGCAGCATATTTAATGAAGCTTGATAACTGATATATTACAACCTGAAAAACATATCAAATAAACACCAAAGCAATGACAATGTAAAATTGCGCAAAATGGATGAAGCTCATTCAATAACAGCATCTCACATTAAACCTCCTAAAAACCACATACAAGTCACACTGCAGATACTTCTAACTCAATTTCTTTCTATTTGGAACCATTTAATGTCATTGTAAACAAGTAGCACTTCAGGGGCGGAGCTACAATATTAGATATGCGTTCGGACAAACCCAGTACCTTTTGCATAGATGCTGTACTATATACATAAACTATTTAATTGTGAACCCAATAACCAAAACGAATAACTGATTCACCTTCTAGTCAGAACCCATAAACTTCAAATCCTAGCTCGGAGTAAAAACTAAGAGCTGCCTATTTACACTATATATTCCTAAAGATGAAAACTTTATGAATATTTAACATGCTTCTGTAACCAAAAACGTGAGTAATCCATTACCCACAAAAAATATCTGAATCAACCATAATTTTTTTCTATTATTATGTCACAGAAATGAATATCAAGAACACCCATTTACTTTATGGCTTATGGGTCATTCTAAATTCACAGAAAACACAAATAAAAATGAAAATCAAACAGAATACCCTCAAAGAAATGGAGAAAATCGGAACATTTCAAGTTTCAGTGAAATTAAAATATGAAAATTTTCGACTTACAGATATTCAGACGCCCATTTTCTGTAGAGAATTTGAGGGTTCAATTACAGATTTCTGAAACAAAAAAAAAGATTCTTCTTTTTTCCCTTTTAACTTTGCTGGCAAAAGAATAACAAAGTCAACGGTAGACGATGACTAAGAACCGGAAGAACGCGGTCTGACATCGTTTTGGCCGGTCTGAGCGAATTAAACCGGGTTTTTTTCCATCATTTCCCTTTGGCTTTTGATATCAAAAAAGAAAATGCGTTTAAATTATCAAATACACGTCTAAACTAAGTGAGCGCTTTTGATTTATCCCTTTACTTATTAACTGATAAAAGAAAAGAAGTTAAAACATATCATATGTATACACGTGTCTATGCTAGTAATAATATGTTATTTTACTTAATCTATATCATTCAAATCACCGACACAACAATGTGAAAAGTCATGGATCATATTAGGAGTATAGTCGAGCCTAAGCATTTGGTGAAACGAATGAAAAGATTATGGCATAGATTTAACCTATCCTAAAAACAAAAAGGCATAAATTAACTAATTTTTTAACGAATGACATAGATAAAATCTTTATTTAAAGATTGATGGCATATTTAAACATCTTTCGTTAAATTTATTATTTAGCAAAAACATGCCAAAATGTCAATGAACTATTTGGAAATAAAACAAAAATATCCTCCATTTGATCTTTGGTTCAAAATGGGCCACATTAGAAAATAGGACATAGATGACCTTCTTGTTAGTAAACTAATGAAAAATATGTCCCCATCCCATTAACTACAATCAATTTAACAAGATACGTAAAACTGGTTATATGAATATAAGCTGGAATGTTGCTCTTACAGGTCTGATACAAGAAATTGCTTTCCAAAAAATTTCCAAGGAATTGAACCCCAGGAAAACGAAGCTCCATTCGAATAGTAGTAAACGAGATTCCTGTTCTATTTTTTAGATTTTAATTCAACGAAATAATAATATGCTTAATAAGTCGCCTTTTTCTTCAGACTGATCTGCTCATCAATAGGGTCTAAATATTCTCTCTCAGCAGCCTCAACTATTATATATATTACAAACTAATGGAAAATTACTCATTTTATTTCTGTCCACCAGCTTCAACAGGCTCAACGACCTCTGCTTCGACGGTTTCTGGGATGTGTGGCTGCTGGTTTGCTTGTTGCTGATACTCACGGACAGTTCCCCACTTGCCAGCAAGGGCAAAGTTCATCATCTCATATATCTTCCCTCCCAGTTGAGCTGGATTCTCAGGCTGCAACAATTGATGCAAATATAAGAATCAAGGTTGCTGAGCATAGGCAACCAATGTTACATCATTACTACTAATAAAAAATATTTTTCTTCATACTTCTTTTAAAAAAAGAAATAACTGAGATATCCCATGGCCAGTGGCACATGGTTTGATACTTAAGTTTATGGGGAAAATCTTTGTTCATATCATCACACATGCTAGTTTCCTTTCATTACACACTCAAAAAATCAACTGATGAACTCAATGTGCATCGTTAGGACCTCACCACCGCAACCAGTTTTAAAACCATATTAGAAAACAAAACTATCGAGAGACATGCACCTCCTGTGTATATCACTGATTAGCACTTCACTTACGGACCCTGATTTCCACCCTCTTTCTAAATCTTACATTCGATCAAATTTTATCAGAAGTTTTGACATGTGTGGGCATGAACTACATTTTTAGACCTCCTAAATGTCAAAAGCACAAAGAAGGATCACTTGAGCACAAAGTAATACTATGATTTTAACCAAGGGAAAATAACATATGCTAGCTGCACTAAGCTCAATTATCTTAAGAACCAGAATCAGTTACCCAAGTAAATAAGAAAAAGGATATGAAGACTCACAGTAAATCCACTAGAAACCAATGCAGCATCATACAAAAGATCAATGGCCCTCAAGGCCTCTTCATCATCTGGAGTACTCCTGCAGGCTTCCTGCAATATCGACAAATAACAATGTTAGGGAACACATAAGATCAAATTACATATAGCGGAACCATCATGCCACAAAATCAGCTTACAGTTAAGGTTCTAATGATAGGGTGTTCAGGATTGATTTCAAAGACTCTTCTACTCCTCATGAACTCCAAATTGGAGGTATCACCAACAGTTTGGGCCTTCATCAGCCTGCAACAAGTCCAAGTAATTCATAAAAGACTAAAGAATGGGTCTCAAAATTGAACCATCAGCCTCCAGCAAAAAATTCACATCACCTCTCCATATTAGCTGACCAACCAAACTTCCCTGATACAAGAACACAAGGAGAACTGCTCAAACGATTTGAGATTTGTACACTAGCAACCTTGTCCCCTAGCCGTTTCTTTATCCAATCACATGTTTGCCCAAACTCCTGTTTTATCTCCTTTTCCTTATCTTCATTCTTATCACCTACAACAAAGGATAGCCAGCATATTAGTATTGCAAAATAAGCAGGTCAGCAAAAAGGGAACGGACATAAAAAAAAAGCGGCAAAACATCTCAAATCATAACCTAAATCTAGGTCCTCTTTGCTAATGTCAATGAAGTTTTTCTCCTTAAATGCTTTGAGATTTTGGACCGCAACCTCATCAATGGGATCAACTAAGAACAGAACCTGTAACAGGAACCAGCCAATGTCAGCGAAACTAGCAAGTAGCAGCAGAGAAGAAACCAGCTAAAGTTAGTACAAATGACTCGTACTTCAAGATCTTTCTCAAGAAGTTTTTCCAGGAAAGGAGTGTTCCTTGCACTCGTCACACTATCAGAAGCAATATAGTAAATGTCCTTCTGGTCTGGTTTCATGTTCTCCACATATTCATCCAAGCTGATCATCTCATTTTCACTTTGAGAAGAGAAAAAACGTAAAAGTGGAGCAATACGCTTGTGGTTTTCACGATCTTCAATGCATCCCAACTTTAGGTGCTTCCCAAAGTTCTCCCAGAACTTCTCGTAGTCCTGCACATAAAGGATCAAAGAAGTGCTATGAGAGTCCGAAGAAATGACCAGCTAATGCATCAAATCGAAGGTAACTACTACTTTCACAACAAATATACAAGGCTAAAGCCATGGACACAAGGACTTGAGAAGAGAATATACATCTCTGTTTTCACTGAGAGCAATGCCCTGAATCATTTCAAATGCTTTCCGCACCAGCCGCTTCCTCATGATGCGAACCTTACAACCAACGTGAAACAGTTTGTCAGAAGAAAACTTAACATGCAAATGATAAATGGACCATTGCCTCAAAAAGAATAGTATGCCTGAAGCACTTACAATGCGACTTTCTTGAAGAATCTCTCGTGATACATTAAGCGGAAGATCATTTGAGTCAACGACACCTTTGATAAAACTCAGGTAGCGTGGGAACTATACCAAAGCAAAGGCGCACCAGTCAGCTCCCATTTAGAGCATTGAACTTCTCTTTAAAAATAACAATAAGGCTTCATCTTACCAGTTCACCATCAAAGTCGTCAGATATAAAAACTCGCTTCACATATAGCCTTATATTCTTTGTCTTGGGATTTATCATGTCATCCTTACCCATTCCAGATACAGATGGCACAAAGAGTATAGACCGGAACTCCACTTCTCCCTGCATAGCAAAAGCAAAACACAAAAAAGGAAAAAGAAAAGAACCAGGAGAGCTGCTTAACAAAATTGAAACTTAACCTTCAATATTATCAACAAATAAAAGATATCATACTAGAATTAAAACAGAAGAGGTGAAGTAGTAGAATAGTCTAACTAAAGGCATTCTGCATCAAAGAAGTTTTTAGTACCTCGGTTGTAAAGTGTGAAGAAGCAAGAGGCTCCAGATATTCATTAAAAGTCTTTTTATAGAACTCATTATAATCCTCTTTACTCACTTCCTTAGGGCTTCGAAGCTGGAAAAGGAAAAGCAGTAACACAGTATATTAGTAAGAACAAACTTTTGGAGCATGGCTACAGAATAGAGTAATCTGAAGGCTAACCCATATTGGCTGAGTCTCATTTGTAAGCTCCCAGTCCCAATATTTCTCCACAACTTTTTTAGTTTTCTTCTTTTTCTGTTGCAGAGAGTTGGAAATTTCATCAGACATGGGAAAAGACAACAGTAGAATCTAGAAAGCTACCTCTTTAACCTTTCCTGAAAAAAAAAAGAATCAACAATGTCCTCCCCCCCCCCACACACACCCACACACACACACACACGTGATAGGTACTATTAACAGATACCTCAGCTGTCTCATCTTCTCCTTCCTTCTTGGCTTCTGATGGATCTTCATCAACTTCAACCTGTAAAAAGCCAAGATCAAGTAACCACAAGGCAATCAGGAGTCATATCAAGCTTACACAAAGCGTAAAGCTAAAATTTAGAACCCCAAGCTTAACTCATGGCCGTACATAAAACCAAGTGTGGTTTTTTATTTGAAAAAGTTATGCACATACCTCTTTTGTAAATCCCTTCTCTTGCCATGTGTAAATAGGGAATGAAACAAACTGTGAATAGTTTTTCACAAGCTTCTCTACTCTTTCCGGATGTGCATATCCTTTGTCATCCCTCTGCAAATATACCGAACAGGAACAAAAGAACAGTCCTCAGGAACTAAAATAACTAGAATAATAAGTTCTCCTTTGAAACAAATTGATTCACCAACCTTTAGATATAGAGTGAGACGGGTTCCCCTAGGAAGTTGTTTTGCAGGATCAGTCTCCTCTCGTATGGTATATGTGCTAGAATTGGCCTCTCCAACCCAGACATATTGCTTGTCAGACTTTGGGCTTTTTGTTGAGACTTCAACCTTCCATTAGCAAAATAAAAGATAGAAACAAATGTGTCAAGGTAATTGTTTATTGTCAAGAAATTGAGAGGAAATCTAAAGTAGGACCATACACAAAAAACATACTCGTTCAGAAACAAGAAAAGCCGAGTAGAATCCAACACCAAATTGACCAATTAAATTGCTGTCAGCACCAGCATCCTTGCTGTCCTGTTATGCGGTAAAAACACATGTAACAAAACATTATATTTGGCTTACCTGAAACAAAATACTAAGAAAAATAATTACATGACAGAAACGCACCTTTAGGGCCTTTAGGAACTTTGCAGTTCCACTTTGTGCAATAGTGCCAAGGCAGTCGACAAGTTCTGGGCGAGTCATACCAATTCCTGAGTCCCTGTACAACACCATATTCCATGACAACTTCAACATCCGTAATGGACAGACAAGACACCAAAATAGACAGTAAATAGGTTATGAAGCTCACGTTATAGTAATAATGCCATTATCTTTGTCGGTTTGGATGCGAATATCAAGATCAACTGCATCCTTCAAAAGCTCAGGCTCGGTAACACCAAGAAATCTCAACTTGTCCAAGGCATCACTTGCATTACTGCATCATCAAAAAGGAACTACGTAAGTATCAATATAGATTGTTTAATTTCTTTGTTTAGTGACTTCAGTCTAACACAAATAGGACCTCCAGAGTTTACATAATATCAACTAACAGAGAGTGTTGGCAAGATTATTGGTCGCATTAAGATTTACTGAGCCAGATATAATCCAACGACCAAGTATTACGAGGCAATAAATTAGCCTTCTGCAGAAAACCAAGTAGCTGAATCTTAAGTTGTCTAACTAAAATCTAAACTTCATATTGTTTTTGGATTCTTACTTTTATCCAGAACTGACTCTAATTGTGATACCCTCCCTTTTTGCAATAGAAATCAAGAATGGAGGAGAAAACTTTTCACAACACAAAAACAGTGTTATAAAAGCTGCATGGCATACAAAAGCACTTTTATGAACACTGGTTTTCGCAAGGACACTGATGAAATATATATGTTTGGGGCTTACAAACAATAAAGAGAAAGTTAGCAATTACTTGCCTGATAAGTTCCCTAAGAAAAACCTCCTTGTTGCTGTACAAACTGTTAACAATAAGGTCCATGAGGCGACTGACCTGCCATGTTAACAAAAAAGAAAATTCAGATTTCCAAAGACCTAGTACCCTATTCAGCTTTACTATCCTGATTCTTTCATAGTGACTTTTACCTCTGCTTGATACTCAAACTTCTCAGATGGTGAGTCAGATGTATCAGATGCCGCAGCTGTTGACTCAAATCGACAACCCAAAAAAGGCTCATTTCTTGATTTAAATGGCTTTGCGGATTCAATGACATCACATCTTCCTGAAGTCAATACTGAATACCATCTACCTTTACTATCAGCATCCGCCTGTTCACATCAGAAAATTCCTTTCACTCAACCCATTTCCAATTCCATTTCTGGGTTACAATAAACCATACATAGCAAAATATACTTTGAAAATACACCATCCTGTTTTAACCAATACTTATACACTATTTCAACTTTTAATATGCAAATCATCAAAGAAAACACATCCTCATGCTATTACTTTATGTTACTTATTTTCATACAATACCCATATACCGTACCAAACAAGGGAAATGATTTTTCCTAAGGTAAATCATATAACACAGTATAAAATGATTATGTAAAACATATTACAGAGATCATATTATCAATCAATCAAGCTATAATTTTAAGAAGAAGTGATAAAAATGGTAAAATTATATGTGGATACCGATTGGTAAAAGAAATGGGAAGAAGAAATTGGAGCAGCAACATCTCGATAGCGTGCAGCGGTAGAGCTTCGAAGGAGAGATTTGACGGAGCGCTTCGAAAGCCTATGCATTTGGTCTCACTGAAACAGAGTATTCCACAAGTAACGGGGGAGGAGAAGAAATCTGTGGAAGCGAGGGTTTAACAGATTTGCAGTAGGGTTTTAGAAAAGGGGTTTATAGAAGCTTCTCGACATTAGAATGGGTAATTTCGTCATTTTACTTTAATGTAGTGATGGATCTAATTTTATCCCCTACCTAAATCGAACGTCTCGTGTTCAAATCTTTAATATGAAAAAATCATATTGTAGGGAGTATCGCCTTCAAATGAGTCTTGCATTGTATGTTTCACAAAACTTTAATATGGATTGCGGACAAATCGGGTAGGAAAAAATTATTTGTTAATTACTTTTGCTCATTTTGATAATGAGATTTTGAAAAGATATATAGTATTTTTTTTTCCTAATAGATAATCGATGATTTTATTTATTTTGATGATATTATCCTTTCTTTGTTAGTATGATCAATGATTTGCTAAATTTACTATAGTTTATATAATTTATACGCAATTCAATGATTAGTACATGATTGTATACAAATTTCATATATATGAACAAGTAAAAACAAAGTGAAGATACACCAATTTTTATATAAAATTTAGATCCTCAAAACTAAAGCATATCTAAACTAGTTAAATTTACCATATTTTATACCTTTCATACCTAAAATATGTTTTATATTTTATACTCTAAAACTTGTATATATTGTCCAATTATTCTCAGCAAGACTTCGTTCTATATTCATATGATATATGTTATTAAATTGTTCAAGAGTACTTTTAGATTGACAAAACACGTTTGTAGTATTCAATTGTTTATAAGTTTTCTCGGACTAAAGAAGATTTTGTATAGTTTCATTCTACCTATCTTGTTAAATTGTTCGCAAAATTTATCCAATTGACAAACTCACGTGTGGTTTTGAAATTGATACACAAAGACAAAAGTCTTGATATTGAAATGTTTTTACAATCAGATTAGTTGTTTATTGGATACAAATATGCAGCAATAAAACAGAGACAATGAACCAAGATACCCAACAAATTCTCAATTAAAATAGATTAAAGTTTAAGCTAAATCACAATAGAAATGAGGAAGAAAAAGAAGAATGTCATCATTATTGAAACCTTAAACCAAATACAATAGAAGAAAATCCACACAGCTCATAGTACTTCTCCTAATGCTTGTTACAATATAATTCCAGTGTATTATGGCTCTCTCCATTTATGTATATAATTTAGAAAATTTCACATGTATGAGCGCATTCGCGGCCTCACGAGGGACTGGGCACCATCAACAAAGATGGAGGTTCCTGTCATGTATCTTGAATCATCACTGATTAAATAGATGACAGTGGAAGCCAGATCCTTTTTAGTATCAAGCCATCGATTTAGAGGCGCTGCTTCCTTGGTCAACTTCACTGCTCTCTCCTTACCAACTGACAAAGGAAACTCATCCTCGAGGTGCAAGCCACGCAATATGCCATTCACCCTGATTTGGTACTTCCCCAACTCAATTGCAGATAACTGAGCAAGGTATACACACATACTATTATCAAATTAAGCACACCTTTAGACAAAAAAAAATGGTAATATAACGGAGGCAGCATAGCTCCTGATGCTAAAGCAGCTTTAACGATAGAGTTTAAGCTGATTTTTTCCTCATGCTAAGTGAACTTCCCAACTACCCGAAAGAAAAACTGGGAACATGTGCATGTCATGGTGTGTGTTCTACTTCAAGTGCTCGAGAAATAAGACAGTAAACTTTGAGAAACTAATATTACCATATTAAACGACATAATACCTCCCAAACTTCACTATTTCTTCCACAAAATTAGATAAACTACTCAAAACCTTAAGGACACAAATCATAATGCAATACAGGATGATATAACATGTCCTGACAAGCAACCATTGCTAATAGAATAAATTAGTAATTAGACGGAAAAGACTGGTGATCGACAGGAGAAACAATAAATTGAATGTTTATGAAGACGGGTAATCTCTTGTCCAATATAATTTTATAGAGTATGGTCTAACACGATTTGATCATGCATCCGATATACAAGAGAATATGAACAAGTACTTACCCTAACCAGCTGCTGAATTCCAGCCGCACATGAACCGTAAGCAGCAGCTCCTTGATATATTCCTCTCTCAGCACCAATGATCGAGGTCATAAATACAACGGATCCTCCGGATTTACTGTCTCGCATTCTGTTACCAATACATTTCAACAGGTACCATCCAGCCATAAAATTAATTTTGACAATCTTTTTGAACTCGTCATCAATTAGCTGCAGTGGATCTTGCATTTTCCCTGTTTCATTGCATGAAAAGTATTAAGAAGCTTATGTCAAACATGCTGCACCTCTAAACGAAGGCCTAATGACGCATCTATAAACTAGCTTGTCCATATCACTAGACCAGCAAGCACCAAAAATAATTAATAACATGATGTTAAAAGCAATCATGTTACTAGAAGAAACGAGTTCCTCACGTGGGAAAATGTATGAGATAGGATCAGTTAATAAGCTTTTGGACCCACTCAATCTAACATATCTAAGATAAATTCTCTTGTCAACAAGCTTTTTATTAAATACAAAGTAGATTTTGGGAAGCAGTCCCTGGGTTCTTTATCTCGCTAAAGATGTAGGGATTGCAGCTTGTGTTTTCTAGACACACATAACAAGTGTTCTTTACACACATAACTAACACTGCCCTTAATTGACAAAGCTTAGTCCACTATTGGTCTGCTAGCATTGAGATATTGAAGAGAGAAAAATTAAGAAGATGGTGGAACTTAAATCAGCAAAGTGAAAGGAGCAGATTAAAACACGTGAAACAACGGATTGTCCATAAATTTCCACATGCCCCATAACAGCTATAGACTTTGAGATCTGAAAACCAGTTTATTCTTCATAGTTTGGCTACTTCCAGAGTCCAGAACCAAGTTATGTCGTCACTTAGAGCTTGTTTGGATGGGCTTAAAAGCTGGTCAAACTGACTTAAAAGTCAGTTTTTGACTTATTAGAGTGTTTCGCAAATATCAAAGTAGCTTATTTTAAGTCAAAAATGACTTATTTTAAGCCAAAAGCTAAAAGCTAGGTGAGGGGTGCTTTTTTTTCAACTTAAAAGTCATTTTATGTTGACCGTGTATATTACCTTTTTACCCTTAATTCTTATATTTTTATTATTATTATTATTTATTATTGTTATTATTATTATTATTATTATTAGTTATTATTATTATTTTCATATTATTTTATTATTATTATTATTATAAATTATTTATTATTATTATATATTATATATTATTATTATTATTATTATTAAATTAATCAACTTTTATCATGTTAACAACTTTTAAGGATATAAAACATAACTAGTTATTTTAAAAATAAGTTCCAGCACTTTCAAAAGTACTTTTTAAAAGCTACTTTTTTTAAGCTCATCCAAACGGGCTCTTACTACAACTTAATAATCTCAAAACATGAATGAAGAACATCATACATTATTTACACCACAGACAGAAGAAACTTGACATTGGAAGTATATTGATCTCAAATCCATGAAGAAGAAATTTCACAAATCATAGATTTTCAAGTACTATATAGTATTTACAATTACTTCAATATAATGGATTTTCATTCAGTTTATCAAGTTAGTTAACAACAAGCATGCGATCAGAATTTTACAACATGGACACTCCAAGATAGCATTTCCAGAAGAACGCAAACAATAAAGGAGGGCATTTATCAAACACAAACAGGTAATATTCTATGTAAGAATACAAAATTTTCAAACTACACAGTTTAACAAATAGCGTTCTCTGTTGAAAATCAACAAAAATATATAAAACCAAAAGGATCAGCTAAAAATGAATGTGGGATAAGGTCATGATATCTTTTAGGTGTTTTTCCTAATGTACTGCCCATTCCTATATTTTTTATATTCAATTAGTTCACACTTGTACAAATGTTTAATCCGCTATTTCAATCTTTTTTTCTTACATCCTTCTCAATGCAATTTAAATTTCAGAATAGTGTCTGCCATATTTTATCATCTCAATGCAAATTAAATTTCAGAATAGTGTCTGCCATATTATATCATCTCACATTTAAGGTATAAGATGTATAGATATATTGACTTCATGTCGAAAAAGAATTCAATATTTTTATAATGGCTTTCCTGAGATAATTGTAAGTCTTTAACAAGCTACAGTAGATGATTTTGATCGAATTCATAGCATATTAGAATTAGAATGCTCTAACTGGTCACGACCAAAAATAGATTGCATTCAGTTTGATAATGACCCAATGCTTATATTCTCAGGCCAAAACCTCCTAATAGACATGAAATTGGTTAATTAACCGAGATCAAGATTGTAGGTCAACTACTATCCATAATATAAGGACTACTGTTATCAACAAAACTGCTCATATAATTAAGCCCTAACTGCTATGATTTGCCAAACCTTTTACTATGTCATTAATTTGACAATTAGTTAGCCATTCACATTTCACAGATTCTCGGTTCACCAGATACTGGATGGAACAGACAACAACATACCCAGTGTAGTCGCACAAATGGGGTCTAGGGAGGGTAGAGAGTACGCATACCTTATCCTCACCTCAGGATGGAACACACAAATACCACTTCTTCGTTTATGAAGACAAATACCAATTTCATTGTCATTTTACATCCTTCTGTATCTAAAGAATAACAATATTTGTTTGGAACAAAGGTTAGGTTGTACCTTCATAAGCATAGCAGTGTACCAAGGCATCCAACTTCCCAAATATTTTCCATGCCTTGTCCACAGCTTCATCAAAAGCAGTTTCTCTATCCTCCGTCATATCCAATCCCACAACTTCTACAGCAACACTACCCTTTAGTGATTGCTTTATATTCTCCGCTACACTCTTCAATTGGCGCTCATTTCCCATCAAAACCAATCTAAGTGGTAGAATCAACAAAAGAATTAACTAGAGTTTATGCTATGTCATTTATGCAGCAACTGTGCCTATGAATGTGAGTATCAGAGTGACAATACTATATTCCATCTGACAGACAGTAACCTCTGTGTGTGCGCGCACGTGTGTACGTGTGTATGAATAGGAGCATGACTATTATGCATGTTTAAGACAAGGAAAGTACATACTGGCAACCCCTCTGAGCTAAATGGTACGCAATGTTGTTGCAAAGATCATCTCCGTTGGAGGTAAGCAACACCTTCTTTCCAGGATTTTCCATTCTCAAGCTAAATTAAGAAGAAGGCACCTGACTCCAAAATAGTAGCTCAGGCAAAGAACTATAACTTCCAAGCTAACAGATTTTCCTGAAAAGCGAAAATACATACAGCCAGGAAAAGATCACTGGATGTTGGATTCTATAAACATGATTAAAATTAAACATGTGAGACACGCTGAAGAAAAACAATTTTCATGTTAGGTCATGAAACGTCACGTTAAGTGTGTGATATGTCTAAGGATATTGGGTGATTTAATCTTCGAATTGATAAAAAGTCTTTAATTCATCGTATGGGAATAGCTATTGCTGATATGAAAAGACAAAGCTTTATTTATGACCTATTAGACCCATGTTATTGTGATGGAAATACATAAAGATCACTATGGTGATCAAATTTCGCAACCGTCAAACAGTAAGGTTCCAGATTGCAACAACCATAGAAACAATCATCAACACACATGTTGTTACAGATGATGTTCACCATAAATTCAAGCAGACACTAAAATCATCCACTGAATCCCGAGGTCTTGGAGTTCTAAACAACAGCTCAAATGACACACCAACAAATATACTGCACCAATCTATTTTTTCAATAAAATCCTCTTTCGATACCACGCCAAAGATACACAACATATACCTAACGATACATATATGCACCAATGGGTTAAATTACGGTTCAGTCACATCAATTCCAGTAAGCCCCTTCCTCCAAAAACTCAAAAAGCTATGCGTAAACAAACAAACAAACAAAACACTCATATGAACAGGACTAGTGTGACTAACTAAAATCCAACCCCTACATAATCATAACCTCCTCTTTAGAAAGCTAACTGAACAACCTACAGCAGTCAGCAAACTAAATTTCTTTTCACCTGGTATAATTGGTACTACTTGATAAGAAACCGATTTTATAAAAAAAAAAAAATTGCGGATAGGAGAAGGGGAAATGGGAGGGATTACAGTGTGGGAAATCGAACCCTCACCAACCAGGAACGAGCACAGGTAGCCAACGAACTGAACTACAAACAAATAGGGTTCAAATCCTGCTAAAGGTGATTTCTTTCCATCTATCTAAATACTCAGTGAGCAAAATTATTCCATACTCGTGCTAGTGGATGATCACAAATACTAAGTAAGGCAGTTCAGGTACAAACAAAACAAAACAAAACATTTGGTAGTCTTGTAGCACACAAAAACACTGACCCACATCACAAAACACCCATCAATTTCCATTAATCAGAAAACACAAAACACCCATCAACTCATTTCAAACAAAGCAAATTGAAAAAAAAAAAATCTTGAATTGAAAGAAAGACAAAAAGATTAAGTCTTTACCAGCTGCTCCACCGATCTATAGACCCTGAAATGAAAATTTTGCAAATAGTAAGATTTTAGTTTAGAGATAGTCAAGAAACTACACATTATTTATATATAAATGTAGAGCTTAAAAAAGTAATTTGATCAGCACACCAAATTGGACTTTTGGATCAAACCACAAAAAAATAGAATTATTTGATGACAAAATATAGACGACTTTTAAGACTTTCGCTGCAGTGAATGTTGTTTCGACACACCTTCTTTCTTCTACTTGTTTTATTTAATTTGGGAAAATTTGTTTTAAATATTTTTTAGGTTTATTTAGTCGAAATATTTTCTAAAAATATTTTGTTTTTGTAAAAATTAAGCTTTACATAAACGAGTAAAATGATTTTTTATATTAAAATAGTGAAAGGAAGTCTTTTTCAATAAGAAATCTCCTTCTCGTCCCACCAACATTCCAAAGTCATGCATCTTAGACCATTTCATATCTATACAAAAAAAAAATTAATTCGTATAAAAAAATGACCTCTTTCCTTTTTTGATGATATTTTAATTTTAATTTTTCACGTAACATGTTTAAAGTTACAAGATCAAAGGGTATTTTGAAACATTTGACATGATTTTTTTTTTGTAATTATAAGATTATAAAATCCTTTTTCTTTTAGATCATTTTTTTTAAATGAATGGAGTAATATTTTGCTAAATTATACCGTAGATAAGTAAGCTATTCAAACAAAATATTTTTTTCATATCAAATATACCCTAGTGGCCTATGAGTTCTTTTCATGGGATTAATCAAAAAAAAAAGGAAAACTGTCTTGGTTCTTTTTTTAAAAAAGGATAAAATAAGTTACGTAATGAAGTGACTTATCAAATTCATGATCTCGCCATCACCTCGATTAAGACTTTAGAATCGAAAAAGTAAATTGAATTTTAATGCCGAGAAAAACACTTCCAAACTTCTTCTATCTATTATAAGTAACTGATCAAGTTCATTGATTCCGGACTAATGTTAACACTCTCAACTTTCATGTTGACCAAATGACCATCCCACCCCTGTCACTTCTTAACACCAAGTTCCCACCTCATTCAGTCACACAAATTTTCGGTAAGCATATAAATAATTAAATTATATTCTTGCTTACTTATTAAATATTATAATAAATAATAAATTCAAAATTTATTTATTTTATATATTAAAAAAATCTAACGAAATATTTTCCTTATCAAACACATTCAAGTAATGTAGTATGAAATGTTGATTTTGTGTAGCTGTTGGTTGTTAAGTAGCCCCTAAAATTAAAGAAAATACATAAATAATAAATGGTGGAATCTAATGGACCACTTGTAGTAGACTAGTACTAGTATTCTTGGACCATCCATTTCAAACTCTTTACTTAGAAAATTCTGTTCTTTTTCTTCGGTACGGTACAAGAGAGATGAGATATATAAAGTTATTTTATTAATTAAAATATTTTATGAAATTAAAAATCTAAGTTTATATATATAGGGAGAGGAATAAATAGTTTTGATTTTTGGGGATTAATTAATATCTCTAATTAAATGTAAGATAAAATAATTATGTATTTTATCGTGAGGTTATTGTTTTTAAGGAGTTGTTTGGTAGTTGCTTTGGAGAAGAGTTATATACAGATATTATTAAGTTATGAATAAGTAAATATCATATTTAGTACTTAGTTGGTTTATGAAGTAAGTTATTCATATATATAAATAAATTAATATGGTGTTTGATTTGTAATTTAAGAACTCGCATAACTAATACATATATAAGTTATAAGAAAATTTATGTATTTGATTATTGATTTGGAGATAAATTATGCAAGAATTAGTTATGCCGAAATTAATAATGTATAAATTAAAATGAGAGAATTATTTTTTTTATTTTGACATTTAGTTTGATTATAGTACAAATTGTTATAGAGAGTATAATTTAAGATATTTATTTACTTTTTAGTTTAAAAAATATATTCACTATTATGAAATTTGTCATTTAATATTCTAATCCACACATTATAAATATATCTATATTTCACATTCTATGCGTATAAAATAGAATATAGAGATTTTCACTAATTTACATGAGTATTGTATAAGAACAAAAAGAAAATGCTATACAAACATCCAATTTTCTACGATCTAGTAAGAAAATCAATCAAACGATATATTTTTTTTTACTTTATAGTTTGAAATAATTTTTCATTTATAGCTGAAGATGTAAATTGTTATCATCCATTTGTCCATTTCTATTTGTCTATTTTTAATTTGGAACACTTATTAATTAAATAATAATTAATTATTATATCTGTATTAATTGATAGATTAAAAAATAAATTTATTGATCTATTTTTTTAAAAAAAAAACATTAACTTCTCTAAATAAATTGGAGAAATAATAGGTAAAAAAATATATTAAAAAATATTTACCAAAAATAATAAATAAAAAGGGACAAGTAAAACGTCAAAATTGGAGAAGTAAAAAGTCGAGTAAGATTTTGTTGACTTTGCTAAGCCGGACTTTTTTGAATCAGATTTAGTCCTTTGATGTGTGAATTTTTGTGTTGTAAGTAGTACCCGTATTCTGTTCCCTTAGCTTGTGTTTAGGGATTTACTTGCTGAGTATCGTATGGTTTGATACTCCCCCCTTGCTTCTACAAATTTTTCTTTGTAGGTTACTAGCCTGAAACTTTGTGATATGTTCTCTTCTTTTTCGAGGCTTCTTGGAGATTTGTGAGGTAGTTATTTGTCATCTTCTTACTCCTGTTTATGATTTTGTTCTACTTTAGAAACAATGTCATATGAGACTTATATTTTATTTTGATTCAATTGTAATACTTTAGAGGCTTGTACACGTGCCAACCAGGTTTTGGGGTATAATTTAAGCTGATAGTAAATTTTCCGCATTTTATTGTAATGGTTGAGTTTTAGGTTGACTTGTCTTGGTGGGATAAGACGAGTGTCATCACGTCCATTTTTGGGTCGTGACACAATCACACAACTTAATTGTACCCCTTAGACATGTTGGTTTGATCATGTCATGTCGATCCAATTATACCGTGTCGGGACATGACACTCCGATCCAAGAATATCGTGTCGGAGCGTGACA
The DNA here is from genome assembly GCA_016801875.1 of Solanum sitiens. Classification (NCBI taxonomy): domain Eukaryota; kingdom Viridiplantae; phylum Streptophyta; class Magnoliopsida; order Solanales; family Solanaceae; genus Solanum; species Solanum sitiens. The sequence continues at coordinate 588,332 of JABWTJ010000271.1, read as the reverse complement.
CTCCAATCCAAGAATACCGTGTCGGAACGTGACACTCCGATCCAATTATACCGTGTGGAACGTGACACTCCGATCCAATTATACCATGTCAGAACGTGACACTTCGATCCAATTATACAATTAAGTTATCATTTATTATCACCATTTTCAATTCATTAATAATATTTCATCAAACCTTCTTTATTCAAGGCATCACTTCGATAAAGAGGGTTCAAGAATATAAATTTCACAATCTCAGAATTTCAGAACAATCACAAAACACACAACCAAACCACACAATCACACAATCAAGTACATAGAAAACTTCACAATATCATTCAATGCATATCAATCACTATTAAGAGTTTACTATCAAATAGCATAAATCATAACCTACCTCCATCGAAGAATCGAAGTCAAGCAAGCTACTTCTCCAATACTTTCCCTTTCCTCAATGCTTCCAAACCTTTCCAATCTATCAAATATATATGCATATTTGTAAGTTAACGAATCTATAAACACTCATATAATTTTATGTCTAGCCTAGACCCAAAAACTCACCTAATTTCATAATCAATTTCTTAAAGTTCAAACCAAAAATAAGTCTTAATACCTCCTATTATCACAATTTTAATTGTATAGAAATGATACAATATACCTAATATTCTCAATATATCTATATCTAATTTATAAGATAGAGAACTAAATAAAATAATTAAAACCGAACACCACTAGAACTGAAACAATTATACTTTAATTGTTCAAATCGTGAGCATATACTACTTCTGTATACCTACTTGTAGTACACTTTAACATTTAATGCCAAACTACCATTCTCAATTTTTAATCAATAGAATACATAATTCAACTCTACTAACTTATTAATATGAAATAATACACAAGTATCCCCTTAACCTATGCTTAAAATTTTAGAGACACACTTATACTATAGTAAGGTCTTATTATCCTTCTGAATTTATTTTATTAATAATTTTTAACCTTTTTCGACCTATGTGGCACTATCTTGTGGGCCCAACGCTGGTTGATTTTTTTTTTCAAGCTAGTGTCACGTGGCCGAAAAGGGGTAGGAAATTACTTATAAAATAAGTTCAGGAGGATAATAGGACCTTAGTATAGTATAAGTGCGTCTCTGCAATTTCGAACATAGATTGGGAAAGTACTTGTGCATTTTCCCGATTAATATTAAACTATTTATATACAGTAATAATGCAAAAGGCAAATTGAACTTAACCTACTGTCACCGTTATTCCATCACCCCTCTATCATTATTACACAATTATTACTTTCCTATCTATATGGCATCATCAATTGTCAAAATAATATTTTACGAGAAGAGAGTACAAACCTTAGAGATATGAACGCCTCTAGGTGGTTTCTGCCACAAATCCTCTTCTACTCAACTCTTTTTTTTTCTCTTCTACGGATTATTTATTATCTTAATATTTTTTATATAATTTATTATTAAAAAAATGATAAAAGTGATCCACTATTATTTTACTATTCTTTTCTTTAATCACCAACTAAATAAATTATTAAAACGATCCCACTAATTCTATAATTATAATTATAAATAGTCCAAAACATCCATTTAGAATCTATTGAAAAATATTTTATCAAATAAAAAAAATTCTAGTATCAAAACGACCAAATGGATCGTTACAGCAAAACATGATTGTTTTTACTTGATATGTCGAAAGCGACAAGCAAAAGTAAAAATCTATTTTATGAATAAACGACGAGTAAAAGAAAATGAGGGAGTATACTCAAAGGGTAATATTATAAGATTACCTTTTTAGTTCTAGTCTCTTATAAATAATAGACAAATATTTTCTACCCAAAAAAAAAATTAGATAAATATTGTTAAATAGAGAAAGTATTAATGTATTTATGCGGAAAAAAAATAACATCATATATTTTTATAAAAGAGAATCTTAGGCCCGCTACATGGCGCCACCACAAGATAGAATTCCCTTTTAAATTTATTTTCAAAGATAGTCTTTTCCTTTCATGAAAAAATTTGACTTTTATGAAAAATATGATATTTATGAAGAGTTACAACTTTATGAAGAGTTACCCAAAAATTGTCATCCATTTTCATGAAAATATGTAATTTTTATGAAAAGTTGTGACCTTTTATGAAGAGTTGCGACTTTTTTGACGAGTTATAACTTTTATGAAAATTTGTGACTTCTATGAAAAGTTTTGACCTTTTCGAAGAATTGTAACTTTTCAAAGAGTTGTGACATTTCCGATGAAGCATAATAAGCATTTGTTCACACTATCCTTTATTGTCTATAAACAGTGGAATTTTCTCTTATCTTAAACAACGAAAATTTTGAACTTCTTCTCAAGTACTTTGCTCCCGTTGAATGACTCACTAACACCGTTTTTGTATCAATATACTTGTGAAAAAATCGTTCCATCTAGAAAGGATCTATTCCATTAAACCTCGGGTAGTAGAGAGAAATAGTTTCCCTAGGGGACACTCTGCATTTCTGTTTTATTCTATTGTAATAGATCATTATATATATATTTTTTACGATCATTAATTATACTTATGATATTAATTGTTGTTTTTTAGTACATGTTTTTAACTTTTTTATTTATGTTTTTGCAAAATTATTGTTATAAGTATTTGTTAGTACATATAAAAATTATTTATTTATTAAAAAAATTAATATCTCATGTTGATGTTCATCTAATTTCATAAAAATATAAAATAGTAATACTTTCCGGAGGCAAAAGGATAAATTATAAAATCAAATTAAAGATGATCGATTGAAGGATAAGTGATAAGATGTTATAATTGTTATTTTCTTTTACATTATTTATGTTTGTTACTAGTTACTACGTAATTTTCTATGTGAGATGATATAGTGTTTTAATTTTGATGACCGATAGATTGTAAGTATTATTTTACAATTTATGTGATACTCCCTCCGTTTAAAAAAGGATGACCTAGTTTGACTTGGAACGAAGTTTAAGAAAAGAAAGAAGATTTTTTAATCTCGTGGTCTAAATTAAAATTATATCCTTTAATCTTGTGATCTTAAATATGTCACATGAAAAGTTAAAGTTAAAGTGTTGCCAAAAAAAGAAAGGGGTCATTCTTTTTTAAACAAACTAAAATGAAAATATGATCATTCTTTTTGAAACAAAGAGAGTATTAAATTTCTGCGTGAAACGCAAATAATTTTACTAGTTATTATATATAATCATAGATCATAGAAGTTAGAACTTTAACAATTCAAATTTATATTTTTCATAAATCTATCAAGCTAGTGTTTGATGTCTTCTTTGCTATCATTAATAATATGAATACCGTAATAGTATAAAACTCATACGATATAATAGATGAATTAAAAGAGAAATGCTCAAATATGTTATTGAATTTTAAGAAAAGGTTTATCTATATTATTCGTTAAAAATTTGATTTATTTATGCATTTTTGTTTGAGAAAAGACTCATTCATGTCATTATTTGTTAACGAAAAATAATTTTGATTTTGCAAAAACATTTTCATATGTGGTCAATTATAATTGATTGCGTCATTAATTATAAAAATGGCTCAAATATGCCATTAAATTTTGGGACATGAATAACATAAATGAGCCAAACTTTTAACGGGTAACATAGATGGAGAAAATGATAAAAATAGTCCTTAATGTATAAACTTAGATTGATTTGATCTCTTATATATGTAACTTATGGAAAAGGTCCTTAATCTATGTTAAAAACTTATAAATTTATTCTTTTACCCTAAAATTCTAACTATACAATTTTTTTTTTGTCAAATTAAACACAGATGTGCAACTCACGTGACATACAAAGATTTTAAACAAAACCTCTGTTTTCTTGGTTCAGTTCTAAAGAATGAAGACTCCCGCCTTTCTAACAAAAAAAAAACTTTTTTTCTTGTAAAATCAATCGACACAAGTTTTTTTCATTGTTGAACGATGTTAATCAAAAGAAACTCCAAGGGATCGAGCCCCTGTTATGGTAAGAATTTATTTTGCTTCTAGTTGAGGCAATCCAAGGGTTGTTAGTACTATTTTTCCAATCGTTTTATATAAGATTCATTTTTTTCTTTTTGGTGATATGAAATCCTATTTATTTTTTTTGTTTTTATTGTTGGTTTTTTTTGGTTTGTGCATTCAAGAATATTACAAAACATGTATAATTTGTACACCATAACATATAAATATTCTTGAATGCACGCGAGTGATGAGTTTTGTTTAAAATATTTGTATGTCACGTGAGTTGCACATCTCTGTTTGATTTGACAGATTTTTTTTTGTGTAGTTAGGTTTTTAGGGTGAAAGACTAAATTGATAAGTTTTTAACATAAATTAAAAACCTTTTCCATAAGCTACATATATGAGGGACCAAATCAATCTAAGTTCATATATTAAAGAATATTTTGATTATTTAATGAGTTTAATGACATATATAAGTCTTTTTTGAAGAAAAATAAGTTATAGGTATATATAAAATTAACATAACATTTGCTGTAAGTTCTACGGAAATCTATTTGTTATTTTTAAAAAAAAATAAAAAATAATGTATCACTAATACATAAACAACTAATATATACATATGATATATTGAATATATAAATTTGCTCATTCATAATCTCTATCTCACGAATACGAACATAATTTTAACCAACTAGCAGACAAAACCTTTATTAAACACCACTCATCATCTTGCCCAGAATTTTTTTGAAATCTGAGAATAACCCTAAAATCTTTTACAGTCCAAAACCTCAAAAACAAGCCATTTGGGGCCCTTTTGGGCTTTGGCTACTGAGGTTTGATGCCATTGCCTTTGCACCTACGCAGCCCCCCCCCCCCCTTCCCGTATATTGTCCTCACTTCCACCATTTTTGTTGTGGTCTCCTCATGACCACGTTCACCCATGACTCAACACATCAACACTTCTCCATTTTCTTCTGATCAATCCGGCACCATCTTCATGAACTCTTCACACTGTTATCCTCACATTCACCGCTCGAAATGGTAAAGCCCCTCAAACCCATATTTCTCTATTCCTTAAATCCGCATCGAAGGAGCAAGTTCAGGGGTTTTACTTATCTGGGTCGTCTTCAATTTTCATCAAAACCCGTTCTTTTTGATCAATCTGAGTCCATACAAACAGAAGAAAGTAAGAGGCTTTTGTTTATTGTTTCTAAGGTATCGGATATTTTGTCTAATCCTCGGCTGCAATGGCAGACTAATGGAGAGCTTCAGTCATTGAGCTCCATATTAAGACCCCCACACGTGGCAAAACTCGTTGAGATCCATGAAAATACTGAAGTAGCTTTGCAGTTTTTTTACTGGGTTTCTAAGAGGCATTTTTACAAACATGATAGGAACTGTTATGTTTCCATGTTGAATAGGCTTGTTTTTGATAAGAAATTTGCTCCTGCTGATCATGTGAGGATCTTGATGATCAAAGGTTGTAGAAATCAGGAGGAAATGAAATGGGTTATTGAGTATTTAAGTGAACTTAGCAGAAAAGGTCTTGGGTATACTTTGTATAGCTTTAATACTTTGTTGATTCAATTGGGTAAGTTTGAGATGGTTGAGGCAGCTAAGAGTGCTTATCAAGAAATCATGAGTAGCGGAACGGTGCCGAGTTTATTAACTTTTAACACTATGATAAACATATTGTGCAAGAAAGGGAGAGTTGAAGAGGCCAAGATGATAATGAGTCATATTTATCAGCGGGAATTGAGTCCCGATGTGTTTACATATACATCTCTGATTCTGGGGCATTGTAGGAACAGGGACATGGATGCAGCATTTGTGGTATTTGATCGGATGGTTCAGGATGGAATAGATCCGAATGCAGCAACTTATACTACTCTTATAAATGGACTTTGTTCGGAGGGGAGAGTCGACGAGGCTATGGATATGCTTGACGAGATGATTGAGAAAGGTATTGAACCCACTGTGTATACATACACAGTTCCAGTTAGTTCCTTGTGTGCAGTTGGACGTGAGAAAGAGGCTGTTGATCTTGTAGTGAACATGAGAAAGAGGGGATGTGAACCAAATGTCCTGACATATACAGCTCTAATTAGTGGACTGTCTCAATCTGGACTCCTTGAAGTGGCAATTGGATTGTATCACAACATGTTGAGAAAAGGTTTGCTCCCAACTATGGTTACATTCAATATATTGATAACTGAATTGTGTAGAGCAAAATATATAGACAGAGCTTTTAATATTTTCCGTTGGATTGAAGCACATGGATACAAACCCAACACTATAACTTGCAATGCACTGATCCATGGATTATGCTTGGTTGGGAATATTGAAAGGGCAATGGTTTTACTAAGTGAAATGCTAAAGGTGGGTCCGGCTCCAACAGTGATTACTTATAATACCCTCATTAATGGCTACCTTAAACGGGGCTTTCTGGACAATGCTATGAGACTGCTGGATTTGATGAAGAATAATGGATGTAAAGCTGATGAATGGACTTATGCCGAACTTATTTCTGGTTTCTGCAAGAGGGGCAAGCTTGATTTAGCTTCAGCTCTCTTCCAGGAAATGATAAAGAATGGTTTAAGTCCAAACAAGGTAAACTATACAGCTCTAATTGATGGTCTGTCGAAGGAAGAGAAAGTAGATGATGCACTTGCATTACTTAAAAGGATGGAAGAGAGTGGTTGCAGTCCAGGCATTGAAACTTACAATGCTATCATAAATGGTTTGTCCAAAAAAAACAGGCTTTTGGAAGTAAAAAGACTATGTAATAAGCTGGCAGAAAGTGAACTGCTCCCAAATGTAATCACCTACTCAACTTTGATTGATGGTCTTTGTAGGAATGGTGAAACTCATCTTGCATTTGAGATTTTGCATGATATGGAGAGAAGAAATTGCATGCCGAACCTTTACACTTACAGTTCGCTAATCTACGGCTTATGTCTTGAAGGTCAGGCTGATAAAGCAGAGATCTTACTCAGAGAAATGGAGAAAAAAGGATTAGCTCCTGATTATGTGACTTATACTTCACTAATTGATGGTTTTGTAGCATTGGATAGACTAGATCATGCACTTTTACTTCTTCGCCAGATGGTTGATAAGGGTTGTCAACCAAATTATAGAACCTTTGGTGTGTTGTTGAAAGGATTGCAAAAGGAACATGAGTTGATTTCAGGGAAGGTCTCCGTCAAGCGTGAAACAGTGTATAGTAGCACAGCTATCAAGAAGGATGTTAGTATTGAACTGTTATGTACTCTACTAAATAGAATGTCGGAAATTGGTTGTGAGCCGAATGAAGGAACATATTGCACTTTAATTCTTGGTCTGTATAGAGAAGGTAAAACTTATGAGGCAGACCAGTTGATTGAACATATGAGAGAGAAAGGTTTCAGTCCTACTAGTGCAGCATATTGCTCTCTTTTAGTTTATTATTGCAACAATTTAAAAGTGGATGCCGCTTTGGAAATATTTGATTCATTGATTCAACAAGGTTTTCGACCTCCTTTGTCAATTTATCAATCACTCATTTGTGCTCTCTGTAGAAGTAGCCGACTAAAAGAAGTGGAAGTGCTATTTGAAAACATGCTTGGGATAAAGTGGAACAATGATGAGATTGTTTGGACCATCCTGATTGATGGTTTACTCAAGGAGAGAGAATCCGAATTGTGCATGAAGCTTCTTCATGTCATGGAATCCAAGAGCTGCAATATTAGTTTCCAGACATATGTCATCTTGGCAAGAGAATTGTCCAAACTAGATAGTTAATTAATACGAGTCAAATGATTTTTTGAGAATTGATCTGCAGCTCCAGAAAGCAGAAATAAGTGAGTTGATTTCTAATCTTACAATAGCCTCTCATCTATGGTTTCTTCAACTACTCTCGCTGAAGCTCGATTGAAGAGGAAGCTAAGCTGAAAAAAATCTTCTGTTTCAGAAGCAGCTGCGTGAATGCTGGTAAGCTAAGTCGTTGCTGAGCTTCATGATGAAGGAACTGACATTTTGCAGGTCAAGTGCACAAGGTGAGTGAGATTGCCTTTAAAACCTTTGTTTTCATTTTTTGCTCAAGTTTTCGTAGTAGCAAGAAATTAAGTTCCTTCTGCTTTTAGAATTACTGAGACTTGGTCATCAAGCATAAAAACAAGAGAAAATATAAGTTCATTTAGAATTGATTGCTTTAAAGATTGCCAAAGTTTCCCTGATAATAAACAATAGCAGCAGTCTGTTCGTCATGTATCCTGACATTTTAGTATTTTCATATTAACTTCTTGATACAAATAATCTGAATAGGTAGTTGTCTTTTGCACTTTTTGCTTTGGGGTTCACCGTTCATATGGATTTCCTCCCCACCCCACCACAATCATGCTTCTTAATGAAGTTAAGTGAAGCATGTCATAAGAATAGGATAATTAGTGTATTTCATGCTCAATGTAGTGGTAAAAGCTGAAGAAGAAATGTGTTCTCCCTTGATCTATAAAACCCTAATTATATCTGCTGAGTGCTGACTTATCTTTCTCTGGAATTGATGAACAGTGCTGCATCTCAATCTCATCCCCTTTTATTTTAAATATCAGCCAGTTTTGTATCAAACTAATCATTTAGAAGGAAAGCAGCAACATTTTAAGAGTAAGAAAGTTTTAGTTGTGGTGATTATTTTGGTTGCTAGCTTGAATATTGAATCTCAGCAATTTACACCCCTAAAAACTCCTAAGAGTTAGTGGAGAAAAATGTATCAAGCAGTATAAGGCTTGCTTGTTCAGTATTAAATCACTTTTACAGCTGGTTACGTAGAAGTTAAATGCTATCAAATGCTTAATTCCAAATATTTTAAAACCAGATTAGATAGACTGCATTTGTTGAAGTACAGGTTAAGTGGGATAACTACATTTATTCTACATGGCTCAACAAAGCTCCTTCAAAATGTAGCCTCCAACACTTGCATTTAGCTTTTTATTGCAGTATGGGAATCTTCAAAGATACAAGGGTTTTCTTGTGTCTGTCAACCCCATTCACATGATTATCATCCATGGAGAGTGGCTCATATGAGATGATTTTTGGAGAAATCTATTCCCTATTTATCAATCTGGGGCGTCTGAGGAAGTCCAACCTGTGGTGAACCTTCTGTAGATTGAAGTGTGAAGTGTTCATTTTGGAAATTTGATTTGTGTAAAACCATAGACGATAGAGCGCGCCAGATCGATCATTCATATTTTTCCTTTTGACATACAGAAAGCTATGTGTTGGTTTTAATGGTTTGGGTTGAAATGATTCAAAAAGTAGAATAAGAGATTCTACTAGTTCATGGGGCAGCCTACTTGGACTCTCTTCCGTCTTTTCTTCTTCTTAGTTGTTGTATAATAGTGTTTTTTGAATCTATTTTACATCAATAAAGTATAACGTTTGAATCAAAGCCTATCAAAACCATAAAAGAACTGATCCATTAACTCTTATATCCAAGATATCCTGGAGTAAATTACAACACCATCTAAAAATCACCATTGTTGCAGGCTTGAAGAAGTGAGTCTTGAATTTCGCATATGAACAGTTTGTTCAAATCATGTGGATGTTGTTGGTAAAGCTGGGAAACATTGGCAGGGATGATTTTTTCCCCCCTGAAACTGGCAACTTTAGGCAGGGATGAAAATTGGTAGTTCAAATTTCAGAAAAAACTATTTTTTGTTTTGAACAAATATGTTGAAACTGGAGGTATTGGTAGTTCAAACTTCAGATATACATGTTTGAAGTTTGGTCTTGACAAGTCAAACTTTTGATGCATATGTCGGATGTTTGCTTGCACAAGCAATACCAAGCTTCAGACAAATTTGTAATTTCAAATACGATTTTTTGCAACTTCAGTCTGAAGTGTCCAAACTTATGAAACTTTATGAACTTAGGCTGTGGCTTCAATGGGTATCCCAAAATTGGCTATCTGTGCAATTGCACCCAAAAAGTTGGAGTGGCAACTTTGGGAACAGAGGTTAAGGTCTGTATCCCTACAGCGAATGAATTCTTCCTATCTGCCGCCTTGGTGGTCAAAGTTGTCTTGTATCTGTGCTAGCATTGGTGGTTAAAATTATCTCGTATCTGTATTTGTGAGGTGAAGTACGCTCCTTAGAGAATTAGTTGAGGTGTGCACAAGCTGGCGCTTAGCAGTACATCTTTGGTACTATTAAAAAATAAATAGCAAAGTTACTTTAAATTTGTGGATCAAACGTCTTAAGAAAGGTAGAAGATAGGGAAGTCTTAAGAAAGACAAAATAAAAGATCTCTTCTGAAAACTTCTAGCTTTGACGCACAAGAAGTGCTAAGGAATTGTTTTTTTATGATATATTTTTGGATGTTAAGGGAGAAAACAATGACTGCAATATTTGTTTTTTTTTCCTTTCTTTCAAAATCTTTTGCTTTATAGACTAGACTGGGTGGAGGTGGAGGTTAAAGCTTCAGAATGAATTCTAGTGAATTTCTTTGTCTCACTTGTGGATGTGGTAGTTCATAATGTAGCTATAGATGAGTAGCATTCAAAAGAAGCAGACGGTTGAAGTGGATACATTATCACTTAACCGACTTCTGTACCCTCCATTCCTTTTTACTTACCCCTTATACTAAACATAGTATTTCCTTTTTTCTTGTCCATTTTAGCAAATCAAGAGAGATTCATTACTTTCTTGCAGTATTGCCGTTATCTTCGAGGAGTTACATGAAGTACTAGTAATCTAGGTTACCTTTATTAAAAAAATAAAGAACTAGTAATCAAACTTGGATTTCCAAAGCATAATAAATAAAAATAATTTAGTGAACAAACTTCTAATAAATAGTTTCTTAAGGGGAGTGCCAAATTAGCAAGGGACAAGTAAAAGGAATAGAGGGAGTAGTTTGTGTAAGGAAGAGTCAAGTGTTAGTATCAAAGACTTGTTACCTCTACATATTTTGTCTCCATACAAGGGAAGATGTCTGTTTGGGGGAATTTTAAAATGCTCGGGGCATTTGTCATAAATGTAGCTAAGATCGGTTTAAGTTAGTTGATGCAATTGTTTTTCTCTAGGACTCCATTAGAGTCCCAAACTAAACTGTAGAAGTTCTATAACATGTACCAAGGGGTATTTTAGAATTTTTAGTTGCTGACTTGGTGGAAGTGTACCATCTTTGATGTATGGGTTTTGGAACTGTTAAAAAAGTGAGACCTATTAGATCTTCTGTAACATGATATATATTGTTGTTTTGCTATTGAGAAGTGTTCTGAAACACAATTTTTCTTGAGCCTAGGGTCTATCAGAAATGACCTCTCTACCCCACTAAAGGTAGGGGTAAGTTCTAGGCCAGCCCACCCGCCATACCCCACATGTGGGATTACTCTGGGTATGTTGTTGCTGTTGGAAAGTGAACATTGGGTCTACTCAACTGAAACTGAAAACATAACGTTCAATTTGACATGTAAAGAACTATTTAATTGTGACACTCCCTTCTGGTAAAACTAAAGAAATTTTAAGAACTCCTTACTTTAGTGAAATGTAGGTTTTATGATGTACTCTTTCTTAATATTCTTTCAGTTTCTTCAAAGTGCTTATTAGCTAGTCTTGACATGAAATGGTCTGGAACATTTAGTGAAGTGAGTTTGTGGAACCATTGTACGTCTTTCTCCACTTTGTCTTAATTAACTCTTGTGAACGAGTTCATGGAACTATTTTCCAGTGTTTTCAAACAGGAAAAACGCAAAAGGGCCACAAGGTTTTACGAGGCTTGAAGTGAAAGGAAAGAAGTAAAGCAAAGCGAACCGCACAATTTACGGAAAATTATAGAGTACCAAACATATATGTATTTAGCTCTATAATATTCAAGTTGCAATTAAAATAATTAATCTTAACGTCCAATGTACAATGATGCTAACTGTAGTACAAATCCTCAAAGTTGAGATTCAAAGAACTCATCGCTACTCAGTTGGATCACCATGCCCATGTTCTCCGAAGTGTATGGCTTCACCATATAACGATAACCCATTGCTTTTAAGCGATAAACCACTGGCCTTTAATAACACTGCTATTTTCATTTTTTTCGAATTCCTTTCTTGAAGGGGAGCCTTGGTGTAACTGGCAAAGTTGCTGCCATCTAACCAAGAGTTCACGGGCTCAAGCTGTGGAAACAACCTCTTGCAGAAATGTAGGGTAAACAATGTACAATAACTCTTGTGGTCCTGCCCTTCGCCACCCCATGCATAACGGGAGCTTTTTTGCACAGGGCTGCCCCTTTTTCTCATCTGTTTCTTATTTTCCCTTTGTGCTTCCTGTAGAACACAGTTATCAGTTTTCATTCCTATTATTCCTTCTCTCGTCCTGTAATCTAGGCAACCATTAGTCATTAACTATATGTTGTATTTGTTTATTGTCTCTAAGAAGAAAAAAGCATTTGATCCTTTGGCACCATTATGGATATTTGGAAATTGTTTTATAGCCTCACTTTTGACTCTGAGCAACTAATTAGAGTTATAAATGTTTGCAATAGAGGGGTGTAAACAAGTTGAGAAGCCTAAGGGGTTTCGTGACACTTTTCTACTGAAAGAAGTTGGGCTCAGTATGAGATGAATCAAGGCTAAAATTGGATCCGTGAGTTTTATGTGGTTCGAAAATTCTACCAGCCTTAATTCTCAAAAAAAATAAAAATAAAATTCTACCAGCCTAAAATTGAAGTGAGAAATCAAGTTGTGACCCTAACAGACATATTCCTTCTGTTTGGTACCATAAGAGAAACTGAGAAAAACTTGGTAACGTAATTAAAAGAGGGATATCTTTATTTACTTTTTTTTTAAATGGAAGAAAATTAAGGAAGGCTGAGCCACTAGCAAATCTACTCCATGACTTACTTGAGGTACTATGCACAAGCAGAGAATTTCACCGTGGTTAGACGTCCTGGAAGTGAGAAGAACAGAACAAAGGATTTTCACCGTTTTGTCTCTCTCTCATAGATTACTGAGAAGGATGAGACAGGGCCTTTCTGTACTCCTCAGTATGATACCAAGGATGGGTGAATGGGTATGTGTAAATATATGAGTGGTCCAACTTTTCAAAAGTCACTCTTTCGCAGCTATCAGGGGCGTGTACCCCAATGTCGTCACCCCACATACAATCTTTTCGAACTGTAGGGAGGTGAGTTATTTGTGTTACAAAAACGTAGTCGAAACGTAGTCACCAACCAATTTTTCACGATCTCTAGTTTTCTTTGTTGACAGAGTTCGAGAACGTAGATCTTTGTCAAAAGATAGCTTGTTCAAAAGAATCATCTCAAAAGTTGGTTCAACTGTGGATTCACCTTTCTTGGTTGACTAAGACTTTTCTAAAGCCTTGCCAGAGAAAGGCTTGCAACCGGAAATAGAAAGTGACTTTTCGCAACAAGTAATCGAAACATCTAGATGTGGAGAAAAAGGTGCAGACATGAGAAATATGGTGGGTGATTGTTAAAAGGATCGAGAAAGTTAAAATTTTGTCAATAAACATCCAATGTAGATACGAATGTCGAGGAAGGATGAGCAAAGTCAAAAAAGAAATTTGTTGTGAGGGAGAATTTGTTTGTTGTGAGATGAGAATGTAATTACTTTAGTCGACAAATTCTCCCTCACAACAAATTCATTTTTTGACTTTGCTCATCCTTCCTTGACATTCATATCTTCATTGGATGTTTATTGTCAAAATTTTAACTTTCTCGATCCTTTTAACAATCACCCACCATATTTCTCATGTCTGCACCTTTTTCTCCACATCTAGATGTTTCGATTACTTGTTGCGAAAAGTCACTTTCTATTTCCGGTTGCAAGCCTTTCTCTGGCAAGGCTTTAGAAAAGTCTTAGTCAACCAAGAAAGGTGAATCCACAGTTGAACCAACTTTGAGATGATTTTTCCGAACAAGCAATCTTTTGACAAAGATCTATATTCTCGAACTATGTCAACAAAGAAAAGCTATAGATCGTGAAAAATTGGCTGGTGACTATGCTTCTGTAATTCAAATAGCTCACCTCCCTACCGTTCGAAAAGATTTTATGTGGGGTGACGACATTGGGGTACACACCCCTGATAGCTGCGAGAGTGTAACTTTTGAAAAGTTGGACCACGTACCCATTCACCCTTCAAAAGTTCTACCAACCTAATTCTTAAAAAAATTCTACCAGCCTAAATTGAAGTTAGAAATCAAGTTAACCCTAATAGACATTCCTTTTCCTTATGGTTGGTACCATAAGAGAAAAACTTGGTAACATAATTAAAAGAGGGATATCTTTATTTACTTATTTTTAAATGGAAGAAAATTAAGGAAGGCTGAGCCACTAGCAAATATACTCCATGACTTACTTGAGGTACTATGCACAAGCAGAGAATTTCACCGAGAGTGAAAAGGATTTTCACAGTTTTGTCTCTCTCTCATAGATTACTCAGAAGGATGAGACAAGGCCTTTCTTTACTCCTCATGGATGAATGGGTACGTGTAAATATACGAGTGGTCCAACTTTTCAAAAGTCACTCTCTCGCAGCTATAAGGGGCGTGTACCCCAATGTCGTCACCCCACATACAATCTTTTCGAAATGTAGGGAGGTGAGCTATTTGTATTACAAAAGTATAGTCACCATCCAATTTTTCACGGTCTCTAGTTTTCTTTGTTGACAGAGTTCGAGAACGTAGATCTTTGTCAAAAGATAGCTTGTTCGAAAGAATCATCTCAAAAGTTGGTTCAACTGCGGATTCACCTTTCTTGGTTGATTTGGATAAGCCTTGCCAGAGAGGCTTGCAACAAGTAATCGAAACATCTTGGTGTGGAAAAGAACGCACAGACATGAGGAATATGGTGGGTGATTGTTAGAAGGATCGAGAAATTAAAATTTTGTCGATAAACATTCAATGTAGATATGAATTTTGAGGAAGGATGAGCAATGTCCAAAAAGGAATTTGTTGTGAGGTGATAATGTAATTACTTTAGTTGAAAAATTCTCCCTCACAACAAATTCCTTTTTTGACTTTGTTCATCCTTCCTCGACATTCATATCTTCATTGGATGTTTATTGATAATTTTAGTTTTCTTGATCCTTTTAACAATCACCCACATATTTCTCATGTCTGCACCTTCTTCTCCACATCAAGATGTTTCGATTACTTGTTGCGAAAAATCACTTTCTCTTTCGGGTTGCAAGCCTTTCTCTGGCAAGACTTTAGAAAAATCCAAGTCAACCAAGAAAGGTGAATCCACAGTAGAACCAACTTTTGAGATGATTCTTCTGAACAAGCAATCTTTTGACAAAGATCTACATTCTCGAAGTTTGACAACAAAGAAAAACTAAAGACCGTGAAAAATTGGCTGGTGACTATGCTTCTGTAATACAAATAGCTCACTTCCCTACAGTTCGAAAAGATTGTATGTGGGGTGACGACATTTGGGTACACACCCCTGATAGCTGCGAGAGTGTAACTTTTGAAAAGTTGGACCACTCGTATATTTACACATACCCATTCATCCTTCAAAAGTTCTACCAGCCTAATTCTCAAAAAAATTTCTACCAGCCTAAAATTGAAGTAAGAAATCAAGTTGACCCTAACAGACATATTCCTTCTGTTTGGTACCATAAGAGAAACTGAGAAAACCTTGGTAACATAATAAAAAGAGGGACATCTTTATTTACTTTTTTTAAAATGGAAGAAAACTAAGGAATGCTGAGCCACTAGCAAATTTACTCCATGACTTACTTGAGGTACTATGCACAAGCAGAGAATTTCACCGAGGTTAGAGGTCCTGGAAGTGAGAAGAACAGAACAAAGGATTCTCACAGTTTTGTCTCTCTCTCTCTCTCTCTCATAGATTACTGTGAAGGATGAGACAGGGCCTTTCTGTACTCCTCAGTATGGTACCAAGGATGCAAATAAAACTTCTTCTCTTCATCTGGTTGGAATCTTGGGGGTCATCTTTACTTCTGAGGATGAGGAATATCTCACTCATTTCGTTTGGTGTTATATGGTAGTGGAAAGATGTGATCCACTTATTGTTTCTCTGTCAGTTTCAACAACAATTGCTGGTCGAATGGAACCTGTTTGGTACTGAATAGGTAATGTCGGCAATTGTTAAAGACTTGTTTTAACATCAGGCAGTTAGAGAATTAGGGCTTGGACTCCACGATCCGGAGCCTGTTTGGTATTAAATAGTTTAAGTCAGCAATTGAAAGGCTTGTTTTTAAGTCGGCCAACTAGAAGGAAGAGAATAGAAAAACCTTGGGAAGTTGCTTATTTGTGCTCATGACATTTGGAGAGAAAAATCAGATTTTTGGAGCGATTAAAAGTTTGTTTTTAGATATCTGAGGATCACTTTTGTTGTTTCATAGAAGTTTGGAGTACCTTGGCGGACACTGTTTATTGTTAGATGATTGGATACTCCTTAGGATGTCTTTTTTTTTTGGTCTCTCTACGTACTCTGCTTTTCAGTGCCGAGAGTCTATTGGAAACAACCTCTCTACCACAAAGGTAGGGGTAAGGTTTCCGTATATCCTACCCTCCAACTCATTTGTGGGATGATACTGGGTATGTTATTGTTGTACTTTACTTTTCCATACCACTTTTATATATAGGGTTTTCACATTTACATAAATAAAACTTGTTTTTCTTAGAATTTGTAGATTTCCACTGGAGAATTAGTTTTACTGCCAGAAGTGCTAGTGTTGGACAATCTACTTTGACTCGTTTTCATAATTTACACACTTCTTATCATTTCAACTCCTCTATTAGTGTCCAGTATTAGTAATAGGGATAATCATCAACCTACTTGTATTATCCATGAAGTGCCTAGAAAACTCAAAATGAAGCACCTATATAATCAGTGTAAAGCCGTAGAGGTAAAAGAAGGAGAAGAAGGAATGAGAAGAATTTGATAATCTGAATAGCTGGAGCAAACTTGCACATGGCAAAATTTTGTAGTCTTGCTCTTTTCTTCTCTGAAGCCTTTTGTTCTAGTTATCTTGTTTTCATTTTCCATTTCTCTCCTGGTTCTTCAACGTTCCTCTTGCTTTGATTTCCTTAGCTGTATATACATGAAATTTTGATGAGAAGAAATTGATGTTTTTGGTATTTGGGGATGTGAAGGGGGAGGAGATGGTAAGTTGTTGGGTAGGAGGAATGATTAAAATCCCTTATACATTCTCTTGCCTGTCTATCTAATTCTGTATATTGCCCAATTAAAATGGAAACTAACGTGAAGATTAAGGAAAGAAACTAGGTAACTTTCTACATATAGACATCTAGGGACCTCTTGACATTTCTTAAGGGTGCCCCTGTGTGCTCTTAACTGATCCAAAAACTTGTAGTCGTGTTCATGAAATTGGGGAAAGGAAAAAGAAATGTCAAGGTAAAACATGAAAATGAATGATTTTTTCAAATTTGCACTGTTGATTTGCTATGTTGCTCAGCCTCTCCAAAAATGATGCCGCACTCCTGTCGGATCCTTAAAAAATGTACTACTTTTATATATTAAGTAGTAGGGAGATCGGTAACTCTCCTCAGTGCACTGATATCTTTTGGTTTTAGGATGGAAATTAATCTGGGTTTACTTTGTTCTTTTGCAGGATACGTCTTGATAGTTGTCAATTCTCACCTGCTGATGGCATTTTACAATGTCCAGCGAAGTAGGAATCAGACCTAAAGGTACTGACTAGAGCAGCATATTGATTTTTCAACACATACACCCCGGCCAAAAGGTTTCATTTTCCCCCTCTTGTTTTTCTTCTCTAACACAAGATTCATTTTATTAAACTAGAGTGCAGTCGATTTTTGGAATTAGCATGTAGGTGTAACAGATCAGTTTATGTACATAGATCTCACTTGGCCTCTGAGTTGAATACTTTAGAAATACATGGCAATTGATTTAGAGTTGAGAGGATGTTGTAGTATTTGTATTGTTCAGTCATAATTGCAGATAATAAGGTATCTTTACACAACTTTTTTGGTTCTCTTTTGTGCTGTGTTCTATTTAATTTATTCGATAACGTAATGATGTTGTCTGGATCAAATTGCATAATGAGTAGTTATGATCACTTTGGGTTACATTCAGTGAATTCATTCAGCAATCAAGAGATGCCAAATATTTTAGAAACATCTCTACCACCTTCACAAGGTAGGGGTAAGGCCGGGGTACACACCGCCCTCCCCAGACCCCCACTTTTAGAGTTACACGAGTGAGTCAATGAGAGCCAAAAAGAAAAAAAAAGTGGAGTTCCTGTAACTTTCTTCAGTAGTACCAACAGAATGGGTGTCTCAAAAAGAGATCCAAATCATGCATCCCAATCTTGTCTTATATTCAAATGTACAGTACTTGTAGCTCATAATGCCATGATACATGACTAATATATTGTCTCTAATGAATGAGATTTTTGTGAATTTTATACTTTAGTATTTGGAGGCATGTCAATTTTCAATGACATATCCATCAGTCCTTTAATTTTATTTAATACTGCTGTATGCATCAAGAGAGAAGAGTATCTTATTATCTAGAAAAAACCAGGAAGATGAAGGCAAAAATATTGATAAAAAAAAGTATCTTATTGTGTATGCAACGACAACCATATTTTACCTTTTATTTTAAAGTAAATATAAATATAAACATAGTAGTTAGCAAGAGTAGGAAAAGATCAACTGAACAATATTGAGACTCTTGACGTGTGCTAATTTCTATGCTATAATGGCGGTGTTTGAGTTAATTTGCATGAATTTTGATGTATTTTTTTGGATTCCTTGTTACCTCCCACTGATACAAGTATTGGACGGGGTTTGAGCTATGGCTTGTAAAGGGCGGTTAATTGAATATCCTTTTATCAAAAAGTTTGTATTCTAAATATAGGTTGAGTATTACTTTTCATGCATATATATATGTTAACTCTTGAATTTCCTTAACGAAATTCTTGGCTTCTCTACTTGTACCGTGTAACTCTTGCCTATCAATGTTTAAGCAAAAGAGAAAAAAGGCAATACATTTAAACTAAAAGTTTTCAACTTTTTTATTATAATTGTGGTGTTTTGTCCAGATAAATAACTACAACTACACGTTTTACTTTTCTTGAACGAAGTTGATGATCCATGATCTTAAAATTAACCCATTTGTTGGCCAATTCAGTGATTAAAGGTAATTTGCCTCACCTCGACTAATTCCACGGATACTTACTATCGCTTGATTGGATTCTATCCCACAATCATCAGAAAAGAAAAAAAGAAAAAAAAAGTTCAATTCACACAAACAAAACTCCATAAAAAGATAACTACTACAACGTTTGTCTTTAATTCATGGCTTTCTCCATTATATCACAACAACAATTATATTTTTTTGTAATTGATTTTGAAGTCATAAGAAAAAAGAAAATAATAAAACTAACAACACCCCAAAACAAAAACATATTAAAATAAACAAAACAGACGTAACAATACCTAACCCTTTTATCCTTCAAATACTCTCTTCCAAACACTAACATACATCAATCTTTTGTACATTTCTCCTCACCATTTTCTTCTTCCAAAAAAAATCCTCCATCATGCCTTCAACACACACATCAAAATAACCTTATAACATAATCAAATTGTATCATTTCTTCTTGTATTTTTCTTCCTTAGTCGTCCGATTCGCCTCCTTAATACGTCATGACTGAAGTTTCTATAAACAAAGCTAACAACTTAACTACAAATTCTCCTCTACATATACACACACATATACAAAAAATTGTTTAACACAACCAAAAATATATCAAACACTTATATTCCTCCCTCCTAAAATCGATCGATGGGAAGGCTGAATAATAATAATAATAATGATGCTAATGTTGGAGCAGGTCCATCCATTGCACTTTTACAAGAAAGATTCAGACAATTAGAAAGAGCAAGAGAACAAAGAGAGGACAAGACACTCAAATTGTTCCCAGAGGCTCAAGTGGTGAAGATTTCAAACAAGAATTATGTAACTTCTAATCAAGGATTACAACGCGATCAACGGGTAATTATAACACATGAAAAAGATCAAAATATTTCACTTGGACTTAGCTTGAATAATAACAACAATCAAACAAGTCTAAGAGTTATGAAAACACAAAAGTTTTGGTCAAGTTTTAGTCCAAAACATAAATTTGGAAACTCTGATGTTGATACTTCTCTTCATTTATAGTCATGATACTATTTTTTCTTTATAATTAGACTTCTATATTTCCTTTTTACTTGTTCTGTAGACCGTAAATAAAGGATTATTAATTATTCAGGCTATCATCAAAATATGTACTTATTTTTCCTAATTACTTTTCAAGCATAGTTTATAAGTTTTAACCTCTTTTGATATATACTGATGTTAGGCTTGTCAAGGCCAAACTTCAAACAATTTGACATGTTATTTAGGATAAATTTTAGGAATCACATCGTTTTAATATGAAATTACTATATATCCCTTTTTAATTTGTAATTACATTAATTTCTTAAAAAGTAACACAAATCAGATACATTAATATATAGCTCGCACGGATACATTAAAGAGTATCTCGAATACATTATAGCATAAACCGAATATATAATATGTAGCCCGAAAATATTAAAAACTAATTCGGATATATTATAAAATAAATCGGATACATAATATGAGATATTGTTAAAGAATGACAAAAAATCCCACATCGGTGGTTAATGAGATGGGTGAACTCCTTATAAGGCTTGGGCAATCCTCCTCCCTTTGAGCTAACTTTTAGGGTGTGAGTTAGGCCTAAGACCTAATTTTACATGGTATTAGAGCAGGGCCCGTCTCACCCGATTTGGGACCCCCCGAAATCAAAATTGCCCATGCACCAGATGTTAAACACTGGGCGTGAGGTGGGGTGTTAAAGAATGACAAAAAGTCCACATCGGTGGTTAATGAGTCGGGTGAACTCCTTATAAGGCTTGGACAATCCTCCTCCCTTTGAGCTAGCTTTTGGGGTGTGAGTTAGGCCTAAGACCTAATTTCACAGATATTATTCGATCAACCATCGATCTACATAAAAAATAGTCTCTTCTATGATCATAATTATATATAAATAGAAAAATCATTTAGCATATTAAGTTCTATTCAACAAAGACCACTTTCTCTTATTGTGTTCCAATAAACCTTAAGTTGTAATTACTTAAATTTTTATTTTACGGAAAAAGAGTCATAATTATTTTTGTACTAGCTGTCGAAAATAAATTATATTCACCTTCATTATACGTTTTGGATATCCAAGACCTTATAACTACTCTCAGTCCCATTTTATATGTCATCTTTTTCTATAAATAGCTGAACCATAATACTTGTTATTTTATAAATTTATGCACAAATTACCATATTTATACCCTTGGTATATTAGTTAATTAATCTCGAAAATGTATCTATCATTTATTATAAAGTTGACTTAAGAAACATTAAATAAGGATACAAAGGTAAAGTTACGTCATTTCTTAATGCAAGTGCAAAGTAAAAATATGACATATGAAGTGGGACGGAGGGAGTATATATTAAAGGCATATTTAACCCCACCTAGGGGTGACAAATGGTTGGATTGAATCGAATTTGGATAGGTTGAATATGGATTGAGAAAAAATAATTTGGATTACAATCCATCCAAATATAATATGGTCAAATATGATTTCGGTAATCTATAGTTTGGGCAAAATGGTTTTAACCCATTTAAATAATTTTATTTATTTTTTTGAAAAAATTAACCCCTACCCGCAGGCACCCCCACCCCCACGTTCCACCAACCACCCCTTAAAAAAATTATTTCCGAAAAAAGTAAATAATATGTTTTTAAAAAAAAAATAAAATTACCCCCTCCCCCGGGCACCCCCCTTGCCCACCACCATTAGGGGTGACAAATGGTTGGATTGGATTGGATTTGGATAGGTTGACTATGAATTGAGGAAAAATGTTTTGGATTACAATCCATTCAAATATAATATGGGCAAATATGGATTTGGTCAAATATGATTTGGGCAAAGTGGTTCTAACCCATTTAAATAATTTTTTTTATAAAAATAATTATCCCTCCCTACAGGCCCCCCCCCCCCCCCCCGGGACCTTCCACCAACCTACTCCTAAAAGATTTTTATTTTCAAAAAACAAAAAAAAATCTATTTTCTTTAAAAAAATAAAAATTTACCCCCTCTCGCGGGCACCCTCCCTCTCGACCTTCCACCAATCTACCCTTAAAAAATTTTTGTTTTTGAAAAATAAAAAAATCTATTTTTTTAAAAAAATAAATAAATTTACCACCTCTCCCGGCAACCCCCCCCCCTCCACCAACTACCCCTAAAAAATTTTATTTTTCAAAAAAAAAATTTTTACCCTCTCCCCCTGCCCCCACGCCTACCTCCACCAACCTATCCCTATTTTTTTTTTTCCAAAAAAAAAAAAAACAAAAAAAAATTTATCCCCTTCCACGAGCATGCAATGTAATGTTATGTAATTTTGTGTAACTTACCCCCTTTCAGAGAATATAGAGAGCTCGGTCTACACATAAGATTGAGGTGATTAGTGTTCAGGGGTGACGCCCAGACGAACACCTTGCTTGGTTACGAAACATGATGAAATATAAATGCTCGTCAATTAGTCTATTTATCTTCGCTTAGTGATGTAGTTAGATAACTAATTGGGGTAGGTGATGAGAGGTGTGTAGCCCGGATCATACAATCAACCCTGTAAACCAATAACTTGACAACTAAAATTAATTCTTAGTCAATAATATGATACATGAGATTCAATACATGCTGCAGCCCTGGGATTTTTCAATCACTGTAAGCAATTTTATTATTTAATTCCTGCATTCTCTTCTCTATTAAAAAAAAATAAAACTCTTTTGTCACTCTTAGATAAATAATTAGACTAGTATAATTTCGTAAAAATAATTAATTGACAAGTCCTTTGGTTTCGATAATCTGGTTCTTTTAAAAGCCACTATATTACTTGTGCGACTACTTACACTTGTGTGTGCAATTCGGAACAATAAGTTTTTGATGCCGCTGTCGGTGACATAGAAATTAACTATTCTTCTAGGTTATACTTCTTCTTTTTATTTATTTATTTGCTTTTTTTTTTAGTTAGTTTTATTTCCAACAATTATTATTAGTTTTTTCTTTGAATAATTTGGTACTCTTATTGATTTGGATGATTGGGAAAAATCGTGGTTGGGTGATGAAAGTTCTTTAGGTCATATATGTGGTTGTCAATATATTCATTAGAATGGTTGTCCTAAATCTTATTCCCTTCTTTCGAACCCCTATTATGATTCTTCAGTTATTTGTTATGTTGGTAGGGGCGATGAAGTGGAGAATGCAAAATAAGAGGCGCGCAATGTGAATTGACTTATGGAATGTACAAGCATGCTGGACAAAGTTAATTCATAAATCGCTGAACAAATGTTTGAATGTGTGGAAGAGCAAAAAATAATCATGAAAATGGAACATGCGCTTGACGCTATTCAGTTAGAAATTATTGTCCAGGAAATTGCAGCCCAACAAAGAGAAAGTTATGAAGAATCAAATATAGTAAGTCAATCTTGGCTACAAGAAAAAACTCAACTTCTAAAGTTTCAAGAGTCTATCCGTGATGGTCTGACATACATGACAACCCAACTGATTGAAGGAAGTGTTGAGCTCACACAAGAAATAGATCAATTTGGGTCAGATATTCATGACTTAGAGGCTCACTTGAACAAAAAGATTGAGGCGTCTGAAACCCAAATACCAAATTGTCGTGGATGACGACCAACTAATGGAGAAAAAAGAGGAATTCCAACCATTCAACTATACTTTATTCCTTAATATCGATGTTGATAAAGGGTACAAAAGTGAGAATGTTATAAATAATGCTGCTTTGGAGTTGAGGCAACTTGAATCTCATTTAAAACATGTTTCTGTAATATCAGAGCTACTAGATGAGTGTATAGATCAGGTACAAGGCACCTACTTTCTAAAGTTTTTTAGTCCATATAGACAAAACGACATTCCTCACCTAAGGACCACCCTTTGAGAGGAGTAAAAGTTGATGCAAAGTTAGGGGTACAATTCATAAGTTCAAAGTGGAAAGAAAAGTGGTGAACTTACTTGTGTGGTGCAGTGACATTAAATTAGGCGCTTATTGTGAGGCAACCCCATTTATAGTGTAACATATTTTTAATTCTATTTTTTAGTGTCATTTTTTGTGTTGTTTTTACAAATTTTGGAGAAATCTGAGTATCCAAAATTTGAAGCTAAGGATCACGTTTGAACTTAAGTATGAGGCGAGTACGACCCTTGATGAAAATAAAGAGAACATGTTAGTAGCTAGGCCTAAAGGCCTCAGGGAGTTTTTCTAACCCTTCTTTTAGATTTTATTTGATGCTTTGGGGACGTAACATATTTTCAGAGTTCTCCAAAAACACAAAAAATGACACTAAAAAAATAGAATAAAAAAAATGTTACACTATAAATGGGGTTGCCTCACAATAAGCGTCTAATTTAATGTCACTGCACCACACAAGTAAATTCACCACTTTTCTTTCCACTTTGAACTTATGAATTGTACCCCTAACTTTGCATCAACTTTTACTCCTCTCAAGGGGTGGTGCCGTGGTGGTATAAAGATAAAGGAACCAATTGTTTTCTTGATTCTTTTTTTAGGATGGGTTCCTTGGCTTTTGTTATCGGTAACTTTCCTGAGGATAGTCCCTTTGAACCGAGTGTATTTTTTTTTAGGAATAATTTTTTGATTTATTTTTATAGAAAATAAAAGACCCTTTTGAGTGATGTGAAACTCTCTATTCAGGCTTAATTTTTGAGTAGTTATTTCTCGTGAATGCTTGACTAAGGAAATTACAACTCTTTGACACCTAGACTCATGATTGTGACTTTGTATATAGATTATTTTATTTTGTAGTTTGTTATGATCTTGTCTCTCTTAGATTGAAATTGATCCATCTTGATTGATATTTTTGTCATGTGTGGTGAGAATTTGCTTATTCCATGTTTTGCATCTTGGTCTACAACTTTCCCTGCATGTTATTGAAGCTAAATAACAAAAGTGTTGCTTTGTTCAGGAGATGATAATAGGCTTTTTTTGATTCGTCTGATAATTTTAGACTTTTCAGATATTATATCACTATTTAGCCCTTTTGAGCTTGTAGCTTTTTATTGGTAGCCATAATTTTGCCTTGATTTTTTTGTTGAATTCCTATTTTTTGTACCCTGCTTCCTTGAGCATTATAGCATAGACTTATTCATATTATCAATTCCGAGAAAAATGGATGGTTGAGTGAAAACATAATCAATGATAGCTATAAAATACTTAAGCTCTCTTTGAAAGAATGTGATGTGAAAAAAAAGGATGAATGAAAAAAAAGTTATCGTGATGAAGATCCTGGTCCTTCCAAGGACATCGTACACCTTAACACATGTAAAATACGTAAGTTGAAGGTGACTATATGAAGGATTTTTTTTTATAAAAAAATTGAAACATTCTTGAGATGATGAGAATTACTTGTGAAATAGTTATTGACGAGAGAGTTGAAAATAAAGAGAAGAAAATAATGAATGATGAAAACTTAAATTGCAAAGTGTTTAAGAAAGTGTAAGTCACTATTATATGGTTTCCTATCTGTCCCCTAGCCTACATTACAACCCGTTAAAATTCTATTTGATTCTATTCAAGCATGCTTAATTAGTAAAGATGTACATAATGGGCAAGCCTATGGTTTTTTGTTCATACATGTGAATTTTATTTGTGAGTGTGAGAGTTGTTTTTGATATGAAGTCCTTAATTTATATTCAATCTTTTGAATTGTGTTTGTGGACTATTTCTTCTTGTGAGGGCACTTGTTTCATGATGGATATGTGATTTTAGTAGCTTTCTTTGATGAGAATAGGTCAGCAAGCTTAAATTTGATGAGTTCAAAGTCTTTTCTTTAGTTTAGGAAGTTAGATGTTTGTTATTTATTTGAATGTCTTGCATAATGAGTGAGAAGTGTACTTGATATTTTGAATTTGATATATGAACTAATGGTTTGTATTAACTAAAGTGATGACATTTTTATTTTGATTTATTTGAGATGAGATTTAATGTTGCTCGAGGACAATCAAAAATTTAAAAGTGGGATGTTGATGTGAGGCCAAAAATATATATTTTTAATCATTATTTACCTCACATTTATTATTTATATCTGCCTTTTGAGCATAAATTTTATGAATTATGCTAAATAGTGTATTTTATTTGTAGGAATAAATTGGTGTAAAGTTGAAAAAGTTTGAAGTTAAAACGAATTAAATATGGAAGGTTGAAGAAGGAAATCAAGCAAGTTCAATATAATAATATATAAAATATATAAGAAGTTCGTGCAATTACGAAGTGCAAAGGAATTAAGGCTGCCACGTGGCAGAAATTGAAGGCAGTGGCCAATTGAGAGGCGGTGCAAGTTGATGCGGTTTTACGCACAAGAGGAATTTCAATTTATTTTGGTTTCAATTTTGGGTTCCTAATTTGGTTTGGACTCAGTTATTTTATTTAGGGTTTTCCATATCTATAAATAGTCCATAGAAATAATTATTAGAGGAAATTGTAAGAGAAATATAGGACATCAAGTACAAAATGTCAATACTTTTTAGGGTTCTTTTCTTCTTCTTGTTTTCTTAGAGATTAGTAGCTAAACGTCCTTATTCTGGGGCTGTAGCTACAAATGAATTGTTGATTACTAAATGTTTTTTTGAAATTAATTCTTGATTGTCATTATAAGTTACTTTTATATTCTGATTTTAGTATTTCTTGTCTGACCATCTAAAATAAAATATATTGTTTAATCTTAAAATCGAGAGAGGAGGGGTTAGATACACCAGAGAATATAGAGAGCTCGGTCCACCCATAGATTGAGGTGATTAGTGTTCAGGAGTGACGCCAAGACGAACACCTTGTTTAATTACGAAACAAGATGAAATATAAATGCTCGCAAGTTAGTCTATTTATCCCCCCTCAACGATGTAGTTAGATAGATAATTGACATACTTGACAACTAAAATTAGTTCTAAACCAATAATATGATACATGAGATTCAATACATGTTCCAACTCTGGGATTTACCAATCATGGTAAGCAATTTTATTATTTAATTCCAACATTATCTTCTCTATAAATAAAAAATAAAACTCTTTTTATACTCTTAAATAAATAATTATAATAGTATAATATGGTAAAAATAGTAATTTACAAGTCCTTTGGATTCGATAATCTGATTTTTCTAAAAGTTACTATATTACTTCTGCGATCACGTACATTTGCGTGTGCAATTGGGAGCAACAACATGCTTCTCTTTCTTACTCAGAAAAGGAAAACAAAACTAAAAATAAAGTTAGTAAAACTACAACTAATCATGAACAAAATTGAATTTAACTAATAATTTTGACGTAACTTCACTTCCCGGCAACAGCGCCATTTTGATGTTTGTGTAATCAAGGACATAACTTTGAATGCAAATGTCTACGATCGTGAAATGGTATAGTAGCCCGACTAAGGGTCGGGGTCGTTTCCACATGGAGTGGTTGTGAGAATTAATAGAAAAATAAAATTAAGTTCTAACTAATCATAGCTAAAAACATTATCGAATAAAAACATATTAACTTAGAGGAGTGACGCAAGCGTCATATATCAATGGGAATTTTATCACAAGTAAGAAAAAACAACAAAAATACAAAGGAGTATTAATTAAGGAGACATAATTCTTAGAATGTGATAGGAATACGGGATAGACTAAACTATTGGGTACATGCTTTTAACGATAAATTTGTTGAACATTTGTGACTAGGCTAGACTATAGTGGTGATAAGCTCTCTCTCGAATAACTTATCCGAAATCAAATGGATTCCTCTCAGACACCCACTTGCCGCATGAAGAGTAGTCTCCACCTTAAACCACTCACTCTCTCCAGCTGAGTGTGTGGGAAAAGGACTAGAGTTCACTCTCTTGAGCTGAACCTCATGTCGACACCCAATCCCACTGTCACATTCGGGAATAACCCCTAAATATAATCGGCGTCGTCGTCATCTTTGAGGACTAAGACTAGCCTCTTAGCTTACATCATTACATTCATAGGTCAAATTTAGCGAAAAATTTAAAACTTTTCATTACTTCTACTCAGAGGTTTACATAGACCTCTACATACACATAGTATATATATATCAAGTATACATAGACCCTTAGGAAGGTTACTTAGTCTTCTTCTATTGCACATAAGTATATAAAATATAACATAGTCATAATAGTTGTCTCATCTCATAACCATCTAATAAGAGTGTAAGAACTTGGGCATAACCCATACATCAAAGTAAAAATGCCTTACATGGGCTATACAATGTTTGATATCAAATGGAAAAGAAAGAACATAATAGTCTTAAACTCAAAACAACTCCATTGGCTAGATAGTGGCATCACCCTCAGAAAGTGAAGTCCTACCCTACTTGGATGAATAAGAGATCCAAGTCTTCTTCAAGTCGTCTTTAAAGCACTTCAACGACCGAAAGGAAAAAAGGAAGAAATGATATTAGTACACCACTTGTACTAAGTATGAGACCATATGCACACATACTTTGAAAACATGCTAAGAAAAGGGTCATTTCATAAAGGTATGCAATTTATTTTGAAAACACTTATGCATAATCAACAAGACCATACCAAATAACTTAGGACATTCATTTAGTCATAGGCATGTATATCACAAGACTAACAACATCAAAACTAGTCAAGTCAACATGCATATCATATAATTAGACATATAGTCAAAGTAACTCTACCATCAAGTCATATCTATAACTAGCATGAATAAGAGTTCATTATAACATAACCAAAGCAAGACAATTACCCATAACCCCTATCAAGTCAACAAGTGCAATGACCAAGCAAAGCCCCATAACCTTACTCAATCAAGTAACCCAACAATAATCATAACTAACTTCCTACTTCACATAGCATAGCATTTAGAAGTACAAATCATCATACTTTAACAATGTAGACCAACACATATTCATAAGTGACACCAATCAAAATATAGTATCAACAATGTGCAAGTTCATCATATACATATCATGTATCCTTATAAGCATATTCATACATAGTAACAACCTCCTAAAGTTCCTTTCAAGGCAAACTAGTGCAAGGCATATGTAGAGTCCCATACCCCTACCTAGGCTAAGTCAACCTCTCAAGTCACCTTAGTTAGTTTATACTTTCTTACTTTATTTTTTTTAGGGAACACTTGCCTTAACCAACATAGACCACAAGAGCTAAGTGTGAAATTCGGTGTTGTAAAACCTTACACCAAAAGAAGGTGGTCTACCGGCCAAAGTAAAACCAAACATAAACGTAGCTTTCTAGGTGGATCCACTAGCTAGTCTTCATATCATGCTAAGACACATTGGTAAATCATTCACCATCCTTATAACATTTACATCTTAAGCCTACACCTCACAATCATAATCAAGACATTTCAATTCAAAATTATATCACCCTATCAATCTAATACAAGGCATACTCCAATACAACATCATGACTTAATCACAACTAACCACAATTTGAAGTAAAGGATAGGGATCATAAGACTTATCAAGTCTTCTTCATAGTTCATCATCAAGGTCTTACCACAAACCCTCAATTCAACCCAATTTGGGTATACATCATCATAAGTCAATAACCAACATGATAACAAGGTTGGAAGAATCACTACATGACAATTCAATACTAGACCATAGCTTAAGACAAGATACTTAGGTCAATTCACAACATACTTCATAACCTAGATCATCTTCTCAAGAACTAGCATGAAAGACTACAATTCACCCTAATTCATTCATGATTAGTGTAATGATATCATCTAGTAGTAATTCAACCAATAACCAAGTCAATTGAACCAATACAATCTAATTCATATTAAGATCAAAACCTAGGGTTAAGGGTTAATGGTCATCTTCTACAAATTAGACTAATCCATAAAGATATATCATAATTTAGTTAGAATACATGTTAATATATTAATAATATCCAAAATAATCATAAGCAATTCAATTCATAACATCAATTTCGAGATTGGATGAAACCCACTTGAAAACTAAATTTTGGAAATCAATTTGATGGAACCCTTTGAGGAAAGAGGTCTCAAAGGTGAATTAGATCTCATACATTAATAATTGATGAAGATTGATGGAGGAAATTGAACATTTTCATCCCTTAAACCCTCCTCTAGCTTGATCTTCAATGGAGTCTTCACTAGAGAGAGAAAGAAGAGAGAAGGAAGAGAGTTTTGTTTTGTGAGTTGTGTGATTAGTCTAATGGGGTTGGGGACTTTATATGGGGTTTTAATTAACTTAATTAGGCTTCCATAATCCCCTAACTAACAACCTAACCCCTTAATTAATTAATTAGGACTTAGTCAAAATGTGCAGAAAATTGGACCCCTCACAGACGAGACCTCGACCAATGGTCCGTCTGTGAGTCGACAGTTCCTACCCCTTTCCGTGCTGCACATCCGTTGTTTGATTCAGATACTGTGAAACAGAGGTCCTTCAAGTAATTAGCTAAGTGTTGGTCGACTGATGACATCGACACCCTGTCGATCCATACACGTTCCATCGATGGCCTTTCGTGGGTGCACACTACCCAGACAGTGTTTGGCTCCAACGTGCAAGGGTCATCCTCTAGGGCCCTTGGTCGGTCCTTGGGGAGTCGTACCCAAACTTTTCGACCATGAATAAACTTAAACACATGTTAGACACCCTTTCATGAATTTTCATGAATTTCCGACTCCTAAAAGATAGTCAAATAGGCTAAGGCTAGTACCTCATTGAACTAATTTTCGGACGTCATGGACGTTCTTGGATGTTTTGGTTTCTAGACTTCCTAAATGACTTATATTCATTAAAATGGACCTTAAAACAGTGTCTAAACCTTAGGACACTAATGTTAGGCTCTAGAACATGTCTTGGATTTTCGAAGTGTTACACCCACCAATCACCAACTTAATAGTCTTGGTTTTACGACCTCTCTCTCAAGTAAGCTGAAACACAGAGGTGAAATTGTATTTGCAATTACAATCCCATTAATTTCATACACAACTACTATGCAAATCATATTTCAACAACAAATAAATCATCAACAAATAAGACCAAACAGATAATCTAACCCATATTCACAAAATCACGCCCCAAGAATTGAGATTTTAGCTAAACATGTACAAGAGATAGAAATTTATATCAAAATGAGTTTGCATTCAAATGGGTATGAATATTTAAGTCTTGTTATAGTCCAAAAGTGAAGAATCCAAGATACCCAAATCCAAATTCTTGGAGATGAAACCTTTTGAATCTTTAAGTTCTTCAATACCCTCTTCAAACTTAGAGCACAAAAATAAAAGCTAAAAATTACTGTTCAATACTGAAAATTCTATGATAACTTATGTTATGCTAAAAATAATAACATGCATTTATAATTTTCAAAGATTTGTGCTGCAGCGGATCACTCAGCGTAGTTAGTTGGAATCGCCGATCAATTCGCTATCCGCCTTTGATAGTTTCAGCACCGTCTTGTGCTAGCCTACAACATCTTCATGTTTTGGATCATTGGGTGACATAGTACTGTTTTGCGGAACTACTCGGTGACGCGCCGATTTCTTCTTTTATCCGACAATTTGATCTTTTTCTTTAGGACTCAACTCACTGGAACAAAAGGCGATCTTCAGGCCTGTTGGCGACTCGCCAAGTGAATTCGGCGATCCTCAGGCCTTCATTTCTTCGTTCTTTTCAGCCTTTGTGTTCCTTTTTGCCAAGTAGTGTACATGCTTTGCCTCAAACTCAAAATACCTGAAACTCAAGGTTATTCATCTAAGACAAAATATGCATTTAAGGACAATAAACCTATCAAAATAAAGCTCTAGATGATTTCAATTTGTGGACTCATCAATGACATCCTTCTTAACTGGTTAATCCCTATTAGAGGGTGTTTGGATTGACTTATAAATTGGTCAAACCTAATTTTAAGTCAGTTTTTTATTTCTGAAAGTGTTTGACAAATATATATTTTTTTAAAAATAAATAAGCAATGACTTAAAATAAGTTAAAAAATGTTTGGCAAGGTCAGAAGTGACTTAAAATAAGTGTAAAATGACTTAAAATAAGTCAAAAACTCAAAAATAGGCCTCCCGCAACTTTTTTATTTTTTGATTAAAAGTCATTTTAGTTTGACTTTTTTATTTTTGACTTAAAAACTACTATTTTTTAGTCAATCCAAATAGACTATTTAATCTGCTCCTAAGGTATGAATTAATTTAAACATCTAAAAAGGTGGTGTGTTGCCTTTAAAAAATGAATAACATAAAAAGATATACTGAAATCCTCAAGATTCATAAGAAATAAGAAAAATATAAGATTTTGTTTCATACTGTAAATTGTGAACAACCACAATGAAAATAATTAAAAATCAAAACAAAAAAAAGTACAATAAAGAATAGACAAACAAAGTGGATCAATACGGTTATTTATAATAAAACAATAAAAGGTGGGAGTATGGATTATCTTTTTGGTACTTTATTTATTTATTATGATGTGAAAATATAATTTATGTAGCAGTAAATTCGTATGTATGTGTTTGCGGCAAATTTTAATGTTGACAGAAAATAAATTGTAATAAAAAATAAAATATGAAAAAACAATATAATTTTATTAATAAATATTGTGGGTACAATTCAGTTCATCCCTTAATTCTTCTCTTATGAGATTTGTTCATGATTCGAGGGCCGTTAATGGTGTATTTTTCGAACGACGATTTGAGCTTGATTTTCATAATTCCATTAGTAGCGTTTTTTTTTCGAACTAGAATGATTTAGACTTCTTGAAATTTATTTAATATCCATTGATCTTTGTAACATTTCATGAATTTGCGAAATATTCATGGATACCTTTTCAAAAGAATATATTATATCCTTTATATATGCATAAAATAGGGTTTTAGGGTAAAAGAAGCCAGAATGCTAACTGAAATCGAGCATATCTTGTAGAGTCCCAATTAGAATAGAACACATCTTGAAGAAATTCACAATTTTTTCAATGTCTACGTTTTTTTAGAAAGATTAACATTAATATATAATACGCTTAAATCATTTTCTTTAACCTAAGTATAACTAAAAGAGTTTTTAAAATAAAAAGTAAGGATATATTATTAGCTAACCAAGTTTTTTGACTTTGTAGACTGAAATATTATTTATATAATAATGCAGGATCTACCTAGGGAGGCAAATATAACACCTCCAAAAATGACTTAGGTGGAACTAGGTCCTAATGTGTGTGACATGAAGTCTTGAATTCCTAAGAAGGTTAAAATGATGTTTGAGGCAGTGTCTCAAGATTTTGGTGAAGTTTGAAGTCAAACGTCAAGAGACGACCAAGACGTTCAATGACTATTCACCTATGTTCCTTATGTATTTTCATGTGCTTATGAGTGAGTAATGAGTTTATGAAGTCCTTATATGGTTTATATTAGTGTTTAGAGTCATCATATTGAGTTTGATAAGGTTTGGAGGTCAAACGTCCGGTGACGTTAGAAAGATAGCCTTTAGACGTCCTTGTGAGTTTGGATGTGTTTTAGCATGTTGCGTAGCTTGTTTGATGTTGAAATTGTTTGGAGATGTTCCTAATATCTAGAAATACGTGTTTAGAGGTTTAACGTTCGGATACGACTCCACGTAAGACCCACAAGGGGCCCTAGAAGGAGGACCCCAACTTGGAGCTCAACACTGCCAGGCAGTGGCAATCGACTGTCACTAACAATGGCCAATCGACCAGACGACGGACCGTAGATGGGTGGAGTCGATGGATCCATGTGGTATGCAGGTTGAGGAGCTGCAGAAGCAACCAACGAACCCGATCGACGGGGCGTGGTCTCACCCACAGACCATCGATGCTAGGGCGTCGATGGTGCTGCAATCTGCCAGCTTTTTTGTTAAGACTTGGGGTTTTTGGGAAATTCATCCCAAGTATTATAAAATAGGAGGACGGTTATTTTGGGTGTTTATGGGTATTTTAAGAGTATATAAGTCATAATACTCTAGCACCTAAATCAAAACTCATTTCCTCCCAAAGTTTCTTCAAAAACGTCCATGAGAGCTCAAGGTGAAGATAGAGCTTGAAGATGGATCTTCAATGGAATTTCTTCTTCAATTATCATTGGATTCTTCTAATAAGGTATGTGAGTTCTTCATCGAAGGATTGCTATCACCTTAGAGTCAATTTCAAAGATGACTTTCAAAGATTTCAAAAAGATGAAAAAGTCCAATTTCTACTCTAAGTCTTGGGTTCTTGCATGAAACGTTTTCAAACATCAAGATAAGATATTATTGATGTATAATTGATGTTTTCCAATGAAATTCTACATGAACCCTTGACCTCAAATCTATCAATTGACTAAAATACGGGTTAAGAGATCATGCTTTGATACTAATGAATTCATGTGTAGATTGTTATGGGCTTTTGATTTATGTATAGATTATGATTGTATGGTTTATAAGCTGTTTCAATTGATCAATTGAGTATTGTATATTCTTAGATCCATTGAATATTAAGCTTATTGAATTGATGTTGACTTAATGCTTATGGATTCTAGTATAGTTTTCTATGGGCTATTGAATGATGTAAGAATTGTATTCAATTGATGTATAATTGGTCGTAGATTGATAAATCTATATTGAATTGACCTAGATCTATTGAGTATTATAGTTTATGTATTGAATTGATGTTCATGGTCATGGGTAAGGGCCTTATGGTAGTGAATTGGATAATTTAGCTTTGGATTGAAGTGGTGAGATTGAATGGGTGGTATTCTGCCCTAACTCTCTTAATATTATGTATAGCTTTTGTATTACAATGATGATTGGTATGGTCCACTTATGGTGGCGGTGCTATGTGAATTGATGTGGCATTGTCGGCGTTATTTTATGTAATATGATGATCATGGCCTTGTGGAACTACTTGAAGTGTTATGATGATTTGTGTAGTTGAGTTATGTGAAGTATAAAAATATCTATCTACATGTGACTAAGTGAAAGTATGTGTTCCTTCTATGTATATCAGGAGATCATGTTAGACTATGACTATGTGTTCATGAGTGTAGTCTTAGAGTTGATGCATGATTGTTCCTACTTGACTATATGAGTTTATAATGGTTATATTGATGATGATATAGTAATGTATTGGATGACATAAATATGATAAGGGTCATTCCTAAGTGCTTCAAAGAATGATATGTTATATATGATAAAGTAAAGAATGTTGTGTCTTGTTTTGGTAGACTTGTGTCCCTTATTTGATACATGTATGAATGATATGTTAATATGAGATGTCTTGACTAGGTAGACTTAGTGCACCCTTGTCATGTATGAATGAATGATATGTGAGACCTTAAATGATGATAAGGAGGTCATGTACGTGAAACCTTACACCTAGTGGTAAGGTTATGTTATGGATTTGAAGTCGAGAGCCGTAATGGTATCCTTCATGTAAAGGATGATGGACTTAGGGTTGATTGGCTAGAACATCATCATATCATCCTTAGGAAAGTCATGATGAGCTATCTTATTCGCCATTGAAAGGTAGCCCTAGTGGACATCTTCGGTAGGGTGAATGTGATCGGGTTATGAACTAGATATGGAACCTCTTCATGTGATCCTTTATTGTCAATTACTCTATGAGAACAAAGGCTAGCACCGAGTGAGTGTGATATGAGAAGTAGCTCTACTTGAGAAAGAGACTAGAGTACAATGCATCTCTACTTGAGAATGAGACTAGAGTGCATAAAAGCCCTTCATATTCCTTAACCATGTGCCTACATGGGATGTGTCCTAGTTCTCTCCTTGGCAAGTAGAACACCTCATCGGAGTAGGTTAGAACTCCGGATTCCATGTCTAGCTATCATGGTCTATGTCGGTTATTGACTATGCTCATCATATGGGATACCTACTAGCATTAGAGAAGTTCTATGAAGTTTAGGTGGTGGTATGTGACGCTATTTAGACATTGCACAAAAGGCTTTGAAGATGTTAGTTAGAGTCCTAGGTCTTCTTCAAGACCATTACTTGAATGTCCTTATGTGATGAATGAGTTTTAAATGAACTAAGGAATGTAATGACTTAAGTTAAGAAAACATGTTAAATGAATAAGTACTTATCTAGAGTAGTTAAGGGTTGTCTAGTTAAGGTGTGAAAGGGGTATATGAATGATCACTTCGTATCTTACCTAGATAAGTCTTAAGAATCACTCTAGTTAGGGAAGTTGGTTGACTATGTAGACATGATCAAGCCTTAGGTAGTCTTAAGGATTATTTAGGTAATCTTGAAGAGGTCAATCATGGACGTTATCTTCTTGATTTACTTAAGTAAGTCTTTTGATAGCCTTTGGAAGGAGAATGTCATATTATCTATGTGTTGATGTATCAAGTGACAATGATTCTATCTTAAGTAGTCTATAAGATCTTTTAAGTGTGTGTGTAAGGGATTGTATGGGCGGTCGCTTCACAACTCACTCAAGTGAGACTTAGAATCACCTTTGCAAGGAGGATCTCATGTTTATGTGCTTGGTGTTTATCTTATTGTAGGTGGTCTTAAGGATCATTTAGGTGTGCCTAGAGAGGGTGTATGGGCGGTCTCTTTTTGTATTACTTAAGTGGGTCTTAGGATAGCTTTTAGTGAGAGGATTGCATGCTAGGAAGTGCTCTATGTGAAGTTGATAGACTTCATTGTAACAGTGAAGGAGTTTACTGTAACAGTGAACTTACTTACTGTGAAGTTGTTCTAAAATTGTGATTAATTGCTTAAATGATTTCTTATGTGTTCCTAAGATGTCAAATGTTGTTATTATGTGTATAGTATGATGTTTTAATCAAATTCATTAAAAGCGTTATATTTACTAAATGTCTCTTTTTCATGGTTTTTGCATGGTTTTCATACTTAGTGCATCTAATGTGTTAATCCCTTCTTTTCCCTTTTTGACTAAAATGTAGGGAATCGGAAGTCTTGATATGCCATGGAGGATGGATAGGTTTCTAAGGGTTGAAGATGAAGTATTGATGAGTCATCATCGATTCGAGGACAATATCCACATGTTCCTTTATGTCTTAGTCTTTATTTTATGTCTTGTATGTGTTTAGTCCCAAGTGTTGTATACTCCAAAGTTTAGATGGTTCAGTGAGATGTTGTAAAGGTTTAATGTTTTAAATGAAAGTCTTCCGCTTGCGTTTTGATTATGGAAAGAGTTCTTTATATTCTTACTCATTTTAGAATGTTTATTATGCAATGAATGATACAAGTGGATTTGATGAGACTTCTTGAAGTCTCATTTGCCGTGTGGCTACACAAGGATGCTCTAACTTCTAGGGTGTACTTGCGGGTCGTTACAACAAAAATCATACTCAACATGGATAAGGAATAAATACCAACCTTTTACTTGTTTTTGCTATCTGAAAAATTTATCACTCTCACATATAAAAAGAATATATCAACTGATACTTTTAATCATTTTGTGTTATTTTTACAGATTGTTCTTTTCATTGAGATCCTTTTACTGATTACATTGTTTAACTAATTTTGAACCGTAGGTAATTCAATTTTTTCTAAAATGTGTTCATTATCATACAATTATTTTAAATATAATATCTAAATATGTTAGTTTTCTATCAAACAATTCAGGAAATAAAATTCAAACTAAAATCTATGTATGTATTGTATCTTGAAAGAAATTTAATGACCTTTGAGATTAATTTTCAATTTTAATCTAAATTTTAAGAAGTTTTGAACACTTAAATGATTGCATCTAGAAAAAGACAACTGTGGCATTTGGTATTCGAGCTATCTTTAGCGTTTTATATGAAATTTTATGTTTTTTTAAAATTATAAGTACCGCTATTTCTAATTGTAGGATGGAAGAGTTTTTGTTGGATTACACTCTTTTTTTATTTGATTAGTTGATTTAAATCATTAATCATAAAATTAAAAAGTGACGTGGTCACATTTGATTGGACAAGATATATTTGACACGTGACGTTACACTATTGGCCTTGTCAATGAATTTTGCGTGGCACGTTGTATATAAGTGTCTTCTCTACTCCTCACTCTTTCTCACAACAAATTTTCTTTCCTAGTCTGCTCAGCCTTCCCCAGCATTGATAAATTTCTTATTTTCTCAATCATTTTAACAAATAACCACCAAATTTTTCATGTCTACAACTTCTCCTCCACACAAAGATGCTTCGATTGCTAGTCGCCAAAATCCACCTTGTCTTTCGGATCGGAAACCTTTTCCTGACAAGGATTCAGAAAAATTCAAATCAATCAAGCAAAGTGAATTTGCAGTTGAACCCACGGTCGATATGTTTCTTTCGAAAAAATTATCTTTTGACAAAGATCTACGTCCTCAGACTTTGTCAACGAAAAAAACTGAAAGATCGTGAAAAACTGATTGGTGATTATGCTTCTGTTATTCAAATATCTGACCTTTCTACCGTTCGAAAAGATTGTATGTGGGGTGTTAACATTGGGGTTTACGCCGTAGCTGGGAAAGGGTGACTTTTGAGAAGGTGGACCACTCATACATATACACATACCCGTTTACTCTTGGATTTGGCAGTCCCTTCATTGACCAAGTTATCCTTGACTTCTGCATTAAGTACAAGGTATGTTTGGCTCAAGTCGGACCATCTTTATGGAAAGCAGTTGCCTGCCTTCGTTACTTAGCCAACCAATATGAATTAGAATTCACCCTAGATCATCTGATACTCCTTTACTCCCCAAGATTTTTTCGGGGCGAAGTTATCAACTTAGTGAAACGAGGAGAAATGGCTATTCTCTCTAGCTTAGATGAGGATAATGACCGAGGATGGATGGAAAGATTTGTTGTTGTCACTACCAAAGACATAATTCCACAAACCAGCATGCCGTTTCCAGAAACCTGGAATTATACTCGTAAGTATTTATCATGAAAGATAATTATTTCATTTTCTTTCATTATTACTTCTAATTTGATCGTAAGTTTTGTTATTCAGCCGTAATTTGGAAACCTTCCGTGGATATAAGTATCTCTAACTGGATCTCGATCATCCTAAGCAATTCAAATAAAAATGATCGAACTTGGAAAGAAATTTCCAAAAATAATGGGTGGAAGGCCAAAAACCATGGTAACATTTTGTATTTCTTTCGATTTAACCTCCTTTTATAATTTCACGACCTTTTAGCTTATGTCAAAAAAACTCTACAAGACTTCTAAAAAGATCCTCAAATGTTCAAACTATAGAGATGCCTCTCAATCTCACGAAAGCTGAAGGGCAAACAAATATTCTCGTTAATTGCAAGAGACCTCAAGGGCAAGAACCAATAAGTAGTGAACTTTTCTCTGAAATTCAGTTGCAGAAGAAGAAGCAGAAAAAAGAAAACATCTCAAATGAGGAAAAACAAGTATGTGCATGGGGTGTTGTAGCAAGTCCAATGCAACATCAAAAAGTGATTCTCGGGGATGATGATATAGAAAAAGGTGAACCCCCCTTGAGGTGGGAGAAATGTTTCTCATCCAGGGCTTCTGATCTTGTCGTAGTCGATTAACTTTTAGAGGAATCTCAGCTTGTTGACCTAGTAGATTCGACAACCAAACCTTCAATTGAACCATCTGTTCTAGAAAGTATGACCTCTAGATCCACTATTGTTGAGTCTTCAGGCGCCATTCCGGTAATGTTCTAGCCTCTTCTTCTACTATCCCGCCTAAGAAGAAGCACTATGCATTTGTTGTAACCTTTCCAATCTGATCCATTTTCTTTTTACTAAATATATTTTGAGATTTATAAACTCTTTTTTTACTTATTACTTTTCATTATTGCAGGCTAATGTGCTAACGTTTGAAGGTCTTAGAAGAATGATCGAGGACAAAAAAAAAGATGCAGGATGAAATTGATCAACTAAAGGGAAACCTTCTGACCTCAGAAAATACCAAGCTTAAAATAGAGATTAATGAGTTGACGAAGCGTCTCGAAGCCTCGAAGGTTGACCTCGCCTCATTGGGGCGTAAAAAAGAGGCATACAGTCAAAAGGTCGATCGATTGAGCTTAGAACTGGCCGAGTTCAACAAGATTCTGATACATTGCATAGAAGACTTAAGAATACATTTGTTGGGGGAGTCGTTGCCTGTAGAAGATCTCTAAGCAAAAAATGTAGATCATAATTCTTCAAAGGCTTCATTGATTATTGATATTGATCTTGTTTTTTTCATTTTTATGAGGTGGATAGAGCAATTTTCTTGATCCTTTAGACTTGTATTTTTTTGAACCAATATTTTGTGCAGTTTATGCATATTTAATGGCGTTGTAGTTCCTAGTTTATTTGAAAGACTCATACTTGAATGGTAATGAGTTTATAATAAATTGCACAACAAATTTCATATATATGCCTTTATCTTCAAGATATTAAGTCTTGCAATTATATGCGTTTTCAATGATATGCATGTGCATGATACATAAATTATCAAAATTCTTGGTGGTTGAGGTATCCAATAGTGTTCCAAAAAAATACTTATCAGCAATTTCTGAACACTCTTTCATAAGCTATAAAATTCTTGGAGAACTTTAAGTTCTTGAAAAATAGTATTAATGTTGCCGACAATATTCGTTCGTATAAACATAAGAATTTTTCTGCTAGATCAATTCAGCATTGCTAGCTAGTTTCAGTAATAGTAGTTGATTTTTTAGTGTATAGTGCAATATCAAGATCTAAAATCTCAAAATAAAATTTGATTTAATTTCATCAATTCTGAGAAGTTGAGTCCATTAATGATCACAAAAAGAAGAAAAAAAGTGAAAATAAGAAGCTAGTGTCGAAAATGAAATATGCTTATTCGTTAATGAAAGACATTATAAACTCGGACATACTTCATATTCATAGATGATTTATGTACTCTAAAATTTATTTTGGTGTCTTCATTTGAGATAAATATCAACATAACTTTGAATATAATAATGGTGTAGAAAGAATCTTATTTGATAATTTTAATGTGTCAATCAACAATATTTATTATTTTTAAATATTAAAAAAATTAATTGCACATATAAGTTATTGATTTAATATTTAATAATTGAAAGAATAATTAATCAATATTAGGGCGATTCAGAAATAAATTATAATCACGAACTTCAATTTATCCATAAATTCGTCTAAAAACATTAAAATCCTAGATAATTGAACATAAATTTATTCATTATTTTAAAATTAATTATCATAAAGATTCGAGCACATTAATTATTAAATAATCATACATAATAATTTCAAAATATAATAAGTTATGGATAACATCTATGTTGAATTCATATCTACATAACATTAAATGATGAATTCAACTTTTTCGTGTCAGAATCTTAATGAATTAATTAGCCAACTCAATATCATAATTAAGATTCTTAAGATTGAAATATTTGACGAAAAATAATTAGTTCCTAAATTATACTCTGATACCATATATCAAAATTTTCTCGATTATAAATTATGAAACATAAATAATCTAATTGTAAATTAGACATGACTTTAAGATACTGAAACTTAATATTTTTTACAATACATCATATAATATTACTTTAATTCAAGATATATAATTGAATTCATGACGTGTTCTTGAATTATCTTTAGCAAAAGTGATTAAACTTTTAGGAGAAACTAATTTTTCTTGCTTGCACTGCATTCTTTCTCACGTTATTTGATGAAAATACCATGAATTAATGTTTAGAAAGTATTATTACTTAAGGCATTTATAATCTAATTACACATAGAATCGTCGTACATGTGATATTAATTCTCACTTATTCATTTATTGTAATGCAAAGAACATAAAATAAAATATGTTACAAAGAGAATAAATTTTTCCGTTCCAAAACAAAACAAGAGTTGTAATGGCCTTTAATGCCATTAACATTCACATTGCGTTATCAAAATTAACACTTCATTGTACAATATCTCCTATAGAAATTTCCTATATAATTACTTCCTTTGTGAAAGCTAACCCATCATCCAACAAAAGGGAAAAACAAAATATTTTCCTTCTCTCATCTTATCCTTAGAATATTTTGGGCAATTGGTTTTGAGCAACCTCCAAACTCTCAGTCACGAGTGCACGTGTTTGAGAGTAACTGTGGAACCTTGGGAAGCGACCGGCTACTACGATTTGCACCGGAGTCGGGACGAAATCGCTTTTAAGGCAGTGGGTTGCCACGACATAGTGTTTGTGATAAGTTATTTACTATTTTATAATTCCATTCTAATATCAATATTGTAGTATTTTCCCAACAGTTTGAAAGCGATTTACTAACATACAATATTGATAATGGCTATTTCTTTGAATAAAACTTTTAATGATTTGTCAAAACTTGAGCCTTTGGATGAAAATAATTTTAAGCGATGGTCACAAAAACTTTTAATTTTCTTTGAATAATTAGAAGTTGATTATGTTTTACTTAAAGAATATTCTATGAATAGTTCTAACACTACTACTGATTCTAGCAATGTTATAACTGTTGATGATGTTGTTAAAAATAAGTTTGAAAAGGATAACAAAATTGTTAGAGGACATTTGCTAAATCATATGACTAACCCTTTATTTGATTTATTTTTAATTTATAAATCTGCCAAAGAAATATGGGATAGTTTGAAAAAGAAATATGGTGCTGATGATGCAGGAAAGAAAAATACGTTGTCGGTCAATGGTTTAAATTCCAAATGGTTGATAATAAGCCAATAATGGAACAAGTTCACGAATATGAGAACTTGACTGCTGATGTTCTCAACGAGGACATGAAGATATGTGAGATATTTCAGGCTAATGTTCTGCTTGAAAATTTTCCACCATCTTGGAGTGATTATAGAAATCAATTAAAACATAAGAAAAAGAATTTAACCCTCCGAGAACTTATTAATCACATGAGGACTGAAGAGGCGAACCATCTCAAAGATAAGATGGAAGAACTTTCTCTTAATTCTTCTAAAGCTAATCTTGTTGAATCTTCTGGTACTGTTGTGAAAGACAGGTTCAAAGGCAAACAGAAGAAAGTCTCGAAAAAGGAACTTATGAAGAAGAAAAATCAATTCAACAAGCCGGAGAGTCAAATTCAAAAATTTAAGGGCTCTTGTTTTGTTTGTGGAAAAGTTGGTCACAGAGCTGCCAGGTGCTATCAAATAAAAGGGCAAGACTCAAAGAAGGAAGGATAAAGTAATTTCCAAGCCAATCTTGCTGAGGGCAATGAAGTGATTGCTGTTGTAGTCGTTGAGGCCAATCTAGTGGCAAATAAAATTGACTGAGTGCTAGACACAGGCGCCTCAAGGCATTTCTGTGCCAATAAAGAGTTATTCCATGACTTTGAGGAGTCTACTGATGGAGAGTGTGTATATATGGGTAACTCCACTACTGTTGTAGTGATGGGTAAAGAAAAAGTTTTGCTTAAATTAACTTCTGGAAAGACATTATGCTTAAACAATGTTTTGTATGTTCCCTCCCTCCGTAGAAACTTAGTTTCCGTAGCACTTCTCAACAAAGTAGGCCTTAAACTTGTTTTTGAAGCTGATAAAATAATTATTTCTCGCGGAGGAGACTTTGTTGGAAAGGGATATCTTTGTGGAGGATTATTTGTATTGAACATTGTTCAAGAAATTGTCAATAATGCAAGCATTTCAAATTCTGCTTATATTGTTAAGTCTATTAATTTGTGGCATGGTAGACTAGGTCATGTTAATATTGCTTCTATTA
This sequence comes from Solanum sitiens, assembly GCA_016801875.1. Taxonomy (NCBI): domain Eukaryota; kingdom Viridiplantae; phylum Streptophyta; class Magnoliopsida; order Solanales; family Solanaceae; genus Solanum; species Solanum sitiens. The sequence goes on along the minus strand of JABWTJ010000271.1, from coordinate 544,539 downwards.
AAAGGCTCCGAAAAATGGAATTAATTCCTATGATAAAAACTGATGATTTTTCTAAATGTCCTGTGTGTGTAGAAGCAAATCATGCCAAGAAACCTTTCAAATCTGTTATTAGTAGAAAGACTGAATTACTTGAACTAATACATTCAGATTTAGCAGATTTCAAGAACACTGTTAGCAAAGGTTGAAAGAAGTATTACATTACTTTTGTTGATGACTTTTCTAGATACACTAAGGTATATCTTCTTAAGTCTAAAGATGAGGTTGAAAGCATGTTTTTGAAATTCAAAGCAGAAGTGGAAAATCAATTAGACAGGAAAATCAAGAGGTTTAGATCTGATAGGGATGGTGAATATAGTATTAAAACTCTAGAAGATTTTTGTGAGAAAAATGATATTATACATGAGGTTAGTACTCCATATACTCCCCAACAAAATGGTGTAGCCGAACGGAAAAATAGAACCCTTAAAGAAATGATGAACTCTATGCTTTTAAGCTCTGGTCTATCTGACAATATGTGGGGAGAAGCAGTCTTGTCTGCATGTTATATTCTTAATAGAGTCTCGCATAAGAAGTTAGACAATACCTCATATGAGTTGTGGAAAGAATTTGCTCCTAATTTAAAATTTTTGAAAGTGTGGGGGTGTTTGGATAAGGTTGGTCTACCTGATTTTAAACGAGTAAATGTTGGTTCTAAGACTTCTGATACTGTCTTTATTGGTTATGCTCAAAATAGTGCCGCATATAGATTTATGTCTCTAAATGATCATTCTATTTGTGAATCTAGAGATGCGGAATTTTTTGAGCATATTTTTCCTTTGAAAAATAATATTTCAAGTGATGTGTAAAATAATGCTTCTACTTCTATGTCTAGTAATTCTCATGTTGTACCTTCTTCTAGAGTTATTTCTAATGAGCATGAAAATGAACTTAGAAGGAGTAAGAGGCGTATAATTGAGACAAGTTTTGATTCTGATTTTATCACTACTTTCTTAACTGAAAATTTAGATATTAATGTTTTAAATGATGAATTAGTGTCTATCTATTTAATAGAAGAAGATCCTAAGACTTATGATGAAGCAATGAGATCAATAGATGTTATATTTTGGAAAGAGGCTATTAAAAATGAGTTAGATTCTATAGTTTCTAATCACACTTGGGACTTGTATGATTTGCCTAACGGTTGTAAACCCATAAATAGCAAGTGGATATTTAAGAAGAAATTGAGACCTGATGGTACAATTAATAAATATAAGGCTAGACTTGTGATTAGGGGTTTTAATCAAACGAAAGGAGTTGATTACTTTGATACTTATTATCCTGTGACTAAAATAGCGACCATTAGAATTCTTATTGCTTTAGCCGCTATTCATGATTTAGTGGTACATCAAATGGATGTTAAAACAGCATTTCTAAATGGTGATTTAGAGGAAGAGATCTATATGACTCAACCTGAGGGTTTTTTGGTTCCAGGACAAGAGGATAAAGTATGCAAACTGAGAAAGTCATTGTATGGACTAAAACAAGCATCTAAGCAATGGTATAAAAAATTTAATATCACATTGGTGGATAATGACTTTGTTGTAAATTCATATGATACATGTGTTTATTCCAAGATGATAGGTTCAGATTGTGTCATTATATGTTTATATGTAGATGACATGTTAATCTTTGGTCCTAATGTGAATGTTATTAATGACACTAAGAACTTTTTATCTTCTAAATTTAAAATGAAAGACCTTGGTGAAGCAGATGTGATTTTGGGAGTTAAAATCAAAAGAACAGCTAATGGTTTCTCTTTGTGTCAGTCTCATTACATTGAAAAAATGTTGAAAAAGTTCGATTGTTTTGATGTAGTTCCAGTGAGAACTCCTTATGATCCTACCATACACTTGAAGAAGAATAAAGAATCTAGTGTTTCTCAAACTGAATATGCTAAAATAATTGGGAGCGTAATGTTTCTCATGAACTATACTCGGCCTGATATTGCTTATGCTGTTAGTAGATTGAGTAGATATACTCATAATCCCAGTAGTGAACACTGGAATGATCTTCATCGGTTGCTAAGGTATTTGAGAGGTACTATGAATTGGTGTTTGTATTTTAACAAATTTCCCGCTGTTTTAGAAGGTTTTTGTGATGCAAAATGGATAACTGACAATGATGAAGTTAGCTCCACTAGTGGCTATGTGTTTACTTTGGGTGCAGGTGCTATTTCGTGGAAGTCTTCCAAACAGACTTGTATAGCACGTTCTACCATGGAATCAGAATTCATTGCTCTCGAGTTGGCAGGGCAAGAAGCTGAGTAGCTGAGAAATTTTTTGACAGATATGCCTTTGTGGGGAAGACAAGCTTCACCAGTTTCTCTTCATTGTGACTCACAAGCAGCAATTGGAATCGCCAAAACTAGTGTGTACAATGAAAAAAGAGACACATTCGCATCAGACATGGTGCAGTTAAACAGTTGTTGAAATTGGATGTTATTTCCTTGGAATATGTAAGGTCCGAAAGAAATTTGGCGGATCCTATGACCAAAGGCTTGACAAGGAAAATAATCCTTGAAACGTCGAGGGGGATGGGGCTAAAGCCCATTTATTGAGGTAATGTGGTGGACCTGTTAGGCCTCAATATACACCACATTTTCTATCCCTACGGCGTGAGGCAGTGTTTTATAAGGTTGAGCTTATTTTGCTCTTAATGATTCTATAGCCTTAAGGTGGTCTATTTGAGATAGACTTGATGGAGTCACCTACGTGAGTGTAAAGGTGTGGTCGCCTTTTATGAAAGACTTGGATCGTCTTTCTAAAGCACTTATAAGACCCAAGGTGTGTGTGCATGACCATAAAAGCACTTTGTTTGTATCGCGGAGGTTGCTTAAAATTTAAGGATATAGTATGTGTTATGAGGGTCTCAAATTCATATCCACTCAGTTCAAGAGTACTTCACTTTGTGGATAATAAGTTGTTGCCTCATATCACTACGTGTCAATTCAAATCGAAAGATATTGACACTTAAGTACATGTTCCTTCCTTTTGTCCAAAATTGGTTTTTACCCTGTCTTTGCATTAGTGGGGGACTGTGATATTAATTCTCACTTATTCATTTATTGTAATGCAAAGAACATAAAATAAAATATGTTACAAAGAGAATAAATTTTTCCGTTCCAAAACAAAACAAGAGTTGTAATGGCCTTTAATGCCATTAACATTCACATTGCGTTATCAAAATTAACTCTTCACTGTACAATATCTCCTATAGAAATTTCCTATATAATTACTTCCTTTGTGAAAGCTAACCCATCATCCAACAAAAGGGAAAAACAAAACATTTTCCTTCTCTCATCTTATCCTTAGAATATTTTGGGCAATTGGTTTTGAGCAACCTCCAAACTCTCAGCCACGAGTGCACGTGTTTGAGAGTAACTGTGGAACCTTGGGAAGCAACCGGCTACTACGATTTGCACCAGAGTCGGGACGAAATCGCTTTTAAGGCAGTGGGTTGCCACGACACAGTGTTTGTGATAAGTTATTTACTATTTTATAATTCCATTCTAATATCAATATTGTAGTATTTTTCCCAACAATACATATAGTTAATATGTTAATTTCTTCATGTATAACTATGAAGTCATAATGAGATAATTATATAAGAAAGAATTATGTAAGTGTGACACAAATACGACATGTATCATAAGGTACACAATTCTAGCATATTTGACATGTTTCGAAATGGCTAAGACAATTCTTATATATGCTTGAATACATAACTTATACATGTAACTCCTCTTACACATATATGATACTTGTTCGTCATGTATCGCGCAATATAACATGTATCACTGTGATTAATTATGTTGACATATATTATGTTTCTTAGACATCTTTTTGAGATTAGAAGACCTCTCAATTATGAAATAGTCACTTGGTGAGACTTTCTATTGAAGTGGGAGTTGTTTAATTATCTTAAATATTACTTCATAAATTTTTAGCTAATATTTAATATTAATTAGTTCTTTAATGTTTAAACTCAATTTAATGATATATATCTTACATGAAAATTATAGGAATAATAATTAATTAGTTGATGAAGCAATAGAAAAAATGGGAATTCAAATGAAATGTTACTTCATAAGAAATTAAATTTTTATTATTTTCATGCTTCATTGACAAGTACGGAGAAGATAAAAAGAAAAATGAGAAATCCTCCTCCTTTTCGTTATTGTTCTCATTAAGTCTCAACACTGACACATGGAATATAAGAAAGATTTTTTTAAGAAAATAATCTGAACTTGTGATGTTTAAATTTTTCATTTTATTTATTTGATTATAAAGATATGTTATTAAGATTAAAAAGAAAAAAATTAATCAAATAGTTTATGCATATATAAATATAATAGTTTTGTAATATTAATAAGGAATAGGTTATTATATTTTGAGTTTGGAAACACTTGGGGAGAATTACATTATTCCTAGCATTTACTTGTGTTAATTAATTAAGAAAAAATCAGTAAGTAATGATCCGTAATCACATGCAATTAGATGTGTTTCCTGCTAATCTTTTTCTATATTACAATTTACAAGTACTAAAAAGTTGAATAGAGAAAAAACAAATAAAGCTTTAGATATGTTTGTTTTTTCTTTTCCACAATTTACAATATCTTTTTCTTTTTAAAGATATTGTGAAAAACCATTATGCTTTTCTAGTTTTGTATTTTTATAATTCAGAAAGACATACTTCTTCACTAAGTTACTTTAATCCACCTATTAAGTTATTAATTATTAATCCTAATTGATCTACTTAGTGCAACTATATGTCAATGTTCTTATCACCTTCCATTTTCAATTACTTTCTGATTTATCTTTTCATTAAATATTTATATCTCTAAAAAAGTAGTGAAGTTTAAAATATACCCCTCAATCTAAAATAAGTTTTATTTTTTAAAAAAAACATATATATTTTAAAGTAAGTGTCATTTTAACTTTATGATCAAATATATATTTAAACATAAGTCTTGAAAATCTAATTTAAAAGTCATGGTCAAACATATTTTTGAACATAATCTAAAATCTAATTCAAAATTTATGGTCAAAATCTTTAAAATCCAACTTAAAATATATAATCAAACAATTTTAAACATAAATCTTCAAAATCATATTCAAAATTTATGGCCAAACATATTTTTGAACATAAATCTTCAACATATGAATCAAAATTATGGTCAAACATATTTTTGAACATAAACTTTTAAAATTGGAATCAAAATTTATAGTCAAACACATTTTTCTAACATAAATCTTCAAAATCTGATTCAATATTTTTAGTCAAATAGATTTTTGAACATAAATCTTTAAAATCGAATTCAAAATTTATGGTCAAACATATTGAACATAAATCTTCAAGATTTGATTCAAAATTTACCGTCAAACATAAACATAGATCTTTAAACATTAGTTCAAAATTTATGATCAAACATATTTTTGAACATAAATCTTTAAAATCTAACTCAAAATTTATGGCTAAACAATTTTTTGAACATAAATATTCAAAATATGGTTTAAAATTTACGACCAGGTTGATTTTCTATAATATGTGATTTCCTATACTTAAATCAATACTTTCTGACTTTCTTATTCATTTTACTTCTCCATTTTATTAAAATAAATATTATAAATTTTTATTTGTCAATCTAAAAATTCAAAAAGGATATTCATCACGTTCCTAATTTCCTTTTATCAATTATAGTCATTTTCTAAAAATGTTAAATTTATTATATTTAAACAGAAATATAACTTTAAATTTCCTTTTATCAATTATAGTCATTTTCTAAAAATGTTAAATTTATTATATTTAAACAGAAATATAACTTTAAAAAATTAATTACTTTTTAGTTGATATGCAGTCAACACAATTTATCTTTTATTTGTATATAAGTTATTTTGAGATTAATTATGATGGAATAAATTTTATTCGGATAATATGCTGAGACTATTTCTTATTAATCTCTTTATTGATTGTTAGTTATTGGGTCAAAATAATATATATTGCTAAGTTCTAAGAATAAGTTGTTTGTTTACAAAAATATATATCTTTCACTTAATTTGTCTTTATATATTTTTTTCAAGCTTAATTATACATTCTTAATATAAAACTTTCATTTTGTTTAACTTAAATATTTTAAGTGTACATATTCCAATGATTATATTGTATGTATTTAAAATAAAACGTTCATTTTATTTTGCTTTAAAATAAAACTTCCACCTTAAGTTTGTTAAAGTAAAAAATTATTTATTATTGCTATCACTTTATTTAAGCACATCTCACTCTTAAATTGTAATGTATTAAAGTAATAGAATTGATATATAAAATATAAATTTTCAAGTGACGAAAAGATATATAACTAAAAGGGATAATGCACAAGTATCCCCTCAATCTATGCCCAAAATCTTAGAGACACACTTATACTTAAGGTCCTATTACCTCCACTAAACTTATTTTATTAATAATTTTCTACCCCTTCTCGGCCTATGTGGCACTATCTTGTGGGCCCAACGTTGGTTGACTTTTTTTTTCAAGCTAGTGTCACGTAGGCCGAAAAGAGGTAGAATATTACTTATAAAATAAGTTCAGGGGGATAATAGATCCTTAGTATAGTATAAGTGTGTCTCTGAGATTTCGGGCATAGATTGAGGGGGTACTTGTGCATTTTCCCTAACTAAAAATATGTAATTCAGTAATAGAGAAATCAAAATACAAATAAATATAAAGATTAGTCAAATGAATTTATAAATAAAAATTATATTTATATAATGTAATTTTTAATGAAAAATATGAAAGAATTATTATAAAAATAAAAAGAGGTGAATGTTATTATACATGATATTAAAATAATGTAAATATACATATATGTGAAAAGTAAAATATAAAAAATAATTAAAGGACACTTTTATCATTTGACCTATTTTTTAAATCCAAAATAATCTATTTCAATATTATTATTTCATTAAAAGAGAACTAATTATTAATTTCAAAATATGACTACTCAAGAATCAAATGCACGTGTGAAGGGAATTTGTAGTCTTTAACCCTAAAGAATAAATATGTAGCACTAGTTAGCATTCTCTCTTTAAATAAAGGGAAAATTGTATATAATAGTAAATTAATAACCTAAAATAAATGGAGTAGCTAGTATTTGATTGAATTGGCAACATTGAAAGAAAGGGTAAGGGTAGGAATAAACTTTTTTAGGTCTTGCTCTACTAAAGTAGTCGGCCTAACCTTCGGTTCCCGTAACCAAGTTTTTCTTTCTCACCCCTTATGTACTTTTTTTTACTTCATCCATACTTTTTTACTTTTTCTGAAGTGTGGGGCAAACGGCGCCCTCTACTTCTACTTCTAACTAAAGGCGAACAGCCGACATTGCAAGCAAATAGAAAGCCCCCGCCCGTTTGAGCCGGAAAGCGTACCGGCTGTTTGAGTCGCGAAAGGGCAAATTGTGCTCCATAGCAAACGTTTGCAAAAAATTGCCAGGCGCCTCTCTCCCAAATATCTCGCTCGCCACTCTTCTCCAATCTCTCGCTCGCTTCCTCACTTTTTATACAAACACAAGTGTATAAAAATTGTTTCTAATTGTATAAAGCAGAGAAAATTGTATAAATACATATATTTTTGTTCCCCTCTTCCAGATCTCGCTCGCCACTCTCCCAAATCTCGCTCGTCACCCTCGCCTTTCTCACTTATACAAACAGAAGCGAAATGTATAAATTGCGTTTCTGTTTGTATAAAGCGTGAGAAAATTGTATATACACATGCAATTACATATATTTTCGTCCTATACACTCATAATTATACAATAAAAATACTCCCCTGCCCAGTTTCTTTTGCCTTTCTCTCTTTCTCGTTTTATACAATTTTCAAATTGTATCTAATTTCTCTCTTTCTCGTTTTATACAATTCGATTCAATTGTATATTCCTTGTCAAGTCTCTTTTGTCTTTCTCTCTTTCTCATTTTATACAAATTCAAATTGTATATAATCGTTCTATACACTTATAATAATACAATTCGTTTTTATATAGTTTTTGTCCAAGTGTCTTTCTCTTTCTCGTTTTATACACTTCGTTTTATACAATTTGCTTCAACTGTATATGTATAGCGAATTATACAGTTTCTATGTTTTCTATGGAGCGCAATTATGCAAATTTTGCTATAGCATACAAATATGATTTTTTTATTTGCTATATGTGAAAGTTGCCCTTAAATAAACATGTGAAATGAGAATCTTGTGTTATACTAATTTGTTGAGGTGCATAAAAATTAGGGGCAGTAATTAAGCGGATTGGATCAAATTAGTGAATTAAAATAGGTAGGGCTGTACGTGGTTCGGTTTGAATAAGTTGTTAGTTAAAATAAAAATTAACTTGATTTAGATAATTTTTAGATCCCTAAAATTAAACCAAACGAAAAAATAATCGTTGGTTTGGTTATTGTCGGTTTCGTTCAATTTTCTGATTTATTCGGTTCTAAAGTAATAATTCATTTGAGGATATACGTATCTCGATAGACAGAAATACCTAGTACATGAATAACCAATAAAAAAGTTATTATGGATTCAATTAAGCAGTTTTAAAGTTATTATTGTACAAAGTAATTCAATTAAAAGAAAGTGTGAGTATCTTATGTGAAGTAGGTAACGATCAAAATAATTGCATTTTGATGAGCTTGGACTTAAAGTTGTACTAGTTGAGCTAAAATTTAATTATTAAGCTTGAGAAAATAATAAAATTAAAAATTTAAATTACTTAAAATTTAACAAAATACCTATATTTTATTTATGAATAATATATAAATAATTGTAAAATTTATATTCTCGGTTCGATTTTATTTTATTATAAAATTAAAATCATGCAAACTAATATCGATTTTCAAAATTTAAAAGCAGATCTAACCAAATTAAATAATTATCAATTTTTTTTAACCAATTTGATTCGAATTACAGTTAAGTTTGATTTTTTTAGTCATAACCGTGGACATTCCTAAGAATCATTTAAGATGATAAACGGATAAAGATCTAATGCAATCCAAATTTACTCGGCTTAAACAGATCCAGCACGGATCATAATTCAATCCATATAATTTTCAGTAATTTTAATTATTTTATTTATTCTTTTCTGACAGTTAACTATCTAATCAAATTATTATTTTTCTTTATTGTGTCATTTTAAAGTATATAAAAAATATTTCTCATTAGACAATCTATATATTTTTTTTTAAAAAAAAAGACAACTCAATTTTTAATAAGCTACAATATGTTGAGTTGAAATAAATTGAACTAATAAATGAGTGATTTAATAACACATTCAGATTTATACGAATTGAACGGATCAAATTATTTCATTATTAAATAGATATTTAAAAATGATTTTTAAAAACTTAATTAAAATTTATAACAAAACACTAGCTAATAAAATAATATATAATCTTACTTTCTGCATATCCTATTTCCTAGGCATTTGGGTCAGATGAGAAAGTAAATTTTGAACATCGTCCCACCCGTTATAATAATATTGTCTTATTCTTTGGCTGTATCACAATTACGAGAAACAGCCAAAGTAGAAAAATACAAATAATAATAATAATAATGTTTTACCCCAAAGTCAAATATTTGCATTATTTTTTATTTTGACATCAAATAGACAACAATTAATTTAATTTAAAGAATATCAGCGGCATTCATTTTTTTTAATAATAATATTTTGTCCTTCTCAAGATTTGATCCGATTAGTTTAATTTTAAAAAATTGGATCGTGAAAAAGTAAAGTAAGCAAATACTTTTTTATATTCTAATATATTTATTGCGTTTTATTTTACGGTTAATTTCGTTTAATTTTTATAATAATATTTAAAAATATTACAAAAATAATTTTTCATATCAAATGATAGAAAATATGTTTTAAAATATTAGTTAAAAATATGTGTCATTTAACTCTAAACAACTCATAATGTAGAATATCGCAAAAACAACAAAAATTATTCTTAGGTCAATTTGGTCATTTAAGAGAAATTATTATTTGAAATCATAATATAAAATTAGAAAAAATGAAGTCAAAGCTTGTTTGAATATGCATATGGATTTTTAAGCTGTATTTAACAATCTTAATTTTTTTTATAAAAATTGTGAAAATTATCAATATTGTTCTAATTCCTTATGCACCAAATAAGCAAAGTTCATAATTTTTTTTGTTTATTATACTAAATATAACATATCAAATTGAAAAAATATTTTGATAAAAAAATTCATAAATCAATTTAAATTACATGTCAATTAAATTCTTAATAGATTGAACTGAATTGAATTAAAATATAGTAAACTCATAAATAAAAGAATTTTAATCAATTTATATTTAAAGATTCGAGTAAATTAAATTGATTGACCTTTATTTTAATACTCGCAATATAACGATTACCTTAAAAATATATGTAATTATTCATAAGAATATATATAACTTTAAAAAGACATGAATTTAAAGGTGGTAAATTAAATAAGAAAAGGACGTTTATGTCCCACAATATAGAATAAGAGAGACATTTTTATTGGAATATGAGCAAGTGGAAAAATTGTACGATTTTTTTTTCATAATGACTTTATTTTTTCCCATATTATCTTCGTCAAAATGGAAATTATTAATTAACGTATATCTAATTTGGAAATTAGAACTAATGATGAAGTAATTAAATTTCAAAATTGATCATCAGTTAAAAGCAATGGCATTATTGATATTTTGTAGCGAAAGAGTGGCATTTTCATCGCAACTGTCGATGCATCTGGTGGTAATATTAATTAAAGCTGCTTTCGCTTTATCTTTTTTGCTTTATTGGGCAACTTTTTTTTTGTTTTTGTTTTCTTCAAAATAGTTTTCTTTCTTTTTAGGAATAAGATATGATAATGTTCCTATCATTTTTAGTTACGTGATTTCAATTTATTGGAAATAATTAGATGTTAATATAGTAAACAAATGTATTACAATTGTTAAGAGATTAGGAGTCCGTTTGGATAGGCTTGAAAAAAATAACTTTTAAAAAGTATTTTTGAAAGTGCTGAAACTTATTTTTAAAATAAGCAGTTATGCGTTTGGATAAAAGTGTTGAAGTTAAAAAAAAGTTATTGATGTGTTTGACAAATAAGTGCTGATAAACAACTTTTTTAATTAAAATGTCTGAAATACCCTTAAAAGTTGTTAACATGATAAAAGTTGATTAATTCAATAATAATAATAATAATAATAATATCTAATAATAATAATAACAAATAATAATAATAATAATAATAAAATAATATGAAAATAATAATAATAATAATATATAATATATAATATATAATAATAATAAAGAATAATAAAATAAGTAATAATATATAATATATAATAATAAAGAATAATAAAATAATAATAATAATAATAAAATAATAAAATAATATATAATAATAAAAATAAAGAATAATAAAATAATAATAATAATAATAATAATTATAAGAATAATAAAATATTAATAATAATATATAATAATAATAATAACAATAATAATATATAATAATAATAATAAATAAAATATAATAAATAATAATAATAATAAGATAACAATATGAAAATAATAATAATAATAATAATAAATAAATAATAATAATAATATATAAAATAATCATAATAATAATAATAATAATATAATAATAATAATAAATAATAATAATAATAAAATAATATAAAATAATATAAAATAATATATAATATAATCATCATCATAATAATAAAGAATAATAAAATAAATAATAATAATAATGAAATATTAATAATACTAAACTAATAATAATTTATAATAATAATATTAATAATAATAATAGTATATAATACTACTACTACTAATAATAAATAGTAATAACATAAAATAATAATAAAATAATAAAATATTAATATACTAATAATTATAATAATAATAAAAATAAAAATAAAAGAAATAAGGGCAAAAAGGTAAAAATTTGATCAACTTAAAAGAGCTTATAAGCTAAAAAAAAGAAAAGCACCCTACCCCAGCTTTTAACTTTTGGCTTAAAATAAGTTTTTTTAACTTAAAATAAGTTATTTTGAGAATTGTTAAACAACTAAATAAGTCAAAAATCAGCTTTTAAATCAGTTTGACCAGCTTTTAAGCTGAGCCAAACATGCTCTAGGTTGATTTACTAAAAAGGAAAAGATTAATCTCTTATTTTATTTACTTGAGTTTGGAATCGACTCATATATAATAATTTAATTTAATTATAAAGGTTACTAATTAGAAACAAAGTGTTTTTTAAAGAGATAATTGTATAAAATGACAAACTAATAATATAAAACAAATATAGTAGTTACCTTTTGATTTATTTGTGTTTTATAGCAAATTGTTTGGCAGTCCCTCTCTCCTCATATTCTCGCTTGCCACTCTCCCTCGCTCGCTCGCCTCTGTCGCTTTATACAATCGAATTGTATAAATTGTGTTTCTAATTGTATATAATTGTATATAATTTCTCTCGATTTATTTGTGTTCCATAGCAAACTCTTTTGTCTTTCTCTCTTTCTCGTTTTATACAAATTCAAATTGTATATAATTTCTCTCTTTCTCATTTTATACAATTTGATTCAATTGTGTATTTTCTGCCCAAGTCTCTTTTGTCTTTCTCCCTTTCTCGTTTTATACAAATTCAAATTGTATATAATCATCTTATACACTTATAATTATACAATTCGTTTTATATTTTGTTTTATACAATTCTCTGTCCAAGTCTCTTTATTTTTCTCGTTTTATACAATTCGTTTTAATGTATATGTATAGCGAATTATACATATATATGTTTGCTATGGAGCGCAATTATACAAATTTTCCTATAACATACAAATATATATTCTATATTTACTATATGTGAAAGTTGCCTTTTTTAAATATATTTAATGAGTTAAAAATGATTATGTATTAATATTAAAATTATATGATGAGTTCTTTTTTATCTTTAAGTACTAGTTGGCTTTAAGTACTAGTTGGTGATAAAGATGTTATTTCTCTTCTTTTTCACTATCCAATCGTCACAAAAAGATATGATATATACTTCCCTTATTATTTCGATGCAAACTTGTGTTAAAAAATTGACTATGGACTTTTAATCTTACTATACTTTAAATATATATATATAAGTTATAATTTTATGTAATTAATTTTAAAAGAGAAGTAGTTGTGGGGAAATAAGACCACGTTTTGTTCTTTTAAAAAACATTTTAAAATGATATATAGCAAACACATTACGAATCAAAAAAAGGGAAACTTTAAAAGTAGAAGTTTAGTTCATACTATGGAAAGGGGTTATGCTTGAGTATCACCAATTTATTTATTTATTCGTTTTAGACTTCTTCATTGGGAGTTTAATATTTAAATTGAGACATGATTAAATTTATTTATATTACAATTTGAAAGTAAAATTGTTTTCTAATAAAAATAATTTTATATTCAATAAGATTTGAATTCAAAATTAAATAAGAATGAAAGAGTATTTGTAAGAGTTTTACAACTCCACTTCAATCCTATGTGTTTTTATTATTGTGTAATTATTAGTTATGAAAAAATCTATACATTTTTATGCATGATTTAATTATGCATGTAGTGATTTTTCCTTCTTCTCTATCATGCATAAAATAACACATAATTTCGTATTTATATTATCTATTGATTATGCAAATTTTTAAATTACAAACCAAATTTCCTATTAATTCTATATTACATAAATAATTTACCTATGAACCAACTATATTTTAACGCAAAAATTTATTACCTTTATAATTGTTATCTCCAACCAGCTAGTCATAAATGAAGGAATAACGAGGAATATGATTCTTATTCACATATTCTTTCTAAAATCAAACACATGAATTTCATCTTTAATTTTAACTCCACAAATTTTAAATAGCATGAAAAATTAATGACCAAATGCCTACTTTAAACTCATAATAAAATAGTAAATATTTATCGAGAACCTTTCGAACAAGTTTATATATGAAGACCTTTTTTTTTGAAAATGAATAAAAACAATAAGAATTAACGAGCTTTACAAAAAGAGTTTTAAGTTATTGATTTGAAATTAATTAATTTTTCCATAGCATTGAGTCAACTAAATAAAATTTACTGAAAATACTAAGAATTTAATTATTTTTCCTATGTATTTCTTCTTGTATATATTATTCTCTTTTCTCCTTTTTTTGATTTTGTAAACACTAAGAATTTAAGATGTTTGGACCAAAAATATGTACTTATAATAACTATTGAAAAAACATCAGTTATCTCTATTCTCTACATATGTTCATCATTATTTTTTTATTTATTTCAAAAACTTTTACGCAACAAATCATAAAGTATTATGAATAAAAAAAAAAAAAAGGACAAAAGTTTTTAAAAAATAAATAAAAATAATAACAAGTGTCAAAAATCATATGAACAGTATGGCCAGCAAGCAAAAACACATGATCAAGTACACCAGTATATCTTAATTCTTAGCCAATAACTTTAGATAGGGTTCTATAAATAACTTTTCATTTATTAAAATCAATTTATTTTACTTTACTTAAATTTAGTCCAAATAATTATTCGCGTACATATGTTCAATTTAGGGACCATCATTTAAATCATACTCACAATTAGTAAAAAGATTACGATTCTATTCTCTTCAAATAATGATTTTTATTATAATCATATATTAGAAATATTTTTGAATTAAATTATTAATCGAATGAATAATTTTTATTAGTAATGGTATTTGCGTAAATAAAGAGAAGATGAATGGCAGTAAGTATAAAAGCGTCAAATATTCTGAAACCTCACTATATTCTTTCCTTTACCTTATTTTTTGCTTTTCGGTGCTATACTATTCTTCTTCTTCTCCTTCTTCTTTTATGGGTTTTTTGCTTTTTTTCTTTACTTTAAACCTGTTTTGACCGTTGCTTTCTCTCTCTAACCCCCACAACGTCTCTCTGTTTTCTTCTTCTTTCTCTCTCGCACACAGTCACACACTTAGCATTCATCACAAACTCCCACTTGGATTGTTCTTTCTTCTTCATCTTCTTATTGCCAGGTACGGATTTTTCTTATCATGTACAATTCTTCATTTTGTTTGTTCAGAAAATGGGTTTGTTTGTTGTCAGGGAATGAGAAAATCATGATAGCAAGTTCAGTTTTTGTGTGAGTTTCGTTCATTTAACTTGTCTTCTTCTTCTTCTTCAAGATTTTAGCCCTTTTTTGTTAATTTAAAGGAAATGGTAACATTTTTGTGGGGTTCTTTATGATTATTCGAAGATTTTTGTGGCTAATTTGGGAAATGTTAAAATGGGTTGCTATTTTTTTTGTGATTTGTTAACTGAATATACTGAATCCAGTTGCTATTTTTGCTTTAATGTGTGAGGATGCATTGCGAATTTAGTTTTTAGTTCGTGGAATTAATGGGTGATTTTGATTATTTAATCTTCATACGTTTCCTTAAGAACCCTTCTTTTTCCTATTTTGGGTTCATCAGTTTTACTGGTTTGTGGAGTGTAGTAGTAAGCTGCTCAAAATCTTTGCTAAATTTGTTCTTATTTTTCGTAAATTGTTATTGCCCTTAATTATTGATGGGGTTTTTTAATATAAAAAATTCAACATTTTTACTGATATGATTTTGATCTCTTAGAGATGAAGCAATTCTATTTGTTAAGACCAAGATTGCAAGTGGTTTCAAGTTTTTCTTTATTCTTATGGCTTATTAACAAGGCAAAGAACCTAAATATGTCATTGTTTTCAATAATTTATGTATAGGATATCTTGTTGTTTCTTTCTTTCCTTGTTGGTTATATATCTTTTGATTCTATCTGAAAATGTAAATTCTGAAACTCGCTTTCTTGTTTTGAACAGTTTGCTGGTTTCCATATGAATCTGGTGACCATATTAAGAGGACTTAATCTCCTTTCCTGTTTTGATTCGGGACTGAAAAACTCTTAGGCTTTTAGAAGAGAAGAGAGATAAAAAGTTAATTTTGAGAGAGATGGGATGTTCTTCATCCAAGTTGGATGATGAAGAAGCTGTTCAACTTTGTAAAGATCGAAAGAAGTTTATCAAACAAGCAGTGGAACAGAGGATGCGATTTGCTTCTGGACACTTGGCTTATATCCATGCCATGGAAAGAGTTTCTGCTGCTCTTCGAGATTATGTTGAAGTCGATGAACCTCGTGAATTTTCGCTAGATTCTTTTAAAACTCCACCCTTTACACCTGTTAAGAAAGTAAGTCCTGGTTTCATCTCCATAGAACCAAAATCCTTTTCCATAACTCACTTGAAGCCTGAACCAAAACCCAAATCTACTATAAAAATAAATTATCTTAGGTCAGGTGGGAATCCTGCTGTTTCTGTTGAAGAAAGACCTCGGTCACCCGAAACAGTTAGAATCCAGGCTTACTCCCCAGTGCATCAATATGGGATGGATGGTTTCTTTTCTATGCAATCCTCACCGATGAACCCTTCGATTTTTCAATATTCCCCCAACAACAGGCCTAATTTGCCTCCCCCTTCACCACAAACATCACAGTGGGATTTTTTTTGGAATCCATTTTCTTCCCTTGATTATTATGGTTATCCTATGAGAAACAATAACCTTGAGCAGACAATTCTCGACGACGACAATGATGGGCTAAGACAAGTTAGGGAGCAAGAAGGAATTCCTGAACTAGAAGAGGAAACAGAGGTAGAAGAGACTGATCATGGAGAGGATGTGAAAGAGGATAGGACCAAAGGAGTTCACAGTTGTGATAAAGATGAAGTTATGGTGGAAGATGTCGACGACGATGACAATGATGATGATAGCGATGAAGAAGAAACCGACGATGAACATGAAAATGTTCCCCATATTCAAGAATTACTATCTAAGCCCAACCAAACCACAACAGTGGCAAAGACACAGAATGTAGGGCAACTCAGCAATAAGGAGACAGCAGTTGCTGATCCTGAAGCAAAAGAGGAAACACCTGGATTTACTGTTTATGTAAATAAAAGGCCTACAAGCATGTCAGAAGTTATTAAGGATCTTGAAAGTCAGTTTATGATTGCTTGTAATTCTGCTAAAGAGGTGTCAACTGTTTTAGAAGCTATCAGGGCTCAGTACTCATTGCAATCGAGTGATCAGTCAGGTAAGGTGTTTACATAAAATGCTTCACAACACTCTTCTGATTTTCTTGTTCTTCATGACTTTGCACCCTAAGTCAAATATGCATGCAGTGGAAGTAGCATTCACATTATTTTAGCTTGTTCAAGATCAAAGAGTTAGGTCCTTGCATGTTCCTAGTAGCATGGAAAATGCTAGTTTTTTTCTTGCTTCAAATCTGGACTTTTCTTTAAGGTCTATTGCCAAAAGTAACTGATATATTTCGGGAGAAATGGCAAGCTTCAAACCGTATACAGTTGCATTATTAGAAGAAACCAAGGTTCTTTGTGCAGGAACAATCTAATAAGAAGAGTATTTTATTCACTTTGAAGCTCAATGTTATTCCGAAATGATGTGCTTTCTATAGAAGTTTCTTTATTCCATTTTCTCATGCAAATGATATAGAAGTCAACTAGTAGCAGTTCCATTTTTTCTGTTATAAGAAGTGAGCAAATGCTTATTTTTCTGATTGTCATCAATTAATCCTAACACCTCCAGATTTGTCGTTCAAAGGATTATCGCCATGTTATTTGGTCAAAGTTTCAAAATATTTATGTTTGGATGCTTATCTTCTTATTTTATTTGCAGCGATGAAAATGTTGAATCCAGTAGCTCTGTTTCGCTCAGGATCATCAAGATCATCCTCGTCGAGATTTTTGATTAATCCTTCAACTTTAAGAGATGAGGGTTATCAGAGCAGTAGTGACTTATCCGATGAATCTAGCGTGCTCTCAAGCAGTCATCAATCAACCTTGGATAGATTATATGCCTGGGAGAAAAAACTATATGAGGAAGTCAGGGTATGCTTCTGTTTCTTAAAGAAAAAAATATAAATCAATTTCGACTAGTTTCTATCTAAAAATAGGACGAGACACTAAACTGTTAGAAAGAGAAGAATTCAAATATGACTCTTGAGCTGAGCAAGAAGAAGTATTATCACTGTTCATTCCAGAAATAACAGGAAAATGCAAGACATGCATGTATATATAAAATGAAAGGGGTTGCATGAATTCCATTTGATTTTACAACCTGCTGAAAGTAGAATGAATTCAAATGTGATTCTTGATTAAGAAGGATAATTATTATTGTTCATTCCAGAAACAGGATAATGCAAGACATGCATATATGGATAATACGGAATTATTGCTTAAAATTTCTTTAATTTGTCTGACCTCTGAACATGTTTCTCTTGAGTAACGTTTTCCTGTTAACCTAATTACTCTAAGATGTTGATTGTGAACATCAGTTATTCACTATTATATTTTTGATAGGCAGGTGAGCGGATCCGGCTAGCGTATGAGAAAAAAGTGGCTCAACTCAGAAATCTAGATGTGAATGGAGCAGACCCTTCGTCTGTGGATAAAACGAGAACAGCCATTAGGAATCTGGATACTCAGATAAAGGTTTCAATCCACTCTGTTGAATCTATCTCGAGAAGGATTGAAACTTTAAGGGATGAAGAATTGCAACCTCAGCTTTTAGAATTAGTGCAAGGGTATGTATATGATATCCCTCTTTACTGTTCTTCAGCTATCTATACTTGATAAACATTCCAGTTCTATGATTTATTTGCTCAAACTGTCATGTTCTTGAAGCTGCCCCCCCCCCCCCCCCACATATCCATACATACAAATGTACATATGTGCGGTTGTATCTACTCACATAATTTAATTGTATTTATATGTTATCAAAAAAGATTTGAAGGAGAAGAAGTTCCTTTAGTGATAGATTCAAGTAAGACTTTTACATTGATGTCTCAATTGAGAAAAAGTTAAACATTTTGCATTGTTTACAAGTTGTTATTAACACAAGATTGACAAAGAGCTCTATGTATTGATTCTTAGTTGTACTTAGTTGTCTATAGGGGTGGCAAATAGGCGGGTTGAGTCAGATATGGACATATAAAAAATGGGTTAGGAGAAAATGGATAAGTACATGACCCGCCCATATTTGATATGGATAAAAAATGGTTAAAAGTTATAACAGATTACAAACATTTCTTCTTTCTTTTTTTCTCTTTTTAGGGTTTGTTTGATATAAAGGGAGATATTTTCCACAGAGAGTTTGGAGTTGGATTCTAGATGGTGATTAGGGTTAGGAGTAAGGTCTCGAAACATGGTAGGGAATTGGGTTCGAGAGATCAGGTTTGGGTGTGAGGTCCTAGGTCAGGTTCGAGAGTTGAGTCTCGAATCAAGGTTGGAAGTTGGGGTCAGGATTTGGGTCCCATGTTGTGGTTGGGAGTTGGGTCACGGGTCAAGGTGAGGAGCTGGAGTCGGGTCCTAAATCAGTGTTAAGTAGTCGGGATGGGTCTGGGGTAGGAAGTTAAGGGTTATGTATAGGGTCGAGAGTTGAGGGTTTGGATCTCATGCCAAGGGTCGGGGTGAGGATTCTGGTCGTAGATAAGGGTCAGGAGTCGGGAGTCGAGGGTTAGATATAAGGTTGGGAGTTGAGGGTTAGGTATAGGGTCGAGAGTTGGGTATTTGATCTCATGCCAAGGTTGGGATAAGAATCCCAATTCGAGGTTGGAAATGAGTTACAGTTGGATGGATGTCGGGTCCTAAGTTCAGGTCGAGAGTTGGGTCCTAAATCGCCGTTAAGAGTTGATGAGGTGGGTCTTGGGTTGAGATTCGGGTCTAGGGTTTGGAGTTAGGTCCTGGCTAGCGAGTGGGGTTGGGATATTTGGTTTAGGGTCAAGAGTTGAGAAGAAGAGTTAGGTCTCGAGTGTTGGGTTGGGATTCAGGTCTGGGTCAAGAGTCGGGTAGTGAGGTCCCAAGTTGAGAGTCGAATCTCGACTCGAGGTTAGGATTTAGGTCTAGGGACAAGAGTCGGGTAGTGAGTACCAAGTTGAGAGTCGGATCTTGACTCGAGGTTGAGATTTGGTCTAGGGTCAAGAGTGGGGGAGTTAGGTCCTGGGTTGGGAGTTAGGTCACAACTCGGTGTTGTCTAGGGTCAAGAGTCGAGAGTGAGGTTGTCGAGTCAAAACTAAGGTTGGGATGTGGGTCTAGGGTTTAAAGTTAGGGAGTTAGGTCTTGGGTTGAAAGTCAAGTCTTAAATCGAGGGTGGGATCTGAGTTTAGAGTCTCTAAGGGTTCTCGGGTCTTAACTCAGGGTTTGAATTTGGGTATTAGGTCAAAGAGTATATGAGTTAGGTCCCGAGTCAAGAGTCAGGTTTCGACTCGTGGTTGGAATTCAACCTACAGGTCTAGGATCAAGAGTCAGGAGTTAGGTCCGGAGTTACGAGTCGGGGTTGTGATTTTGGTCTAGGGTCAAGGGTTAGAGAATCAGGTACCACAGGTCAAGAGTTGGGTCTCAACTCAAGCTTGGGGTTTGGTCTAGGGCTAGGAGTTGGGGGTTTGGTCTAGTCGGGGTTGGGATTTCGATCTTGGGTCAGGAGTTGGAGAATTAGGTACCACGTCGAGAGTTGGATCTCGACTCAAGCTTGGGGTTTGGTCTAAGGCTGGAGTTGGGGAGTTAGGTCTTGGGTCTTGACTTGGGGGTTGAGATTCGAGTCTAGGGTGTGAGTTAATGAGTTATGTCCTGGGTTGAGAGTTGGGGAGTTGGGTCCTGGGTTAAGAGTTGGTTATCGACTTTGGGTTGGAATTCAAGTCTATGGTAAGGGAGTTAGGTCTCGGGTCGGGTCTCAAGTCGTAGTTGAGATTTGGGAGCTAGGTCCCTGGATCGAGTCTCAACTTGCGGTTGGGATACAAGTCCTAGGTCCGGGTTCGATCTAGTATTGAGTCTTAATTCTGGGTTGGGATTCGGGTCCCAAGTTAGGGAGTTAGGTCTTAGGTCAAGAGTTGGGTCTCATCTCTGGGTTGGGATTCGTATCCCAGGTCAGGGAGTTAGGTCATGGGTTGGGAGTTGGGGAGTTAAGTTTTGGGTTAAGAGTTGGGTCTCAACTATGGGTTCGAGATTGGGGTCTATGGTCAAGAGTTGGGTCTCAAGTCTAGGTTGGGTTTTGGGTCTATGGTCAGGAGTCGGGTCTCAAGTCGTGGTCGAGATTTGGAGCTAGGTCCTGAATCGGGTCTCAACTTGGGGTCAGGATTCGGAGCCCAGGTCAAGGTTCAATCTAGTGTTGGGTCTCGACTCTGGGTTGGGATTCGGATCTAGATTAGGGAGTTAGGTCCCCGGTCGGTTCTGAAGTACTGGTTGAGATTCAGGAGCTAGGTCCTGTATCAGGTCTTAACTTGGACTCGGGATTCGGGTCCCAGGTCAGGATTTGGTTTGGTTTTGGGTGTCTAGTCCAGAATTTAGGTCGGGAGACATGTCCTGTATTGGGGTCGTAGCTGGGTGTTGTGTACTCGTTTTGGGGTGGTGAGGTTGAAAAAGTTTTTAAAGAAATATTTTACTTTATATACAGAAGTCATTTTTCTTTCATTAGAGAAAAGTAATTCCATTTTTAAAATATTTTTCAAAACATTTCAATCAACCAAATATGATAAAATTGAACAAAGAAATTTATGAAATGCTTTCCTTCATACCAAACACACCCTTAATAATTATATTTTTTTGAGGTTACTACGCCCTTCCATACTTTACAGGAGTGCAATTGGTGGATACCACGGGTTTCCTTGTTTTATGATGTAAATAATATGAGTTGAGACATATATGACCAACTTCTCAAATGATCGGACATCTGAGTTGAGGGAATAACTATAAATTTTATCCATTTGATTTTAATCCACCCCTAGCTGTCTACTAGAATTATTTACAGCATATCAGATATGTTTATTTCTTTCATATCAAATTTTCCAGAAGGATCCCTAAGGTCTTGGTTTTTGCACATTTAGTTATTTAGAGCTTTCGAGACTCTGTTCTTTTGACGTCTCCCAACTTTCTCAATTTGGTTCGGTTAGTCAATTGTTGGAGCTAAACTTTGACATCAATATAGTTGCTAATTAAAATTCAATGATCGAAGTTAGGTTTCTTCTGCTATCAAATGTTATTTGCTGCTATGTACTAAAAACTTACAACATAGCTCCTTTGATGACAGGTTAGGAAGAATGTGGAAGGTTATGACAGAGTGCCACCAAATGCAAAAGCATACTCTAGATGAAGCCAAGCTCTTACTAGCTGGCACACCTTCAAAGAAATCTGGAATAAGGAAGTACACAGTCATGTCACCTTCTGAGCCTCATAGGCTAGCCCGTTCTGCTGCTAACCTTGAGACGGAGCTCAGAAATTGGAGAGCCTGTTTCGAGTCATGGATCGTTTCTCAACGATCGTATTTGCATGCTTTAGCAGGCTGGCTTTTGCGCTGTGCTCGTTCAGATTCTGACGCATCAAAATTTCCCTTCTCTCCTCGTCGTTCCACGGGAGCTCCACCAATATTCAGCGTTTGCATTCAGTGGTCCAGGTTATTAGACTCCATCCGGGAGACACCAGTGCTTGAAGGACTAGATTTTTTTGCAGCAGGAGTAGGTTCACTCTATGCACAGCAACTAAAGGAAGATTCCCGCCGGACTCCTGGTGGGTCAAAGAGTCTCGGTGGAGAATCTGATGGGAACAACATGGATATCGTGGAAGTTGGACAGCTTGATGAGGACATAATGACAGCAGAAAAGATGGCAGAGGTTGCCATTAGAGTGCTATGTGCAGGAATGTCAGTTGCTTTGAGCTCACTGACAGAGTTTGCCATAGCTTCAGCTGATGGATATACTGATTTGGTAAAGAATTGTGAGAATATCAAACAGCCACAAAATGCAGTGTAATTTTTACATTAAAATATATTAGGTTAGGTAGGAAGGAATGCAATGTAAATTATATGTTGTGAGTAACTTGAGCCATAGAGGTGCCTTATTCCAATCTGGGCTACTGGATTATGCAGAATACAGAAGGAATAGAAAGCTATATAGAGGTGCCTTGATATATCTATATATATTAGTTTCAACCTGAGCTTCTGATTTATGCAGAACACAGAAGGAATAGAAAATGTAAGTTGCTTTATATTAATCAAGCAATATGATTCATGGGTTGGCTTTGCCATTTAAGTATTTCAAGTGTGGTGAAGTTGAGGTTGCAACAGGATGGCCCTTGACTTGTTCAATCAAATAAACGAAAAGTATTTGGTATCTTTGGGCTTGTTTTCTGCTATGTTGACTGATAGTCTTGAGCCACTGACGAAAAACTGAGAAAATCGCCTAATTTCTTTAAATTGGCTCCTAAGGGTCAAG
Organism: Solanum sitiens; assembly: GCA_016801875.1. Classification (NCBI taxonomy): domain Eukaryota; kingdom Viridiplantae; phylum Streptophyta; class Magnoliopsida; order Solanales; family Solanaceae; genus Solanum; species Solanum sitiens. Next base: position 521,138 of record JABWTJ010000271.1, on the reverse strand, counting down.
AACATATCGTGAATCATGGTGAGACTATGTATTGCTCCCCAAACCCCCCTATGGGGGTTCATAAAGATTTTGCAAAAATATCGATCAGAAGTTAATCACCAAAATATTTTGCTCCACATGCTATTTTCCCAACTCCCTACGGAGTGTTTGGTTTAACAAAAAAAAAAGAAAACTTTTGTAAGTCGTATCACCAAAATATTCATCGGTTAACAGATACGAAAAATTAAAAAAGTCGCTTAATTCCTATAAAATGACTCCTAAATGCTCAAAATATGTCCGGAAAATGGCCTGGCTTCACGTACTTTTCCCAAACTTCCTACGGACGAATCGTAAAGGTTTTAAATTTTTTTTAACCTGAAGTCATATCATCAAAATATTCATGAGCTAAAAAACATACAAAAAACTGCAAAAATTTTCTAAAGACATACTACTCTCCCCCAACTTCCTAAAGAGGATTTTGTAAAGCTTTTGCAAAAAAAAAAAGAAAGATTGGTAGTCATATGAGCATTTACTTATGGGATAACACACATAAAACTGAAAAGATGGCCTAATTTCTTAAATTAGCCTCTAAATTCCAAAAATATGTCATGGATCATGGTGAGACATTTGATATTTAGGAAATACATTGAAATTGAGGAGCGTGGAACATGTAGCAGAGACGAACCAAGTTATGTTGTACATTGAAAGGAAAAGGAATGTGGTCGAATAGTTCGTTTGGTATGAGGTATAAAACACTGCAGTATTAATCATTGTATTCGATATCTCTATGTTCTTTATGTTGAACTCAATTCACTACATTATAAACCGTGTATAATATGTCCGTGAACCAAGAAACCTATCGAGATCCATAAGTATCATGACAAGCTGAAATTTCATATAACATTTCCAGAACTCAGGGCTCTGATAGAACAACTTTTGTGTATGATCAAATTTCATACTACAGAAGCAATTCTATAGCAAAAGCAGCATCGACAACTATTTTGAACATAATACGCTTGTATAGTGTTAAATATATCAAGCCTGACTAAGTTTAGAACACTCAGGGCATTGAAAGTGTCCTCTAGCTCGACATTTCATACAAGAAGAAGAGGATCCTACTTTCGATTTATCCTCCAAAAGAATGAAATTGAATGGTCCGCCTTTAATTGTACCAGATCCTTTGCAGCTTGAACATGCTATCAGTCTTAAATCTCCACATTTTTTGCACATTCCCAGTGAACTGCTCATACCAAAAAAAAAAAACAATACTATATGCATTATGTATCAACACTCAAAACCAAAAGAAAAGCTGGATTCTTGATGATCAATAAGAGCTATGAAATTATATTGTATGCACGAATATGAAATATTCAAAACTCGGTGAATAACTGGTCTGTCCTTCTATCGTTCTCCCCTTAAATGTTGCTCCCTCTGTTTCAAAATAAGTTTGTAATATTACTATTGTTCTTCCAATTTTACCCTTTTTCATGATCATGAAACTACTTTTAAGACCTACATCTTTTTCAAGATAGGTTAGTAAATAGTAGTACATTTTATAGTTGTTTTCTTAAAATGTATGCTCAAACTAAAAACATCACTTATTTTGAAATGAAGGGAAGGGATTAATATTAGTTTTTTGTCAGGATTTGAACCCATGACATGTGCTTAATCCACACAGTAGCATAGCTACAACCATTATTGGACACCCTTCTATATTTAATGGATATATATTTAAAGTTGAACACCTTTAACAATTAACAAAAGTATACATTTGGCGAGTTTCAGGTTCTAACCCCAGGTAACACAACAATTTTTTGTTTTGTTTTAACCATCACATAAAATAATTTCTGGCTTCGTCACTGAATCCACGCATTAGGTAATTTGGAGTACTATTAATGTGTAAAAATTCAATCTTTGGTAATAATTTACTTAAATCCTAATTCATTTACATGGATTAAATAACAAGGCAAAACCCAAAAAGGAAAAAAAAAACAAGAAATAAGTAGTTATATTGCATAGTACCTGCGTTGAGAAGTAGAGATGAAGGAATCAATTTTGGGAGCATAAATGGTGGCAGCAAGTAATAAACCACCCACTCCAAATCCTGCTATTTCACTTGCTGTTATGTGTTCAAACATTTTCCCCCTTTTTTTTTCCCTGCTAAATTAATGTTTACAAATTTGCATAAATAGAAAGAGATGATATGTTTAGGAAAAGAATGCAATACTCTCTTATCTCAATTATTGGATAAGATATGTGGGGTTATTTTGTTTTGCAATTTTTTTTGAAAAAAAAACTTAAATTTGGAGCAAAGAGATCTAGGACAAAGGGAAAAAAAGTGAACCAATGTGCTACCAATTGATGTGGAGTTTGGATTCCATGATTAATCGATATATTCAACGTAATTTCAAAAATGAGATCTGAGAAGAGTTATTTCTATCTTTATAGGATAAAGATGTTTTTGATAGACATCCAACTTAAAAGAAGAATTATTGAGAAAATGATTGAAAAAAAAGAAAAAAGATGACAACAAGATATCAAGATACAAAATAAATAAAGCAATAAATAGTAAAAACAAATTAAAAATACGAACTATGTGATTATTAAATACTACTACTAATAAGGAGAAAAAGTTATGGGCTTAGCCTTCTACCTCTCCCACCTAAGCTAGCTCCTAACTTCTAACCTAATATTCAAACCTCATATCTTCCTATTTAAGATCGTGCCTTCAATGACTGAAGTTGTATTATATCTTATCTAATCATATATTATTCTACTCCCGTTCTTTTTTGACATGCCTCTAAAAAAAAATTTGATGACCGTGGTGTCAGAGTCAGCATTCGCGCTCCTCGACTAATTATTCTATGGATACCTCTTAAAAGTTGATAACTATGGTGTCAGAGCCAACTTTCACGCATGCACCTCGACTCAATTCACGTGATACCTCTATCTCTTCTAGCTTCTACTATAGTCAACTTCTCACACATGCTAACCAGTGCAAAGTATCCTTATATTCACTACATATATGTATCCTTATATTCACTACATATATCTTTCTAAATGTAGGCGCATTGTTGTCTTGTTAACTCTCTGCTCTATATAATATAATATCTAATCTAACCATCATTTTATAGAAATTACTCTTAAATCTTCACGACACATTATATTTATTAATTATAGCGCTAACATTTTATTTAATTTCTCGACACTAATAAATAAAACACTAGAGATATTCATTAAAGTTTTCTATTTAATTGGTCATTGAAAATTATTTATCAATTTTTTGTTTATAAACTTGTATCTGATAAATATATGTAAGCTGATTAAGTTAAATTCGTATCGAAAAATTTCACTTTAAATATAAGGATATCTTGTCAAAGAAATTTATTTCAATTTTAAATCTCTAAATAAAATTTTATTTCAGAATTCCAATTATGTTAAGTCGACATGATACCCTACCTTTAGTTATATCTTGTCGTGACTCGATCATTCTTTCACTCATGCAAATAAGATAATTAGATATATTTTTTAAGAATCTTAGAAGACTAGCAAATTTATTCACTTAATCTGGATGAACGAAGAAGGCCAATTTGCTCTTGAACAGAGTTGGTCTGCTGATAAGAAAATGGAGTTAGATTCGGCCAAGAGTAACCTTGAAAAACTTCTGCTTTACTAAGAAAGATAGAGAATAAGCACCTTGAGCTATATTAGTCAAAGTAAATATATTATTAAAATTAAGCGGTGAAGTAAAAAATATAAAAAGCTATGTTAAAAGTGATATCCGAACTCAGGTTCAGTAATATTAAAAGAGCCTTAAGCACTTATTCAAGAGTTTGTGAACCGTTAAATCATTTGTTTATTAAGTGATTTATGTTAATTTTATACAAATTCAAATAATTTATACATAAAATATATATATATTTCAAGACGAGATTAGATGAGCTATATTAGTCAAAGTAAATATATTATTAAAATTAAGCGGTGAAGTAAAAAATATAAAAAGATATGTTAAAAGTGATATTCGAACTCAGGCTCAGTAATATTAAAAGAGACTTAAGCACTTATTCAAGAGTTTGTGAACCGTTAAATCATTTGTTTATTAAGTGATTCATGTTAATCTTATACAAATCTTAAATAATTTATAGATAAATATATATATATATTTTAAGACGAGATTAATGAGTTTTCGAGTCTCTGCATGGTCTAGCCCTGATTAACATTTTCTCAATTTCCCAATATCAACTTGCAATCCAAAAATGAGAAAAATATCATACAAGTTTTTCAATTTCGTCTGTATGCGGTATGTGGCGGAGCTACAATTGTCCAAAAGAAATTGATTGACATTGTCACTATCACTTTGGAAAATTATGAGTGGTTGAAATTCATTATACATGGAGTATATATATATTATTTGTTGATGTGTTTACCTTTTTTTATATTTTAAATATAAATGTAATTACTGAAAATACTGATAGTCTAATAACCACTAATTAATCTAACGCTTTGACCTCACTTCTCTCAAATTTTAAATTTATGGTACGCATATAATCCATGTACTAAAACATGAAATTTAGTACTAATTTATTTCATCAGTTCAAAGTAATGAACTTCTTATTTCATATTTTTCGTTTTTCATTCAAGGTGATGTCTTTAGTCGCTTTTGTTAGGAAGTGTTTTACCCTAAAATGGAATTTTATAACATGAAATTCAAATTTAGTCGATCTTCAATATAGACACTAGACACAGAAAATGAAATAAAAAATAAAGAAAAACATACTCAGCACTGGTTTTATTTTTTAAAAAAGTAAACAATAATTATGTTTCAATCTAGTTTCAAAGGTCATTATGTAAACAAGTAGTTTAGTACAAGGGATAAGAGATAATAATTCTGAAACAAATGCAGGATTATCAATCTTTCATTTGGTTAGAGAGCTGGTATTAGTTAGCTTTGGGATTATTCATCTCACCATCAATTCTATAATGATGGATTAATATAACTAATCACATAAGATACATCCCAATCCCTGAAAAAACATTGTTTATTTCGTCTCTCATACCAAACGACCCCTTGAGCAAATATTACACTTAGGGGTAAAAAAAGGAACACCACTGAGAAATATGTTGGTAAAATATCATCAAGGTACAAATCAATTTTTCACAAGCATAAAACTTCATTAATTAGCCCAAATTTTACATATTACATACTACTAATTACTTCACTTTCCGGGTACAAAGTTTGTGGCGAAAGCCCAAGCGTTGTTAGCCACTGGGTCATTAATGTGGTCAGAGAGGTTCTCAATTGGACCCTTTCCCGTAACAATAGCTTGAACAAAGAATCCAAACATAGAGAACATAGCCAAACGTCCATTCTTAATTTCCTTCACCTTCAATTCAGCAAAAGCCTCAGGATCATCAGCAAGACCTAGTGGGTCAAAGGCACCTCCTGGATAGATCTTGTCAAGACCCTCACCAAGTGGACCTCCACCAACTCTGTATCCTTCAACAAACCCCATAAGAACAACTTGGCAAGCCCAAATAGCAAGAATGCTTTGAGCATGGACAAGGTTTGGGTTTCCAAGGTAGTCAAGTCCGCCTTCGGAGAAAATCTGAGATCCAGCTTTGAACCAAACAGCTTCACCGAATTTAACACCGTTCTTTGAAAGGATTTCGGGGAAAACACAACCTAAAGCACCAAGCATAGCCCAACGGCAATGAATCACCTCAAGCTCACGGTTTCTAGCAAATGTCTCGGGGTCAGCTGAAAGTCCAGCAGTGTCCCATCCGTAATCACCGGGGAATTCCCCAGTTAAGTATGATGGTGTTTGCTCAGAAAATGGGCCCAAGTACTTAGGACGGTCTTCTCCGTAAGAAATACCAGATGCTTTGAGGAGCGCTTTTAACAGTACGTCTCATGGTAATACGGCCTTCACCGAAGTTGCCAACTTTCCTAACAAATTCATTTTGAGATTTACCAACTGCTTGACCAACAAAGGCTGATTGTTGAATTGCAGAAGTGGCCATTTTTTATATTTTCTTATTTTGAATTTGCTGAAGCTTTTTTGTTTCTTTTTTTTCTGATGATATGAAAAGAAGGAGAAGTGGGGTTATATATATGCAAATTAATGGATTTTTGAGGATTACAAGATGTACAACTAAGCAATTGTTGATTGGTTATGGTATAGTATTTGGATTTCAATTATGACTTATAGAGGCCTCTGTTCTGCCACGTGGAGTTGAGATATCTGTTGGGTGAGATTTTCTTTCGGTTTCAGATATGCAGCCACTGAATAATTTTATACGGTGAGACATACTAATTAATCTAACCGTCTCATTTTATGTGACACAATATTTAATTTTAAATTTTAGAAACTAAAATAATCTTTAGCTATTCGTATAGTTATAAATTATTTTATCATAGGTAAAAGAATTTTCAAATTATAATTGGATAATATTCTTTTTGGATAAATGAAAAATAAAAAAATATCAAGTAAAATAAAACCAAGTAAAAGAATCTTTCACAAATGTACCGTTTTACAAAGGACCCAACAATATTCCAACTCAGCAAATGAAATTATTTTATGTGGGTGATAATATTGAAGGGCAAAAATGAATCAATGTTATACTAACGGCTAGAATATTTTGGGACAAAAATCGAACAGAAAGCAAAAATAATAATAATCAATTAACTGAATAGATTAATAAAAAAAACTTCTTAAATCGTTGTTATTTTTTCGATTTTTCGCATCTATATTATTGGGTAGTATTCACGACTCATATCGAGTGTGAAAAAACTTTTTTCTATTTGAAGAAAGGCTGCTCTCCTTTGCTGTAACAATATACAAACAACACACAATCTAACATAAAATACACTGTTTTCTTTTGAAAGAATCAGTATAACTCTCTGAAACTCATATGCCTGACTAATAGTTGCGACTTGTCATCATCAAAGCGAAAAAAACATAAAAGTTTTTTAAAAAAAGAAAACCATAAAGCACATTTTAACTAAATTTACAAGGCAAAATCTCCCCTGCTTGGTGACTTAGAACTCATAAGAACCCAATGTTCCGGCAGTGCTCATCAATCATTCTAAACAAACTTTGTTTGACACCACCACGCACTCACCATATATTGATTTAACTTCAACGAGCACTGATAAAGAAACATGACTGCCATATGCAATTTCATCCATCGGTGTTAAAGAACTGCAGATCAAACTGCTCAACGCTCAAGCGGTTAAAGAAACATTACGATCATGCAGGGTTAGCTTAAACTTCCCACAATCATTCAGAATACTAGGGCAATTACTCCATTGGGGTAGGTCCCTCCTCTTCCACAATACTAATGGTATCGGAATGAACATTTCCTAGCATAACTGATGTGAGCATTAACTTGCCGGCGTCAGGATAATCCTTGTGCTGCATCAGTATTGTTTCCACAGAGGAACCCATGTTATTTAAAGTCACTTGCTTGGAATTTTCTAGCCTCAGTGGCAGCACTTGCTGGAAATTGCCCTCAAAAGTTTCAGCTTTGAGGCCATAGCACCTGCTGGAAGCCTGGAAAAGAATGGTGTCTTTTAGAATGCTCAAAGTCTCCTCATCACCCCACCCCTCATCTACTGATGCTTGATACAGCCTCTCCCAGTCGTCCTGATTGGAGGCATTTCTCCAGCAGTCCTCCAAGAGGCTTGCATTAGACTTGATAAAAGAGGAGCTGGTCCATGCAAAAATGTCAAAAACTCTCAACGAAAGCTCCCTATCCTGAGTTTTCAGGCACAATTCAATAAGGTCCACTGGAGGAAGAAGCTGCTGGCTTATATTTTGCATTTCATCGTCCGGAAGGAGTTTCATTATTTCTTCCTGCGAGAGAAGTAAAATTGAAAATAAGAGACGCCTGCACATACGCACACACATACAAAGAACATGTGATCAAGCACAACGGATATGGATAATAGAGGGGCCCAAATGGTGTGGCTTAGTGTTCAATAAATTGGGTAGACACCTTGGAGGCCACGACTCAAATTCCAACACACAGCAAAACAATATTAAGTGATTTCTTTCCCATCTGCCTAAGTCTTTGGTAGGTAAAATTATCTGGTGCATGTGCTAATGAGAGGCTATGTTGCTGGGTGTGTGACGGATTCTACAAAAGTGTATATTGAAGAATCCGACATGGATGCTGCATCATTTTTGAAAAGTGCGAGCAACATAGGTGAGAGGTACCAGGTAATCGATGGAATAGTTGAGGCGTGCGCAAACTGCCCGAACAACACCATACTTTAAAAAGAATATAGTTAACAGAGATGGAGAGAACAGGAGGATATTCATCTATCAGAGTTCCCTCACCACAATGACCAGCCGGACCAGTAAAAGAAAATAACAGAAAACAACAATAACAAAAACGGAAAGTGGGGCACTGACTGGTTGCATTTGCCTGGATGGGGCACTAAATTTGGCTTCTTCAACCACAGAACTAAAACAAACCTCTCATTTCCTATTAGCTTTTCATATATTTCTTCTAGAAAAGCTGTCTCTGGCTGAGAACAGCCTAACAGTAATATATCACATTTTCATATCAAGAGATAGATGGACCATATTAAGGGTAACAACCCACAAGATAGCAAGGTAGAATTTGATAATCTCTGCTAGTATTAAGGCTAATGTCCTAATAACTTGTATGTTTCTCATTGTACATCTTCTCTTCACCGACTTATACTGAGGTGACACAGAAATCCCCAGCTCCAATAACCCAATAAGCAAAAAACTAAAATGATACCTGCAAGTTCAGAATCTTTAAATCAGCCTCTATGCGCTTCACCTTTGATTCAAAATTAGCACTTCTTCCTATCAAGAGATGAAGTAAACATAAGTTGTCACCAGTAAGAAGCATAAAAGCAATATGAATATGATAAACTGAAACATGAAATTTGCTAAATTCTAAAGGTCCCAAGTCCAAAAGATGTGGAAAAATGAACAACATGAAGATTCAATAAGCTCAAATAATTATAACAAATCTGGTGAAAAACTGATATAATGAGAATAAATCAGCCATTTTTACTATTTGAAAATTTTAATCGAACTTCATAAAAAACTTCTCTAAATTTCTTGATTTAAATAGCTAAAGGAAAGAATACCCGCCAATGCAGCTACTTTCGAGAGATTCAGAAGCCGCCTTCTTTTCACCAAACTTGTTTTTATGGTGGTGCCAAATGAGTCGGTTTCAGTATCCATAGCGGAGCTATCATTTGGTGAAAGAGACAAAACATGTAGAGTTTCAGAAGCTTCAGAAAATTGATGAAGGAATATTTCATGAAGCCAAAGGAGATCCTGATGCTGTTTCAAAAATATTGCTAGGTCTTCCTGAAATTCCTCCCCAAGTCTCATAAGCTTAGAGAACTGTCTGCTGTCATACAGTTGTTGAAACACAAAGTAACTAAAGCCTCGTTTAGGTCCCATGCTGTCATGCTACACAAGAAAAGGCTTTTTAAACAGAAGTAGGGAAACAGCTAAAGAAGCATGTGATCTACAATCAGCTTTAACTAAGACAAAGAGAACAAGCAAAACACACACAGAACAGATAAATATTTACCATAAGATTTTTAAGTAGGTCAGTATTATTGAGATTACAGCATATACTCCATAGAGTTTTGTAAGCTTCGTGTCTTTTTGCAAGAGACAACAAGGCTGAGGAAAGCTTTCCAAAAATCTCTAGCTTTTGCTCCTCAGCTGCTTCACCCAAATCCTGCATGGATGAATATGTTTGAGCAAAAAAAATGACTGGGATAAGACTCTATGCCATATTCCTTTTTAAGAATATCTTATTCTTAGGTGAATCCTTTTATTACATCTACGGAAACTAACAGACAAGTCCAGGGGAGAAAAAAAGGACCTACTGCATTTTCTCTCTCTCTCTTTTTTTTCTCCTTTTTTGCTGGGATATCTTCAAGTACATAAATCAAATCTTCCAAGAGAAATGAATAAGAGGTAAGGAGAGATCAACCTGCAGTTTGCCTTCAACGAAATCTTTCACTTGCTGGTAAAGACATTCCAAGAGGTCATCTCTTCTATTACAGTACTCCTCTAACAGACTTTTGTGTCCTTCTCCACGCTCAACTTTCGCACAGATAGCACCAGAATATGCTTCCAAAAGTACATCAGATAGAGCTTCAAGGTGTGAATGAAAATCTAATTTAACGGTATCATCCAGGGAATTATTTTCCTTCACCAGTTGAAGCATAAAATATGCAAGGCTCCAGAGCCCGTTCCGCACCTTTTCTTGACAAGTCCATGGTGTCAAGCCCTCAGACGGTGGATACCAAAGGTGATTTTCGTTTCTACAAGTCATGGCTGTGCGAAGCAAAGTCACACAGGCACTGGAGAGTTCACATGCTCTTTGGAATAGAACAGAAACTGTCATCTTTTCACTGATAATGTAATCGAGGTCTCTCTCTAAGCAATAAAAAAATTCGTCGAGGTCTGAGACCTTACTGCAGAAAACTTCAGCATTATCCCTATCCATCAAAAGAACTGTTCTTCGGCGAGCTCTTTCGCCTACCAATTGGATGACATCCCAGAGGGAACCAGAAATCGACATCTCAGTAGTTGAATAAGAGCCAGCTCCTGAGGCACGGTTCTGATTGAGCACATTCTGCAACTCTCTCAATTGGATCATGCCAGCAAGTTTTTCACCATGTTCCATGATAATATGCAAAGCATGCCCTGTCACAGATTGTAAAACTCTTAGGCCCATGATTTCTAAGAGAAAAAAATGCATTAGCATATAAGGAGCACAGAAAAGCATGTGGACAATATGCTTTTGCAGTCATTAACTTATGCTGTTGCACTAAAATGATTTAAGATAAGCAAATAGCATCCTGGCAATAACTACTTATTTATCATAGTAAGGACTGTAATCAATCATCTAATTAGACCATTCAAGGAATATTGGAAGCTAGATAGTCTGACTTGCTTCAGCAGAACCTGTGATGTCCATTGTCCATTGGTACCGATGGCAACGGGACAGGTTTGACCATATGCCGAGCGGGGCAGGACTGGCTGATACATCTTTTTGAATATCTAATTTGCAGGTGAAGCTACTGGGCATAGAAATGTTGCTGCACTTGAGGTAATATAAATCTACTGATTTATACCATTCATTTCTATGTGCATTACATATAATGTTTTATTTTGCTATATATACAGATTTTATCCTCTAAATCTTCTCGACTAGTCTTTTGAACATGTATTTGTGAGCCATGAAGCATTAACTAATCTTTTGATTGTAAATGATTTTTTTTTTCTGTTGAACTTAACCAAGGACTAACTATTGGTAAGAATAATAAAGTGGATATTATCTTAATATGTGTACCAGTGTGTATATAGTTCCATAAAAATTACTTTTGTCTTACCAAATACACTTAGTTCAACCACACTTGGAGGCCTAAGAGGAAGAAGCAAATATAATATGGCAAAGAGGTCATACTCTGTCTAGAACATAGTTCTTCATGGCACTTGGATAAAGCCAGGAATTGAAGGTATCTTTTATGCTTTTGCTGCTTCTCCAAAAGTTGCGAGGACACGACAGACGAAGTCACAATCTCAGCACCTCTGGTGGTTGTCCAATGTTTTGCAAGGGTATCCACAATTGATTTGCTTGTCCTTGCAAAAACATTTGTTTCGCCCTCTCTTTCAAATGCCCCTGACGTCTTCAGTTTATCGAAAGCACCATCCGCATGCCCAGATAAAAGAAAATCATGGAAAAGCTGATTTAGTAAAGCTTCAGATTCTTCATCTTGAGCATTTCGACGTGCAATTCCAGTTAGCCCAGGCCTTTGCTTATCTCCAGCATCCCATGCTTCTGAAGTCGCCCTTCTTGGAGCAATATTACCTGCAAAAGATAAATTTTTCCTCTCTTCCAGAGATGACCTCTCATTAGAGCTTCCTTTACGCGACAAACTTCGCTCCGGTGGTTCAACTCCACCAAGTAAAACTGCCCTCTCAGGTATAGCCCAAACTCCAGCTTTTTCAGTTAGAACAGCCCAAGCGCCATCCTCGCCATCATCTGAAGGGAAAACTGATGCATCAAGAACCCTTCCAGCATCATATGGAAGATCAAATTGATAAAGACGGGTAGAATTTCTCCAGTAATGTGAGACAGTTGCAGTGCCATCACCAGAAAGTATGATCACTGAACCGGCTGGCTTACCCCCAACCTTCAATCTCATAGAGAATAAAAACTCTTCATCCTCAAGTCTAGCTTTAGGAATTATCACTTGGATAGGAGCCTTTTTCTCTAAAATCCTTTCATGTGGCAGCACAGATTCTGAGGAGACATTCACTCCAGATTTATATTGCATGGTTAGAAGTGAATACTCAGTGTAGCTTGAACTGGTGATCCGATCCTTGCAAAAAATTGCAATGAGAATAGTAATAACCTTGCCATCATTATCAATCTGCAAATCCAGAGGCCAAATACGCTTCTGCCCTGCCAGATCCTTCTGGATACCCAGATCACCATCAGTGCCAACGATTTCATGAGTCCAGATCTTAGAAACATCGAAAGAGGGAGAAAGTTCAATAGCAAAACATTGTATTTCATGATCTGTCAATAAAAGAAACTGTCTGTTGGACTTGTCCAAAGAATGGGAACGAGACTGCCAAACCAGTAACCTAGGGTAACCCCTGCCTCCAAAGAACTGTCCACCATCATTTCCTTGAGAGTTCTTACTTAACATGTCCTCATACATCTTTCTGCGCTGAATACCACTGGGGCTACAGACAAATTGCCAAAGTTCGCCATTAGAACTACACGCAAGAGCAACAGAGGCATGATTGTGATGAGCCTCGGGGACCGCACAAGCAATCAAACAGTTGAGAGAATTTGAACGAGTAACACCGCTCCCAGGTTTATTCTGCTGCCGCAACTTGGTTCGGGTGCCCTTCACATCAGAAGAAGAAGAACTCACCTCAGACTCCTCGGGAAAACTTACTACTGGTTCATTCCTAGTTGCAGAGTAGATATCTGGCCAGTATACGAGATTTCGAGTTCTCCGATTACAAGCAACAATACCAGCGGAACTGCACTGTGGGGAAACTTTATTGGTATTCCTATCCCAATTGATGAGACAAACAAACCAATCATTAGAAGATTTTCCAGTATCTTCATTTCCAGACATTGTCGGAGGAAGATCAAGAACAATGCAATTCCTCGAAGCTGCAGGTGATAAGTAACTCCAAACAAAGAGTTTGTTGCCACATATAACCCACGCCAAGGAAGTTTCCTTGTCCATTCCCCCAGAGATGGACGCATTACCTTAACAAAAGCAAATTTGTCATCTCAAAATCAATCAATCAATAATAACACTTCATGGTAGCAGGCATTCAAAGCACTGGAATATTGAAAAGTGGGACACAACTAAGAAAAACTATTTCCTGAAAGCGGTACTGATCAAAAAGTGAAAGCTAACATGATAGGCTATCAGCTCATTCACTAACCAGGAGCATGTTTCTGAAGCAAAACGACCTGTTCATCGCGTAGGACTTGTGGGAACTCTCCGACATAGACAGGTTGAATTGGATCAGTCTCTTCTCCTTTGTCACTCTTCTTCGCAGGCGGGATTCTACGACAATCAACAACAAACACTATCTTAATCAGTTTCCATTCAAATATACTTCTACAACTTACATCCCTTCATTAACAATTAACTAACCACAACCACCCTCACAATAATTTGCAGGTCCAACCACACATCTGTTTCCCAGTAAGAAAGCTCAATACAAATAAATAGGCAAAATTTGACACTGTAATCTTTTAATTTAGTGAGATAAACATGTCAAATTGAAAAATAAGCAGAACTGCATTATCTTAAAAAAACACAATAACTACGTAAAAAATAAAAACAAGCAAAAGCATTCCGCTAACTATAGAACTACATAATGCACTCAATAGTACCAACAGGATAATTACATAACCATTTCACGATCCAGAGTACATATAAAGTCTAAACTAGAAGCGCAGATAAACATCAACATTAGCTCAATTTATTGAAACATAAGCACAATGTAAAATATATAAGAAGTGAATTTGAAGGTGTGTGTCTTACCTAGCGAGAACAGAAAGACGGGAAGCCCAGGGAGCAGGAGTACCAGTATTAGGGCGATTAGGTATAGGAGAATTATCATCAAGCGGCTTTCTATTCTCGGTGAAGGGCGTCACCGGTGAACCAGTAGTGGGTTTATCACGGCCACTTTTACGAGCATTGAAATTTGATCTCCTTGTTCCCGGAGAGAACATTTTGGTTAACGGAATGAGAAGTAGGGTTTAATGGGGTTTGAGTATAAAAATGGCGTATTAATGCTCACAAGGTTCTCTAATGGCGAATGCAAATATAAGACTTCACTGGTAAGAAGAAGAGATTAGAAACTTAAAAGCAAAATCTGAAGAGAGTTTCAGGTTTTTGAAAAATATGGCAGCGGTTAGGATGCTGCTGTGCTCTTTTTTCTCCGATGGTCTTTTTTTCCTTTACTTCTCTTTTTTACATTTTGGATGGTTTGGTACGGAAAGTTTTCCTAGAAAATGTTTTTTTGGAAAATAATTAGATTTTAGATTTATTTTTTTATATTTGGGTGGTAAGTAGAAAATATTTTTTGGAAATGATTTTTAATGTTAGATTTATAAATGAAAAATATTTTTGAGAGACATCTTTTATTTTTACTAGATTAAAAAATAATATATGAAATTAAAAATACCTTTTAAAATCAAAAAAAATATTTGGGGTGCTAGTAGGGGTGGAGTGGGGGTAGTGGGTGGGGCAGGGTAGGGGTAGGGGATAGAAGTAAAAAAATAAAAATTTAAAGTTGATAATATTTTTAAAAAATAAAATTAATTTTTTGGGGGTTGAGGATGGGTGGGGGCTGGCTTGGGGTTCACAGAAGCTTCTTGGCTTTGTGGGTTCGAATTCAAGTAGCAATCTATTTTTACCTTATTTTGGCTTGTTGTTGACTATTCTTTTCAACAGAATGTAATATTATTCATTTTTTTTACTTTTATGCCTTATTTTTCATGTTGACGTAGAGTTGAATTTTATTTAGTTATTTATATTTGATTCGCCCTGTTTAAATTTGATTCGACCCGCTTAAATTTGAATACTATTAATGTACTTATTTATTTTTTTGAGTCCCTCGATGGAAATCTTGGCTTCGCCATAGGGGTCAAGAGTTGTATTCACTAGTGAGCTAAGATGGACAATGTCTAACTTGACATGCTATATTTTCTTGTTCAAACTGACTTGTGGTAAATCTAGACATCTGACATAATATGTGATTATACAATAACTTATTTTATTATCGAATGAAAAAAATGAGCATAGTTATAGCTTTTTATTTGAATTGTACCACTTATATTTAGAAAAGTATAAGTGTCAGAATTTTTGAGTAAATTTGGACAAATTAAAATAGGCTCAATTATCAAATAACTGGGCTAATGACCCCACCCCTACAAGTTTTACTTGGCTAAAATGTGAGAATATATCAAGGTGGGTTTAAGGAGGAGAGTGATTATGCAAGACTGGAACTTTGGTAGGGGGACGTTATCAGGACTGGATCCTACGACTTAATTTGATTTAACTTGAAAAAACTTACTAAGTTTGGACATAATAAAGATTATCAAACTGAGAACTCTTTATTGATTTTCTGGGTCGTTCTTGGTTGGGTGAATGATTTGTCTAGTTAATTTCGTTAACAAATAAGACCTCATCCTACTAACTATATACCTACATTGCCATCTTCTTAGGGGTGCTACGACCTTTTAGATCATGAAACTTTAAGATCATAACAAGTTTACTATGTCCTTAAATGTTTTGGATCGCATACAATCTACACGGATATATTCAACGAAGTTGCAATCTTGATTGATGAAAATGAGTATTTTTTAAAAGTTTGTCATCATAAAATAAATCATTACAATTATTAATTTTCAATAAGGAATTCTTAGTAAACGCAAATATATGCTATAATCCAATCCCTAACTTGACCAATTTTTCTTAAATATCAACGAATATTCTCAAATAAATCTTTATGGATAGAATGTTATGCATAAAAAAGCCTATTAATGCTTGCTAGTTTCTCTAATGGTGAAACTTAAATATAAAATTTCACCAGTAAAAAATTAGAAATCTAAAAAGATTTTTAAATTCTTTAAAAATATAATAATGGTTTGGATGCTCTTATTTTTTATTCACTTTGTTTTTTGCATTTCACCCTTTCTTTATTTTGAAAGGAGATTGTGTGAAGTATTTGTTTTTTTATTAGATATCATTAAAGGTAATAAATAATTAACTCAACAAATTATAACTTGTTGAATCCCTTTAACATTTAACGAAGTGGTAAGAGTTGTATTTATGATAAACTAATGTTTAATTTGACAAGCTGTATCCTTCTAGTCCAAATTGAATCATGACAGAAGTCAAAATGATTGGTAAATATACACCTTATTCTATTGGCCTATTCAAAATATTTATACCTTATTATTTTATATTGTACCACTTATGTTTAAAAAAAGTATAATTAGTAGGCAAATAAATAATTTTGAATTAATTTGAACATCCAAAACAAGCTCAAATATTAAGTTGGTAGGTTAATAATCCGCCCAAATTTTACTTAACTAAAATGGATGGATCAAAGAGGATTTCGAGGGAGTATAGTATGAATGGAAGGGCACTATCAAGAGTGAGTTTTATGACGTAGTTTGATTTAATATGAAGACATTATTTTTAAATATAATAAAAATCGATAGATTGGAACTCTTTTTTATTATTATTAAAATAGAGTAACATGTCGTAATTAAAATAGAGTGTTTTTAAAATTTCAGAATTTTATTGTATTATTATAGGTACCATCTGTCAAATGAGAAGTACTCAATTGTCAATACATAACGAAGCTCAAAATTCATAAAATTATGAATCACACCATTTATTTAGTGAAAAAATATGGTTTAATGACAATTGTCTTTATTTCTTCTTAATTGTAATTTCTAAAAATTGAGGAAAATCCGGTGATCAGTGATCACCCAAGCCGTATAAAGAGGCTTTATTTTAAATTTCAACTGGATCAATTGCCGCCATAACTCCATGGCCTTCACCTGCTCCGATACCAAAACCACTACCGCCATTTTCACCTCCTCCTCCGCCACCACCACCGCCACCTCCGCTGCCTCCATCGCTACCTGATCCATTGCCATAGCCACCTCCTATTCCCCAGCCAGATTCACCATCCGCACCTCCTCCACCTCCTCCTCCGCCACCACCACCACTGCCGCCTCCTTCGCTGTCTGATCCTCCACCATAGCCACCTCCTATTCCCCAACCAGATCCACCATTCTTACCGCCTCCTCCACCACCGCCACCGCCTCCGCCTCCACCGCCTCCATCGCTACCTGATCCATTACCATAGCCACCTCCCATCCCTCCACCAGATCCACCATTCTCTCCTCCGCCTCCGCCTCCGCCTCCGCCTCCGCCTCCGCCTCCGCCACCACCACCGCCTACAATACCTCCCATAATTTTGTCAAGTCCGCCAATGCCGGGGATGTCCATGGATGGAAACTGAAGAAGCTTCCTTGCATATGTCGCTTGCACGAGAACACACACAACAAACAAAAAAATCAACCTGCTACTCATCTTCCTATTTGCTGCTAACACTGCACCAGTAAGTACCACAGCTTCGTTAGTAACTACTCGTACTATTTGAAAAAAAAAAGAAGCAAAAATATAAGAATGGAAAATATAATTGTGTAAAATTAACAACAAATTAAAGATGAGAATTGCTTCATACCTTCTCGGGTGTGTTTTGAGCTGAGCTAATTAGCACTTGGATGAATAATCTGTGATGTTTAGGACGATTTAAATACTATAGATTAGTGTGTGGTACGGTAACATACATTGTTAATGAATGTAATTAATATCACATTTACAAAATGAAAACGCCACAAGCATTGTAGAGTTGAATGTGATTTAGAAGAGTTACGTTATGCTAATTAATTGCACATGTTCTTAGACATTATCCTCCTGGAGGCTCAGGGGTTTGGGCTTAGTACTTTCATGTTTAGTACTTTCATGTTGGAGGTCCCAAACTCAAAATTTCTTCTCAGCAAAAAATAAGGATTTGCCTTTTGGGTCGAGCTCGTTGCACGAGACTTGCCTAGTGCAGATTACTTTTGGGAGCTATTGCAAAGGAGTGGGGCCAGGTTTTAGTACATTCATGTTGGAGGTCCCAAACTCAAAATTCCTTCTCAGCAAAAAACAAGAATTTGTGTTCTGTATCGAACTCGTTGCACGAGACTTGCCTAGTGCAGATTACTTTTGAGAGCTATTGCAAAGGAGTGGGGCCAGGTTTTGAAAAGGAAATGCAAAGTAAAATTACATACAAAAGACTTAAATACATTAGATGAAATTGAACATTAGAAACCAAACATTTTATTAGTTACTGTATACGGAGATTATATAATGGAAAAAACGTTATTATAACTAATTTTAATACAAAGATCAATTTTCTTTATACATCAAAGCTAAGACAATAAAATGATGATTCGATGATTTTTTGAAAATCTATAACTGTTTGGCATAAGGTGGACAGTGGCACTACAAAATAAGCAAATTTCTATAACATCATCCAATCTGCACCAAAGTATTGGAGTAGCAATTTTTTTTTCAATATGAATATAGTGCAGGTTGAGATTTACACAAGTGTATCTCTTTGCTTCATTTAAGTATATATTCATCACAACTAATTTAGTACAAAGACAGACTACAAAACTATGTATAAGAAATGCTTGGACAGGGGAGGGAGTTCTCCAAAGAAGAACCAACCAAAAAGAAAAAACGAAAAATTATACGTAGGCAAGTGATTTTCCTTCCCTGTCCTCTTAAGATACAACTTAAACATACATACACAAGGGCAATATCAGTGTCAAGGTTCCAGCTTCAGCGAAACCACTCTAGACTGCCTGTTACGCTTGGCCACCTTGGTAAATACTATAGAGAGACATGACGGTGCCCACCAAGGTTGGCGAACTTTTTGCTCTCCTTTCAAGCAAGCCACTACATGAAATGAGTTGAATCAATGAAAGTGTAATAAAGTACAGCAAAAAATACATTAGCATTATGGTCATCCTTTAAAGCAACAGAAGATTCACTGATGTTTTGTTTATCAATGGTTACTGGTAACAGCACTCCGAGTCTGCAACATCCTCAACATCTTTTTGATTAACTAAGTCATGCTCGAGACAGTGGACAGATAACAGATAAAATTAAGAAAGAGAGAGATGGAAGGGGTAGGGGACTAGATGCACCTTTTATCCTCCTGAGCTCCTTGCACAGTGTTATGAAGTCTCCCCATTTCATGTGACACCTTCTTATAAACCTTAGTATCTGTTCAGTCGTGAACATAGACATACCCTCCAAGTACTCTCCATTAACACCATTCTCTTTGAAAATTTGACGATAGCCACCGAGATTTATTTCTTCCAACCATAGACCAACATCCTGCCAGCAAAATTAGCAACATAAATCAGTCATTGAGCAAGATACATTTCATTTTTATTTTGTTGAACAAGATACACATCTCCTTTCTGTGTAGCATGTCATTGCCATCCCCAAACCACTGAAAAGAGCTGGGAAAGAACTCTACTATTTCCTACTATTTTTAATTTATAGTTTTTATTTGGGGGTGGATTAGGCACAAGGAAGATCTTCATCAACGGAATCAGTGTGGATTAAAGCCCCAGGAAAGCAATTGTGAAGTGAATATCTGGCTCCATGTCTGATGAAGTTGTGGATGAAAAAAAAACTAAATGTCAATACATGAAAGAGGACAAAGAAAGCGTGCAAATCTTGCAAAAGGAATAAAACACAAAGGAATAAAACACTTCTTTTCATGTACTTGGGGTCCTTTGGTAGCTGGAGGTATGCAGATATTAGTAATACATTGATTAGTTATAAGGAATCTATATATTATTTTATGCAAGGTTTAGTTATTCATCGTTTAGTTAAATATAGCTGCCTTCATAACTTATACATGCGGATTTCTAAATAACAAACCAAACATGGTATTACTTATGCGGGATTTAATACATGAATAACTTAGCTCCTAACCAGCTACCAAATGACCCCTAATCACACCAGCTTAGAGCATACTTGGTGTAGCTTGTGCTAAAAATGATTTGAAAAACGAGGAGAGTATCTACTCAAATAGTCACTTAGTCGGTTTCAATTCTCAAGAAGATTATTAATCAGGCACTTCCAGGAATTGATGCTAGCCTACACATGTGCTTCCTCTTCAAAGAAGGATGAATTACTACGGATCTCTTTAGATATTCATTGATGCTAACCCCTTTATCAAATGAGTGATCACTTTCCATTGTAACACAATCTGCTCATTAGACATTTGTGGATATTGTATATGACACACACATTCAAGGATTTCAAAGCAAATTCACGGAATTCAAGCCAGATTCTATCATGCTTCTGTCCTCTTTGAAGAATGATTAACTCCTATGAACCTAACCAGGTTTCTTTCATACTTGAATTCGATCTTATGATTTTTTTGTCACTACTTAAAAGGTAAATAAGGGCTTCTGCATTGCAATCACCTGTAAGGTATATGTGAGAAGCTTGATACCTGTAGGCTGTAGGTCAAAACAAGCTTGAAACTTTGGCAATCGCATTGTCAGGTATAGAACCCCTTCGAGAATGGCAAACTCCTATCTACCTCTTTAAGCTTCCACATATTTGAACTTAATCACAAGACTTCATGTCAATGCTTAAGAGGTAAATTACGATGTCTACCTCACCCCTTTATTTACAAGGTATATTTATAAACATTATATCTCCGCTCGGGAGAATGACTAACTCCTAAGTCCTAACTACATTTCTTTAGCCTTCGGGGCTTAAATCTGATTGTATGACTTCCATGCCGTGACCTGAGAGGTAAATAACGACACCTAAAGTTCATCTCACCCAGTATAATTCACATTTCTTATGAAGCTTTACACCAAAAGACTTGCAATTTTGGCAGTCATGACATACATTATACTCCCTCTATCCAATATTAACTGACCTTGGGATAATTTATTATTGCAATTTAGATGGTTATCCTCAGCTCTTGATCATCAGAGCTTAACTAATTACTCTATCCATCCCAATTAATACGGCAATCTTTCTATTTCAGGACATCCAAATACATTCAACAATTCTACTAAAATCCCTTCATCTAAATTTAGGAATATCATCTACTTTTGATGCAATTATTAAGGTAAGAGCTCAGATTTCATTAAATTTGAAAAGTACAGAAGAATTAATATTTTGAAAAAATGGAACAATTTTTAGAATTAGTTTTCATTTTAGGAAAGGGGAAACATATTGGAACAATCCAACATAGAAAGAATGGTTAACTTGAGATGAAAAAAGTAAAATTATATCATACAATGCTCATAGTTTTCAAAAAAAAGTGTTAGTTCATTTAACTGTTCAAGTTAACTTTTTCTATGTTATTTTCTCAACTAACTTTTCGACAACTATGTCAATATTATCTTCTACTGCTTCTAATACAATGTACGAATCAAATTAACCTTTTGAATTTCTTTCATAGTCTTATGGTGTAACATAAAGTAGGATGGAAGGAGTATCTTTATTGTTTGAAAAATACTATAGAACTTGTCAATTTAACCACTAGAATCAACTTAAACCCTTGATGGTTGGCTGGAATGAGTGCAAAAACAAAAAAGTAAGTGCTACAATTTCCAGAGGCGAGTGCTATACACACTCCACTTTTAGCTCTATATACTCTCCTTTCATTTTCTCTCTAAGAAATGAAGATAATCAATTAAATGCCTCAAGTCTCATTTAAAATCTAATGGTCATATTTACAAGTATCTCCAAAAGCAAAATCTTCAAATTTATTTTATACGTTAAAAGGCTAGAACTTTCTCTAGTTATGATATGACTTTCACAATTCAAATACAGAGACGTGTGGTTCAGCAAATCACATTTCGAGGTACCAACCTTAAACAGAAAGTTGGCCGTTAAAGTAGCTCTTGTTAGTACAGAAAGAAAAAATCAGCACATGTTCATCTACTAATGCCTCAACCATCTAAAAGGGCAAAGTCCTCAACTTTTGCAGATGGCTAATAGTTGAGGCCCGGAGTCCAGGTAATGCTTTCAAGCTTAAATTCTAACTTACAACACATTAGTTTCTTTTCACATATAGATATTTTAAATGTGAAAACGGATTCACAAAGTAGACTGAGGCATGTGTGTAATTTTCCAGTAACTCATGGTTAAAAAACTATAAGTATACACCTTACAAAGAATACAAGTATATGAACTAAAAGTGGAAGGAAGATTTAATGTTTTATATTTCAATATGCTATAAAAATTAGGGAGAGACTGGAAGAATATTACAATGATATTATTATGAAAAAGATGATAAAATTGTGACGAAATAAAAGACAGCATGTGATCAATATTACTTACGTTATACTATATTGCTTTAGTTGGAAAAGACGTACAGGATATTCCATTATGATGATATCTCAGTCACTACAGCTGAGCGATTCAAGAAAGATAGTAGAATTAACAGATAAGACTTTTAGCAAAAGAGCATCACAAAGCATCTTACATGCTACCCCAACCTCCTATTTTTACCAGAAAAGATAGAAGTACCATTAAAGCGACCTTATATGTTGAAGTCCCATGAGCTATTTCTTTAGAAGTACAAAACATAACTTTGTAAATTATCCCCAAGAAATGACTACATATTCTTGCATGCATCTCAACGTATTCCATAGCTACTGAAGACTAAAGAAGGATTAATATGCAGCGAATATTGGGCAGGTTTACATCTCCTGCCGTATCTTAGCCAGGCAGTTAACCAGTATCTACAAGCTGATAGCATTCCTGATGATCAAAAAAAACTTTCTGGTGTATATTAGCCAGGCAGCTTACCAGCATCTATACAAGACGGCATTCTTGATGATCACAATCACATGTAAAGTCATTCTAACTCGCTGAACTGTCCTCCACCTCCTCCTAGGGGTCCTAGTGTAATCTTCTAATTTTACACGAGATACTGCATATACTACTATAAAGTAGAGACCCAAAAGTATTGTCTATCCTCCTGTTCATTCTATCATTAGACATTAAAGAAAGACTCGAAATTGAAAAAAATCAGTAAAACTATCCAGCTAAGTAATCTTCATCACTTCAACTGATTATTCTATGCATTTGTTAAGATAAGAAGTCCATGCACATTAGTAGACGGGCTTTTATGTCATGAAATAGTGGCCAACAACGATACTACATGTGTGTGTACTTTATTAAGGATGTAATTGTTGATAAACTAGCTCCCACTGAGGTATATAGGATGTAGCCACCTGAGAAGTAGGTGCTTCTCAAAAATCTGAAAGAAACCAATGGAACCTATAGTTTGAAACTCCGTGCGGTATTTGTGCAACTGACAGATGAACTTCTTAGTTCTTAGTAATCGTGATGCAGAAGGCAACGGAATCTGGTAACAAGAAGATTGTTTTTCTGATGAGTTAGTAATAAGAAATTTGTTATCAGTTCATTCTCTAAATTGAAATTAGAATCTAAAACTGATATCTTCAACATGAAACCTTAAAAGTAACGAACCGTTTAAACACAATATCTGAATGTAGACATTACGATTGCACTCGACCACTTGTCATGTTTTGAAAACAATTAATAATCCCCTCATTAATTACACTTTCATACTTCAGTCTCTATATGATAAACTGGACAATCATTCAAAAAGTAATCACCAGTTGCTTCACAAGTAATTTTTAATAGAACTTCCTAGAAGAAAAAGCTCTATTGTTGCACTAGCAACATGTAAATCAAACTTAACAAGTAAATAACCAAGTGTGCATATTTGTTTCAACTGATGTCTTGAAAGATCTCAAAGTTAGTCCACTTCTCGCACATAGTCAATATAGTTTTTTTTTTAATTGTTCACATAGTCAATATAGTTGTTAATCTCAAAACAGAGATTTCCAAGCTTCAAAAGACTGACTCAGTTTTCATGATCTTGTTATTATCATAATTAGCAAAAGAATAATTGGGGCTCAACTAGCCATATCAAGAAGCAGATTAATATTCACTTCATTAAAAGCATTGTTGAGCTCTAAAAATTCCATATCAATAACAACATAAAAAACTTCTACACACAAATGATCAGGATATGTAACACTTGAGCTCTTACGATTTGAATTCCAAGACCATACTTCTCATCCATTTTTGAGATTACAATTCCATGCTTACAAAATGAGAGAATTCCATTTAGAGTCCCTCTCGATTGCAATTGCCTCGTTGTGAAATCAACAAGCTTCATAACACTTACAATATCTTGGTTTTTTTAAGCATATTAAAATCATATGTAATTGTCAACACTTCCAACATCAAATATACAAATTCATATAATCTTATTTGTCAACTAGACCTTTTGTCATTACTTTCTCATGATAAATTGAACCCTTGTTGCAAGAATTCCAAGTACATGACAATAAAGAAATAAAGTTGCACGGTGTCTTAAAATGATATCCCTAATGGATATCACCTGGTCTTTGAAGTTCAAGTTCTTGACCCATATAAACTTCACCAAGCACTAGTAATTCCATTAGTTTTTTGCTTTATCATCTCCTTACGCTTAATAGAACCTCCAGCAATATTCCAGACTTCAGCAAGATTTTAAAAATATTATCCAGATTAGAATGTTTCTTTGCAACAACTACAGGAGTTAATTGCAATTAATGAGCAAAGCAATATGTCAAATGAGTACCTTTCAGAATCAACACTGGGAAGAGTTCCAGTGAAGTTTATCAAAAAATATTTTAGAAGCAATCTTTTTATGAATGGTAAAAGATAATGCATTAAATGTTCGGCACCCAGAAGGTGTTGTGAGGAATTTACAAAGGGTGGCAACTTTGCATATTGTGTAATGAGCTCAAAAATTCCATTATGGCCCCTATATCATTTGTAATTGCCATGTGACACCAAAAAAACAATTGGGATAAACATTTGGACTTGGTATTCTACAGATTCTAATCTGTTTTCAGAAATCCTTGAGTTCCTTTACTTCCAAATGGTCCACCATACTGCTGAAGGAAGATAAAGAATTGGTGATGACTTTTTGAATAATTGTTTAGTTTGTTATTAAGAGGATGAAATATTTGAAAATGTACATATTTATGTGATCATTGATTGTTTTCAAAACATGACAAATCATCAAGTGCAATTGCATTTGTAATCCTTATATTCATATATTGTGTTTAAGTGGTTCATTGCATTTTTAAAAAGCTGCAATATGTACTATATGGGATATCTAACTCCACATATCTTACTTCAAATTTTCCACAACTCACATATTTTAAGAATCCTGAGCAAAATTACACGAAACGTGTAAACCCAAGGTTTTATTAAACAAATTCCAACAAATGGAGATGCCAATAAGCCATGGTCATATAAATGGACTCATTAAGAGAGTCCTATAGTGAACAACCTATATTTTTTATTTTTTTATTTTTATGATTGTAGTGTCTGGGTCAGCTTTTGCGCATCTCGACTATTCCATGAGAACTTGTCAGTGTCACCTCCCACCAACAATAGGTACCAGCTAACTCTATTTACTAAGGTTATGACAAATGAGAAGAATCACCTAGTGTTTTTAGTGAACAACCTATATATTTGCTTTCCAAATCAGTAAGTGTTCTTTTTGATAATCATGGTGTATGGACAGCATACACATTAGCAGAACTTATCATATGCCTACAGAGTTCAACAGCAAGGTCAAAAATTGATAAACAGTACATTTATTTTAACTGTTGACACTTACCTCATCAGCATATTATCAAGAAAAATCAGCAATATACACAAATCAAATAACATTCAACATCCAATAATCAAGAAAACCCTCATTATAAAATCATGGCCTCAAAGCTACTCCCAAGATCTGGAATACTAATGAATCAAAAATTAAGAAAGAAAACCCATACCTCAACAGTCCAAATAAAGAAATCCAGAGGCTCTGGTGGCCTTTCTTTGCTCATAGAGTCAAATAGCAATTCCCAACCCAAAAAAAAGGGAGTAACAAGAAGCTGAAGAGAAAATCAAGATTAGATCAAAAAAAGATAATTTTTTTCCATTCACAAGAGTAATTAACTACCAAACAAACACCCCCCCCCCCCCCACACACACACTGTTAGTACACATACCTAATCAACTACCTGTTTTGTTTTTCTTTTCAACTGTGCAAATTGGGAATTTTTTGGCTTTCTATGTTTGTTGCAGAGAGAATTGTGTGTGTGTGAGAGAGAGAGGAAAAAGAAAAAGTGTATTTAGTGTCGAGAGTGATTTTATTGGTTTCCTTTTTCTTGAAAGTGTAGTGTCAGCTGTGCTTTTTGGTAACCACGTAGGCCCTACATATAGGCCCCGTTGACCATTATTAGCATTTGCTAAATTATATGTGTGTTCATTTATGCTTAGTTGATAATAATTTTCCTTTTTGCTTCCTACGCGATTTCTCCCTCACATGCGCTGCCACGCGCAGTAATTAAAATTGGATGGTTCAGTAATTGGTTTGAGTTACTAAGATAGTGAGATACTATTTCATTTGTTCACTTTTATTTATTATATTGTGCTTATTAAAAGTTAATTTGACTAATTTATCAAGTTAAATTAGATTACATTAATTCGATATTTTAAACAGAAATTAGATATTCAAAAACTATATGAAAAATACTATAAATAGCATTTTTTTGCATATCAATATGATTTGAAAAAACATATTTTAAAATGTTAGTCAAAGTTCTTATAATTTGATTCTAAAAATAGCAACTATGACAAATAATAGTGGACGAAGAGAGAAATATTTAGTATTGCATGAATTAGTTACGAGTGAATTTTAATATATTATTTTATGAAAAACGTTCATATTTTTTCTTCAACTCTCACGAATAAGTTATAAAATTATCTTACTCATATGATATCAAAGACTCACGAGTCATGTCCTCTGGGGATGACAATCTGATTAAGCTTATTTCAAAAAAAAAAATCATTTTTTCCGCTCTGTATTGCATAACAAACTTTTTTTTCATTTTTAATGTGACCGATCCGGCCTCGCATGAACTCGCTCTGCATAATTTTTTAAAAAATTTCTTTGTCTAGTTAAGTTTGATACTAAAAAAATAAATTCATTTTTTCCTTTAAGTTATATTAATTCAATAGATAATGACTTCAAATTGTATTTTTTGGAGGTCAACCGGAAAATGCTTAAGAAATTGTATTATTTTTTATTTACTATCTTGAATATTTTAGTAGCTTAAAAGAAATTATCTTAATAAATATTGCTCTATCACTCTTATAACATGTAAAAAGTTAAAATTAAGTTTGAACTCGCATAAAAATACATATGCCCCCAACCTGCCCCACCCCACATTAGTCTAAAAAACCCCACTTTAACCCGTCTCACATCCCTCCCGCCCCACATAACTTTAAACACATCCCCGCCCTACATCTGCCCCGCCCTATTGTCCTCGATATATTTGTCCTTTTCTTTCAACTTTAGGGTTATATTTATCTATATTATCTCAAAAGAGTCATATTTACTTTTGTCCCACATTAATCACATTTTAATAAATCTTATCCAAATTAAAATATAAATAAAGGATGAAGTTCTTGAGTTTTAATTTATTTGATGGATAAGTTTAAAAGAGTTTAAATAAGTTAGTAAATTTAATTGCAAAGAAAATAACATTAATAAAGGTGAAGACGTTATTTTCTTTAATTAATATGGTCCTACTTTATCATTCATATACTTTCTATGTTGGTACTAGGCAGAGATAGCCCGTGCTTGCACGGCCCAACGTTGCTAAATGCGCACACAATCACATTGGCAATCTACATAGCTATTATATATATGATTGGCAATCGTTTGTGACTGCTTTATTTACATTAGATATTTACATCCTGTACTATTTACATAGTGTTGCGTTTTTGTTATTTTCCGGTGCTAGTCAGCTTCTGGCAAGAAGTACCTGTGGAAGAATAGGAATAATGAATTTAGGTTCAAAGGGAAATATATAGGTATATATACATATTAATTACCACAGTTTTTCTCTATTCCACAAAAGTTGCATTTGTATGCAATAATAGGATTGTAACACGTATAGCTTAGAAGTGTGATTCATTCTATTATCCTCTAGCGACTCAAGATATGGTTAGTATGAGATTTACTGTTTATGAAGTCCAGTGGATTATGCCTGGAGGATTCCTTTGTTCATTCTATGAATTGTTTAGTTATTTTGGAAACAAAGCAAGATACCTTTTTGTTTAAAATTTCGATGTCCATTGAGAATCTATCTACGTAGAAGAGAGGCTATATTATATCTAGATAGAATTTTCAAATTGCATCTAGTCAAAGGAAAAATCACCAGCCAGGATAAAGAGGAAGGATACCAAGTTAATGATTGACTGAAGCATGCAAGATCTAAGTATATTGTAAGCACTTTAGGTCGTGCCTGAAGTTGTAGTGAATATGAGCCGACTGTTTTCAAAAAGATGCAGCAAAAGTTTATGCCATCAACAACAAAAGTGTACGCGATCAACATGCCAACCATATTGCAAAAAGGTAGTAAATACTTCACTGGCAATCAAAGGAAATAATTTTAGACGGACATCTGTTATTTGGAAAATAGTGTTGATAAATTAACACTATTTAACTTTGATTGATGGTAACAATTACGTGTTCTTAATATAAATCAGTATATTCAAATCATACAAGTGATGCCCCAAGAACGAAAGAGCACAAAATAACTACCTCAAAATAACCAACATATTTAGAAATGAATACATGTTCCTTGATCATATAAGTCGTGTTCTTAAATTTAGAAGATAATCCAAGTGTAGGAGCAGTACCTTCGGGTCTTGCTTTGTCATAATTTATTTCAGCTGCTTTATGGGGTAGCTGGTGCAGTGAGCGGCAATGGCTGATTTCTAGAAACAGTTGAGATGACGACTCAACCACAAAAGCTGGAGGTTGAAGCCCTAGGGATGGGTGACTGCAGAATCATGATACTCCAGTGCAATTCAAAATTCAAGGCACAACACTAATTTTTGAGGTTATTGTTGACATTTTGCATATTCAATCGATTAGTATAACTTTCACTTTTGTTTTATCCAAATGATCAGAATTAGATAAAATGAACTTAAGGTAGTACTTGCAGCTTGAGGGAGCTGGCTACCAGTAAGGCACGAGTAGAATTACATTTTGCTCCAAGATTTTAACCGTCAACACTTTAACATAGTCAACAGACATTTATATTCAGTGTAGAGAATAAAACAAATTCGCAGCAATGCTTCAAAATAATGATAACTAATCAAAACATTATCTACAGAACTCAAGAAAGGTAGATAAAACTAATGCACGGTTCTACGGACATACCTGAAATTCTGGTAAAGATAGCTGCAAATCCTTAACTTTACACGACAAGGAAAAATAATTTCAAAACACATACTATGCAGAAAAACTGCCAAAAAATTCATGTCATGGTATAACTTAGTACCTTAACAGGTTTACGAAAAACGATTTAGACATTTTTCAACTAAATTGCTCGAGTTGCTTCAACATGATTGTTGTATCTTACAAAAATCAAAACCTTCGTCTCGTTGAATACAAACATCTTCAATGACACCAGCCCCAAGAGCATGAAAATGACGATGAAAGTCACTGTAGTGACCTGAAACACAACTGGAAGTTAGAATAACAAGATATTCTAAATAATTGCAAATAAATTCCTCCCGACTAAGCTCAAGTGATACTTCTGTCCTAATTTATTTTAGTACTTCCCTTTTTACTTTGACCCAAAAGAATGTCATGTTCCTTTAGAAAGAATTTAACTTTATACTTTTTCATTTGACCTTTGATGAGATATTTATAGCATAAAAATATTATGACTTGTTTTAGACAACAAAATTTAAAAATCTTTGTTTTTCCCTTGAACTTCGAGCTGATGAAAGAGCTGATGTGATTCAAATAATGACTAGTTTTACACCACAAGTATCATTTCAGAAGAATGGTGATTGATTCCTACAACTTATAATAAGTTCAAAAGAAATGGAGGTTTAAAGGTTTAAAAAGACTTACTTTAGTAGCAAGGTTGCCAACATAAGTACTGGGGACTATTTTCTTGAAGTGTCTTCATTGGACTTCTCTTGACCATCATCTACATACACGAAAAAATAAATGACATAAAGATATTTGTAATGCAAGTCCCCATAATAAACAAGGATAGGCCAACCCCCAGCATATTTAAACACGTCATTTCATATTTACAGTTCACTACCTCCCATCAGTTTGATAGAAGATTCATATATATAGAGTACGAAATTTCATATCATATGTACGTGCTCTAGTCTATACTCAAATATCCTACATGAAATTTGAAGCTAATTGAAATGGAAAACATTGAAAACTACAGATGTTTAAAATATAGATGAGTACAGACTCAGCCATCATAACTTAAAATAGTATGCGAAGACGACAAAAGTAATAGTAACCAAAATAAGCATGCAACATAACCAACCTGATGTTTCAGTTGACAATTCAACAAAACTTTTAGCATTTGAACTCTCTTCATGTCATCACCGGCTCCAGCACTTTTTGCTGCCCAGTTGCAGCGGGTTTGTCTGCTTCCAAGCCACTTGCCTTTTGTTTTTGATTGGACATGTGTTTAAGAAATAAAAGAAGACTTTTGAAACTTATTTTCTAAATAAATCATAGATTGTTAGGTTATATATCATTTCATTTAAAGGTTAAAATAAACATGTTAAAATCAAATTGCTACTAAATATAGAAAGCTGTCATTCTTTTTGTGACTGACTAAAAAGGAAAGAGTATCGCATAAATTGGGAGTTGGGACAAAGGGTGTAATAGATAGATATCTCCTATATAGATCTTTTTCGTTCATTGTATTCTATCTCTCGCTAAGTCTACATGGATCCCTGAAAAACTTTAGGCCCTTCTTGACTTCATTCCAGATTGATTTTAGGATTACCTCAAACCTTTTTTAACAGCTTCACTCACTATGGTTGAACATATAGGTATATACCATCAACCAACATAAGGAATATAAATAGTCACAACCACACTTTCCAATTCATATATTGGTCTGCCATCGAACCAACGTAAGGAATATTAACATGCACAACTGCATTTTTCTAATGGTATATGAATGGTAAATAAAATTCACTACAGACACCATGGTCTTAATTTATTGAGATTGTAGAGAGGGCATACAAATATAATGGAGAAATAAAATATAGACTAAATATTTGATCTTACCATTCAAGTCATTTATAGCACTTTGGGCTTCCTGCTAAAAAAAACATAACAAAAGCTTTTTTTATTTATTTGCAATCCTAGCGAAGGTTCAGAAGAAAATATTTAGCTAGCTTAATACTTGTTAATTACGCAAGGAAACAAACCCAAATTCCCTAGACCGGGATGTTTTCTGATCCCACATTACTCTTGCATCTCTTTAAGAGAAACATTAATGTAGCATCAAGTATACTCGTCCATTTTTCAAAATATGAAAGCCATGAGAACGTGTATAGTACAAAACAAATAGAGAATAGAAAGTACAAACATCTGTAACATTTGGACTAAGATCACCCACAAACATATTAAAATGATCTGCAAATGAGCTTGAAAAGATAATGTAAAAAATTAAGAGGATCGAAAATGGAGGTGATAAAAATACATACTTGACGTGTCCTCTCTTCAAGCACTGGCATACGGCCAGTTAACTTTTATAGCCTGTCCAAACCTGCGGATTCATTATTTTTTAGGCAGACATACACTAAAATATTAGATAAAACTATTGGAGACAGAGTTTTAGAATCACATTTGGGTTGGGAGAGGAAGTTCCTAACTTATGTAATTTTGATTTATTTAGAGGATGTTACTTCTATATGATATAACCTTTTAGTTGGTAATCCATTCAATTCTGTTTTAGCTTCTTTTCCTGTTGTTCTAACAGATTAGTTACATTAATAAGAGATCTCTTATTCCTTTTTAATCAAATAGTCTACATGATGAATAAATGAATAGTTTTCAAATCTGTTTCAGGCTTTTGCTCACTCTCTGATTCTGCCTTAACTTTTCTAGAAAAATAAAGAGAAGAAAGCATGTCCACATCCTACATCTGCTACAAACACTTCAACATACAAAAAATTCGAAAGCAATATTTCACAACACGGCATGAGGAGTTCATTGTTCAAAGTTTGATAACATATCAATTGTTTCTTTATACTTTACTTGGATCTCTTTTTATGTTATTAGCTATTCTGTTGGTTTCTCTCCAAACATGAACAATTTATTTACAAATCTTATTAACCAGAGACTTACATTTCACTAATAAAATCAACTGATGTACAAATCAAATATAGTATTGCTGGTCTCACTACTTTATTTTTAGGGGTGTTTCTAAGAGAAGATACATCTAACCTCTTATTTTGTCTAAGTTTCCCTAAACACATTCATTTCAGAGTAGGAACCAATTAAACATCTTGTTGAAAATAGAAAGTCCAAAATATCATGGACAGAATATGTGCACTTGTCCTTAATAATAGCAAAAAGCTCATAGAGGAATCTAATGTACCACAAAGAGCAAAGTCGAAATAAAGGGCGTAAGAAATCATCAATGGACATACCGGTAGTTCAGACTCTGGTATAAGTAGTTGCAGATCTTTAACTTCGCACTGTAAATGAAAATAATTTCAAACCGTCAATGCAATGAGGTAAAGAAACTCGAAGCTAAACCCACAACAATATACGACTAAAATGAAGAAACCCAAAAAGTTAATTTCGATGGAAAACTAATATATACGAACAAAAAAAGTCCAGAAGAAGTATGATGAAGAAAAACCCAACTAAAATGAAGGAACCACAAAGTTAATTTTGACAGAGAACCATCTATGAACATAAAAAGGTTCAAAAAAATTATGATGAAGAAAGACTAAATTAATTGTTGCATGTCATAAACAAAGCAAAAATCAGTAACCGAACAGGAAAAACGCAATCACAAAACAAAATTTGAACATCAACAATAAACCTAACTGAAAAAGAAGGAAAAATCTTCAATTTTGGGGAAAACAAAGAAGATTACAAAATAATAACAATGTGAAGAAGTTTACCTGAATAGAATGCTGGAGAAAGGAAAACTTTTGATGTGCATAGACAGTAGTCTGCAGTGATTTGTACATTGAGAACACATAAAAAGGACACGTAGCCAAAATAAAATACTAAAAAGACCAAATTACCCTTAGATCCATGAAACAGACATGTCGAACACTCTTTTCTAATATAAGAGTAATAAAAACTTTTGATGTGCATAGACAGTAGTCTGCAGTGATGTGTACATTGAAAACACATAAAAAGGACACGTAGCCAAAATAAAATACTAAAAAGACCAAATTACCCTTAGATCCATGAAACAGACATGTCGAACAACTCTTTTCTAATATAAGAGTAATATATAGAAAAATATCGTAACTGTGAGTTTCAAAGTCCACAATTAGTTTTTGTTTTTCAGTGAGTAATTGAGTTATAAGTTTATTGATCTGTTATACAATAGTATGATTAAATAATGTAAATTACCATCCATTCAGGGATTTGTATACTATGGTTCAATTTCAACTTTTTAAAATTGTTATATTCTCTACATATCTATTACTATATAAAATTGATGACATTATAGTGCGTGATTAAAAGAAAAACTATTTTTCATAGTAGAAAACTAATAATATAAAGTAAGCATAAAAAAGAATTCATTATAAACTACTTGAAGTCCCGAGTACATATTATGGAAACAACAATTTGGTTCACTGTTAATATACAAGCGTTACCACTGTAGATTTATCGATGTACTACTCGTTCTGCAGCAACAATTGCTTTGACAAACATTATGAGAAGGGAATTGTTACCTAAAAACAATGTGGATACAAGAAAACTACAAATAAAGAAATTTAGGTGCACAAAAGCAGCTAGCTTGATTCCTTGCCCATGTGAAGAAAGCATTCAACTAGAAATCACAAACTTCAATAACCACTAAATTTAATAGTCCTTACTTTTCTTCCTGATCAGTTTGCATAGATCAAGTACCATAAATAACACCAGCCTCTGTGTCTCTATCCCTTGGCATCCTGGTCAATCGCTGTCCCAAGTTTCATCCATGTCTTTTGAGCTTTTCACCTTTCTCTTGCTCTCACGGGTATCCTCATTTTTCTTCATTGGCCCTTGACCACTGGTCCTAAAGCTATTACCAACCCCTCTTAATGCCCTCGAACCAGGTGCATCCTCTGATTCCCATGTTGCTATCTTATCATAAACATCCCCCTCATCACTACTACTTCTATACTCATTTGGTTGTGTTTTGTTCTGCCCACCCTCATCATCTGAAGCCCACATGGCTTCCTCAAGGTCACTTAACCTATCTGAAGCCATCGTTCCCTTCAAATAAGGGTCAACATTTCTTCTTGAACCTCCCTCATTCATAGGTCTATTGCTCTTACCTTTCTGCCATTTCTCTGTTTTATACTTAGGATGCCTGACATGAGCATTGTACGTGTGGGTACGTCGACCATCATCATCATCTAATTCACTGTCATCTTCAGATACATCATCTTGTTCATCGTCATCACCCATCTTCCTTCCATATGTCTTACTCCTGCCACTTGACCTTCCTCCTGACTCATCATCTGATTCATCACTTCCCATCATTCCAGATCTTCTGAATCGACCAGCTATATCTTCTTTGTTCCAATATCTAATCCTCTCCGATTCTTCTTTTTCTGCTTCTTCCTCAGCTGCCCATTCGTCATCAGCTGCCTTTTCTATCTGAGCAATGAAATCGTCAAGCTCCTCCTGGTCACTGTCTTCAGCTGTTGAATGTTTTTCGTCTACACTACTGCTGTGACTCAACTTGGTACCATAATCCTCCTGAAAAACATATGGACTTCCTTCTTTCTTATCAATAGCATTGAAGAATGTGGATGCTACTCGCTGGATGCTGGCTCTGGCAGCGGGATCATCAGGATTTATTCCCTTCCTCCGGAGCTCTTGTTCTATTTTCTTTATGTTTAATTTCTGTGATTCTAGAGCTTGTTCGAATCGGGCTTTAAATAATGCCTACAAACCAAAGATAACATTGTCAAACAGAAGGTGTGTGCTCATCAACCAAACATGTTCAAATTTTCAGTTCGAGGCAAGTTGCAAAAAATCCAGCTCATTACATACAATAGGTATTGGAAGAGTTCACAATTCACATGGATCAACAAATTTTCAATACTATTTCCCAAAAGCAGATGGATCAACAAATTTTCAATAGCTGACACATGCCTTCTACCCATTGTACTACTTTCACATGCAAGAGAATTGAACTTCGGTTAAACTGAATAAAACAAATGGACCTGGAGTACATATGTCAATTATTGATGCTTAAGAAACATAACTCCCTGAAGTTTTACATCATACGTGCATGAAACACAGAT
Organism: Solanum sitiens; assembly: GCA_016801875.1. NCBI lineage: Eukaryota > Viridiplantae > Streptophyta > Magnoliopsida > Solanales > Solanaceae > Solanum > Solanum sitiens. The sequence goes on along the minus strand of JABWTJ010000271.1, from coordinate 485,548 downwards.
AGAACCTAGGTCAAATACAAAATTAGGGGTTAAAAGAAACATATACAATTCATCAACACAACTTACTAGAAGGCCCTTACATAAGTAATGGATTGACAGACAATGGGAAAGGAAAATAAAAGGAGATTTGTAGCTCACCTTCCTTTTCGTAAGTGTGTTGACAGGTATCAAATTCTTTGGCTGGCGGTAGTTTCTGCCACGAAACATAATAATCGTTTTCACATTATGTATGTTAATCACTATTCCACCACTTAGTCGAGCCAGCATTGAAGCCATCTCCTTAATTTTTTCCTTAGCGAAGTTATCACAACAAACTTGCACAGTCTCATGAAACTTCCAGTGGAGGTGCATATTTTGGACAACTCCTCCAAAGACTCCACGAACACCAACAGGGACATAATTTTTATTCCTGAAACCAATCTTCTTATATGCTTGTAGTTGCTCAGGAGTCAAAAGCTCAGGATCATGCCGCGGAGATGGTAAATCTGGGAGCTCATATTTTTTCAGCTTCTGAAGTAGCAAAGCCACTTTTTTCTTTGCCTACACTAGTAAAGGAAGTGAGAAGTTTGAGTTGGATTAATAAGGTTTCGTTGAGTAGATATACACAAGAATGCAACAGACTAAAGTTTGACAAATGAAACAATATGTGAAAACACAAAACACTCTAAAATACGACAACAGAAGAAAGATGGCACACTTAGCTGCATTTATTAGAACAGTCAAAACAAAGGTTATGCACCACTAACCATATAGACATAAGAAACCGAATAACAGTCTGACTTTTCGACATACTGATTGATGGAACGGTAACAAGTCGAAACACTGTATGGTAGAAAGGCATGCAGAGAAAAAGTTTTTAAAATGTTTGGTAAGTACCAACAAACACATACGATCATTTCAAGACTGTTCAACTTGATATCTTTAAGAGTTTAATCAATTGACTCTTATTGTGCTAGTCTAATTATAAAGAAAATAATGATCGACCCCAAGAAAGAAGCTGTGATCTGTATGCAAAGAAGAAAGTTTTACTCAGCTTCATCACCACAAGCTTCAGTAACCACAAACACACAAGCAGCAAAGCACAATTTGCTAAGTAACAAAATGGCACAATTATGTCCAAACTTCAGCACACATGATGAATTCACCAAGAAAATTATTTATTTCCTTACGATTATCATAGCTAGATTGGAAAAGTATTTTTTATGCACGAAAGGGGAAGAAAAAAGAATGCAAAAGCATATCTTTCTAACGAGCAAAAAATGAAATCTGAGATGATTGCGCATTTGGGTGTAAATAATTTAGGAACAATTGAACCTACTCTTCTGAGATTATAAATTAATCGTTCTTCATCAGTCATGAGTTTCAACTTTAACTTCTTTGACCTTCGAATCTCTCTTAGGGTTTTGCTGGACTCATTTTGCATTCTGGCTGCCACTCTGCTCCTCATGCTTTTCCCTGACATCCACCGTACTCCAACATTGCAAATAGGAACTTTTACATATTTGACCGGAGAACTCATCATATTCCCACTGCTAGACATTATGTTCAACGAATCGTATCTCCTCAGAGACTCATGCCTGCGTTGTGGATTTAAGTAATCAGTTAGCTGGATAGTAATATTTTTTCTTTCAAAAAACAGATAAAAGGTCCTTTAGAATGATTTGCCCTAAACAAAACTAGAACGAGAAAACAAAACAAAAAAGAGAGATGGAATATACTGTAAGGAACATTGAGAAAATAGAGATGTTAGGGTTCTGAGAGAGCGCCGTTGGGTATATCTGGAAACGAACATCACGACGGCAATGGAAAACTCAGTCACTAATGATGGATATCGCCTTTTCAGAGTTTATCAAGGTTTGCCGGAGAAGAAATACTCTTTGGATTTCGGTATACTGAGTGCGGGGATTCGTTCGGCGTGGTGGCGTTCAGAGGGGTTCACCGGCTAGTGGTGGTGGCTGGCGACAGAGACAATCATGGGAGGCAGAAAAATGGGCTATTAAGATTGGGTTAATTGTGGAATTGGTTTGGGAATTTGAAATTGGGCCACATTTGTGGAGACAAGAACCCAAGTAAAATCGGGTCGAAATTGAATAAGGTGGATTGTTTGATGGGAAATATAGTTTTGGCTTAATTAGAAATCGATACTTATCACTTTCTTAATTACAAATTATATCTATATGTTAAGAGGAAGAGAGAGACGAACGAGTTTTGAGAGAGATATTGAATACATGTTATATCATGAATACAGTTGATATAACTGATTTGTAATACATGTTGTATTCGTTTTAGTATGAATACAAGTGATGTAGAATATAAAATACAGTTGATACAAGTACAATTATAATAGCTTGTATGCAATCGATACAATTGATTTGTATTATATATCAAATTTAACGGTATCAGTTATATTGACGAACATAATTTATGTGGAAGACCACAAATGCAAGAATACAAATTTCATAATGTTTTTATACCAAATATGTATACATTTGATACATATACAAAATACATTTGATATGTAATATAAATACATTTGATACATAAAATAAAATACAATTGTCATATTTACGTGAGATGTTTTTGGGGCTAGAGAGGGGGGTGAAAGGTAGAGAGAGAGAGCGACGACATGAGGGAGAGGGAGAGGGAGAAAAGAAAAAATTGCTACAAAACTCTACATATAGCTACTAATTGTATCTTTTTAGTGATTTATATATCGTAAATACATATCACATGTTTATATATTTGTCTTATTATGTAATTTTTTTTTTGTTGGATTAATAAAATATTGTATTTGCATTAATTGATAAGTAATCGAGTACATAGTAACACTAGGTAAGATAGCATTCTTTAAATTAATTATAAGCGACATGATAAAATTACGTAAAAATATGAATAAATAAAATACTTATTAATTAATACGAGTATTGTATATATTATAATTATATACTTATTATACATAAAAAGTACGAATATGCTTTATAAAGTGTCAAATAATAATAATAATAATAATAATAATAATAATAATAATAATAATAATAATAAGGGAAACTTTCACATATAGCCACTTAAAAATAATTAATTACTCTCTACAACTATATTTTGATAATTACAATTTGTAGCTACATGTTATATAGAGGAGAGAGGCGAGCGAGACTGGGAGAGAGAGGAGAGAGGCGAGAGAGGGGGAAAAGAGTGGGAGAAAGGTGAATTGTATATGTATATTGGTTAGATAATTGTATATTATACATATGTAATTGTATATATGATAAGAGAGATTGGGAGAGGGAGGAGAGAGGCGAGCGAGACTAGGAGAGAGAGGAGAGAGGCGAGCGAGATCGAGAGAGGGAGGCGAGAGGCAAGAGAGAGAGGGCAGAGAGTGGGAGAGAGGTGAATTATATATGTATATAATTGTATATAACTGTATATTATACATATATATTTGTATAAATGACAGCGAGATTGGGAGAGGGAGGAGAGAGGCGAGCGAGATTGAGAGAGGGAGGAGAGAGACGAGCGAGAGAGGGCAGAGAGTGGGAGAGAGGTGAATTGTATATGTGTATAGGCTAAAAAATTGTATATTATACATATTTATTTGTATATCTTGGCGAATTATACATATATAAACATGACTAATTATACAAACTCGAAGTCAGCCCATGTAATTAATGTATAATGTTAGTCGTGAGTGGTAATTATAACAAACTATAGCTATGATGAGTAATTAAATAGTATAAGTTTGCTTATCCGCGTAATTTTCCCTAATAATAAAGGCATGATTATTTAAATAACACAAATAACAAATAAGTAAAAAACTTTAGAAGAAGCCTAGCTAAATCAATAGTTTCACATTTTGGAATTTAAATTAATTTAAGGAGAAAGTGTCAAAAATACCTCTAAACTTTAGTTTATTAGTTGATTATACTCCTATATTTAAAGTAAGTTATTTATACCCTCACCTTTACTAATTTCACCATTTATACCCTCAATTAACGGAAATTCCCAAATCAAACAAAATTGACCCAATTTCTTTAAAAATGACCCGTTCCTCATTTTAAACTCATGCCTGACCCATCTATCTATCTTAAACCCAAAATAATTTAACCCATTTTCCTTATAGCAATGCCCCGTTAAAAAATGCTGCCCCAACTGCTAACAAGATGGCATTCTCTATGAGTGGTATGACTGATAATTTGGTTTGTTGGTTGATTTTTCGTCTAAGCCCGGGCCTAATATGAAGTCGAGTACGAAAGAAACTAAGAACAATAGTTCAGGGGATGATGTGTTTGGAATTTTCAAAGTGTCTAGCGGTCTTTTATTAGAAATAAAAATCTCAATAGGAATAAGTACAAGCAAGACGGGCTAGACCTAACCTTACCTTACCAATCCTAATGCGGTAACAAACCTTTACTAACTAACAAGCATGAAGAAAATACGAGCTAGAGAGAACTAGGTATTTTGTGATTACCACAGAGTTTGTAATACTCAGAGTCAACCATCTACTACTCAGTCTTCAGGTGTGGGTGATTTTGATTCGTTTTTTTCATCAATTGAGGAGTATTTTTGATTTATTTCCCTTAATTTTAATAGAAGAAATGGATTAATCATATAAAACTAAAAGAGGAAAGGAAAATAAGAAATTCCCCACAATAGTTATTTCTAAAACTTCCCCGCCAACAATCTGAACCCAAAGACGAAATTACCCCTGTCTATGTTCCCATGAATCAGCGTATAACCAAAGGGTAAAACCATAAATATCCAAGGAATAACGAACCTTTTCTTCCCAAGTAGAGTGAAAAACGGAAAAGCCTAAATAAATTTAATCTCAAATAGAATAAGATTAGGAAAACAAATATAAGTCCTATAAATACGTATAATCTGATCGATAAGCCATTAAAGCATCAAAAATAATTACTCATCAAATCCTAGCTAAGAAAAATTCATTGATCAATAAATTAATTATGTCCTGGAAAAAGCTTAAGTTGTTGGGCAGGGGTTCTTATGGTACTGTGTCTCTTGCCACCCCATTAACAGATTACTATACATTATTTGCTGCTGTCAAATCCGCCCAAGATGATGGCTCCTCTTCGCTCCGAGCGGAAGCACAAATATTGCATGCCCTGAGAGGGTCGGAGTACGTGATTCAGTGCTTTGGAGAAGATGTAAGCATCGAAAACGGTCAAAAAACTTATAACCTCTTCCTCGAGTATGCTGCTGCTGGAACTTTACGTGACTTAATTCATAAGTCGAATATGGTGCTCGGAGAAGCAGAGGCTGCGTACTATTGTTTTCAAATCTTAGTCGGGATTTCTCATGTTCATCGTAAAGGATTTATCCATTGCGATCTGAAACCAGCTAATATACTTGTTTTTCCTGGCGGACAACATCGCCTTGCAAATGTGAAATTGGCTGATTTTGGGCTATCGTTGAGATGTGAAACAACCACATGTTGGGAGACAACAGTGAAGAAGCCTCGTCCCCGCAGAGGGACTCTACTGTACGCAGCACCGGAATCTGTAGTGTGTGGGATTCAAGATAAAGCTGTTGATATTTGGGCATTTGGATGCATACTTGTAGAGATGCTCACGGGAAAGCGGGTATGGTCAGAATGCAAAAATAAGAAAGAATTAAAATTAAAGATTACACATGAAAAACCAGAGATACCAGATAATATATCGAATGATGCAAAGGACTTTCTAAGTAAGTGTTTGGACAGAGATCATAATTGGAGATGGAATGCGGAGATGCTACTTCATCATTCATTCATCACAAAATATCTTAACAAGAAGATGATTCGTGAGTTGATCGAGCGGCCTTTCGGTGATGCAGGACTCAAACCATTGGTTTCTTATGAGAACTTATTCACAACAACTAGTTTCTATGATCCTAATCATAACTCTTACTTGAGAGAATCAAGCAGTATTATTACAAGCCTCCCTGAGACTAATAATAATAACGCAAGAGGTACAACAGGAGACGAGATTAATTTCAGAAACTTGCATATATAATAAAGCTTATTACTCATCCCTTTTTTCATCTTGGGTGTGCAACTCTTCAACAAAGCTCAACTACTGAAGTGAAGACTAACAGGCTTATTAGGAAGCTAAGTTATCGGGACTACATGCATGTTGTGTTGACTTATATATACTTCTCCATTTACTTACATATTTTAATTTGATTTCTATTTTTATCTGTCATGTTTGACAAATCAATAAAAAATATTTTTTTCCTATTATTTATACCCTCGATTTATTTATATTGAATTATGATATTTAAAAGATATAGTGAGCAAATTTTTTTGGGATCATCATATTGATTAATTGGTGAAATAGTAAATTCACTATACTAATTCTTCTTTTCTTAATAGGTGTGTCAAATCAAAATTTGACAAGTAAATCCGTATGAAGTGAGTATTTGACATTATAACTAAATATTATAAGTGTCAATTCTTCTAAGTTCATATTAATATAATGAAAATACACATTTCAAAATATTAGTTAAAATTCATACCATTTGACTTTAAAAATCAAACATAACAAGTAAAAGTAAATAAATAACGAAGCCCATCTTTTAAAAACATCCAATGTATGGTGTTTAAAACGTGTACAGGTAGAAGTATTTGTTTTATTACGATTAGAGGTGTCAAAATGGGCTTGACTCACTAGATCGGTCCAATTCAATCTTTGAATTAAGTGGGCTTGGACCTAATTTTTATGGCCTATTTAGGAATGAGACTTTTTAGCCCAGTCTCATTTGGTCTGCTAGCCTCGTAGGCCCAATCCACAAGCCTCAGAGGTCAGCCCGTGGGCTATAAATATTTAAAAATACTTTTTATATGTATTTTTAGTAGTGTTATATTTGTAAAGTTTTTGTCAATAAATATTTTTAAAATAAAAATCAAGTCTTATAAATTAGCTAGTTTTTTGTGGGAGGAATTGTATCATGATCAACATTTTTTCGCTAAATCTTATGTTGACTGTTATGTATTTTTGTAAGTATTCATCAAAGTGTGATTCATAAATGTATTTTTGTAAATATTCACCGAAGTGTGTGATTCATAAATGTATTTTTGTAAGTATTCACCGAAGTGTATGATTCATAAATAAAAAATTTTATTCATGAAAATTTGTATGTTTTGATGTCGTGTTCATAAACGTTAATATTCGATACTCTTAGATCATCTTTCTAAGAGAGTAATATTGTTCATATTTTTGGTTGAAGGCCAACTCGTCCCAACCAGTGGCCCACTTAGGGCTGAGTTGTGCTGCTATTTTATAGGCCCTTTAATTCAAAGGATCAGTCCATCCCAACCCATTTAACTCTCTAGCCCGTTAAGATTGGATTGAGTTTGGTTGAGTCAAGCCATTTTGACAACTCTAATTAATTAACCCGGTGTGAAGCCAATGGGACAAAAGCCAACCTGGTCTTGCCAACAACTAACTTGATTTCATTATTATAACTTTGAAGATTTCGACTTGAAAATTACATTCCTACATACATCATCAACTATATAAGCAAACTTGTAGTAACTATACTAGAAAACAAAAAAAAGATTAAAAAAATTGGGTGACCATTTAAGGTCAGTTGAAATTATTACACAGCCTGAAAATTACACAACCTAATAATTGTAATGATGTATTTATTTGTAAGAGGATAATTACAGTGTAATTCTCTTTCCTATTTGATTGGACTAATGTAATTACACAATTAAATTTTAAAAACTACATTTTAAATACATAATATTAGTATTTAAATTAATTAGTGAATACAAAATTTTCTTTCCTGAGTTTATATTTGAAGTATGTTTTGGCAGAAGAATCAGCTGGTTTGGAACCACAACATCAATGTCATTTTTTTGGTTAACATATCCTGCTTCTTTGGCCATCATCCACTCTTCGGTGATGTCCATTTCACTCAATATTTCTTGCACCCTGGTGGTCCAACTGTGCCTGTAAGCTTCTTCTATCAATTCATTGTACCTTCCGAATTTTTGGTAGCACGTCTTCTTCTTAGCATGTGATCTTCCCATAAAATGGAGTTTGATTTGAATCAGGATTGCTATCAAGAAATTATATTTGGATGATTTCTATACTGCATCCGGAAGTGTGGTAATGTGGATACTATTGACGTATCGAAATGCACATGCTTATTTTAAAGTATTAGTTTCTGGTTACGTGTGTTGGACGTTTATCCCTTACTGTTATTATATAGTTTTAAATTGTATTATCAAATAGAAAATGTATAAATCAACATGGGAACATTCGTTAGCTACTTCGGTTACAAATACATCCAACACTGATCAATTACAAATAACCATATAGTTGGTAATTCTTTTATTTTATTTTTTTGCTTGAAAATTATTGAAACTATAATTTTTTTCTTTACTATATTGTTATTTGAAAAATAAAGTTAAAATATACAAAATTGTATTCATTCATCCGAAACTTATGGTTTATAATTTTGGAGGCAAAGAATCCGTACCTTATCATATAGTATGAAAAATATACTTCCAAGTTAATAACATCTTAGCCATTTGCTGCAAACTCAATATGTTTGTTCTTATTCAAGAAAATACTATTGATAGATAATAAGTTAAAATAGTTTAATCCAAAAGTTCTAAAATATCAAAGTTCTAAGATCAGTTAACTACACATATAATATGACGAAGGGCCTAAAAGCTGACTGCTACAAAGAGGGAATCTGAGATGCAATATGAGGAACAAGTCATCAATCAGTTTTAACTAGGCTTAACTTAAAGTTGTCTAGGCTTAACTTAAAGTTGTCTGCATATTTCACTAGAAAACTCAATTCAACCATATATCTATTGAATACCTAGCATATGTGTAATACGCACATGAGAAGAGCGTGAAAGGCATAGAAAAAGATTTATCTTTTTTTCTAAAAAAAAATTATCATCTCTTCTTCTTTGACTCAACCACCATTGCCATCACCTTTCCGACAAGCGTCGGTGTCACCACCATTAAAGCTCATTCCGCTAAAGTCATTCTTCTTCTTCACACCACCTTGATTTTTACTGGATCTGTCGTCACTATAGTCTATACAAATTCTTCTCCTTTCCGTCCTTTCTCCATCATCTTCTTCCCCCCCACCCCCACCCCCCACCCTTTTTTTTTCTTCAGGCCTATGTCGTCAGTGTCTTTCTTTTTCCATATAATTTCAAACAAACAATCACAACTTTCAGATTACCACCTTAGTTTGTTCGTCGGAAAACTCCGCCACCATACATCTCTTTCTTTCTCCCAAATCAATTCAAGTATAAATCAAATCTATGCATAAGAACAAAAAAATCTTTAAAAAAAAGTAGAAAAAAAATAAAAGATTTAAGTTTTTTTAAAAAAGTGGGAGGAAGATGAAGTTGGGGGCAAGCAGCAGGTCGGAGGCTGCAACACAGTTTATGATTTTAGTTAACTAGTAAAATTATTCGCACTTTGCGCAACTATATAAAATAATTATAAGATGATAATATGAAATATGTAATATTTAGGTCAGTATCAAATATATAGATGATATTAATATTTCTCCTCATTTGCGATATCATAGATTTTTTTAAACATATAAAATATATTTATTTATTTTGTATATGTATATATTAGAACCAAATATTCACCGCGGTGAAGTAAAATCGAATAAGAGATAATATTGTTGAAATAACAATATACTGTATTAGGTTGAAAATATTTTATATGTTTTAATTTTCTCTATCTTTTGTAGGAGTACTAATGTTCTATTCATTCTCTGTTTTCGTCAAAATAAAATTGATTGTTTAATTATTTCCTTATTATTACATTTGCTTCTTATATTTTTTAAACATTAATTAGATATTTATAAGACTTACAAAAAATAAAACATATAAAAGTTATGAATAATATTTAATATTAAACGTTAGTAAGATGAAGAGACATGGGTTATAAATAAGTCAAATGTATAATTTTATTAGACATTAAATGTATTACTAATTATGCATTGATTTTATTTGTGAAATAAATAAATAAAAATAAGGGGTGAAAATACAAAAAATGAACAGAGAAAATATAATAATTGGCGACTACATAAAAATTATAAATACATTTCAAAGCAAAAAAAACGGTGACAAATTGTTACATACGCAAAAAATGACATCATGAAAATAATATTTTATTTTTCAATTACTTTTTTATGATTGTAATAAAAATGAAACTCCTAATCATCACAAATTTTTTTTTTTGTTAAAATGAAATAATTATATTATTTTTTCTTCATAACAATGAGAAAGTAGAATATATTCTAAAGGATCAAATAATTAGCATTGACAATATAATACATTCAGCTAATTATATAAATCAAAATTTTAAAAACTCTAGCAAAAGTAACTTAGTTGCTAATACAATTCAAAGTAAAAAAATAATCTCTAATTATGCTTCATTTTTTTTCCTTCTACCATCTTCCTTTGCAAAGGATCCGCCATCATGTTTTGATCCACATGTCAAACACTTCATTTATGCAATCAACTAAATAAAAAAATCATATACCAACTAAGAATAATTATGTCAAAAGAAAGAACGAAATATAAACTATATTTGTATAGTTGTATATTATCTTTTCAATAGTACTAACAATACTAAATAATTATTATTTCTTGAAATCTAACAAATATTATAATCAAACTATATTATATCTGAAAAACTAACTATTAGAAAGAGCAATTGCATACGGACAACACATTGTTAAGAATTACAGAGATTTTTTTAATCATACTTACTTGATAAATGATATACAAACATAAAAAAAATACTTTAAGAAAGCATGTCTAAGTACATAAAAATAAAAAGAAAGACTTTAGAATGAAGTATATATTACCTTCATATATTTTTTTTGTTACATGTTAGTTAATTCACAAACAAGTATGATGAAGAAGAGAAATTATAACTTTGCATGTGAATCTTCATGAAAATAATTATGAAGTTATATAAACAAAATAAAGAAAATGAAAAAAATAAGAACTTGAGAATGATATATTTATTAACTTCATATACTTTTTTTTGTTACATGTTAGTTTCATTCACAAATCAAATACGAATTTATTTAGACAAAAATAGAGGAAATAAAAAATAAAAATTTGCTATGGAATATTTCTTACCTTCATGTACTTCTTTTTTGTTACAAACTAACCCAATATGATGAAAAAAGAAAGAATAATTGTGAATGTGAATCTTCATGAAACTAATATGAATTTATAGGCAAAATAAAGGAATACCATATGACATCATAAAACTTACAAATTTAATTTGGAGGTTATTGACATAAAAATTATGAGAGTTATGAATATCATTAAAAGTAAAAATTAAAGAGGGGTAAGTCATGGGTAGTAACTCCTAGTGAATAAATTAAAAATTAAAAATAAAAATATTTAAAATGTAAAAAAAATTATTATGATTTCATGATAAAATGTGAGATAAACAAACAGAAAGAAAATATAGAGTGTTTTTTTTTATATAAATGTTCCTACATTAAAGTAATACATTTTTACAATAGAATAATTAATTTAAATTAAATAAAGGTTTAAAATAAATAAATTATGTTTCTCCTTTTATTATAAGTGAGATAAATAAATAAAAAATATGAAGAGTTTATGTTATAAATGATCCTCCATTAAAAAAAATATTTATTAGTAATTAATTTAAGTAATTTTTTAGGATATAATAATTAATTTATTTAAAAAAAACAAAAAAAAAAAAGGAAAAAGCTAAATGCAAATGGAGGCCATAGAGAGGTGTCACATCACCTTGTCCATGATCCTCCTTTATATATATATATATATATATATACATATATATATATATATATATATATATATTGATTTTTTATTAATTATAATTATATTGGGCCCAAAGCCACATTGTGTTATTTAAGGGAAAATTACGCGGCTAAACAAACTTATAATATTTAATTACTCATCGTAGCTAGATTTTGCTATAATTACCACTCGCGACTAATATTATATATTAATTATGTGGGTTGACTTCGAGTTTGTATAATTAGTCATGTTTGTATATGTATAATTCGCCAGAGTATACAAATACATATGTATAATATACAATTATTTAACCTATATACATATACAATTCACCTCTCTCCCACTCTCTGCCCTCTCTTGCTCGCCTCTCACCTCTCTCTCTCAATCTCGCTCGCCTCTCTCCTCCCTATCCCAGTCTCTCTCGCCTCTCTCTCTCTTAATCTCGCTCGCCTCTCTCCTCCCTATCCCAGTCTCTCTCGCCTCTCTCCTCCCTCTCCCAATCTCTCTTGCATGTCATATATACAAATACATATGTATAATATACAATTATCTAACCAATATACATATTCAATTCACCTTTCTCCCCCTCTTTTCCCCCTCTCTCGCCTCTGTCCTCTCTCTCCCAGTCTCGCTCGCCTCTCTCCTCCGTATAACATGTAGTTACAAATTGTAATTATCAAACTATAGCTATGAAGAGTAATTAATTATTTTTAAGTGGCTATATATGAAAGTTTTTGTTATTTAATTAGTTAAGTTGCCATGTCATGGCAAGTGCATCATACTCTCTTTACATTTTTTGGTAATTATAAAAAATGTGACGAATAGAAACAATTTTTGTAAAACTAAAAGTGTTCAACAGGTAAAAGGTTGACATATGTGGACAACTTTAAGGGTCTCTAGATTTGATTAAGCGTTTAACTAAGTATCTCAAAATCGGCACTTCTATTCATTGCATACCTTCACATATATTGACATGGGTTAAAATAATCAAATGGGCCCTATTTAGTTTATTTCAAATATATGTATTGACAGTTACGTACCCTTTCCGAAGTAGCAGATGAACCATATAAATGCTGTCCAGCTACATTCAGTTTTTTTCGTGAGGTGAGGAAATGAATATCCATCGACAATGGGAACCTGCATCAAGAAAATTCTAAGTAACATTCTGAAAAAAAGATATCCCAACAGTTCATAGCAAGTATAGCCATGTGCCGTCAAAAGAATGAATTGTTGAATAAAACACTGATAAGAAGAATAAGAAACTAAGAAAATAGTGCTAATATTACTGCTAAGAAGGAAGGTTCAAGTATGACCACCAAGCCTATCCCATGGGGAAGCGAGAGAATACTCAACTACCAACTAGCCTTCCACCTTAATCCACAACCTCCAAACTCTCCTATCTAAGGTCCTGCTCGCAGATAATTAAAAGCCATTTACGTCCCAAAAACTCATACATATATAATGGTACCTTGAGCATACAATGTTAGAACAACTTGAATTTGGATGAATACACCAGCAAAGTTGTACTTCTCAAACATGGTTTCTACCTGTAATTCAGGTAAATCCGAGTATAAGTTAAGAAGTACAAAGAGGGAATGCATTTTTCGAAAAAGAAAAACATTAACACAAACCATGTTTTCACGATTTTTAGATGGATTGAGAGGCTTATTTGTCAGCAGAATTTTGCATTCTGTTGGATCTATCTTCAACAGCAGAACGAAAGGAAAGCTAGCTGTATCAGTTAATCATGAAATTGTCCTACAATAAGCATTTCAAAAGAACATTCTCAAAAAGTAGCTATAACATCTAGTTTAGCAAGCAACTGTTGAACTAATAAAGTTTCAACCCGGATATTCTTTCTCTAAGAAGAGCTTCCTAGTTTTCGATAAATGCAAGAGAACCCTCACATTTTCATTGTAGGGTAAGAATAAAGTGAGAGATGTTTACCTTCAAGTTTTGTTCCATTAGGGACTGTTCATATCGTAGCATTGGCATCCCCACGACACAAGGGAATACAAATGTGGGAAAATTCTTACACAAAAAGCTACACTTGACATACTGCATTAGTTCATCAAAACATTGAGCATTGACACACTATTTTACTGTTGCAATAGGTAGAATCATTAGTTACGTTTAAGCAAATAGTCGGTACAGAACAGTTTCTTACTTTATAAAACTGAAAAACAGGTTCCACAAGGAAAGGAATAGCATCGTGATTGAGTCGTTACTCGTTAGAATGATGGACTTCATAACCAGAATGGAGAAAAAGAATAAGAAAAAGTCTTCTAATAAGAAGTTATGAATAATAGTATCCATTGGGTTTGCCCATTTTTATACATATCAAATATGGATCTCGTCAAATATTTATTTATCCATTTTCACCTGATTCATTTTCAACCAGTTCATATTCGATTTGACCTGCCCGTTTGTCACCCCTAATAGCAGCTAATAAGCAAGTTAGGACAAATAAAGAGTTAAAGATCAACACATGGAGACTAACAACATGAGTGAAGTTCTCATGTTCTATAAAAAGGTACTAGGCATGGAAATGCTATACCTAAAAGGGTTTAAGATTACGCAAACTAAAATAAGAAACTACTATCCAATTAGAGAAACTATATTAAGCTTGTCGAACTACAACAATTGATTTATATATTTGTGCACAACTAATAACTCGATGGTATCATCGAGCTATTTTTACATCTTTTCAACTACAAAGAATCATTCTGCAGCCTCTGTTGATTAGCTAAAAGGGTTCCGGTAGCTCAATGAACAGAGAGCAAAATTGTATCTGGATGGGAAAACCTGACTCATTTTTTACACAAGCTAACAGCCTACATCGTTATAATTCACCATTTTGGTCAAATAGCTTCAAACCCCAGCTCACATCCTCACAGTGCCTCACATGAGGAACAATTTTGCTCGTGTCAGTTCCCGCTTTCTTTTTACAATCATAGTAAGGTGGGGCATGGAAACATGGCTCCAGTGATACAGCTCGAACACAAGGTGGATCATGGGCTGTTCTGTTCTCAGGCTTGTATAGGATCCAGGGCTTCAAACCTCCAAGACCATGAGCTACATATCCAAAAGTCGACCATGCACTTGTAACCAATTTATCTGTTAAACTCAGTAGATACATTTCTGCCAACGCCTTTCTTTCATGCCAGAGCTTCTCAGTTTGTTGATGTTCCTCCTGACTCGGCTGGTAAACGCCAACAATCTCTCCTGTCACGGTGGGATGCTCCCAGTACATGTTTCGGAACTCTTCAAAGTACCCGAGGCTTAGAGAAGTGATCAGAACAGCTATGGTTTTCTGCTTCCCGGATGGATTGAGTATAGGCTCCTCCCGGTTAATTTGTGGCAGCAGATTCTCATTCATCAAACAAGCGGTAATCTGATCCACTACATACTTAAAAGGACCAACACCTGTATCAAAGACTCGAATTTGAATGCCCAGTTTTTCATCTGCTTGGGCTAAATAAGCTTGATAGTACCTCATAACAAACCCCCATACAGAATTAGTGGGATGGAACAGGTATCTACTCAGAAAGTGGAAAATGGTTTCTTTTTCCGGAAAAAGATTATTTAGCTCTTGCTCGAACGCTGGCATCAAAAAAAGGTAAGGCACAAAATAGTTATCTGTCCTCATGACTAGCCAAGGGATTTTGTGTAGAATACTTTGGTCCTGGTCACAGAAAAATAATTTATCTTGATCATCGTAGTCGTGAGCTAAATGAAGGTAGATGAAGGGAGGTAGTATTGAACCAGTAGAATTGCCTATGATATCATGTTTCACCATATAACCATAGCAATGAGGAGATTCCTGATTAAATGTACTAAACTGGTCGATTATAGGAAAATCTGGTGGAAGCAACCAGGAAACCCCGGGAAAAGGTTCACAGAACAGATCAGGCATATTAACTCCGGGATCAACAAGTAGGACTCGATTTGTAAGCAGCGCATAAAGGAAAGCAGAAGCTAAGGTTAGCATCCTATTTCCTAAACCACTATACGAAATCCAAACCAAGTAACTGCAATCTGCAGAATCTCTGTATTGGCCAGACTTGATAAGTTCAACACTTCTATTGTATAATACTGTATGAGGTCCACATTGCTTATGAAGAGCCTCATATTTTCGCAACTTTGAGATGAGATAAGAAGAAGGCTTCTGGCGTAATTCTTTATGATATAAGACTGACTCGTGTCTACTTTGACAAGATCTTTCATCAAATCCAGAAGGAAGAAGGCCACCAAGTCGTTTATCTTTCTGCACGGTGATTGATAGATGACTAATATCTTCAGTGACTGGAAAAGTGAAAAAAAGAAGTAAATCAAATAGAAGAAAAAGCTGATCATATTTTAGAGAAGCAATGCAGTAGCACAAAATCAGGTAAAACAAACATTTTCGAAGTGTCAGATCTACAATCAAACTAGAACAGCAAGCAAAACACTAAAGATTTCAACAAAATTACTGCGATGAAACTAATTCTTCTGCAGAAAACCTTGCTACTTAAATTTAGCTTATTTAATCGTCAAAAAACAAATAGCGTCTTTTTAACTTCACTCACGCATCGATATACTTGGCAAATGAGCAAGCACAAAATAAATATCTCAGACCCGAAGCATTACTTTGTATTCATTTTCATCCCCAACACAAGGACATAGGGAGAAACAGAGAATGTACTTGGGCGTTCACTTCAACAGCAAATAAATCAGTAATACACCAAGAAACAATAGACAATTTGTAACAATATAATTAAGATAACACTGTGACAAGTAATATTAAGGAAATGACAACCAAAAAAACTAAATATTTTGGATTACTAACATTCAACCTAGAAAGGTCACCGCTCAGCTTATAATCCGCTTCAAATACTTATTACTGATAATAATTCATTCCATTTTTATACCTTGTTTGAATTTCTTTTATTTAGTTTCATTCCTGCTTTTCAGTTCCAAAACCAAAACTTCTTATTGGCAGTAGTAAAATTCTACATCATCAACATTAGAGTAGTGCACAATCCATGAATTTAAGTCTACACACGCTAGTATTTGTTGACAGTATATATACTACTCTGAACTTGATGCAAATTATTAGTTTCGTTTATGAACTATTGACAGCCTTAAAAACGCTATTTTACATGACTAACTAAACTTAGATACACCCCGATCTGTCATATGATATAACAAGTGATACCAAACTCTTGTAAGAGCATGATACTCTTACTAGAAAGTGACTTAGATACATCTCGATTTGCCACATGACCTAACAATTTATCTCAAACTCTTATAAAATGTTTTCAATACTGAGTGAGCACAGTCATCTTCAGCCATGTGTGATGTATGTGTTCTGGTTAGGACTAAATAAAATTAAAAAATGATAAACAAAAGCGAAAATCAAGTACCATCAGGATCAGTCAAAAGCCTGAGACGAGTATGAGAGGGTAAGTCTTTGAGTATAATAGAGGCTGCTGTGAATACCATCAAACCAACAATGAAAAATCCGATAAGTTTGACAGGATTCAAACTCCACTTTGACGTGGAAATAGGTTTATCCAAAGACCACACCGCCTGTCGATGATCACTCCAACTTCTTTTCAATCTCTTCATTCTCCTTTCATCAAATGGATCGGAGTAATTAATTTATTAACAACACTAAATCGATCAAAGCTTATATTATACAGTATTCGTTTTTAAATCAATGAGAATAGCTTGTGTTATGTGTGCAATTACACTGAAAAAAAAAAACAATTGGAAAAAAGTTTGTTACCGCAGCTATGGGACGACAAGAAATATTCTCCGATGTCCTGTTTCATTCATTTAATATAGAATTTTTTTCACCTAAATAATATATTTTATTTGATTAATTACTACTCTCTCTGTTTTTATTTATATACTAGTTCCTGGACACGTGCATTGCACGTGTTATCCAATGTCAATTGCATCATAGAAAATAATCTTAAATTGTTTGCTTAACTTCTTAACTTTATTTTTCTATCAACACAATGATTGATTTCAAAATTAAAGATCTAATGAACCTTGGTAAAAATGACAAAGAACAAATTTTAGAAATTAACTAAATAAAAATAATAAGGCAATATTGTATTTCATCTATAAAAACAGTAATTATAATAAACTTTAAATAATGAACCAATTAAGTAAACTAACAAAATTAGTATACCGAAGGAATCAATTATCTAAGCTTTTGAAGCTTCCCTTTGAGTTTTTAAAAATAATTTTAGTGACAATTTCAATTATTTTTTATTTCTTTCTAGATCAATAATCTATCTAGTATAGTAAAATTACATTAACACTCTAATTTATCGATATTCATAATGATAATAAAATTCAAAATAAAGATTTGTTAAACCTTAGTAAAAATGACATGGAACAAAATTTTAGAAATTAATTGAATGAAAATAATTAAGTAAGATATCATTTAAGACTCCCAACAAATGCACTACACACCACTTCTTTAGTAGTTATAACATATTTAATTGTACACATTGTTTTTCATCTATAAAAAATATAATCATAAGAAACCATAAAGAATAAATCAATTAATGAATTATAAAAATCAGTATTCCAAAGAAACCAATCTTCTTCCTTTCATACCTCATGAATCTTGCTAACGTTGATGATGGAGATGGTAATCTTCATATATCATCCCACAAAGTTTGAATTTGGCGATTTTTTGGTTCCGATATATATTCATTAACTCTACATACTTCACCATCTTTTATTTCATGCAAATGTTACTTTAAAAAAAGGGGGAAAATGATGAAAAAGAAATCGAAAAGCAACGATTAAAGAAATCCTACTCAACTGAAATATGTCCATGAGGAAAATGGAAATAATTTTCTTTGATGTTCTTTGGGATTCCTTTAACAGATCTATTGATTATCTTTATTAAATTAAATCAGCCTACATTTAATTACTCTAGAACATTTGAAATTCTGCAAAATAAAAATAATATATTTTTCTGATACAATCACATGATTAAATCAATCTTTTAACACTTCATTAATGCATTATACATAGGACATGTACCGTTTATTATTTATTGTAAAAGTTACTTTCTTAGTGGTAATTTATCAATTAGTAATGACTTTCCAACTTCTTCATTGTTTATCACTTAGAAATGACATTTCATCTTCTTTTTCATCTAAAATTTCATGATTTTTAATAATGTAATACAAATGAAATGGATATATGAACTCTCTAGTTCCACATTTAATTTCTTTTTCATTTTTTCTTAAGATGAAAAAATAGTCAATATGTGCATTTAATATTTAATTAGTTTGATGTGTTATAACATTTTAATTTGGTGAAGGACATTTTCGTAATTCAACTTTGAACTCAAAATCTTCCCACTTATATAAGAAACTAGGTAAATTTACTATCGTATTCTTATTTAATTTTTTGAAACTCAAATTTTCATTCAATGAAATAAATTAATTTGACCAATAAACATGAATCATTTACTTAACTTTGATATGAAATGTATAATTTCAAGGCTTAATAACTCATAAGGATAAAAAAGAAACAAGGAAATTAATGTATTGATTTTATGAAATAGATAAGAGTCAAAAACACACCTAAATATTTTCTTTTTTGAGTTTAATACTTAAATTATTGAAAGTGTGTGTTTATTCATACCTAAAATATCACTTTTTATTTTGAGAAAAACACCTGTAATACACTCTCTCTTTTATTTGAAAAAACCTTGACACATCAAATTATATTAGTAGCTGTACGATTTTGATTAAAGATTAAATAATAAACTATTAATATTAATTAAAAGTTAAAGATTAAAGATTAAAGTATTACTATGCATAAAAAGATAAAAAAATTAAAAAAAACAAAATTAAAATTACTTTTCTTACCCCATTCCACCACGTAACACCCCCCCCCCCCCATTTTTAAAAAAACGATTCTCATATAAAATATTTTTTAAAAATTCATACTTCACCCTCCCCCCCCCCCCCCCCCCCCCCCCCCCCAAAAAAAAAAATGATATTATTTTATTTTTCAAAAAATAAAATTCTATCCATCGTATTTAACCCTCCGCTCCTAACTTTTATTTTTTTTACATTTTTCTCATTTTGTGTTAGATATGTATATACATATATTTTTAGAAAAAAAAGATCTACTAGTGTACCAAATATAACATGAATAAGTAAAAAATTAAAAAATATCTTGCGTTACAAGCAAAAAAAGTCACTAAAAGTATCCAAATGTACCACACCCGACCCTGAGCCTACGTTACAAGCCAAATAAAATCCTATAGTGATCCTAGAATCTAGTCTGGAGAGTCTAAGCGGTGAAAATGAGGGCAAGCCTATGGCATTGAGCACTAACTGTACTTGAAATTACTTTTGAGTATGAGTGTTTGAGTGAATCCTTGTACTCAAAACCATATGAATTGTGTGAAAAAAAGGGAATTTCTTTTGAAGTAAGGGCACTAGTTACATTGTTGGAAAGTTGGTACCTTGGTGATAGTAAAACAATGAATGTTGTGTGTTGATTGGTCGATCATTATCGTATTTTGATTCGCATGAGTTAGCTTATTGAGTCTAAGAGAAAAGATTTGCACCAAAGAACGGAGTCGGAATGGAGATCCATGTGATTGCTTAAGTTTGAATTGCTTGCTTCTATACAAGTGTCGTTTAGAGTCTTTGTGCATTGTTTGAGTATAAACAACGAATTTAAGTTGAAGGTGCTGATGTACCGTGAGTTTACGGTCTTTTTGATACATTTGACTTCAAAGTTGCGTGCGTCTATGGCCATTTTGCATTGTTTTTTTTTTTATGTATTTGTATCATGTTTTGTAGGAAATATGTTCAGACGCGGAAACTTAGGGACACAACTGAATTGTGCAGAAAAGGACATATATAAAGGTGATATACGAACCGTAAGTTCATTCACGCTCCGTAGATGGTGGACGTAGATGGGCAAGTAAGGCATCAAAAGAGATCGGGGAATTTTTCACTAAGTGTGGAACTACGGAGGTGATCGACGGCCCATAGATTGATCTACGGACCATACTGTTTCTCCGTCGAATGATTCAGAAAGTTGGTTCAAGTACTTAATTTTAAAGATTCTAAGTATGGAGCTACGAAGGGGATCCACGGGCCGTAGATCAATCTACGGTCCGTAGTGTTGATCCGTCATTTGAATCAGAGATGTTGGTTTTTAGAAGATGGAAAATTTTTCTAAGTCTCAAGTGACGGAAGAGACCTATAACCGTAGATTGATCTACGGACCGTAGGTCAGGGTCGAAGAATAAAGACACGTGCTGAAATATTATTTCCTTATTTCGTTTCCTTTTTATTAAGACTTATTTTTCAGGACATGTAAACCTCATTTTTGGAGGTTAGACTTTATTATTCTTGTTCTAGTTCTTGACGTTGAAGATTAATTTGCAAACTTTGGCAATTATTGATTTCTAAAGCACGTTTTGAAGATTTTGACTTTGCAATTCAAGTTGAAATTCTAGGTTTATTCTTCTTATTACGTAAGTTCATTATTTCTTCATCTAAAAAATATGAATTGTGATCTTGCTAATATGGGTAACTAAATCTACAACTAGGATTTTGGGAACCATGAGCAATCAACAAAGTATGATTAGTAATTAAGTAATTCTTGAATAGTGTTATTGCATGAATTGATAATTCTTTCATTTAGAAGTCTTTTTAATGAGTGCACGCGTTAGAACTCGTTTTGTTGCTACTTACCGGACCAAGGAGGTAGTTAATAAGAAAAAATTTATCAACATAGATTTAGTGTGATAGTATCTAATAGTCTAATGTCGATTGGTGTGAGTGTGAAAACTAAGTGATACATTGATGTGATGTCTAATATGAGGTAAAGGTAAGGGTTAGTAAATTATACACACGTAGCCAGACCAAGCGCGGGATGAAATTCTCTAGTTATCGAGCCAAGGAATTAGAGATACATAACTTATCACTTTGCATGTAATACACTAGGAAAAGGTTATTATTACTATGATTACCGTGTTATGAGCTTATGGGGAACACGTACACCCTATTTACTTTCTCATCTTGATAACAACTAAAGTTTAAATCTTGCTCACTGATTACTTACATAATTTTCCGAATTTGTTTCACAAATCCCCCTTTAATTACTTGTTTTCAGAAATACTTTGGCTAAGCGAATATAATCGTCAGTCAAGTTTAAGTTAAACCATATTCCTCGTGGGATCGACCCCAACCTACAATTTGGGTTCTTTACTTGATAACGGTCGCTTATACTTCTTTAAGAAGGTATAATTTGAGCGTATCAAAATTCACACTTAGATAATTTAGCATACAACTCTCTATCCTTCAGAGTTTGGAGAACTATTCTGAGATGACTACAATGATCTTCCTCATTGCTTCAATAGATTAGTATGTCATCAATGAATACGATAACAAACATATCTAAATAAGGCTCGTACATTCTATACATAAGGTCCATGAACGCTACAGGAGTATTGGTCAAACCAAAGGACATAACTAGGAACTCATAGTGACCATAACGGGTTTTGAAAGTTGTCTTTGGAACATCAGATTCCCTTACTCTCAACTGATTGTAGCCTAATCTGAGGTCCATTTTCGAAAAATAAGTGGCACCCTGAGTTTGTGGTGACTGCCATAGTGCAACAAAGTACATCTCGCTTGTCATAAAACGAGAAATTATTGTACGTAATATGGACCGTTTACACCATTTTAAGGATAGGGTCTGTTTATGTGGAGATTACTGGTGATTTGAATGATTGATAACTCTTCATGTTGTTACCTCGTGTTTGGTAGAAAACATAGTAGATATTACTTAGTTATTATGCATCAATACATTGTTACAGAGGGGTGACATTACAGCATGCCTACTATTGTTATGTTGGTAATGAAAACTAGTACTATTACATACATCAGGTGGCACATTTTATTATTCTGAAATAAAATAACCACACGGATGCACCATATTTGGAAAGCTAGATAGGCATCTTCTCAAGTATTGAATTGAGAAACCATCATCATATATAACAACAAATATATTAAGTGTGATGAATGGATTATACAAGTGGAGTTAAATGTATATCTGTGGATTTTTAAATTTAGGGTTAAATTAATTGGTCTAACAGGTTTCTCCATAGGACTCCGCCAAATGTCTCTATTGGTCTTCCGTTAGAGTGAAAGGAAAATATGCTCTAGTTTTTTGAAGGAAGGGACACCAAAGTCTTAAAAATATGACATAGGGTATCTATATATCATTTACGATAGGTCGGAGATATATTTGTTTTTCCCCATATATTTATATCTATCTATATTACCTTAAAAGCATGAACTTTCTAAATTGAATGTTAAATTACTATAATATTCCTAACTTAGGTTGTGACTTTTTTGAATAGTTATGACTTTTACAATAAGTTGTGACTTTTTTCAAAGGGTTGTGATTTTTCGATGGGTTGTGACTTTTCCAAAGAGTTGTGAATTTTTCAATAAGTTGTAACATTTTCGATCAGTTGTGAATTTTCTAATAAGTTGTCACTTTTTTCAAAGGGTTATGATTTTTCGATGAGTTGTGACTTTATCAATGGGTTGTGACTTTTTCAATAAGTTGTGAATTTTCCAAATGGTTGTGACTTCTCGAAAAGGCACATAAAAGTAGTTGTTCATACTACTCATTGTTGACTATAAATAAAGGGGCTTCCTCTCATTTTTCAACCATAAGATATTTTAATCTTCTACTCTTCTTCTTTTCGCATTTTAAAATTTTTGTGTGATTTACAATGGTTGAGTGAGTTTGAAGTTTAGCGAAATACGAGGTACCACGATGCTGATGAAGTTAGTCGTCTATCCTAAGAGGGTATATTCCATAACGTCGAGTACTTGAGGAAAATAATTTTGATGATATTAATTTTTGCTTAATATATTAATTAGTATGTAATGCTCTAATATATGAGTTAACATGATGTAGTCTAAATTCATTTGTTTTTGTTAACAGTTTCTCTTGTGATGTAGACATCTTCTGAATATCTCTTTCAAAATATAAAGAATTGTCATGATTTTTTTTTTATGCTCAAGGCAAAAGAATGACTCTATTTATCAGAGCTACTTATGTGATTTAGATTGTCAGAAAATTTGCTTCAAAATAGATATTACTAAAAGAACATTAGACCTTTTGTTTTACTTATTTACCATTTCTTTGTTTGACGAATCATATTTGATTGAATAAATTGAAAATCATTAACAAGTATATGAACTTATCTTTGTTTGGTTTACAATGAATAGTTGATTATATATATAATTTCACAGATACAATATATTTTTTTAATTTTTATTTTTTTCCGATAAAAAAAAAGAAAATATTTCTCAATGATCGTAGTTGTTCTCTTCACATGTTCATATGACATCTAAACAGTTTAACGTGGTATACACGTGCAAAGAACATCTGGTTAGATGAAAAGAAATATACACAACAAATATTATGTATAAGGTAATATTCGTGAGATATGACAAATTACATGATTGAACATCATCAAATTGAAACAGATATATAAATTATTGCATTTAACTAATAAGTTTTTTCATTGACGATCTTCATAGGTTCGGGTATAGGATTATTTATATATATATATTCACAAAAGGATTAGCAATATTATACTGTGCTTAACTTATAATTCAAATCTTCTCTAAAATAAGCAATACTATTTACTATAACATATATATTCTAAATTGGTAATCACGTGCAGCACACGTGTCAAAAAACTAATTAAGAAAGTTAGGACTTATTCTTATATGAATTTCGAATATTACTAGGACTTATTCTTTTCTTTCATATTCAGAAAGTTATTTTCCTTATATGAAACAGTATAGTAAATTAAAAATATATGAAACTATTTGAACTCTCATTATTATTTACTTTTACATAGTTTTCATCGAATCTAATATATTGAGTTCGATTAATATTAAACTTAGATTAAAAACATTATCTTTTGATAAATTTAAAGGACCAAGAAAACTATAAATACACGACAAATATCATTTATAAAGTAGTATTCGTGAGATAAGAAAAATTAAATGATTGAACCTCATCATATTGAAACAAAAATATACATTGTTCCATTTAACTAATAAAAATTTTCATTGACCATCTTCATAGGTTTGTGTGTAAGAGATATATGTGATTTTGATTCACATTGAACATTCATAAAAGAATTTGCAATACTATTTTGTGCTAAATTTATTATTCAAATCTTCACTAAAATGAGCAATAGTATTTACTATAACATATATTTCTTGAATTGATAATCACGTGCAATGCACGTGTCAAAAAACTAATTTAAGATAAATGTACACATATACAATTTTCGTAATAGCATCTAATATTCTATATAACTTATATTATAGGGGTGGGATGGAGTGGAGTGTGGGGTTCGTGAGTGGGATGGTCACAAGAATCGGGTGAATGAGGAAAAGACAATGAATTTAGAATATTACTAGGACTTATTTTCTCCTTTTATATTAAGAAAGTTATTTTCTTTATATGAAACAATATAGTAAATTAAAAATATATGGAACAATTTGATTTTCCGTTATTATTTACTTTTACATAGTTTTAATTCATCGAATCTAATAAATTGAGTTCAATTAATATTAGACTTAGATTAAACATATTATCTTATGATCTACTTAAAGGACCGACAAAACTACAAAGTACATAATTAAAGAACTAATTTGAACCTATCCTTAAACATAAGGGACTCTTTTTTTTTTTTTATCACTTTCTGACATCATCTTTATACAAAAAAAAATCTATAAAACCCACTCTAAATTAGGAAATCTCCCTTCAAAACTTATTTCAATTTGATATATAGACATGAAAGAACAAAGTTTTAAACAGTGGGAGATGCTAGTAGAGGAAATGACAGGATACAACTTTAAGAATCCCAATTTGTTACATCTAGCTTTTACTCATCCTTCCGTCCCAAAAAATTGGGCATCTAATGATAGAAATGAGTATTTAGGTAAGCAACAAATTTTGATGGTCACCTCTACCTTAAATCATTTATTTTTTTTGAATTTTATGCACTAATTGATATCTGATGTAGATGATTCGGACAATCTCACAAATTTGAGTAGTATCAGTATCTAACTTGCTAGAGTCGCCATCAAATACAATTTGCACAACCATTTACATTATCGGATTCATTTTATTTAAAGAAGAACTAAGTATCAACAAATTCAATTCATTAATATCTTTTAATTTTTTCCATTGGAAACTAATAAGTAGGGATGAACATTATTCGCTGAAAATAAAAATAACGGACCAAATTGATTTTTTTTTCCAATCTATTTCAATTTAATATTATTAAGTTTCAATTATTCAGTTTATTTTTCAAATTAAAAAATCAGTTAATAAAAAACATAGAAAATTTTGTATAATTTTTACCTTTTGCATTTCCCCACACTATCCAATTTCCTCCTGTTGAATAAACTATCTTAGGTCAAGACAAACATATTATCACTTATTTAACTTTTTTTTACTATTTCTTATCACTTTTTTTTCCTCAGAAATATCTAAAAGAAATTCATAAACAATAGGATTTGTAATACTAATTTCTAATTTCAGTTGCATTAAGTTTTTTTTCTCATTCATATAACCTATCAGTCTAAGATTTTTGTTTGTGAATTGACAATCACGTGCAACACACGTGTCGAAAAACTAATTTTAGATCAATAACACATATACAATTTCCATAATAGTATCAAATATTTTGTATAATTTATATGATAGAGGTGGAATGAAGTGGAGCATAGGGTTCGTGAGTGTGATGGTAACGAGGATCACATGAATTAGGAAAAGACAATGAATTTGGAATATTACGTGGACTTTTTCTTTCCTTTTATATTTAGAAAGTTATTTTTCTTATATGAAACATTATAGCAAATTAAAAATATATTGAACAATTTGAATTCTCGTTATTATTTACTTTTACTTAGCTTTCATCAAATCTAATAAACTAAGTTCAATTAATATTAGACTTTGATTAAAAACATTATCTTTTGATAAACTTAAAGGACCAAAAAAATAACAAATACACAACAAATATCATTTATAAGGTAATATTCGTGATATATGATAAATTATATGATTGAACCTCATCAAAATTGAAACAAATATATACCTGTTGTATTTAACTAATAAAACTTTTCACTAACTGTCACGACCCAAACCGAGTCGTGAGTGACACGCATAACCTCCTAAGTGAGCGAACCAAGGAATCTAAACCCCAACATATATCAATACTTCAACTACGAATAACAATAAAAATAAGGAAGCTCAAAACTTGTTAAGTAACTAATCAAATCGATCTTTAAAGTCTATTACACATTATCCCCAAAACATGTAAGTCATCACATCAAGGACATCTGTTCTAAATTACCAGTCTAAAAGTATTGAAATACCGAAATAAGTAAATTAGATGGTCCGTGTCCGAAATTTAAGGACACCATGACATAAATGAGAGAATTCAGCACGAGCTAGAAATAATAGCTCACCCAAAACTGTGTTGTGCTGGAGACTGGATAGAGCTGAGGGCGAATCAAAATCGATGGTACACTTGCTGCACTCCACAAAAGAACAATGAAGAAGATACAAGTAGGGGTCAGTACAAGAAACACGTACTGAGTAGGTATTATCGGCCAACCAAAAATAGAAATCAATATTTATTGAATAATAATATAAAACCAATTACAATACCAGACAGGTGGCACGCAACAAACAACATGAACCAGTGACAACAACACCATAGTAGGTACACAATCAATCACAATATCAAACACACCTATGAGGACTCATGCCTCCACACCATACTCATTTGAAAAATGGGTTCTTTGAGATTGAGTATATTAAGTTAATTCAAGATTCCTTTCCTTTAATGCTATCGTGTCAGAACATGACACTCCGATTCCATATACCGTGTCGGAACGTGACACTTTAATCTCATAATACAGTGTCGGGACGTGACACTCCGACCCAATAATACCGTGTCGAAACGTGACACTCTGATCCAATTATCTCATTAATTTATTTCATCAAGCCTTCTTTATTCAAGGCGTCATTTTGATAGAGAGGGTTCAAGATTATAAATTCAACGGTCTCAGAATTTTAGGCCAACCACAAACCACACAACCAAGATATACAACCACACAATAAAGTACTTCACAATATCATTCAATACATATCAATTGCTATTGAGAGTTTATCTATCGAATAGAAATAACCATAACCTACCTCCACCGAAGAACCGAAGTCAAGCAAACTACTTCTCCAATGTCTTTCCTTTCCTTAACGTCTCCGAACCTCTCCAATCTATCAAGTATATGCATAACTTGTAAGTTAATGAGTCTATAAACACTCAATTTATTCTATGTTTAGTCTAGACCCAAAAACTCACATAATTATATAATCAATTTCCTAAAGCTCAAATCTAAGGGTAGGTTTTAATTCCCCCAATTAACATAACTTTAATGAAATTTAAATAATTCGATACACCTAATATTTAATTACCTATCTTAATATACTAAACTTAATTTATAATAGAATAATACGTAGTAAAATTCCATATCAAGCCACTGGTTTCGAACACCAGTGGCAACACGTCTAACCCAATTTTATCATTAAACAAAATATCTAAATTTATCATCCATCTGCCAATAATTGGCCAATTATTAATCATACTCCATATGAATACTATTTAATAATCATAATAGTTTATATTTGTTCAGCAACACTTCTAATAACTATACATCTCGTACATTACATAAAAAAAGATACATATATTTTTTGTTTTGCCATCATCACACTGTAAAACTCTATAATTGATTGACACCTGTTTTTCAAGTAACATATCATAGCAATATCCTCATCCAGTCATTATTATACATTCATAACCAACTATAATATTATAATATTATTAGAATATATGTCTATCTATTTCATTATAATTCACTAATACTAACAAGAATTAATACCTCTCAACTACCCAATTTTTATCCAATAAAATATAATGTTAGATGAAGTTTTTGTCTCTAGCCTTTTCTGATTATCCCGTCGACGGCGCCAAGAATTAAAGAATAAGAGTTGCGATCGGTTTTCGTATAATTCAATAATATTAACTCTATTTATTATATAATTAATTATAAATATGCTAAAATATACCCATTATTAATTTTAAAGTTATCTTCTTTAACCATTAACTAAATAAATTATCTAAAAATACCCCACTAATTTCATAATTATAATTATAAATAGTCCCAAACACTCATTTAAAATCTATCGAAAAGTATTTTATCAAAGAAAAAAGTTCTAGTGCTCAAAACGACTGAATGGGTTGTTACACTAACCATCTTCAGAGGTTCGTGGATATATATATATATATATATATATATATATATATATATATATATATATATATGAAGATCCAAGCATTCAATAAAGCATTTGCAATATTATTTTGTGCTAAATTTATTATTCAAATCTTTACTAAAATAAGCAATAGTATTTACTATATCATATATTTTCTAAATTGGTAATGACGTGCAACACACGTGTTAAAAAACTAATTTAAGAAAAATGTACACATATACAATATCCATAATAGCATCTAATATTCTATATAACTTATGTTATAGGAGTGTGATGGAGTGGAGCATGGGGTTCGTGAGTGGGATGGCCACGAGGATCGGGTGAATGAGGAAAATACAATTAATTTGGAATATTACTAGGACTTATTCTCTCTTTTTATATTAAGAAAGTTATTTTTCTTATATAAACAGTATAGCAAATTAAAAATATATGGAACAATTTGAATTCCCGTTATTATTTACTTTTACAAAGTTTTCATTTAATGTAATAAATTGAGTTCAATTAATATTAGTCTTAAATTAAACACATTATCTTTTGATAAACTTAAATAACCGAAAAAACTACAAAGTACATAATTAAAGAACTAATTTTAACCTATCCTTAAACATAAGGGACTATTTTTTATATTTTATCACTTTCTGACATCATCATTATACAAAAAAATTCTACAAAACTCACTATAAATTAGGAGATCTCCCTTCAAACTTATTTGAATTTGATATATAGCCATGGAAGAACAAAGCTTTCAACAATAGGAGAGGCTAGTAGAGGAAATGATAGGATACAACTTTAAGAATCTCAAGTTGTTACATCAAACTTTTACTCATGCTTCAGTCCGATAAAATTGGGCATCTAATTATAGAATTGAGTATTTAGGTAAGCAACAAATTTTGATGGTCACGTTTATCTCAAATCATTTATCTCTTTTAATTTTATGTACTAATTGATGTCTGATGTAGGTGATTCAGACAATCTCACAAATTTGAGTAGTATCAATATAAGATACTGAAGAACTTGCTCGAGTCGCTATCAAATATAATTTGCACAACCATTTACTTTATCAGATTCATTTTATTTAAAGAACAAGTAAGTATCAACAAAATCAATTCATTAAATATCTTTTGATTTTTGTCCATTGAAACTAATAAGTAGGGGTGAACATTATTCTATTAAAATCAAAATAGCGGACCAAATTTATTTTTCTATGTTTTTTTTTATTTTTCAATCTATTTCAATTTAATATTATTAAGTTTTAATTATTCGTTTTTTTTTTCAAATTAAAAAATCAGTTAATAAAAAAATAGAAATTTTGAATAATTTTTACCTTTTGCGTTCCCCCACATTATCAAATTCCTCTTGTCTAATAAACTATTTTAGGTCAAGAAAAACATATTATCATTTATTTAATTATTTTTTTACTTTTTCTTATCTCTTTTTTTTCCCTCAGAAATATCTAAAAGAAATTCATAAACAATAGAATTTGTAATACTCACTCTGTTTCAAAAAGAATGTCTCTGTTTCCTTTTTAGTTTGTTTTAAAAAGAATGACACTTTTCTTTTTTGGCAACATTTTAACTTTAACTTTGCACGTGACATATTTAAGACCACAAGATTAAATGACATTTTGGTACATTTGACATAACTTTAATTTAGAACCACAAGATTAAAAAGTCTTCTTTCTTTTCTTAAACTCCGTTCCAAGTCAATTTAGGCCATCCTTTTTGAAACGGAGGGAGTACTAATTTATAATTTCAGTTGCTTCACTTAAAGTTTTTTTCTCATATATATAACCTATTGATTTAATATTTTTTTTCGAATTGATAATCACGTGCAACACACGTGTCAAAAAACTAATTTAAGACAAATGTACACATATACAATTTCCATAATAACAACAAATATTTTGTATAACTTATAATATAGGGGTGGAATGAAGTGTAGTGTAGGGTTCATGAGTGGGATGGTCAAGAGGATCAGATGAATTAGGAAAAGACAATGAATTTGTAATATTACGAGGACTTTTTATTTCCTTTTATATGAAGAAAGTTATTTTTCTTATATAAAACATTATAGTAAATTAAAAATATATTAAACAATTTGAATTCTCAATTTTATTTACTTTTACTTAGTTTTCATCAAATCTAATAAACTAAGTTTAATTAATATTAGACTTTAATTAAAAACATTATATTTTGATAAACTTAAAGGATCGACAGAACTATAAATGCACAACAAATATCATTTATAAGGTAATATTCGTGATATATGATAAATTACATGATTGAACCTCATCAAATTGAAACAAATGTATACATCGAAACAAATATATACATTGTTGTATTTAACTAATAAAAATTTTCATTGACCATCTTTAGAGGTTCGTAAATAAAAGATAATATATGATGATCCATATTCAGCATTCAAAAAAGCATTTGCAATATTATTTTGTGCTAAATTTACTATACAAATCATCACTAAAATAAGCAATAGTATTTACTATATCATATATTTTTTGAATTGAAAATCGTGTGCAATGCACGTGTCAAAAAGCTAATTAAGGAAAAATGTACACATATACAATTTTCATAATAGCATCTAATATTCTATATAACTTATATTATATGGGTGTGATGAAGTGAAGCGTGGGGTTCGTGAGTAGGATGGTCACGAGAATCAGGTGAATGAGGAAAACACAACGAATTTGAAATATAACTAGGCCTTATTCTCTCCTTTTATATTAAGAAAGTTATTTTTCTTATATGAAACATATAGTAAATTAAAAATATATGAAACAATTTGAATTCCCGTTATTATTTACTTTTACATAGTTTTCATTTAATCTAATATATTGAGTTCAATTAATATTAGACATAGATTAAACACATTATCTGTTGATAAACTTAAAGAACCGACAAAACTACAAATTACATAATTAAAGAACTAATTTAAACCTATTCTTAAACATAAGGGACTATTTATTTAATATATCACTTTCTGACATCATCTTTATCCAAAACAATTCTATAAAAATCACTCAAAGTTAGGACTCCCTTCAAACTTATTTGAAATTGATATATATTAATGGAAGGACAAAGTTTTAAACAGTAGGAGATGCTAGTAGAGGAAATGACTGGATACAACTTTAAGAATCCAAAGTTGTTACATCAAGTTTTTACTCATCCTTCCGTCCCACAAAATTGGGCATCTAATGATAGAATTGACTATTTAGGTAATCAATAAATTTTGATGGTCGCGTCTATCTTAAATTATTTATCTTTTTATATTTTATGCACTAATTAATATCTGAAGTAGGTGATTCGGATAATCTCACAAATTTGAGTAGTATCAATATAGATACTGAAGAACTTGCTAGAGTCGCCATCAAATACAATTTGCACAACCATTTACATTATCAGATTCATTTTATTTAAAGAACAAGTAAGTATCAACAAATTCAATTCATTAAATATCTTTTAATTTTTTTCATTGGAAATTAAACAGTAGGGGTGAACATTATTATATTAAAATCAAAATAACGAACTAGATTTATTTTTATTCTATGTTTTTTTTTATATTTTCAATCTATTTCATTTAATATTATTAAGTTTTAATTATTCAATTTTTTATTCTTCAAATTAAAAAATCAGTTAATAAAAAAATAATAGAAAATTTTGTCTAATTTTTACCTTTTGCGTTCCCCCACACTATCCAATTTCATCTTGTCAAATAACTATCTTACGTCAAGACAAACATATTATCATTT
Source organism: Solanum sitiens (assembly GCA_016801875.1). Lineage (NCBI taxonomy): Eukaryota > Viridiplantae > Streptophyta > Magnoliopsida > Solanales > Solanaceae > Solanum > Solanum sitiens. The sequence continues at coordinate 452,561 of JABWTJ010000271.1, read as the reverse complement.
GTTCAACTTTTTTTTTACTACTTCTTATCTCTTTTTTTTCCTCACAAATATCTAAAGAAATTCATAAACAATAGGATTTGTAATACTAATTTCTAATTTCAGTTGCATCACTTAAAGTTTTTTTCTCATTCATATAACCTATCAATCTAAGATTCTTTTGTGAATTGATAATCACGTGCAACGCACGTGTCAAAAAATTAATTTTAGACTAATGTACAGATATACAATTTCAATAATAGAATCAAATATTTTGTATAACTTATAATATAGGGGAGGAATGAAGTGGAGCATAGGGTTCGTGAGTGGAATGGTCACGAGGATCAGATGTTAGGAAAAGACAATGATTTTTTGGAATATGACGAGGACTTTTTCTTTCTTTTTATATTAAGAAAGTCATTTTTCTTAGATGAAACATTGTAGTAAATTAAAAATATATCGAACAATTTGAATTCTCGTTATTATTTACTTTTACTTAGTTTTCATCAAATCTAATAAACTAAGTTCAATTAATATTAGACTTTGATTAAAAACATTATCTTTTGATAAACTTAAAGGACCGACAAAATTACAAATGCACAATAAATATCATTTATAAGGTAGTATTCGTGATATATGATAAATTACATTAGTGAACCTCATCAAATTGAAACAAATATATACATTGTTGTATTTAACTAATAAAAATTTTCATTGACTATATTCAGAAGTTCGTGTGTATGATATATATATATATGACGATCCACAATAGCATTCAAAAAAGCATTTGCAATATTATTTTGTGCTAAATTTATTATTCAAATCTTCACTAAAATAAGCAATAGTATTTACTATATCATATATTTTCTGAATTGATAATCACGCACAACATACGTGTCAAAAATTTAATTGAAGAAAAATGTACACATATACAATTTCGATAATAGCATCTAATATTCTATATATCTTATATTATATAGGGGTGGGATGGCGTGGAGCTTGGGGTTCGTAAGCGGGATGGTCATGAGGATCGGTTGAATGAGGAAAAGACGATGAATTTGGAATATTACTAGGACTTATTCTCTCCTTTTATATTAAGAAAGTTATTTTTCTTATATGAAACAGTATAGTAAATTAAAAATATATGAAACAATTTGAATTGTCGTTATTATTAACTTTTACATAGTTTTCATTGAATCTAATAAATTGAGTCAAATTAATATTAGACTTAGATTAAACACATTATCTTTTGATAAACTTAAAGAACCGATAAAACTTCAAAGTACATAATTAAAGAACTAATTTGAACCTATCCTTAGGCATAAGGGACTATTTTTTTATATTTTATCACTTTCTGACATCATCTTTATACAAAAAAAATTCTATAAAATTCACTCTAAATTACGTTATCTTCCCTTCAAACTTTTTTGAATATGATATATAACCATGGAAGAAAAAAGCTTTAAACAATGGGAGATGCTAGTAGAGAAAATGATAGGATAAAACTTTAATAATCCCAAGTTGTTACATCAAAGCTTTTACTCATCCTTCCATCCGATAAAGTTGGGCATCTAATGATAGAATTGAGTATTTAGGTAAGCAATAATTTTGATGGTCACATCTATCTTAAATTATTTATCTTTTTGAATTATATATACTAATTGATGTCATATATAGGTGATTCGGATAATCTCACAAATTTGAGTAGTATCAATATAGATACTGAAGAACTTGCTAGAGTCGCCATCAAATACAATTTGCACAACCATTTACATTGATTCATTTTATTTAAAGAACAAGTAAATATCAACAAATTCAATTCATCAAATATCTTTTAATTTTTGTCCATTAGAAAGTAATAAGTAGGGGTGAACATTATTCTATTAAAATCAAAATAACAGACAAAATTTATTTTTTCTATGTTTTTTTTATTTTTCAATCTATTTCAATTTACTATTATTAAGTTTCAATTATTCAATTTTTTATTTTTCAAATTAAAAAATCATAAAAGTAGAAACTTTTGTATAATTTTTTACCTTTTGCATTCCCCCACAATATCAAATATCCTCTTGTCGAATAACTATCTTACGTCAAGATAAATATATTATTATTTATTTAACTTTTTTTTATTACTTCTTATCTCTCTTTTTTTCTCAAAAATATCTAAAAGAAATTCATAAACAATAGAATTCGTAATATTAATTTCTAATTTTAGTTGCATCACTTAAAGTTTTATTCTCATTAATATAACCTATCGATCTAAGATTTTTTTGTGAATTGATAATCACATGCAATGCACGTGTCAAAAAATTAATTTTAGATAAATGTACACATATACGATTTCAATAATACCATCAATATTTTGAATAACTTATAATATAGGGGAGGTATGAAGTGGAGCGTAGGGTTCGTGAGTGTAATGGTCACGAGGATCAGACGAATTAGGAAAAGACAATGAATTTGTAGAATATAACGAGGACTTTTTCTTTTCTTTTATATTAAGAAAGTTATTTTTCTTATATGAAATATTATAGTAAATTAAAAATATATTGAACAATTTGATTTCTCGTTATTATTTACTTTTACTTAGTTTTCATCAAATTTACTAAACTAAGTTTAATTAATATTAGACTTTGCTTAAAAATATTATCTTTTGATAATCTTAAAGGACCGACGAAACAACAAATGCAGAACAAATATCATTTATTAGATAATATTCGTGATATATGATAAATTACATGATTGAACCTCATCAAATTGAAACAAATATATACATTGTTGTATTTAACTAATAAAAATTTTCATTGACCATCTTCGGAAATTCGTGCATATGAGATATATATGTGACCATCCACATTGAGCATTCAAAAAAGCATTTGCAATATTATTTTGTGCTAAATTTATTATTCAAATCTTCACCAAAATAAGCAATAGTATTTACTATATCATATATTTTCTGAATATGTAATCACATTATCACGACCCAAAAACGGACGTGATGACACTCGTCTTATCCCACCAAGACGAGTCAGCCTAAAACTCAACCATAACAATAAAGTGCTGAAATAAAATATAATTAACTTTATAAAAAACCCAAAATCTGATAGTCACGTGTACAAGCCTCTAATGTATTACAATTGATTCAAAAGAAAAACTGAAGTCTCAAATGAACTTATTTCTATAATAGAAAAAGATCATAATTAAGGAGAAAGAAAGTCTGCTGAGATGGAAAACAACTACCTCACAAATCTCAAAGAAGTCTCGAAAAAGAAGAGATTGACAAGTACCATAAAAATCCAGGCTCATAACCTACAAAAATTTGTAGAAACAAGGGGTGAGTACCAAAGCACACGGTACTCAGCAAGTAAATCCCTAAATACAAGCTAAGGAGATGAAATACGGGTACTCCTACCACCCCAACCGAAACTCCACAACTGTAACCTGCATACAAATCAACCCAACCTAACAGCTCACAATTTACATAACACGTAGATCAATAACAACACTGCAACAAATTACATATCCTAAACAACAACACTTCAACAAATTACATATCCTCAATAACAAGATCAGCATTAATCAATCACAAGTTCCGCAGAAAGGCAATCACAAGATCAGCAAAACACAATATCAAGTTCACTAATGATAAGTATGTGCAATGCAATGGAATGTAATGTAAAGTATAATGATACATGTCTAACCTAGTGATACACACCCGCTGTCTCTCAGTCCGGGACCCATGGGGAACATATATGTCCATGCATCTGTCGCGGCGCACGACACGACCCTCGATAATAGTAATCATCGCGGCGCGCGATACGTCCCTCGAAATATAGTATCCATCGCGGCGCGCGATAAGTCCCTCGAAATGGTACATCTACTTTAAGTTCTCATTCTTTCTCAATGCACATAACACTTGTCACAACCATGTCTCAGAATAATGCAAATGACATGTTCACACAAATAACGATGAGATGACCATTTTCATAACATTGCACAATCCGCAGCAACACAAATATGATATCACATCAACAATGATTCAACAAGCCTCAAACCTTTCTCAACACATCACACATAAACAATTAATCACATAGCCTATTGTTATCCCTTTTTCATCATTAGAAATAATCAATGTGGATAAGTCAACCCATCACGAAATCCCATGACTCTCACATATACCACAAGGAAATACACGCATTCCATTCACTTAACAAGAGTTTAGAAATTCACTTGCCTCAAATAGTAGAACAATCACTTCGGGGCTTGAGCCTTCCCCTTTCGTTGAACTTTCAACTCAAAACAATCTATTCAAATGAGTAATCACAATAAAATTTTGGAACTAACAACACCTATATGTCTATCTTAGACCCAAAACTTACTCAAATATATTATAAAGTTCCTAAATCTTGATTCCAACCAATAGGTCAAATCTCATATTTTCTAAATTTCAAGTATATGATTAAGTCATAATATTTCCAAATAATTCAACCCTAATAGTTTTCATAAATATAATACATAAATATTTAATTACCTATATCAATATAGCAAAACTTAAACTATAATGTGATAAAAGAGAATTAAAAAAATTACAACTCCATATACCCACTGCACTTTACAACGAAACAGAAACTTCAACCCTCAACCATGCTTTACTTTCATTCCATCACTCCTCAATACTTATTTAATAATTGCCTAATAATTAGTAAATACCTAAAAATTAACAATCAATTCAATTTTCAACATTATACTTGTCCACCAAGTCCAAACACGTTGCAGCAGTAAGAAATTCCAACTCTAACATTGAGATTCTATTACTTTTTTTTTTCTTTTCCGACTCCAATAATATATATAATATATATATGCAGCAAACAATGAAAGCATAGGCAGAGAGATTGAAAATTTTAGTTGAATTTCCTTACGTGAAGCAGTTCCTCCATCCTTGGTTCGTTTTCACGCCGCAGTCCGCACGCAGTTCTTCCTCTTCTTTATTTTATTTTCCGAATTAATTAAGTTCTAAAAGTGATAAATTATATTAACTTATTTTAAAATATATAGACCAAATAGCATAGAATTTTAAATAAATTTCAGATTTGGCTCATTATTATCTATAAATTTATTATTTTATAAATATCCGTCAATTAACTAACCGTAGTCAAATAAATAGTTTAAATTTTTCAAACAAACTTTATCAATTGATCAAAAGTAACTCGAGGGCAACTATAGCGAGGTGTAAAAATAATAATTTTACAAAAGTTTATAAAAATGACCTTCCGAGTCATTACACACGTGCAACGCACGGGTCAAAAATTTAATTGAAGAAACATGTACACATATACAATTTCCATAATAGCGTCTAATATTCTATATATCTTATATTATATAGGGGTGGGATGGAGTGGAGCGTGGGGTTCGTGAACGGGATGGTCACGATGATCGTGTGAATGAGGAAAAGACAATGAATTTGGAATATTACTAGGACTTATTCTCTCCTTTTATATTAAGAAAGTTATTTTTCTTATATGAAACAGTATAGTAATTAAAAACATATGAAACAATTTGAATTGTCGTTATTATTTACATTTACATAGTTTTCATTGAATCTAATATTTTGAGTTAAATTAACATTAGACTTAGATTAAACACATAATCTTTTGATAAACTTAAAGAACCGACAAAACTTCAAAGTATATAATTAAAGAACTAATTTGAACCTATTCTTAAACATAAGGGACTATTTTTTATATTTAATCACTTTCTGACATCATCTTTATACAAAAAAATTCTATAAAACTCACTCTAAATTAGGAGATCTCCCCTTCAAACTTATTTGAATTTGATATATAGCCATGGAAGAACAAAGCTTTAAACAATGGGAGATGCTAGTAGAGGAAATGATAGGATACAACTTTAAGAATCCCAAGTTGTTACATTAAAGCTTTTACTCATCCTTCCGTCCGATAAAGTTGGCATCTAATGATAGAATTGAGTGTTTAGGTAAGCAATAAATTTTGATGGTCGGGTCTATCTTAAATCATTTATCTTTTTGAATTATGTATACTAATTGATGTCTGATGTAGGTGATTCGGATAATTTCACAAATTTGAGTAGTATCAATATAGATACTGAAGAACTTGCTAGAGTCTCCATCAAATACAATTTGCACAACCATTTACATTATCAGATTCATTTTATTTAAAGAAAAAGTAAATATCAACAAATTCAATTCATTAAATATCTTTTAATTTTTGTCCATTGGAAACAAATAAGTAGGGGTGAACATTATTCTATTAAAATCAAAATAACATATCAAATTTATTTTTTCTATGTTTTTTTTTCAATTATTTAAATTTACTATTATTAAGTTTCAATTATTCGATTATTGATTTTACAAATTAAAAAATCAGTTAATAAAAAAAAATAAAAATTTCGTATAATTTTTATCTTTTGCATTCCCCCACACTATCCAATTTCCTCTTGTCGAATAACTATCTTACGTCAACACAACAATATTATCATTTACCTAACTTTTTTTTTTACTACTTCTTAGATCTTTTTTTTCTCTCAAAAATATCTATAAAAAATTCATAAACAATAGGATTTGTAATACTAATTTCTAATTTCAGTTGCATCACTTAAAGTTTTTTTCTCATTCATATAACCTATTGATCTAAGATTTTTTTGTGAATTGATAATCACCTGCATGCACGTGTCAAAAAAATAATTTTAGATAAATGTACACATATACAATTTCAATAATAGCATCAAATATTTTTTATAACTTATAATATAGGGGAGGAATGAAGTGGAGCATAAGGTTCGTGAGTAGAATGGTTACGAGGATCAGATGAATTAGCAAAAGACAATAAAATTTTGGAATATTACGATGACTTTTTCTTTCCTTTTATATTAAGAAAGTTATTTTTCTTATATGAAACATTATAGTAAATTAAAAATATTTTGAACAATTTGAATTCTCGTTATTATTTACTTTTACTTAGTTTTAATCAAATCTAATAAACTAAGTTCAATTAATATTAGATTTTGATTAAAAACATTATCTTTTGATAAACTTAAAAGACCGAAAAACATACAAATGCACAACAAATATCATTTATAAGGTAATATTCGTTATATATGATAAATTACATATTGAACCTCATCAAATTGAAACAAATATATACATTGTTGTATTTAACTAATAAAAATTTTCATTGACAATCTTCAGAAGTTCGTGTATATGATATATATGTACATATATATATATATATATATATATATATATATATATATATATATATATATATATATATATATATATATATATATATATATATATATATATATATATATATATATATATATATATTATATATATACATATATATATATATATATACATATATATATATATATATATATATATATATATATATATATATGACGATCCACATTGATCATTCAAAAAATCATTTGCAATATTATTTTGTGCTAAATTTATTATTCAAATCTTCACTAAAATAAGCAGTAGTATTTACTATATCATATATTTTCTGAATTGGTAATCACGTGCAACGCACGTGTCCAAAATTTAATTGAAGAAAAATGTACACATATAGAATTTTCATAATAGCATCTAATATATCTATATAACTTATATTATATACGGGTGGGATGGAGTGGAGCGTGGGATTCGTGAGTGTAGACAATGAATTTTGAATATTACTAGGACTTCTTTCCTTTTGTATTAAGAAAGTTATTTTTCTTATACGAAACAGTATAGTAAATAAAAAATATATGAAACAATTTGAATTATTTTTATTATTTACTTTTACATAGTTTTCATTGAATCTAATAAATTGAGTTAAATTAATATTAGACTTATATTAAACACATTATTTTTTGATAAAGAATCGACAAAGCTACAAAATACAAAATTAAAGAACTAATTTTAACCTATCCTTAAACATAAAGGACTATTTTTTTTTATTTTATCACTTTCTGACATCATCTTTACAAATAAAATTCTATAAAACTCACTTTAAATTCAGAAATCTCCCTTCAAATTTATTTGAATTTGATATATAGTCATGGAAGAAGAATGCTTTAAACAATGGGAGATGCTAGTAGAGGAACTGATAGGATACAACTTTAAGAATCCCAAGTTGTTACATCAAGCTTTCACTCATCCTTCCATCCGATAAAATTGGGCATCTAATTATAGAATTGAGTATTTAGGTAAGCAATAAATTTTGATGGTCGCGTCTATCTTAAATCATTTATCTTTCTGAATTTTATACATTAATTGATGTCTGATGTAGGTGATTCAGACAATCTCACAAATTTGAGTAGTATCAATATAGATATTGAAGAACTTGCTAGAGTCGCCATCAAATACAATTTGCACAATCATTTACATTATCAGATTCATTTTATTTAAAAAACAAGTAAATATCAACAAATTTATTTAATTAAATATCTTTTAATTTTTGTCCATTGGAAACTAATAAGTAGGGGTGAACATTATTCTATTAAAATCAAAATAACAGGCCAAAATTTTTTTTTTTTTTTTTTTTTTCAATCTATTTCAATTTACTATGATTAAGTTTAAATTATTCGGTTTTTTATTTTCCAAAATAAAAAATCAGTTAATAAGAAAAATAGAAAATTCTGTATAATTTTTACCTTTTGTATTACCCCACATTATCCAATTTCCTCTTGTCGAATAAACTATCTTAGGTCAAGACAAACATATTATTATTTATTGAACTTTTTTTTTACTATTTCTTATCTCTTTTTTCCCCCAGAAATATCTAAAAGAAATTCATAAACAATAGGATTTGTAATACTAATTTCTAATTTCAGCTGAATCACATAGAGTTTTTTTCTCATTCATATAACCTATCGATCTAAGATTTTTTGTAAATTGATAATCACGTACAACAGACGTGTCAAAAACTAAATTTTGATAAATGTACACATAGAATTTCCATAATAGCATCAAATATTTTGTATAACTTATAATATATGAGAGGAATGAAGTAGAGCGTAGGGTTCGTGAGTGGGATGGTCACAAAGATCAGACTGAATTAATAAAAGACAATGAATTTGGAATATTACGAGGACATTTTCTTTCATTTTATATGAAGAAAAATATTTTTTTCTTATATGAAACGTTATAGTAAATTAAAAATATATTTAACAATTTGAATTCTCGTTATTATTTACTTTTACTTAGTTTTCGTCAAATATAATAAACTAAGTTCAATTAATATTAGACTTTCATTAAAAACATTATCTTTTGATAAACTTAAAGGACCGACAAGCATACAAATGCACAATAAATATTATTTATAAGGTAATATTCGTGATATATGATAAATTACATGACTGAACCTTGTTAGTGTGAGACATTTTAACATTATAAAAAATGTTGCATTGCCACATTGACCACTGTTTGTTACTTCCTCTATTCATGGTTGTATTAGTATATATATTTTATTGACTTTCATTTGTGGGGAGTAATGGCTGCTGGCCGTTTGTGGCACTTAGTGCTACTTTACTCTATTTGGAGTTACTTTTTTGGCTGCATTGGTAACATTCTTAGCCATTGGTGGCTGTGAGCCTTTCATCCCATTTACTTCTTACTCTTTAATTCTCCATTATACCTTGTAACATTGTAACATATGTAACTCCTAAGGCCATTTATATTCTCTATTTATCACTACATTGTCTTCCTATTCATTGTTAGGAAGACTTTCTCAACAATATATACTGATTGTGTTCATTTGGTTTGACACACACAAAACACAAGAGAAAAATATAGAGTGAAAGAGTTAGTCAAAAAGAGAGTTCTTATTAGTTGAAGAGAGATGTTCTTGATTGTGGAGCTTTGGACTCAACTCTTGTCCAGAGTTGGTGAGTTATACTTTGTGAAGGTTGTTGTATACTGGAGGGGACAAGTCAAAGAGGACTACTGCTAGACCGGTGAAAATATTTGTTGCAGTGAGCTTGAATCTCCTTAAAGAGAGTAAGATATCCGCGCCTCAGCCTGAAGAGATCTATTTCTTCATTTTATTTTCAATTGTAGTCTTGCAATTTTATTATCTTGTAAGTTTCACTAACAAACCTCATCAAATTGAAACAAATATATGCATTGTTGTATTTAACTAATAAAAATTTTGATTGACCATCTTCAGAGGTTCGTGTATAAAATATATATTTATGGTGATCCACATTGAGCATTCAAAAAAATATTTACAATATTATTTTGTCTTAAACTTATTATTCAAATCTCACAAAAATAATCAATAGTATTTACTGTATCATATATTTTCTGAATTGGTAATCACGTGCAACACACATGTTTAAAGACTAATTTAAGAAAAATGTACACATATACAATTTTCATAATATCATGTAATATTCTATATAACTTATATTATAGGGGTGGAATTGAGTGGTGTGTGGGGTTCGTTAATTGGATGGTCACGAGGATCGGCTGAATGAGGAAAATACAATGAATTTGGAATAATACTAGGACTTATTCACTCCTTTAATATTAAGAAAATTATTTTCCTTTTACGAAACAATATGGTAAATTAAAAATATATGAAACAATTTGAATTTCCATTACTATCTACTTTTACATAGTTTTCATTGATAATAAAACTAAGTTCAATTAATATTAGACTTAGATTAAACAAATTATCTTTTGATAAAATTAAAAGACCGATAAAACTACAAAGTATGTAATTAAACAACTAATTTGAACCTATCCTTAAGCATAAGAGACTATTTTTTTTTATTCTATCACTTTTTGACATCATGTTTATCAAAAAAAAAAAAAGGTTCAGTAAATCCCACTCTAAATTGAGAGATCTCCCTTCAAACCTATTTCAATTTGATATATAGCCATGGAAGACCAAAGCTTTGAACAATGGAAGAGGCTAGTAGAGGAAATGACGGGATACAACTTTAAGAATCCCAGTTGGTACATCAAGCTTTTACTCTTCCTTCCGTCCCATAGAATTGGGCATCTAATGATAGAATTAAGTATTTGAGTAAGCAACAAATTATGATGGTTGCGTCTACCTTAAATCATTTATATTTTTTAATTTTATGCACTAATTGATGTTTGATGTAGGTGATTCGGACAATCTCACAAATTTGAGTAATATCAATATAGATACTGAAAAACTTGCTAGAGTCGCCATCAAATACAATTTGCACAACCATTTACATCAGATTTATATTATTTAAAGAACAAGTAAGTATCAATAAATTCGATCCATTAAATATCTTTTAATTTTTGTTCATAGGATCGGAAACTAATAGGTAGGGGCGACCAATTTTCTATTAAAATCAAAATAACGGAACAAAATGTTTTTTTCTATGTTTTTCTTTCAATCTATTTAAATTTAATAATATTAAATTTTAATTATTCGATTTTTTATTTCTCAAATTAAAAAATTAGTTAATAAAAAAATAGAAAATTTTGTATAATTTTTACCTTTTGCATTCCCCCACTCTACCCAAATTCCTCCTGTCCAATAAACTATCTTAGGTCAAGACAAACATATTAACATTTATTTAACCTTTTTTATTATTTCTTATCTCTTTTTCTCTCAGAAATATCTAAAAGAAATTCATAAACAATAGGATTTGTAATGCTAATTTCTAATTTCAATTGCATCACTTAAAGTTTTTTTCTTATTCATATAAGCTATCAATCTAAGACTTTTTTGTGAATTGGTAATCACGTGCAACACACGTATATAAAAATTAATTTTAGATAAATGTACACATAAATAATTTCCATAATAAGATCAAATATTTTGTATAACTTATATTTAGGGGAGGAATGAAGTGAAGCGTAGGGTACGTGAGTGGGATGGTCACGAGGATCAGATGAATGAGGAAAAGACAATGAATTCGGAATATTACGAGGACTTTTTCTTTCCTTTTCTATTAAGAAAGTTATTTTTTGTTGTAAAACTAAAGCAAAATAAGACAAGAAATATAAAAGATAAAGCAATAGAAATAGGGAGACAAAAGCTGAGAGCATTTCTTATTCTTCCAAGTCTTCAAGTGTATACAATAGAAACTCTTATGCCTTTATTTATAGTGTTAACATACAGGCATAAAAAAGGCTAGTCATAAACATGACATTAACATAAATATAATGGGGAGGTTAAGAAAGTGAAAGGTTACAATAGTAATGATTATAAAGTTGGAGGTTATGGAAGTTATGTTTATCTTCATAATGGAGGAGGTTATGTTGTAACTATTTGGTGTAGTGGACATCCACATTTTATTGTTTTATAACACTCCCCCTTGGATGTCCATAGATAATATGCCTCATTAAAACCTTACTAGAAAAAAAAACCTATGGGAAAAAATCCTAGTGATGGAAAAAGAGTACACATATCTTTTAATACGCTTTGAATGTTCCCTCGTTAAAAATCTTATCAGGAAAACCCAATTGGGACAAAACCATGGTTAAGGAAAAGAGTACAACGCGTATTTTTCTCCCCCTGATAAAAACTTTACTTGATATCTTGAAAACAGTGCATTCCAGTCTTGCATCACAAATTCTCAAATATTGATGTTGGCAATCTATAGTGAATAAGTTTACAAGATTATTACTTGAATGAGTCTTTGAACATTAATCTCACCATTTTGTTGAAGATCACGTGTGAAAAATACTTTTGGTGAAATATGCTTTGTCCTATCTCATTTGATTGTATCCTCCGTTCAATATTATTTTCGTATATAGTGGCTGGAATATCCTTTGCCAAAGAAAAATCACATATTGATTGAATATGACAGATCATGATTCCAACCAAACACACTTCCGACTTACTTCATAGATCAATATTATTTATGCATGATTTGAAGAAGTGGTTACCAATTTTTGATTCTTTGAACGCCAAGATATTGTTGTACCTTCATATGTAAATAAATAGTCCATTTGCTATCGAGCTTTATGCGGGGATCAAATAAATATTCGGCATCTACATAATTAAATCATTTCTGACTCGGAGATTGATCCTTTCAATTTTATTGAAGCTCATCTTTCTTCTCAAAGAAAATCACACATCTTCTATGTTTTGAGTCACCTGTTTTGTAGTTTCTTGTCATAAGTTAAATGATACTACGACAATATTTTCACATAACTTTCGTTATGTATATCAAATAATCTTCTAGCATTTGCATGACCAATAATATGTAAGTGCACCAATTACACTGATACATGACATTTTAAATTATTTTCATGAGATCAAAAAGATTCTTTTTCTGTGTCAAGCAATCTCAAAACCATTGGGTACTCAATAGAATTGCTTTAACACTTTTTAAATCCTTCAAAGATTTTCATTTAACCTTCATCGTCAAGTTAGACATAATAATAATTCATTATGCATATTCAAGTATTTCATCTATTGCCAGACTGAAACACGTCTTATTGCATCCACCACTAGAGAATATATCTCTATTTAATAATGTCAGAATTTTTGCGAAAACCCTTTATGCCCCTAGGCACAAACCGTACTTTATATATTTCGGTTATACTTTCGCACAATGATCATTTGTACCCCACTAACATATATTTTGATCTATGAACTAATAGTTCAAAAACATCACTTTTCTAAGTGAAACAAAATATACTTGAATAGTGCATTTTATTTGACTAATAATTTATCTGTCCACATTATATGACGGATTCAAATTTAAAATCCTCGTAACCATTTATAGCATTAAGTGCTACTTAATATCAAATATACTGTCGACGGTCATTTTGATATCGATTCCAATATGACATAACTTATCGAGATCTCTTCATTTTTCATCATTTTCAGGTACCTAAACCTTTGCCAAGGTTTTATGAAATGTTATGTCATAGTACTCTTTCAAAGCACTTACCTCATTATCAATGACCATTTTGTTAATTTGCTCCTCTCCTTCCTCAAGGAGTTTTGCATTTGGAATCGATTGGTCTATCACGCTTTTGGCGTATCTAGACTCTGTCCTTCAATGACTATTTATTGGAGCATTTGCAGCTTAATTAAAATATTGGGTCAGCAAATACATTTGGCAAATTACTTGCAACATTTTGCAAATGAATTATCTCGTGAACTTCAAGTTCATTTTTTTTAACGAGAATCTAGATAATTCACCCCACACATAACTTTCAGCTTCTACACATATCTCCCCCTAATGTTAGGAAATATAATATTCACCCTCAACCTCAATTGGGGATCCATCTTTGTGCATGGTGGAGCAATAAAATCATATGTGCACACGTCAAATTTTTAGATGGAAATTATTTGGTTCCTGACCCTGAACCAATTGTGTTGGGAGATTCTTGTTGCCTTGATACATACATGTTAAATAAACTCATCTCATACCAAATTTTATTTGAGAGATTTGTTCTCATAATCAATGGTCTAACTATAGTTGGAGGTATACAATTTCTGTTAAACCAACCAGCATTAGCCACATGATTTTTTAGTTTGGAACTATGCTCTTAATTTAATAATTCAAGCAAACGACCTTACAAAAATCAATTTGTAAGTTGATACAAATGCACATGTGACCATACTATAGATGCATCCATTAAATCACAATAGTATACGGTCCACATGGCAGGTGAAAGGGCCCATATTCACCTTTTATATGTTCCAAATAATTTCAGGGGATACAATCCCACCCTTAGCTGGTGCAATGATTATTTTATTACGAGAACAAACTACAAAAGATAATTCTTGAAGAATCTTTTATTTCTTCAACATATAGCCACATGAATTCTCAATTTCTTTTGCATCACATTTGAATCGAAATGGCCAACCGATTGTGCCAACTGATATTTATTCTAGTAAACTTCTAATTTACTTTTGCATGTGATTCCATCAGCATACCCATATTTGTATACAACAAACAAGAAAAAGACGGGTAACCTTTTCTGTAAATATTCATAACCCGCTTTGATTGTAGTAATCTGATGATATTTCAGCTTTCAATAATTTACAGTCTCAATATAATAATTATTTTCAATTCCACTGAAAATTAAAAAGTTTCTTTTGAGACTTACTACAACCTCAATATTGTGAATAATTTTATTCCCCCGGATAGTAACAAATTAGCCCTTTCGGAACTCAATTAATTTTGTGTACTACCACAAATTTCACAACGTCATTCTTATGGTGACCATCTCCTTTAAGAGAAAATTATTATGTCATGATGAAAATTATTACATTCAAGACTTATTTCTTGATAACCAATGACAAATTTGTGTTGCCACAGAACAACATTTATTTTGGTCATGGCCACAACCTTTACAGAAAAGATTTTTTTCTTTGTTTTGCCTCCAATAGTTCATAATAAAATATACCACAATATTTGTGTAGTACTCAAAGTATATATGACCAAAATGATCATTTATGTCAAAATATTTTCTTTCAATATCTCAAACCTCCCGTACAGGTGAGATGTGACATTCATCCAACAATATATGAACAAGTTCTTATCCATACGAACACAAGTCACATTTTCTTCAAGAAATGAATCATAACCATTTGTACATGTTCCATAAGTTTTTATTAGAAACTCATTGTCATGTTTTGGCATTATGTGACTCACCTCAACATCACTTTAAAATGTCAAATGTACCAAATGTGCTACCACTTTGTATTCATTTATTTTGATGAAGGATTTATAAAACTTTTTAAACTAGGTTGCATCAACAACAATGTGCCCAACTTCTCATACCACTTTGATGGATAACAATTACTTTTAATAATTACCTTCACATTTGAAGGACCATCTTAAGAAACAATGTGTCCAATAACCTTTCATACAATTTTAATGGATAAAATTACCTTCACATTTGAAGGAACATCTTAAGAACCAATGATGTCTTCCTTTTAATTACCACAATGATGACCATTAACATTTTACCATACCCATATTCATACATTCAACCACTTGTCATTTTCAGACATATTAAAATACTGCTACCACATTCACGTAAGAGAATGGAGCAAATTAATTGGGTTAATTCTATGACTTTCAGTCAAAAGTATAAAACTTTATGTTAGTCATCATCATATCATCACTATAGTGCATTAGGACTTTAACCCAATGTCTTACCCATATAAAGACACCTTTGATCATAAATAAATGGGACTTGAACCCAACTTCTTATTATCATGACGCACCAAGACTTTAACTCGATGTCTTACTCACTTGGTGCGGTGAAACCTGAATTCACCTCTTACCCTCAATCAATGCCTTAGTAAACCAAGTGCATTACCAAGAAAATAATTATCGAAAATCATAAATATAATCTGAACTTGACTTAATATACAAGAAAAATGAACAAAATCAATTAATTAGAACAACATGTTAGAATCATATAAAAGTCCCAAGTTAAAATAAATTTAAACATTTTAATAGTCTCTCTCAACATTGTTATGAAGATAGTTATAATCTCCTAACAATTTTAGAATAACTACAAAACAAGCTTTGTTAGTACAAATAATATATAGATATGAATTATACCATGCAACCGAAAAGTTATGAAGTATACCTTGCATGAAGAATTACTAGGATAATTCATAAAAAAAATACATACCATTGATTCTTGACGGAGGAGGAGCAACTCGTGCTGATAACGTGTTGTAAAACTAAAGCAAAATAAGACAAGAAATATAAAAGATAAAGCAATAGAAATAGGGAGACAAAAGATGAGAGCATTTCTTATTCTTCCAAGTCTTCAAGTGTATACAATAGAAACTCTTACGCCTCTATTTATAGTGTAACATAGAGGCATACAAAAGGCTAGTCATAAACATGACATTAACATGAATATAATGGGGAGGTTATGAAAGTGAAAGGTTACAATAGTAATGGTTATAAAGTTGGAGGTTATGGAGGTTATGTTTATCTTCATAATGGAGGAGGTTATGTTGTAACTATTTGGTGTAGTGGACATCCACATTTTATTGTTTTATAACAATTTTACTTATATGAAACATTATAGCAAATTAAAAATATATTGAACAGTTTGAATTCTCATTATTATTTACTTTTACGTAGTTTTCATTGAGTCTAAATTGAGTTTAATTAATAATAGACTTAGATTAAAAACATTATCTTTTGGTAAACTTAAAGAACCGATAAAACTACAAATACACAATAAATATCATTTATAAGGTAATATTCGTGATATATGATAAATTACATGATTGAACCTCATCAAATTAAAACAAATATATACATTGTTTTACTTAACTAATAAAAAATTTCATTGACCATCTTCAGTTGTTCGTGTATAACATATATATATGACGATCCACATTGAGCATTCAAAAAACCATTTGCAATATTATTTTGTGCTAAACTTATTATTCAAATCTTCACTAAAATAAGCAATAGAATTTACTATATCATATATTTTCTGAATTGATAATCACGTGCAACGCACGTGTTAAAAAATTAATTTATGAAAGATGTACACATATACAATTTCCATAATAGCATCTAATATTCTATATAACTTATATTATAGGGGTGGGATGAAGTGGAGCGTGAGATTAGTGAGTGGGATGGTCACGAGGATCGGGTGAATGAGGAAAAGACAATGAATTTTGAATATTACTAGGACTTATTCTCTTCTTTTATATTAAGAATGTTATTTTCCTTATATGAAACAGTATAGTAAATATAAAATATATGGAACAATTTGAATTCCCGTATTATTTACTTTTACATAGTTTCATTGAATCTAAATTGAGTTCATTTAATATTTGACTTAGATTAAACACATTATCTTTTGATAAACTTAAAGAACCGACAAAAACTACAAAGTACATAACTAAAGAACTAATTTGAACTTATCCTTAAACACAAGAGACTATTTTATTTTATTTTATCACATTCTGACATTATCTTTATTTAAAAATATTCTATAAAACTCACTCTAAATTAGAAGATCTCCTTTCAAACTTATTTGAATTTGATATATAGCCGTAGAAGAACAAAGTTTTAAACAATGGGAGATGCTAGTCGAGGAAATGACAGGATACAACTGAAAGAATTTTCCAAGTTGTTACATCAAGCTTTTACTCATCCTTCCGTCCCACAAAATTGGGCATCTAATGATAGAATTGAGTATTTAGGTAAGCAACAAATTTTAATGGTCGCGACTCGCGTCTATCTTAAATCATTTATCTTTTTGAATTTTATGCACTAATTGATGTCTGATGTAGTTGATTCGGACAATCTCACAGATTTGAGTAGTTTCAATATAGATACAGAAGAACTTGATAGAGTCGCCATCAAATAGAATTTTCTGTAACGACCCTCTTAGTCATTTTAAGAATTTTTAACCATTATTTTTTTATATTAGCCTTTTTATTAGATTTTATAAATGACTTATAACTTATAAGAGTGAGTGACATGATTTTCAACTTTAATAAAGGATTATTTTATTGCTAATAATAATTAAAAAAAAAAGAAAAAAATAGAAAAGGAAATTGAATAAATAAGTAAAATAATAATAATAATAATTTTTTTTTAAAAAAAAGGGGAAAGTGCCCTGAATGTTAAAAGTGTTAGGCGGCTAGGTTTAGAAAAATAAGAACGAACAGAAAAAAAAATACGCAGAAGAAGAAAAGAAAAGAAAGGGAGAAAAAGAAAAAGAAAAAGGAGGATAAAAATTGATACGTTCATCTTAAGACGTCAAGGTAATTATTCTTATCCTTGATATAAATTTTTTTATGTAGTTAAGAGTAGATTTTAGGTTAAAACCGTGTATAATTTATGTTAATATATGAACTTGTGATTATGCATAGAGATCATCATACACTAAATTATTATTATTATTTCGTATTTGGTGTGGAAAGAATTGAATTTGAGACTTGATGTCGGCTTACTAGATTGAGGACAAGTTATTGCTTCTATCGATAATGGTTATGGGGATTAGTTGTAAGTGTTGTAGGACTGAATTGATAAGAATGGAAATAAAAATATATCATCAAAATACATATTTTTAATATGTTAGCAGATAGGGAATTGGAAACGATGGTGTAAGGATTATACTATTATTATTTAATTACCAAATGGGGTGTGTTATACAGTCACGTAGTCAGAGAAATGACCAAGGTGACATTGTGGGTGAAGGAAAATGGTTAAACTTATATGCATTTATATTATTATAATCATTATGGTCACATAAGAGTTGAATTGAAATGAGGTTCATGTTTTATTTTTGTCACTGGTTCGTAACTAGTGGCTTCTAATTCTTAATGTTATTATTTTATTCTTCTATTATAAATCAAGTTTTTTCTATATTGAGATAGATAATTAAATATTTGGAGTAATTTTGATATGAAAACTATGATGATTGTAGTTTTTGGAGCAATTATACGAGATTTGACCTATTGTTTGGAATCAAGAATTAGAAACTTTATTATAAATTCGGGTGAGTTTTGGATCTAAGTTAGACATATAGCAATATGAATGTTGTTAGTTTCGAAATTTTATCGTGGTCATTTATTTGAATAGATTGCTTTAAGTTGGAAATTCAACGAAAAGGAAAGGCTCAAGTCACGGAGTGAATTCTTGATTGATTGAGGCAAGTGAATTTCTAAACTCTTGTTAAGTGTATGAAATGTGTGTATTTCCTTGTGATATATGTTTGGGAGTAATGGGACTTGGTGATGGTTGACTTGTCCACATTGATTAATTCTAATGATGAAAAAGGAGTAACAAAAGACAATATGATTAATTGTTTATGTGTGATGTGTTGAGGAAGTTTGAAAGTTGTTGAATCATTGTTGATGTGATATCATGTTTGTGTTGTTGTGAATTGTGCAATGTTATGAAGATGGTCATATCCTCTTTATTTGTGTGAACATGTCAGTTGTATTATTTTGAGACATGATTGTGAAAAGTGTTATGTGCATTGAGAAAGGATGAGAACTTAAAGAGGATGTACCATTTCGAGGGACGTATCGCACACCGCGATGGATACTATATATCGAGGGACGTATCGCGCGCCGCGACGGTTACTATTATCGAGGGTCGTGTTGTGCGCCGCGACAGATGCATGGACAGATATGTCCCCCATGGGTCCCGGACTGAGAGACAGCGGGTGTGTATCACTAGGTCAGACATGCATCATTATACTTGACATTGCATTCCATTGCATTGTACATACTTATCATTGGTGAACTTGATATTTTGTTTTGCTGATTTTGTGAATGCCTTTATGTGAAATTGGTGATTGATGAATACTGAGCTTGTTGTTGAAGATATGCAATTTGATAAAGTATCTTTGTGGAGGATATGTAATTTGTCTAAGTGTTGTTGTTGAGTTACGTGCTATGTAAACTGTGAGTTGTTAGGTTGGACTGATTTTTATGCAGGTTGTAGTTGTGGAGGTTCGGTTGGAGGTGCTAGGAGTACCCGTATTTCATCCCCTTAGCTTGTGTTTAGAGGTTTACTTGCTGAGTACCGTGTGGTTTGGTACTCACCCCTTGCTTCTACAATTTTTTTGTAGGTTACTAGCCCGGACCTTTATGATATATTGTCTTCTTTTCCGAGGCTTCTTGGAGATTTGTGGGTAGCTGTTTGTCATCTCAGCAGACCTTCTTACTCCCATTTATGACCTTGTTCTACTCTAGAAACAATATCATATGAGACTTATAATTTTCTTTTGAATCAATTGTAATACTATAGAGGCTTGTACACGTGACAACCAGGTTTTGGGGTATAATTTAAGTTGATAGTAAATTTTCCGCATTTTATTATAATGATTGAGTTTTAGGCTGACTTGTCTTGGTGGGATAAGACGAGTGCCATCACGTCTATTTTTGGGTCGTGACATTTTCACAGCCATTTACATTATCATATTCATTTTATTCAAAGAACAAGTTAGTATCAACAAATTCAATTCATTAAATATCTTTTAATTTTTCTCCATTGGAAACTAATAAGTAGGGGTGAACATTATTCTATTAAAATCAAAATAACGAACCAAATTTATTTTTTCTATGTTTTTTTATTTTTCAATATATTCAATTTAATATTATTAAGTTTCAATTATTCAATTATTTATTTTTCAAATTTAAAAATTAATTAATAAAAAAATAGAAAATTTTGTATAATTTTTACCTTTTGCATTCCCCCACACTACCAAATTTCCTCTTGTCCAATAAACTATCTTAGGTCAAGAAAAACATGTTTTCATTTATTTAACTCTTTTCTATTATTTCTTTTTTTTTCCTCAGAAATATCTAAAAGAAATTCATAAACAATAGAATTTGTAATACTAATTTATAATTTCAGTTGCATTACTTAAAGTTTTTTTCTCATTCATATAACCTATCGATCTAAGTCTTTTTTGTGAATTGGTAATCACGTGCAACGCACGTGTCTAAAAATTAATTTTAGATAAATGTACACATATACAATTTTCATAATATGATCAAATATTTTGTATAACTTATATTATAGGGGTGGAATAAAGTGGAGCGTAGGGTTCGTGAGTGGGATGGTCACGAGGATCAGATGAATGAGGAAAAGACAATGAATTCGGAATATTACGAATACTTTTTCTTTCCTTTTATATTAAGAAAGTTATTTTACTTATATGAAATATTATAGTAAATTAAAAATATGTTGAGCAGTTTGAATTCTCGTTATTATTTACTTTTACTTAGTTTTCATTGAATCTAATAAATTGAGTTCAATTAATATTAGACTTTCATTAAAAACATTATCTTTTGATAAACTTAAAGATACGACAAAACTATAAATACACAACAAATATCATTTATAAGGTACTATTTGTGATATATGATTGTAACGATCCATTTGGTTATTTTGAGTACTAGGGTTTTTATTTGATAATATACTTTGCGATAGATTGTAAATGGGTATTTTGGACAATTCGTAATTATAATTATGAAATTAGTGGAGATAGTTTTAATAATTAATTTAGTTGGTTGTTAAAGAATATAACTTTAAAATTAATATTCGATCACTTTTATCATTTTATAATTAGTTTTTAAATAATTAGGATAATGAATAATCTGTAGAAAAAATAAGAGAAAATAAAAGCAGACGCAAATTGTGAAGAAAATTTGAATGACACGACTTCTGGTGAGATTGTTTTCTCCAATTCTTCAAGTAGTTGACTATGATTAAATTTTTAATGTGTTGGATTTAGAATGTAAATTTTTGGATAGAATATTTGAATGGGAATTGGATAACAGTAACAATGAAACAATTTAGGAGTTCAATGGTTGCACAAACTTCAAAGGGAGAAGGACGCATTAGGTAAGAATAATTAATGTTTCCTATCGATTCTAATGTTTTCATTCGATTTTCATATATTTGTTTCTTAGTTGATAGAAAACAATTATAAAATTAATATTTCTTATTGAAATAGATTTGAACTTAGAAATTTGGTTTCTGTACATTATAGGCATATAAATTTTGGTGGGTTAAATTGTATTGTAATGGTCTGAAGTAATTATTGTAAGGATAATAATAATAATAAAAATAATAATGATTGAGGGCTGGGTAGTGTTGCTTTAGATTATTATATAGGAAAATACGGTATATGGTATGAGATGCTGGGATGATTACCTTCCCGTGAGTTGTTCATAGTTTGTAGTTGTGGGCTCTTTTTCCAAAGTCGTTATTTTATAGTTAACATATTGTGATTCAAGTTTTGATATATTGGTATACATAATTAAATATTATGTGTATGGTATAATTCAAATATCATTAAAGTTAGACTAATTGGAGGAATTAAGATTTACCTTTAGGTTTGAGCTTTAGGAATAGAAGTAGGTGAATTTTTGGGTTTAGGCTCACTCGTTAACTTACAAACTATGCATATATACTTGATAGATTGGAAAGGTTCGGAGGCATTGAGTAAAGGAAAAGTATTGGAGAAGTAGTTTGCTTGACTTCGGTTATTGGTGGAGGTAGGTTATGGTTTATGCTATTCGATAGTAAACTCTTAATAGTGATTGATATGTGTTGAATAATATTGTGAAGTTTTCTATGTACTTCATTGTGTGGTTATGTGGCTTGTTTGTGTGTTTTGTGATTAGTCTAAAATCTTGAGACCGTGGAATTTATATTCTTGAACCCTCTTTATCGAAGTGATGCCTTGAATAAAGAAGGCTTGATGAAATATTATCAATGAATTGAAAGTGGTGATACTAAATGATAAATTAATGGTATTATTGGATCAGAGTGTCACGTTCCGACACAGTATTATTGGATCGGAGTGTTACGTTCCAACACGGTATTCTTGGATTGGAGTGTCACGTTCCGACATAGTATAATTGGATTGGAGTGTCACGTTTCGAGATGATAGTATTAAAGAAAAAACATATTGAATTAACGGAATGTACTCAATCTCAAAGAACTCAATTTCCCAAATGGTTCAGTTGGAGGCATGAGTCCTCATGGATGATCTTGATATCGTTGACTTATTACATACTTACTTTAGTGTTGTTGACACTTGTTCATGTTGTTTGTTGCTTACCACCTGTTAAGTGTCGTAGTTGAGTTCATACTATTATTCATTGTATATTAGTTTCTATTTTGGGTTGACCGATGATACCTACTCAGTACATGTTGCCTCGTACTGAGCCCTACTTGTATTTTTCTTTGTTTTCCTTTCATGGAGTGCAGCAAGTGTACTGTTGAATTTGACTCGTCCTTAGCTCTAGCAAGTCTCGACATATCAGGTTCAAGGGTGAGCTATTCATTCGAGCTTGGGTTGGATTCTCTCGGTCATTACCTGATGTCCTTAGTTTTCGGACACAAATTACTTTATTTTATTTATGTTGGTGTATTTGATACTCTTAGACTTAGTAATTGGAGATTAGATATCCTTGTCGTGATGACTTTCAGGTTTTGGGAAATAATACTTAATAAGTTTTGGAGCTTCTGCATTATTTTGTTACTACTATATATATGCTATTATCTTGATAGAGTTGTTCATTTTTCATTGGTTTTATGCGACTGACGATTTAAGAATTGGTTGAAAACTCAATGTGAATGATTTTACATCATTGCTATGTCGACTAAGAATTGCTTTGTGAATATAATTGTCCCAATAGAACAAGGTAATCTGCTGGATTTTGTCTAATTCCTTTTAATTCTGATCCCTATATTTTCAATTCAAGGTTGTCTATTTCATTGTCTACTCTTAAAGTTAACGTCAAAATTAAGCATATATATATTAAAATTTCTTTCTTATCCAACATAATAATGATGAATTGCTAAAATAAATCTCTTTTTTGTTTGATAAATAAAAGTCTCAATACATTCTTTGGGCCTAATTATTTCTACTTTAACATTATTGACATCTAAATCAATACAAGAGCACCGCTATGACATATTCGTCATCAGCATTTGAAGAACTTAGTGAGGGTAAGCAAGCTAAATTTTGATTAACCACTGACATATGCACCATTTTGTTTATTTACAACATATTCTCTACAAAATCACTAGACATTTCTGCCAAGTATTATGTCATCTGGCATTGCAGCATCAACATACGAAGTAGGGGTGTACGAAACCAAAACCGAAAATCGGTGATTAATTCCAAGGGAGTTTCCAAAAGTATGTATCACTGAAACATGCTGCGAGAATTCACATACAATTGGAAACTAAACGTTTTCCAAACCTGTGAAATGTACTCCTTGGCATATATATGCATAGCACTCTGTACAATCAGGATATACTTTAGCTACAATTTATCCCAACACATTACATTTTCTACAATTTATCTACCACAAACTGTTGTCCTTTACATTCTTATACATCTTCATGTCCTTTTCACCTTACTTTAATTTTCTACTTTCCACAATTTGTCTTATTAGTGACATAAGTTTCTTGTCATTTTCCACCATAAAAAACAAATAGTACAGTTTTGGTATAGTAGTGAAACAAACAATTTACTGGACTAATAAATGTTGTATAAGCGCTATTGTTCCACATCGGATATTCACAAGGAAAAATGGTTCTTTAAAACTAAAAGGAGAAGTGCATAGCCCACCGTCAGGGGGTGTGGAGCTGAGATCAACACACGATTTAAGTCTAAACCCTAAACCACTTCTGTAATCAGAAGATTCATGTAAAGGGGGTGGTTTGCCCGGTGTTTTCCCCCAGTTGTGCCAAACAAAAGAAACACTGATGCCTACGCGTGTGTCAGTTCTCAGAGTTGAATTTCACCAGGCAGGCTAGAAGGTAGTGCCCATTGACATGAACGTGTCTGATGCTCACTTTGTTCCTCGCTTGCCAGCACCCCCATTTTTTGACTTTTTTTCCCGATGTTACTCAATTCATATCCAAATATATATTCTTCGTTCCTACTTATAAGTTATCGTAATTAAGTTATGAATGAACGGATATTTATGTTTAATCATATAGTTTTGTCTATGTTGGTCAAATTCATGTTTCAGAGTCTATTTGACTAATTTATCTCTCATCCATTTTAAATGTCGTGTCTCAGAGTTGAATTTCACCAGGCAGGCTAGAAGGTAGTGCCCATTGACATGAACGTGTCTGATGCTCACTTTGTTCCTCGCTTGCCAGCACCCCCATTTTTTGACTTTTTTTCCCGATGTTACTCAATTCATATCCAAATATATATTCTTCGTTCCTACTTATAAGTTATCGTAATTAAGTTATGAATGAACGGATATTTATGTTTAATCATATAGTTTTGTCTATGTTGGTCAAATTCATGTTTCAGAGTCTATTTGACTAATTTATCTCTCATCCATTTTAAATGTCGTGTTGCATTTTTCGAAAATTAATTTGACTAATTTATATATTAGATTATATTAGTTTGATATTTTAAGCAAAAAAAAAGTAGATTTATGTGAAGGGGGTGGTTTGCCCGGTGTTTTCCCCAGTTGTGCCAAACAAAGAAACACTGATGCCTACGCGTGTGTCAGTTCTCAGAGTTGAATTCTCCAGGCAGGCTAGAAGGTAGTGCCCATTGACATGGACGTGTCTGATGCTCACTTTGTTCCTCGCTTGCCAGCACCCCCATTTTTTGACTTTTTTTCCCGATGTTACTCAATTCATATCCAAATATATATTCTTCGTTCCTACTTATAAGTCATCGTAATTAAGTTATGAATGAACGGATATTTATGTTTAATCATATAGTTTTGTCTATGTTGGTCAAATTCATGTTTAAGAGTCTATTTGACTAATTTATCTCTCATCCATTTTAAATATCATGTTGCATTTTTCAAAAATTAATTTGACTAATTTATATATTAGATTATATTAGTTTGATATTTTAAGCAAAAAAAAATAAAATAGATATTCAAAAACTATATGAAAGTATTAGTCCAAAACATTTGTTCTCTTTCATTTTCCCTTATGATTTATTTAATATTTATACGGCTATTACATGTAAAATTCCACTTACATCATCAGCGTAGATTGATTTTGAGTCAATGTTAAAAATATATATTTTAATTTTAATTTATTTATTTACTAGGTAACTTAGCCGCGCTACGCGCGATTTTAAAATATTATATCAAAATATAAATTAGTTTTTTTATATTATTTGAATATAAAAAGTTTTTAGTTCAAATTAAATTAAATATATTAAGATTTCAATTCAACTTATTATTCACATTGTACTAATTTCTAACAAACATAATACACTACTATTACATGAAGGAAGAAAAGTACTTTTTCATATTTCGTAAAACATAAATTGATTTAATGTCATATAACAAGCTTAAAGATAAACAAAGCTCGTTAAAAAGATTATTGGAGAAAAAAAACATAGTCCATCCATAAGAAAGTGAAAATAACTATAGTTATATATAAATATATGTAATTTTGTGAAATATCATAGATTTAAGATAGAGAATTGAATTTTAAATTATATTCTTTTAAAAAAAAATTCTTCACTTATACTTCAAAAAATATTTAACATAAAGTTTATAATGTGGAAAAATAATAACTATAAAAGAAGAATAAATCAACAGGTAATTATATGATAATTGAAATAGATTGTACAAGATGTATAAAAATAACTTGATAATATATAGAAATTGTTATGTCTAAAACATAAAAATGAGCATTCGTAAATTATATTTCAAATTTAAATTGCTAAGTATATTTGAATTGTCTAGCTAATTATATTTTTATAGACATGAAGAGAATATTTAGATAATCAAAATGTTATAGTAACTTTGATAATTTTAACGATAATAAAGAACGTCTTTTGAACTTTTTTCACTTTCTTACATTATATACTCCCTTCATTTCAAAACAGAGTTTTATTATTTTTTTTATTTTTCTTCGAATTGTGTTTTACATAATTATGTAGAATTTAATGATTCTTTTTTCAATCTTACCCTTATTTAATCAAAAGAAATTTATATAATTAAAAAAATAGGTCAAAGAACTATACTTTTTTCAAGATATATTTAAAGTTAATTTAGTAAAAGTATCTTACTTTATAGCCCCACCTCAAACTAAAAAAGAAATTTGACATACTACGAGAAGGTAAATATTATAGAACGGAAGAGTACATAACAAAATAAAAAATTAAATTACACATTTTATGTTTAAAAACTAAAACTTTTCATGAAATGAAACTTGAAGTAAAAATATGGTGTAGTATAGTTTTAGTAGTAGTTAATACTCTTCTTCAATGTCGGTGATTTACCTTAAGAAACGTATAGGTGCCTTTTTGGCTCTTCAACAACTTATGCCTTAGTAGTTATCAGAGAAAGACTTTTAAGAAAAATTAAGAAAAACACTATTTCAAATATGAAAAAAGATAGATAATCTCAAGTAAGGGTTTCATTAAATTAAAAAAATTATGAACAAAATTGAGAAATCTTTAAAGAAAAAATATAAATAGTTCTTTGGCAATATTTTTTTAAAACCTTTGTTAGTAGTTAGTAGTATTACACACAAAGTTACAATAAATAATTTACATCTAAACAAAATACATACTTGCAAGTTGCAATAATAAAAAAGTTAGTAAAAATTTAAAATACAAAAGTTAATGAAGAAATAAACACACATTCATCTTCCTTGGAACCTGTAATGATCCGGAAGGTCATGTTTTAAATTTTTGATAATTCGTTTAACTTGAGTTAATTAATTGATGAGTAATTGCAGATAATTGACTTAATTGATAGTTAATGAGCTAAAGTGATAATTTATTTAACACCTTATAATATTTAATCCATATTTATCAAAAATAAGTTACTAGGGTTTGTCACATTTAATACAAAATTATTTTAATTAGATAAAATAAAGAAAAAGAGAGAATGGACAGAAACTTACCTGGTCGGACGAATGGCGGAGGAGACGAACAAACCTCAGGTGGTAGGTAACGACCAATTAATACAACTAGTCCTAAATGTTTTTTTTGTAGATAACTATATACTAAATGGATGACATCTTTTGTGATAATATGAATTTAATGGATTAAGAATTTAAGGGATTTTTTCTCTCTAAATATTAAAGCCACCAATTCTGTTAGATTTTGGGGTTAGTGAAGGCAAGATAATGATTGCCTAATGATGGAGTCAAATGGTATATAAAATTCCCTTAGGAATAACGATTCAGTAGTTATGGTGTATGGAAC
This sequence comes from Solanum sitiens, assembly GCA_016801875.1. Classification (NCBI taxonomy): domain Eukaryota; kingdom Viridiplantae; phylum Streptophyta; class Magnoliopsida; order Solanales; family Solanaceae; genus Solanum; species Solanum sitiens. The sequence goes on along the minus strand of JABWTJ010000271.1, from coordinate 423,919 downwards.
GTATTATTATTTCGTGAGTTAGCGTACAACTTGGATCTTATTTACTAGTTTTTCTTATAGTGAGTCAAGAAATTAAATAATGGTATATTATTATGGTGGTATTATTTGGAAAAATTGAAACTTAACTCTAGATTTGAAACTTGAAAAATATGATAGTTGAAATGTTAATTGGCATCAAGATTTATAAACTTGATTATAAATTCTAGTGAATTTTAGGTCAAGGCTAAACACATAATAATGTGGGTATTGTTAATTTTGAAATCTTATTGTGAATATGTACTTGAATAGATTACATTGATTAGGAAGCTTTATGAAAGGGGAAAGCTCAAGTCCCGGAGTGATTGTTCGACTATTTGAGGCAAGTGGATTTTTATACCCTTGCTAAGTGTATGAAATGTGTGTATTTCCTTGTGGTATATGTTTGGGAGTAATGGGACTTGGTGATGGGTTGACTTATCCACATTGATTAATACTAATGATGAAAAAAATAAAAGGCAATGTGAATAATTCCTTTTGTGTGAGTGTTGATAATGGAGAATGATTTGAAAGGCTTGTTGAGTCATTGTTGATGTTGTTATGAATTGTGCAGTGTTATGAAAATTGTCATATCCTCTTTATTTGTGTGAACATGTCATTTGCATTATTTTAAGACATGGTTGTGACAAGTGTTATGTGCATTGAGAAAGAATGAGAACTTAAAGAGGATGTACCATTTCGAGGGACGTATCGTGCGCCGCGATGGTTATTATTATCGAGGGTCGTGTCGTGCGACGCGACAGATGCATGGACAGATATGTCCCCCATGCGTCCCGGACTGAGAGACAACGGGTGTGTATTAGTAGGTCAGACATGCATCATTATACTTGACATTGCATTCCATGACATTGCACATACTTATCATTAGTGAACTTGATATTGTGTTTTGTTGGTCTTGTGAATGTCTTTCTGTAGTACTTGTAATTGATGAATACTGAGCTTTGAGGATATGTAATTTGTTAAAGTGTTGTTGTTGATGATATGTAATTTATTAAAGTGTTGTTGTTGAGGATATGTAATTTGTTGAAGTGTTGTTATTGAGTACATGTAATTTGTTGAAGTATTATTGAGGATATGTAATTTGTTAAAGTGTTGTTGTTGAGGCTATGTAATTTGGTAAAGTGTTATTAAGGAGAATATGTAATTTGTCTAAGTGTTGTTGTTGAGTTACGTTCTATGTAAACTGTGAGCTGTTAGGTTGGGCTGATATTTATGCAGGTTGTAGTTGTGGAGGTTCGGTTGGGGTGGTAGGAGTGCCCGTATTTCATCCCCTTAGCTTGTGTTTAGGGATTTACTTGCTGAGTATCGTGTGATTTGGTACTCACCCCTTGCTTCTACAAATTTTTGTAGGTTATGAGCCTGGATTTTTATGGTACTTGTCATTCTCTTCTTTTCCAATGCTTCTTGGAGATTTGTGAGGTAGTTGTTTGTCGTCTCAGCAGACTTTCTTTCTCCTTAAGTATGATCTTGTTCTATTCTAGAAACAAGTTTATTTGAGACTTGAGTTTTTCTTTTGAATCAATTGTAATACTTTAGAGGCTTGTACACGTAACAATCAAGTTTTGGGGTATTTTTAAGTTGATTGTAAAATTTCCGCATTTTTTTGTAATGGTTGAGTTTTAGGCTGACTTGTCTTGGTGGGATAAGACGAATGCAATCACTTCCATTTTTGGGTCGTGACAAAATGGTATCAGAGCGTTAGGTTCGATGATCTCATCACATAAGGACAAGTCTAGTAGAGTCTTGCAGAACGGTACGGGGATGCCTTTACTTTTCTTCGAGAAACTATAGGACTTTAGGAAAACTCATTTCTTTCTTTCTTTCGTGCTACTACTTGAATCCAATTAATATCTTAACTTCTTCACTCTATTTCAAATATGGTTACTACTAGAGTATTAGAAGTTGAAATAACAACAACAGAAAAAAAATGTGTCATTAGAAATAGGTATATTTTCTCGATTGCAATATGTGGTGGTAGTCTCATGTTGAGTGTCAATTAGTAAAGACGCTACTATGACTTCATAGAGTGAGGGTATATCACATAAAGTCATTGATGCTTACTTGGTTAGAGTTAGGAAGTTTGTTGTTTTTGTTATTGAATTGATCTAAGAAGTAAAACAAATTGTTTGAGCTAGAGAGAGAACATATTCGATAATGTTTTGCAATTATTCAATGGATAAAAATATGTGGACTATTTGGGTACGATCTTATGGATAGGTATGCTGTGTTCTAGTGAGGTATCTAACGGACTTTCACGGCGTGACAGTACTAGGGTTATGTGTAAGCGGGTACATCGATTGTCAAGTAAGAATACTAACTACTAAAGGAGTTACCAGTTGTATGACATGGTCAGATAATTAGTATTGCATTTCACATTTGAGAAACCAACTAGTGTATCACTGCAGACACTTAGATTGCATTATTTTTAAGAAATATTTTAATGGTGGATCTTTGGTACAATACTAATATATTTAGGTTGTGGAATGTATCTTGAGGGTTCTGAATGAGGACTGACGATGTTATCTTAAGCTTCAAAAGGTAGATTGATACTAGGATGACAAACTTATAGGGAAAGAAAGTCCTATTGAGTATACTAGGGTGAACTAAATTGAAGATTTTAGTAAGAAAATGCTTATAAAATTGAGCTAGTCCCTTTAATTTGATTGATATATTGAGTTTAAGGTGTTATGTCGAGGAAAAGGTTCACTTCTTGATGATGAAAAGTTCTAGTTTAGCATGATGGTAAAAAGAGAAAGTGATATATGATCTATATGATTTATGTTTGTTGTACTAGTATCGAAATTCTTATTTAGAATCAGTTTAGTGGCAACAAACTCTTGAAAGTGTTTCACCGGTTCTGATATCGAATTTAGTATTTGCTTAAGAGTTGGACACTAGGCCTAATCCTACTTGAAAATGCATTGAAATTATTCTCTTTATTTGGTTTCCAATTCTATTAGGAAAAGAATTGAAATTGTAATCATATTTGTAGTTGATTTTGACTTTGTAAGGAAAAGCACAATTGTATAAATAGAGGATGGTCTTGAGAGGAAAATTGAACTACTCATTATTAATTTTCTTTAAAGATATTACGACATAAGAGAGGTTTTGAGAGAGCTTTCAACAAGAGAGAAGAGAGAAGAAAAAGATTTATTTTGCTGCATACCTTTTCTCCGACCAACAACCTTCAGATCGTGTTTATCAACTAACTATCCGTTGGATTGGACTAAAATTTGAACTATGTGTTCCTGAAATTTTATTGGTCGATTTGAACGGTGAAGATTGGATTCGGATGTCTGCAAGATCATTCTTTGTCCCGAACAACAGTTGCATTTGGGTGGTGCTTGTAGTAAAATTGTAGAGGCATTATATTTATAGTGTGTATTATGAGGTATTTCAGTATAATATATTATAAGACGAATCTTAATTTAAGACAATGGAGATGATTAGAGTTCTCAAGGATGATGGAATGACTATCATTTATCGTTTTGGCAAAGTGAATGTGATAGTAGATGCCTTAAGTTGAAAAACAGTGTGTATAGGTAGTCTACCTTTGGTACATGTGGGAGAGTGTCCCTTGGCTATGGATGCCAAGTCCTAAGCCAATAACTTGTAAGACCTAATACTTTAAAATCTGGTAGAATTTGGCTTCCAAAGAGGTGAAAAAAATCTTATTGGAACATATCTGGGTTCAGGGACGCGTGATTTTATCTATTTTTTGTCTTGGTTAAGGTAATAGTGTCACATGTCATCAGATTGGTTAAAAGCTATTGGATAAAACTTAAGAAAGGTATGTGGAAACGTTCAACTCAAGTGGGATGATAAATTCTGTTGTAGTGTTGAATTTAGTAATGCATACTATTGAATTTTTAGCGGAGGACATGGTAAGATCTATAAAGAGGCGATCAATGATAAGCTAAGATACTTTAATTCCTAAAAATCTTCAAGGTATGAGCTAATGTTGATAGATAAGAGAATTGGGTTACACAGTTGAATTTATAATTCAATTTTTTTATTATACGTCTACATTTATGGTGATATGTTTTTTCAAGATATGGATTGGTAAGATAAGCAATGATTGATTGCATCGGTATTGAGTATGTGAAAGAACTTAGGCATGTTTTGGACCATAAAGTTTGTTACTTTTGATTGTTAAAGTATCTAAGTAAGGGTTTCCCTCAAGGTTTTGATTAGAGTGTGAAGTAAAACCTCATGGATTATTGGTAAGAAGTTGAGATCCGTAAGCGATCTATAGAGACAAGAGTCTGATATATTAAAGGATCGAGATATATAGAATTTTGCATCATGGTAAGAGTTTGAGAAAAGTGAAGGAATAAGACCTCTCGTATAAACCCTTGTGGTGATTTAATAATTTTATCTCAATAAAAAGGTATTATCAAACTCGAAATTAGTGATATTGGCCTTGTTTGGGAACTCATATTATTTTTATGAAATGCTTAAATAGGAAGAGAGATAACCATAGTTTGAACATGTATTTGATATACTTTGATACTTATAGTTTTATTTTTAGAGTAAGGTAGATGATCGATGTGCTTATTATTTTTGTTAGTTTTAAGAGTGTTGACTTCACTAGATATGGGGTTCAATCAACCAAGTATGTGTGCAATTATAATAAGGACTAAAATGATAATTGTGATAACTAGAAAATCAAAGAGATAGAGTCAAATAGATGAAAATATTTGATATATATGGAAACTATGAAAGAAGTATCTAGAGTTATTTGACCTTGGTTATGTACATTCTTATGTGATCAACTACTTCAATTTGAGTGTGGTTTAGAGTATGATTCACTTTTTACATTTGTGTGGGTGAATCTTTAGTAGTGGATCGGGTGTACCGATTTTGTGATTGTCCTCCTAGTAAGGTGAACTTGTTCATTCCACTTATGAAAGATTTGGTGTTGTTTGAAATAGTTGAAAGTACTAGTGATTCAACACACACAACTTTGCTTATGAGAATTTATAGGAGAGCTACCATGGAGATTTACCATTGTTCGATAGACTTAGGAGTTATATCATCATTATTATCATGTTTTGGCTATGTGTGATTGAATGTGAGGACCATTGAGTCTATATATTTTTTCAGTCATAAGGTTTGTATATATTAGCTACTAATCTCGCATTTCGATAATGTTGTTAGAGATTCTGTATGCTTGGGTGTATTGCTCGATGGATAGTTACTTGATCATTTTCTTCTTGAGGTTATATGAGTTTAATTTTCCTTTGATGAGTACCTGATGTCTAAAGATCATTCTTTTTATATAACTTAAGCTCGTGGAAAGTTTATGTTGTGAGAATGAAATATTGATAAGATCTATGATTGTTTGTGCATTACGAGTGTATGGTGATTGGTTTAGGTTGAATTTTGATTGGAATCAGTATTGAATCAACATTTTATTGTGGTTTTTTGAAAAAGATTTCACATGATGGTTGTGTCAAGGTCCTTGAGAACATGTTGCATATGTGTGTACGATTAGCTTTGATGGCTATTGAGGATACATTTTGTTGTTGGTTGAGTTTACATACAACAATCGCTACCACTTGAGCAGTGATATGACCCTATTTGAGACATAGTATGAGAGAAGATTTAGTTCTCCCATTGGTTGGGTTGATGTATTTGAGGTAAGACTTTGGGAGACTGAGCATGATACGCACAAAAGACATTCACACATTTTTGTCGATTCTTTTACCCTTTCTTACCCTCACCTTCGTTTGATCGTTCGAGGGCGAACGATGGTTAAATTGGTATCTATTTTGTCATTTGAGTGCTAGAGCTTTTTATTTCATAAAAAAATCTTTCGATAAATTCTAAATCCATTAAATTCATATTATCACAAAAGATGTCATCCATTTAATATATAGTTATCTACAAAAAAACATTTAGGACTAGTTGTATTAATTGTTTGTTACCTGCCATGCCACCTGAGGTTTGTTCATCTCCTCCGCTATTCATCCAGCCAGGTAAGTTTCTGTCCATTCTCTCTTTTTCTTTATTTTATCTAATTAAAATAATTATGTATCAAATGTGACAAACATGGTATCAGAGCCCAGGTTCATAGGTCTCACGTGTATACAAGTCGAGTCGAAGTATAGTCTCGAGGATCTGTACGGAGACGTCTGTACTTATCTTCGAGAGACTATAGTGACTTTTAGGAAAAATCTTCACTCCTTGGATCTCTATCGTGCGTACTTGGTCCGATTTTACTTTTTATCGCTTCACTCCATTCACTTTCACTTATATGATAACTCGTGCATAGTTCCTCATGTGAGTATTTTGCGTGTCGTGTATTGATTTGATGTTAGATCTGATATTAAGGTGGAAATGATATACTTATGAAATGAATGTGTGATCATATTTGAAGGGTTTGAGAAATGTTAGTTACCATTGTAAAAAAATATATATAATATTTATGTGGTATAAGCAATATCTGGAGTGGTTTGACAACTGAAAGTGAAATGGCTAAAAAGAAGGTTAGATAATGAATGTGATAACTTTAAAAGCTACATTTAGTAAAAGTTCCATAACATATATGGGCTACTGAGTGAATGATGAGAGTGATGCTACAAATTGAGGTCAGAATATCTATTGTAGTTTCATAGATTGAGTGAATATCAAAGAGGATCACAAAATGTGACTATTATAAGGGTACCGATTCTCACTTGGTTAGAGTTATGCATTGTGTTATTTCTACTATTGATATGATCTATGAAGGAATGTATATCGCTTTGGATGAGAGGAAAAGATTTTGTTGCGTATTGTAGTTACTTAATGGATATAAATGTGTAGGCTATCAGATTATAACCTTCTCGAGGGGTATGATATGTTCTAGTGGTCGATTTAGTAAATTTTTACAATGTGATACTAATGGTATATGAAAATGAATACGGTAATGTCAAGTGTGATTACTAACTAGATAAAGAGTTATCATTCGTATTACATGTTCGTATAATGAGATTCAATGTTGTATTCACATTTGAGAACCAACTAGTTGTTACTACACACGAATGAGTTAAGCATTATTTAAAAGGAAGCTTTTAGTGATGGATATTTGGTACGTTATTGATGTGTTTAGGTTGTGAAGTGTATCTCGAGGATTTTAAATGAGTGGTTATTTTATCATAAGCTCCATGAAAGTGGATCGATATTAGGATGACAAGCTTATAGGTAAAAGAAGTCTCAATGAGTATACATGTGTGAAGGTAATTAAGAATTTTACTAAGGAAGTGCATATAAGATTGAGTGACTCTTTTGGATTTGATTGGTATAATTGAGTTTGAGGTGTCATGTCATTGAGAATGTTGACTTTGTGGTGATGACAAAGGCTAAGTGAGCATAATGATAATAAGAGTTGATGGATTGTGATTGAGGCATACCTATATGATAAGAATTGTTGGTTAAAAGAATTTGGTATTGTAATGATGACTTGTGAGTCTCTAAGTTTGATGTTTACTATTATTTGGTGAGTAGCGGAAAATTGTAGGAGCTTCTAAGACACCACTCAAATAGAATTGAAAGGAACTATGAAAAGAATTAGTGGGATGTAGTGTATCCTTTGGAAGGAGATGAGAATGATGATTTTTACTTTGATTGCAAGGGCTAAATATATTGTATCTTCAGAAAGAGTGGATAATTTGATTTAGAAACATATAGTTCCATCTATTTTGCCTAGATTATTGTGATAGTGTTACACGTCATGCATATCAGCTAAAAGATGTTGGATAAGATTTAATAAAGAAGTCTACATACGTTTGACTCGAGTGTGATTATAAGTTTTTGTTTTGTAGTTTTGAGTTTTGTAATGAGTGCAGTTGATATTTAAAGCAAAAGATATGATCAGGTCGACAGAGAGACGAACAATGATAAGCTAAGATACGTGGATTCATAAAAATCTTCAAGGTATGAGTTAATAATTATAGATAAAAGGATTGGGTTACACATTTAGATTAAAATTTAAGGTTTTCATTGTGAGCTAGGTTTGTGGTAATGTGTTTTTTTTAAGGTATGGATTGGTAAGGTAATAAATGATTGATCACATTGAGTATAGAGCACTTGGAAGGACTTAAATATATTTTGAGTAGTAAATTTGATTACTTTTGATTATTATACCTAAGGGGGGTTTACATAATGTTCTGATTTAGAGGATAAGGTAGAAATATCATGGGTTGTTGGTCAAAGGATAAAATTGATAAGAAAGTCAACGAAAAGAAGAAAAAGTCTGATGTATTGAAGAGTTCAAGGTATTTAAAATTTGTGTCATATGAAGAATTTAAGATATGCAGAGGAATAAGACCTCTCATTTAGACTCATGGTTCGAAGTTGGAGGATGTATGATTTTTCATATATAAGTTCTAATATGACTATGATTGTGATATGTTTTGGTATAGATTTACTAGGGATTTATCAGCAATTTCTATGAAGAATAGGTTTTGATTCGAGTGAAAATAGTGAGGTATGTAAGATTATGTGTTGTTATGTTGTCACGCCCCGAGCTAACCCCGAGACGCGGACACGGAACCTAGAACCACAAGTGATCACAAGCTAACCCTGCTGACATGATCATGAGCATACTAAATATAATAAACTGATGCGGAAGCTAAATCATAAATTATAATGAAAAGATGGGAATACCCATATGCTAAAACTGAGATATATGAAATTCTGATGAGTTTAATACAAAGAAATATTAACTCACTACTATGCTGAAACTAACTATGTCTGAAATAAGCCTCTAAACTGGACTAAAAATACTGGGACAAGCCCCAGCTAAATCTAGCAAAAACTGAAACTAAATGACTAAAGACTGAAATGAAACTCATGACTGTTGTCCTCGGAGAATGAGGACTCACCACTGAATCTGCTGATCTGGAGATCGGTAAATCGATCTATGCGTGATCTGGATGCTGAGAACCTGAACCTACATCACGAGAAAATGTAGCGCACGTATGCGTCAGTACTTGAAAGGTACTGAGCATGTAGGATAGAGTAAAGCTGAAATAAAACATAACTGAACAAGCACAAAAGCAAGTATAATAATCTGAACATGATATACTTAATTTCTGAGCTAAATAAATGCAATGACCAATTTATAACATGCTGAAACTGAATACTGAGTATACTGATAAATGGTCAATGCAGAGAGTCTGACTGATCTGTGGGAGCTACTAATAACCGATAATAAAATCACATGAGCTAAATGTTGAGTCCGATGTATACACCCCATAAAGAGGATCCAATATACCCTGCCAAAGGTATAAAGGCATGTTGGCGTGATCACTAAACTGATTGCCCACAGAGGGGACTTACAACCTACGTGGCTAGTAGTTCTGGGACTATTGTGTACGCTAAACCCTAGTCCAACTTGGTATTATGCTACTCATTCTGTAAATTAATTGATTATGTCTGAGTTTCTGCAAATACTTGATAGCTCAAAACTGAACATGCAAACTGAGAATGCAACAATTAATCTGGTAATTATGCATTTAAAATTGAGGCATGTATATCTGAAGTGTCTGAAATATCTGACCTAGCATGTGTAATTCAAGAACTAAAGAAATACAAAGCTAGGGTTCTGAAATTCATGCGATAATCTGAGTAATAACTTGATAATCTGATTTATAACATATATTTAATAAATTCATGAAGTTCTATCAAAGTTCTAGAAACCCTAGGTTTGATCATGATAAGAGAATCAAGAACTGACTGAAAACTAGGGACCCAATGGGTGAAAGGAACCCACTAGTGAAATCTCACATACCTGGTGATGAAATCCACGCAAAAATACTTAAGTTTCGGGGCTAGAACTGCTGGAGCTTGTGGCGTTCTTGAACTAGGGTTCTTGAGATTTTTCTCCTCTCTTGCTTCTAATTTTCTAAGTTTTGATTTAATGATTTGACTTGGATATGTTTTAATTATGTTACTAGGCTTAAACTGACTAAAATATGATGATTTAGGGTCAAAAAGACGTAATTTAGGGTTTAAACGGAGTGGGAAAGGTCCAAAAGACTCCTGTGAAAGTTGTTGTCGGACCAAACGACGGCCAGGACTGATGGTCCGTCGTCTGGCCGACGCCCCGTCATTGGGTCCGTCGATTGGGCCTGTTCGACAGGCCTTTACTAAAATAGGCATAACTTTTTACTCGGAGGTCTAATTTTAGCAAGGTTGGTGGCTATGGAAATATAATTCAATTATATATCTGTTGGTAGGTCATGGGACACCTAATTCATTTTGTGCTAGAGGTATGACCATTTGAAGTTGACCCAACTGCATTTCCCCTTAACTGTCTGCAAATTTTCTACCTACGGACCGTGCTGGTCATCCGTAGCTCTTGTCAGAGAGTGGGTGAAGGGAGTGTTGATCGACGGTCACGGACTACGGACCGTCGTTTGACCTACGGACCGTAAGTCCGTCCGTCGTCCAAGACTTAACTAATTTTCTGGGGCTGAAATTTTTGGGAGTTTCTGATCCCATCGACGGTTGTGCAGGACGGACCGTGGGTCAGGTTACGGTCCGTCGATGCCACCGTTGATTGCACCTATAGATTTTTCTGAAAAATTGATTTTTGGTCTGTTTTGGCTACGGGGTGTTACATTATCTCCCCCTTGGGAACATTCGTCCTCGAATGAAGACTAAACTAGCTGAAATAGAGGGAGAGAGTTGCAAACCCCACTACTAAACACTGAGAACTGAGTTTCTGACTGAATTAAGTTCTGAGTACATACAATTACGCTAAAAATGAAAGTACAAACTGAGGGAACATGATTCTAAAACTGAACTTACGCATGAATGACTGGAAAATTAAAGAGGAACTATTACCTCAAGCTGGAGTGGAATCGGAAGAAAAGAGGTGAGGATACTTGGCTTTAATGGCTGCTTCTGCTTCCCAAGTTGCTCCCTCTACGGACTGACTCCTCCGCAGAACCTTGACTGAAGCGACTTCTTTGTTTCTCAACCTTCTAACCTGACATTCAAGAATCTCAATTGGTACATCCTCATAAGAAAGATTATCTTTCACCGCCACACTCTCCAATGGCACTATAGAGGTTGGGTCACCCACACACTTCTTCAAGAGTGAGATGTGGAAGACCGGATGCACTGCTGCTAAGTCTGCTGGTAACTCCAACTCATATGTCACCTTGCCAACCCTTTTCAAGATCTTGTAAGGGCCTACATTCTAGGACTGAGCTTCCCTTTCTTTCCAAATCTCATCACCCCTTTCATAGGTGAGACTTTCTGAAAAACCCAATCATCAACTTGGAACTCTAGTTCCCTTCTCCTTACATCTGCATAAGATTTCTGACGACTTTGGGCTGTCTTAAGTCTATCTCTAATAAGCTACACTTTCTCCAAAGCATAAAGGACTGAATCTGGCCCTATCAAAGCTGCTTCACCTACTTCAAACCAACCAACAGGAGATCTACATCTACGCCCATATAAAGCCTCATAAGGGACCATTTGAATGTTGGAATGGTAGCTATTATTGTAGGCCAACTCAATAAGAGGAAGGTGATCATCCCAACTACCTTTGAAATCGATCACACAAGCTCTCAATATATCCTCTAAGGTCAGAATGGTACGCTCTGCCTGCCCATCCGTGTGTGGATTAAATATTGTACTAAGGCTAACTTGAGTACCAAAACCTTTTTGAAATGACTTCCATAAATGAGAGGTAAACTGAGGACCTCTATCTGAGATGATAGACAAAGAAACCCCATGCAACCTCACAATTTCATTAATGTAAAGCTTGGCATAGTCCTCTGCCAAATCTATAGTCTTGACCGCCAAAAAGCGAGAAGACTTAGTCATCCTATCAACTATCACCCAAATTGAGTCATGCTGTCTGCGAGTACGAGGTAACTCTGTGATGAAATCCATATTGATCACATCCCACTTCCAAGAAGGAATATCGATCTCTTGAGTCATACCTTCTGGTTTCTGATGTTCTACCTTGACTTACTGGCAATTGGGGCACTTACTCACAAAGTCTGCTATATCCCTCTTCATGCCATTCCACCAATAGACTTCCCGTAAATCGCGGTACATCTTAGTGGCAGCGGGATGAATAGAATACATGGAGTTATGAGCTTCTGCTAGAATATGCTGCCTCAACTCGCCCACATCAGGAACACACAATCTACCCTGGTAGCGAAGTACACCATCTCCCCCTTGGGAGAAAACCTCCACTCTCTGATTATGGACTGCACCCTTAAGTTCAAGCAAGATCGGATCATTGTATTGCTTTTCCTTAACCTCCACTACCAAAGACGATTCTGCCCCATTCTGAACTACTACACCGCTGTCTGATATGCTCATAAGGCGAACTCCTAAGCGAGCAAGCCTGTGAACATCCTTCACTAGCTCCTTTCTTCCTCAACATGGGCTACACTACCCATAGATAATCTACTAAGAGCATCGGCTACTACATTCGCCTTTCCAGGATGATAATGCACACTCATATCATAATCCTTAAGGAACTCAAGCCATCTCCTCTGGCGAAGATTCAACTCTTTCTGGGTGAACACATACTGAAGGCTCTTATGATCGGTGAACACATCTACATGAACACCATACAAGTAGTGTCTATATATCTTGAGTGCAAACACCACTGCTGCAAGATCGAGGTCATGAGTTGGATAGTTCTTCTCATGCACCTTAAGCTGTCTAGAAGCATAAGCTATAACCCTATCTTTTTGCATCAACACACAACCAAGGCCAACTCTGGATGCATCGCAATAGATCACATAATAATTTGAACCCTCTGGTAGAGTCAAGACAGGAGCTGTAGTCAATCTGGTTTTCAATTCTGCGAAGCTTTTCTCATAATCATCTGACCATTGGAACTTGACCATCTTTTAAGTCAACCTAGTCAATGGTGAGGCTATGGATGAAAATCCTTCCACGAACCTTCTGTAATAACCAACTAGACCTAAGAAACTTCTGATATCTGTAGCAGAGGTAGGTCTAGGCCATTATTTCACTACTTCTATCTTCTGTGAATCTACGCGAATCCCTTCGCTAGATACAATGTGACCAAGGAAAGCAACGGATTGCAACCAAAACTCACATTTGCTAAACTTAACGAATAACTGGCGATCCTTGAGAGTCTGTAGAACAATTCTCAAATGACTTGCATGTTCTTCCTCACTCCTAAAGTAAATGAGGATATCATCAATAAAGATGATAACAAACAAGTCCAAGTACTGTTTGAACACTCTGTTCATCAAATCCATGAAAGATGCAGGAGCATTAGTTAGTCCAAACGACATAACTACAAATTCATAATGACCATACCAAGTTCTGAAGGCTATTTTTGGAATGTCACTATCTATGACTCTGAGCTGATGATAACCCGATCTGAGGTCTATCTTTGAAAACTGACTAGCACCCTGAAGTTGGTCAAACAAGTCATCAATTCTGGGTATGGGATACTTATTCTTTATTGTGACCTTGTTCAACTATCTATAGTCAATGCATATTCTGAGAGAACCATCTTTCTTCATTACGAACAACACTGTTGCACCCCATGGTGAAATACTAGGTCTGATGAAGCCCTTATCTAGAAGGTCTTTCAATTGCTCTTTCAATTCCTTAAGTTCTGCTGGATCCATTCTGTAAGGAGGAATAGAAATAGGCTGGGTATCTGGAAGGAGATCAATTCCAAAGTCGATTTGCCTTTCGGGAGGGACTCTGGGAAGATCTTCTGGAAACACTTCTGGAAACTCACAAACTACTGGAACTGAATCAAGCGTTGGGGTTTCAAGGCTAGAATCCTTAATCCGAACTAGATGATAGAGACACTACAACAAAAAGGCTTATTTACGACCAACATTTAGGGACGAGTTAATAAACTCGTCCCTAAAAGTGTATATATTGGGATGAGATTAAATTTTGGTCCTAAAAGCTATATGTTTTTGAGAAGGTGCGAAATCTCGTCCCTAAATTTTTAATTACTAGTCCCTATTGTAATTGGGTGAGTTAGCGGGAGACCAAACATCCCAGAATTTTTTACTAAAATCAACTTCTTTTTTTTTTTGCTGAAAAATTAGGCGCTAAAAGAAACCTTATTTCCTAAAATATCTTTAAAAAAACTGTTTTCTCAATACCCACTGGTCCTAAAACGTTACGTATTCTGATCAAGAACGCAACTCTCTCTTTTTCATCTCGATCAAGAGCAGGTTCTACCTAGGCTTTTCAAGATCTTCCTTAAAGCCTTTTATCCATCAGCAACGTCGTCTCTGTTTGCTTCTCTCTACTACAAAATTCTGGTAAGATTTCTTTTCTTTTTCTTCCTGTTCTCTATTATGTCGTTCAACTTTGCCCAGTTTTTTGATGGTTTAATTTGTTGAAGTGTATTCAAGTGTGTAGTACATTGTGTGTTCGAAAAATCACATAACCCATAAAGTAAAGCTTTTTCTGAAAAATAACTAAGTGAAGACCTTGGTTTGGTTATTCTCTGCTTCTTGATTTCCCTTATTCAATGGACACCAAAGTTGCTTGTATGAATGAATCTGATTGTCGTGTGATTAGTTGATGATTATAAAACAAAAATTCTTTATATTGAAGTGTTTATCAACTTTTGTAGTAACAAAACTGATTCTTTTCTATATACTACAACACAAGTAATTGTCTTCTTTTATTTGTGTGCTGCGGGTCGTGAATCGATAATTATTTAACTTGACTGATTCACTTGTATTTGGAGTCTTTGACCAGTGAATTAAAGATAGTGATTACTATGATTTATACTCGACGATTGAATTTTTTAACCATATTATAGCATACATAATTTCCACAAAAAGAAACTATGTATTTCATCTCTTATCCTAGTAGGTGTTCTCACACAAGCAGTGTAGGAAGCCTCATTCGCAATGCTCTCCCATATACAAGTTTAATCTTCCTTCAAATCTGCTTGACTTCCTTTTAATCCACCATTTGATGAGTTCAGAGTATATAATTTCGAATACATGGCCACTTCTTGAACTCCTCTAGTATTCTGTATAATTCACTCACTATGGTGTCCCTATCCATATAATGTTAATCAAATATCATATTATACTCAAATTCTTGTTCACTTAGCTTATGTACTTTAGGAGCCAAAGTTAAGATACTAAAAACACTTTCTAGGATATTAATGATTCAAGGATCAAACTTACTGCTTTCTAGGACCAAACTTGCTGTTGTCTCTAATGTATAAGCTAGGACTAGATTAATTCTCGTCTTTAAAGTTGTTTAGGACCAGATTGTTTTTCATCCTTAAAACTTCTCTAGGACCAGTTTGTTAAGGTCGTTATAGCTGTTCTAGGAACAGATTTTTGATGGTCTCAGATGCTATTTTATGACGAGGTGTCACTCGTCTCTAAAACTCTATTAGGACTACATTGCTTACCGTCGCAAAAGAGGTTTAACGACATGAATTTCATGATATAAATGGTCTACTTGAGACGAGATATATAGTCGCTAAAAGTGTCTCCCGACCAGAGTTTTGGCTCGTCTCAAAACAATTTAGGGATGAGATTTTTGAACTCGTCCTTAATTACTAGTAGCGACGGTAGTTTCTAGGACGAGGAGCGACCAGTTTTTTCTAGTCGCAGTAGCTCATTTGAGACCAGATTTTAACTTTCAGGGACTAGATTTCCCTTCCTTAGAGACTGTTTTTCTTGTAGTGAGATAACCCTTTGAGATCATATTTCTGTCCTTAAGGTAAGAAATAAATCGACCCATAGGCGCTAAGCTACTACCCTTTCATTCTAAGATTGGTTCGTCTGAAAACTGAAAACGAACAATCCTAGTTCTGCAATCGACTGAGGCATAACATGAGTGTAACCAATCTATGCCTAGAATAACATCGAAGTCTACCATTTCTAACTCTACTAGATCTGCTGAGGTGACTTTCTGAGAGACTATGACAGGGCAATTTCTGTATACCCGTCTAGCTATAACTGGGTCACCGACTGAGTAGAGACTGAGAAATGTTCTGAGAGAGTTTCTGGACTAACACTGAATCAGACTGCTATACTGAGTTACAAAAGACAAAGTCATGTCCGTTATCTGAGTGAACCATATGTGAGTCACATCCTTGAGTTGGTAGGATGCCAAACTCACCTACCACTACCAAATACATACTGACATCACACCAAATATTTTCTTGACCTCGTCAATGAACTTCTGTGGGTCCTTACCAACTTGCGGCCCTGAAAACTTAGCCGGATTCATCCTAACGAAATCACAAACTCTGGCTGCCACTAATCGATCATTTCTATTAGTAGGAACTCGAACCTGCTGATTGTTCTTGTTGTTCATACTCTGAGCCAAAAGCTGAATTGGCATTCTGAAACTCTGTAATTGAACTTCCTTATCTGGTACTAGAGGAACTGCGTTAGCATTGCGTGCATTAGCATTCCATGCCTAAGCTCTATGAGAAGGCATGATCTTAAGCGCATAATGATGGATTAGAAAGAAGATATACCAACGCACGATAAGAGTAACAAGTAAGTGAAGTTTTCCTAAAACACTTTATAGCCTCCCTCTCATTAGATGTGGTGCACTTCACACCCATGAAAAAGACTATACTTAGTGCGGCTTTCAGACATCCTAGGACTCTTGAACCTAGTGCTCTGATACCAAGTTTTGTAACGCCCCGAGCTAACCCCCGAGACGCGGACACGGAACCTAGAACCACAAGTGATCACAAGCTAACCCTGCTAACATGATCATGAGCGTACTAAAGATAATAAACTGATGCGAAAGCTAAATCATAAATTATAATAAAAAGATGGGGAATACCCATATGCTAAAACTGAGATATATGAAATTCTGATGAGTTTAATACAAAGAAATATTAACTCACTACTAAGCTGAAACTAACTATGTCTGAAATAAGCCTCTAAACTGGACTAAAAATACTGGGACAAGCCCCAGCTAAATCTAGCAAAAACTGAAACTAAATGACTAAAGACTGAAATGAAACTCATGACTGTTGTCCTCGGAGAATGAGGACTCACCACTGAATCTGCTGATCTGGAGATTGAGAAATCAATCTACGTGTGATCTAGATGCTGAGAACCTGAACCTACATCACGAGAAGATGTAGCGCACGTATGCGTCAGTACTTGAAAGGTCCTGGGCATGTAGGATAGACTAAAGTAGAAATAAAACATAACTGAACAAGCACAAAAGCAAGTATAATAATCTGAACATGATATACTTAATTTCTGAGCTAAATAAATGCAATGACCAATTTATAACATGCTGAAACTGAATACTGAATATACTGATAAATGGTCAATGCAGAGAGTCTGACTGATCTGTGGGAGCTACTAATAACCGATAATAAAATCACATGAGCTAAATGTTGAGTCCGATGTATACACCCCATCGAGAGGACCCAATATACCCTGCCAAAGGTATAAAGGCATGTTGGCGTGATCACTAAACTGATTGCCCACAGAGGGGACTTACAACCTACGTGGCTAGTAGTTCTGGGACTATTGGGTACGCAAAACCCTAGTCCAACTCGGTATTATGCTACTCCCAATGAATTCTGTAAATTAATTGATTATGTCTGTGTTTTTACAAATACTTGATAGCTCAAAACTGAACATGCAAACTGAGAATGCAACAATTAATCTGGTAATTATGCATTTAAAACTGAGGCATGTATATCTGAAGTGTCTGAAATATCTGACCTAGCATGTGTACTTCAAGAACTAAAGAAATACAAAGCTAGGGTTCTGAAATTCATCCGATAATCCGAGTAATAACATGATAATCTGATTTAGAACATATATAAATTCATGAAGTTCAATCAAAGTTCTAGAAACCCTAGGTTTGATCATGATAAGAGAATCAAGAACTGACTGAAAACTAGGGACCCAATGGGTGAAAGGAACCCACTAGTGAAATCTCACATACCTGGTGATGAAATCCATGGAAAAATACTTAAGTTTCGGGGCTAGAACTGCTGGATCTTGTGGAGTTCTTGAACTAGGGTTCTTGAGATTTTTCTCCTCTCTTGCTTCTAATTTTCTAAGTTTTGATTTAATGATTTGACTTGGATATGTTTTAATTATGTTTTTAGGCTTAAACTGACTAAAATATGATGATTTAGGGTCAAAAAGACGTAACTTAGGGTTTAAACGGAGTGGGAAAGGTCCAAAAGACCCCTGTGAAAGTTGTTGTCGAACCAACGACGGCTAGGACTGACGGTCTGTCGTCTGGCCGAAGCCCCGTCATTGGGTCCGTCGACTGGGCCTGTTCGACAGGCCTTTACTAAAATGGGCATAACATTTTACTCGGAGGTTTGATTTTAGCAAGGTTGGTGGCTATGTTCAATTATATATATGTTGGTAGGTCATGGGACACCTAATTCATTTTGTGCTAAGAGGTATGACCATTTGAAGTTGACTCTGCATTTTCCCTTAACTGTCTGCAAATTTTCCACTTACGGTCGGACCTACGGACCATGCTGGTCATCCGTAGCTCTTGTCAGACAGTGGGTGAAGGGAGTGTTGATCGACGGTCACGGACTACGGACCGTCGTCTGACCTACGGACCGTAAGTCCGTCCGTCGTCCAAGACTTAACTAATTTTTCCGGGATGAAATTTTTGGGAGTTTCTGATCCCATCGATGGTTGTGCAGGACGGACCGTGGGTTAGGCAACGGTCCATCGATGCCACCGTTGGTTGAACCTGTATATTTTTCTGAAAAACTGATTTTTGGTCTGTTTTGGCTACGGGGTGTTACATTATCTCCACCTTGGGACATTCGTCCTCGAATAAAGACTAAACTAGCTGAAATAGAGGGAGAGAGCTGCAAACCCCATAAGCCTGACGAGTACACAGAATAACTATAACTAAGGAGAATAGAACACAAGGCCAAAGAACATCGAACCAGATACTCCAAACCAAATAGTAGAATTTGACAGTACGGAGGTCGGGCCTCAAACCGAATGCTCACCAGAATTACACAAGTAGCCGATCACAAAATATAAATAACTGAGGTCGGACCTCTAACCAAATGCTCTAAATAAGTATGAGGATGTTCGAGTCCAAACCTTGAACCGGATACTCTTAAAAAATTATCAATGAAGTCGAGGCCGGGCCTTAAATCCGGATGCCCAACAAAGGTGTAAATTTAGCTACTGAAAAAGTCTCTATCTATCCATAATCATAAATACCCGTGGAACACATCCACACGTAACCAATCAATATAAGTCCTTAAAATCAAATTTGAATCGCGGAGTGGAATTCATTGTCACCGATGTAACTCGTGAAGCCGTAACATCGCAGAAGTAAGTATAACTATCGTCGGAGCGAGCTCATCGTCTAGCTAAGGCCATAACTATCAGACTCAAGTCTACTACACCGGTCTATAAGGATTTAAGCCCACCGAGCGAGGTCGGGGCAAAACTAAGTCCTACCAATTTCGAATCATGCATTTCTAAGGCAAGCTTTAGTCAAACCTAAACTAAGGCCCAACATACTTCCAATGAACAGTATTCAAGCATACAAGTACTCCATAAAGCAAAAAAGGTCAATTAATAACAATAAACATGCTCACAGTTACCCGATAATTCTCAAAAATAGGTCGAAAATATAATTTCTAACACCTATGCATGATTCAATAACTACCCACCCAAATCCCAACTAATCAACATGCATTCACATGTTCGAGTTCAATCTAAGAAAAGAAAACCGTAGCCTACTTGTACGCAGATCACGCGCGCTCCAAAAATCAGTTCTCCAGAGCTTTTTATTTTCGAATGTCACAATCAAAAATAGAGTCACAACATTATTGCTATCGTTTAGACTCTAAAATCACAAGAAACGGAGATGGACCAATTTCAAAGTCAAAACGGGAAAAGTGGGACCCATGCTAAAAATTCCCGAATTAACTCCAACATAGGTCCTAAAAAGCTCTCCAAACTTGTGTTACAAATTGTAACACAATTTGGGGCTCGAAACAGTCCCAACACGAACATGCAACCAAAACCCCAAAGTTACGCTGAAAACAACTATAATGACAGCAGCTATTTACAAGAACTTAACAGAAACGAAGGTCCAATTGCTGAAACTGATCATACCACGACGTTTCTAACGAAAAATCCCACAATCTAGGCTCTTGAATCACCCAATTCGGATCTAAAATGGCAAGAAAATCACCTTCTAAAATTTTCCCAAAAATTAATCTCGAAAATGAGCTATGACAGCAGTAAAAACACAATTTTTACCTTCAACGAGACTGCAAATCTGAATTCTGAACAAGCCAACACGTTCTTCTCGAAAATTCACTCAAGATAGACTCAAGAAACACTGAAATCGAACCTAAAATGGCTGAGAAAACAAGTCTCAAAACTTCCCAAAATCAAGCTCACAAACAGCAGGTATTATACGAAATTTACCTCAAAAAGGGGACCCCAAAATCAGATTCCAAGCTCAACAGTGTGTTGTCCTCGAAAAATCTCACAACTTAACCTTTTTAATCGCCCAATTTGGAGCTCTATAGCTCAATATATCGCATCTTTAAAATAAGGCATAAAGCTGAATTTTGGTAATTTTAAAAGGGCGAATCTGGTCGTTAAAAAGCCTCAAAAGCTGGTCGTTAAAACTCCAATTCTGGTCGCTAAAGGGCTGCACCAGATTTCAGCTTTGGCTAATTTTTTCAAAGTCTCCAACGGGATGCTCAAAATTCATTCAGAACCTGATAAAAATAAAACATATATGCTATCCTACAAAAGTCAACATTCCGAACTCAACAGAGCAGTCAAAATTTCCATCAGAGGTCATCTCGATAAAATGTGGATCCCACTTCAATTAGTCATTTTAAGTCAAAACCCACAAAAGGGCTCGAAAAAATATTGGAAACCTCAGGACACAAAAGAAGGGTCAAACTAGACCAAACTCGACATTCCGGAGCTAGCCGCGCTGATGAAATTCTCATCCGAGCACGTTTACTCAGAATGTTGACTAAAGTCAAACTTAGCCTTAAACTTAAAATTAAAACGCCTAATCGCACCAACTCGAAAACTTTGAGAGTCGTGTCAACTATGCTACTAGCCTAAAATGACCCTTCCGGAGCTGATGGAATCATCAAAATTGGATTCTGATGTCATCTTCTTGAACTTTTGATCGAAAATGATCGTTCAAGGTTCATAAGCTCCAAAAACACTAAAACTCACACAATAACCAAACGAACGACCAGGTGACCGAACTGTCAGTCCCAACAAGTCATATGACTTGGGATCGCTATAGGAACGCTCTAAACGATGCACAAAAGACAAAACACAGAAATGACCAAGAGGGTCATTACAACTATTTAATTTTTTTATCACATTCTGACATCATCTTTATACAAAAAAAATCTATAAAACCCACTATAAATTTGGAGATCTTCCTTCAAACTTATTTGAATTTGATATATAGCCGTGGAAGAACAAAGCTTTGAACAATGGGAGAGGCTAGTAGAGGAAATGACAGGAAATAACTTTTGAATCCAATGTTGTTACATCAAGTTTTTACTCATACTTCCGTCCCACAAAATTGGGCATCTAATGATAGAATTAAGTATTTAGGTAAGCAACAAATTTTGATGGTCGCGTCTATCTTAAATCATTTATCTTTTTGAATGTTATGAACCAATTGATGTCTGATGTAGGTGATTCAGACAATCTCACAGATTTGAGTAGTATCAATATAGGTACTGAAGAACTTGCTAGAGTTGCCATCAAATACAATTTGCACAACCATTTACATTATCATATTCAATTTATTTAAAGAACAAGTAAGTATCAACAAATTCAATTCATCAAATATCTTGTAAGTTTTTTTCCATGGGAAACTAATAATTAGGGGTGAACATTATTCTATCAAAAATCAAAATAACAAACCAAATTTATTTTTTCTATGTTTTTTTTTATTTTCCAATCTATTTCATTTTAATATTATTGAGTTTCAATTATTCGGTTTTCAATTATCAAATTAAAAAATCATTTAATAAAAAAAAATAGAATTTTTTGTAAAATTTTTGCCTTTTGCATTCCCCCATACTACCAAATTTCCTCGTGTCCAATAAACTATCTTAGGTCAAGAAAAATAGATTATCATTTATTTAAACTTTTTTTATTATTTCTTATCTCTCTTTTTTTAAAAGAAATTCATAAACAATAGGATTTGTAATACTAATTTCTAATTTCAGTTGCATCACTTAAAGTTTTTTTTCTCATTCATATAACCTATCGATCTAACACTTTTTTGTGAATTGATAATCACGTGTGTTGCACGTGTAAAAAACTAATTTTAGATAAATGTACACATATACAATATCCATAATAGCATAAAAAAATTATAACTTATATCATAGGGGTGAAATGAAGTAGAGCGTAGGGTTCATGCGTGGAATGGTCATGAGGATCACACTAATGACGAAAAGACAATGAATTTTGAATATTAAGAGGACCTTTCTTTCCTTTTATATTAAGAAAGTTGTTTTTGCTATATGAAACAATATAGTAAATTAAAAATATATTGAACAATTTGAATTCTCGTTATTATTTACTTTTGCTTAGTTTTCATCGAATCTAATAACCTGAGTTCAATTAATATTAGACTTTCATTAAAAATATTGTCTTTTGATAAACTTAAAAACCAATAAAACTAAAAATACATAACAAATATTATTTATAAGGTAATATTCGTGATATATGATAAAATACATGATTGAACCTCAACAAATTGAAACAAATATATACATTATTTTTTTTAACTAATAAAAATTTTCATTGGCTATCTTCAGAGGTTCGTGTATAAGAGATATAATATATGACGATCCACACTGAGCATTCAAAAAAGCATTTGCAATATTATTTTGTGCTAAACTTATTATTCAAATCTTCACTAAAATAATTAATAGTATTTATCATATCATATATTTCTAAATTGGTAATCACGTACAACGCACGTGTCAAAAAACTAATTTAAGAAAATTGTACACATATACAATTTCCATAATATAGCATCTAATATTCTATATAACTTATATTATAAGGGTGGGATGGAGTGGAGTGTGGGGTTCGTGAGTGGAATGGTCACAAGGATCTGGTGAATGAGTAAAAGACAATGAATTTGGAATATTACTAGGACTTAATCTCTCCTTTTATATTAAGAGAGTTATTTTCCTTAAATGAAACAGTATAGTAAATTAAAAATATATAGAATAATTTGAATTCCCGTTATTATTTATTTTTACATAGTTTTCATTGAATCTAATAAATTGAGTTCAATTAATATTAGACTTCGATTAAATGCATTATCTTAAAGAACCGATAAAACTACAAAGTACATAATTAAAGAACTAATTTGAACCTATCCTTAAACATAAGGGACTATTTTTTTTATTCTATCACTTTCTGACATCATATTTATACAAAAACAAATCTAAAAACCCCACTCTAAATTAAGAGATCTCCCTTCAAACTTATTTAAATTTGATACAGCCATGGAAGAACAAATCTTTGCAAATTTCCTTTTGTCCAATAATCTATCTTAGGTCAAGAAAAACATATTATCATTTTTTTAACTTTTTTCTATTATTTCTAATCTCTTTTTTTTCCACAGAATTATCTAAAAGAAATTCATAAACAATAGAATTTGTAATACTAATTTCTAATTTCAGTTGCATCACTTAAAGTTTTTTTCTCATTCATATAATCTATCAATCTAAGACATTTTTGTGATTTTGGTAGTCACGTGCAACGCACGTTTCAAAAAATTGATTTTAGATAAATGTACACATATACAATTTCCATAATAGCATCTAATGTTCTATATAACTTATATTATAAAGGTGGGATGGAGTGGAGCGTGGGATTCGTGAGTGGATGGTCAGGAGGATCGGGTGAATGAGGAAAGGACAATGAATTCTGAACATTACTAGGACTTATTCTCTACTTTTATATAAAGAATGTTATTTTCCTTATATGAAACGGTATAGTAAATTAAAAATATATGGAACAATTTGAATTCCCGTTATTATATACTTTTATATAGTTTTCATTGAATCTAAATTGAGTTCAGTTAATATTTGTAATGACCCATTTGATCGTTTTGAGTACTAGAGCTTTTTATTTCATAAAAGACTCTTTCAAGATTTTAAATGGGTATTTTGGACTATTTGTAACTACAATTATAAAATTAAGGGGGGTAGTTTAAATAATTATTTTAGTTTGTGGTTAAAGAAATAATATTATAATTAGTAGTGAACCACTTTTACTATTTTTATAATTAGCCATATAATAATTAAGTTAGCAAATAATCTACAGAAGAAAGGAAAAACAAAAGAGCCGCACAATGGTCAAAAACAAATTCAAGAAGCGCTTCAGGTGAATAAAGTTTTTCAGTTTTCAATATTAGATTTGTAGTTTATTTGATGGATCACAATATAAAATTAATATTTTGATCGAAAAAGTGTTAAACTAGAAAATTGGTTCCTGGACATCATATGTTTATTGATTTAGGTGGATTAAATCGTTATGTTATTATTTGCCGTGATGATTGTAGGGATAATAATAATAATAATAATAATTAATGGTAGATTCTATTGAAATTTATAGTGTATGTGAAACTTCTCCCGTATTGCAATTTAATTGGGTTCATATAAAATATTGTCAGTGAATTCTATATGTAGTATTGTTGTAAGATGATGGCTAAGAGAAAAGTTAGGCAGCCATTAATCATTAATGTGCAAGGGATTGGAAGGTTAAGGTATGGACGTACATGTGGAAAAGCTTACTGCCACTGGTTTGTCACCAGTGACTTAAAATTTTAGACATTAAAATATTTATACCTTATTATATGTTATAATTTTATACATTGAAGTATAAAATTAATTATGGTTGGATAAGAAGGTATTAGATGAGAAGAATTGCTAAGTTATAAAATTGAGTTAGGCGTGTTGCTACTGATGTTCGAAACCAGTGGCTTAATCTTGAATTTTATTGTGTATCATCCTCTTATAAATTGAGTTTAGTATATTAAAATAGGTAATAAAATATTAGGTGTATCGAATTATTTAAATTCCATTAAGGATATACTAATGGGAAGAATTGAGACTTACCCACAAGTTTAAACTTTAAGAAATTGATTATAGAATTAGGTGAGTTTTGGGTCTACGCTAGACATATAATAAGAGTGTCTATGGGCTTGTTAACTTACATCTTATGTATATATATACTTGATAGATTGGAAGGGTTCGGAGGCAATAAGGAAAGGAAAGGCATTGGAGAAGTAGTTGCTTGACTTGGATGCTTCGGTGGAGGTAGGTTATGGTTTATGCTATTTGATAGTAAACTCTTAATAGTGATTGATATGCATTGAATGATATTGTGAAGTTTTCTATGTACTTGATTGTGTGATTGTGTGGCTTGGTTGTGTGTTTTCTGATTGGTCTGAAATCCCGAGACCGTGGAATGTATAATCTTAAACCATCTCTATCGAAGTAATGCATTGAATAAAGAAGGCTCGATGAAATATTATTAACGGATGAAAAAGTGGTGATATTAAATGATAAATTAATGATATTATTGGATCGAAGTATCACGTTCCGACATGGTATTCTTGGATCGGAGTGTCACGTTCCGACACGGTATTTTTGGATCGGAGTGTCACGTTCCGACACGGTATTCTTGGATCAGAGTGCCACGTTCCGACACGGTATTTTTGGATCAGAGTGTCACATTTCTACACGGTATTCTTGGATCGGAGTGTCACGTTCCGACACGGTATTCTTGGATCGGAGTGTCACGTTCCGACACGGTAATATTAAAGGAAAAACATGTTGAATTAATGGAAGATACTCAATCTCAAATAACTCAACTCCCAAAATGGTTTGGTTTGGAGGCATGAGTCCTCTTGTGTTATCTTGATACCGTTGACTTAATACGTGCTTACTTTAATGTTGTTGACACTTGTTCATGTTATTTGTTGCTTATCACATGTTAAGTGCTATAGTTGAGTTCATACTATTATTCTTTGTATATTAGTTACTATTTTGGGTTGACCGATGATACTTACTCAGTACATGTTGCCTCGTACTGAGCCCTACTTGTTTTCTTCTTTGTTTTCCTTTTATGAAATGCAGCGAGTGTACCTATGACTTCTGATTTCCCTCAGCTCTAGCCAGCCTCCCGCATATCAAGTTCCAGGGTGAGCTATCCACTCAAGCTCGTTTTGGGTTCTCTCGGTCATGACATGATGTCCTATACTTTTGGACACATACCATTTTATTCTTTTATTTTGGTGTATTTGATATTCTAAGACTTAGTATTGAAAATTAGATGTCCTTGATGTGATGACTTTCAGGTTTTGGGAAATGATATTTAGTAACATTTGAGTTTCCGCGTTATGCTTGTATTTTGTAATTTAGGTTAAATCGGTTGGTTCACCCACTTAAGAGGTTAAGTGTGGGTGCCGTTCACGACTCATTTTGGGTCGTGACAATATTAGACTTAGATTAAACACATTATCTTTTGATAAACTTAAAGAACCGACAAAACTACAAATACACAACAAATATCATTTTTAAGGTAATATTCGTGATATATGATAAATTACATGATTGAATCTCATCAAATTCAAAGAAATATATTCATTGTTTTATTTAACTAATAAAAATTTTCATTGTCTATCTTCAGAGGTTCTTGTATAAGAGATATATATGACGATCCACATTGACCATTCAAAAAAGCATTTGCAATATTATTTTGTGCTAAACTTATTATTCAAATCTTCACTGAAATAAGCAATAATATTTACTATCATATATTTTTGAATTGGTAATTACGTGCAACACACGTGTGAAAAAATTAATTTAAAAAAATGTACACATATACAATTTCCATAATAGCATCCAATATTCTATATAACTTATATTATAGGGGTGGGATGGAGTGGAGCGTGGGATTCGTGAGTGGGATGATCACGAAGATCGGGTGAATGAGGAAAAGACAATGAATTTTTGATTATTACTAGGACTTATTCTCTCCTTTTATATTAAGAAAGTTATTTTCCTTATATGAATCAGTATAGTAAATTTAAAATATATTGAACAATTTGAATTCCCGTTATAATTTACTTTTACATAGTTTTTGTTCAATCTAAATTGAATTCATTTAATATTAGACTTAGATTAAACATATTATCTTTTGATAAACTTAAAGAACCGACAAAACTACAAAGTACATAATTAAAGAACTAATTTGACCCTATCCTTAAACATAAGGGACTATTTTATTTTTTTTATCACTTTATAACATCATATTTATAGAAAAAAAATTCTACATAACTCACTCTAAATTAGGAGATCTCCCTTCTAACTTATTTGAATTTGATATATAGCCGGGGAAAGACAAAGCTTTAAATAATGGGAGATGCTAGTCGAGGAAATGATAGGATACAACTTTAAGAATCCTAAGTTGTTATATCAAGCTTTTACTCATCCTTCCGTCCCACATAATTGGGCATCTAAAGATAGAATTGAGATTTTAGATAAGCAACAAATTTTGATTGTCGCGACTCGCGTCTCTCTTAAATCATTTATCTTTTTGAATTTTATACGCTAATTGATGTCTGATGTAGGTGACTCGGACAATCTCACAAATTTGAGTAGTATCAATATAGATACTGAAAAACTTGCTAGAGTCGCCATCAAATACAATTTTCACAACATTTACATTATCAGATTCATTTTATTTAAGGAACAAGTAAGTATCAACAAATTTAATTAGTTAAATATCTTTTAATTTTTGTCCATTGGAAACTAATAAGTAGGGGTAAACATTATTATATTAAAATCAAAATAACAAACCAAATTTATTTTTTCTATGTTTTTTTAAATTTTTCAATCTATTTCAACTTAATATTATTAAGTTTCAGTTATTCGGTTTTTTATTTTACAAAATAAAAAATTAGCTAATAAAAAAATAGAAAATTTTGTATAATTTTTACCTTTTGCATTCCCCCACACTACTAAATTTCCTTTTGTCCAATAAACTATCTTAGGTCAAGAAAAACATATTATCATTTTTTTAACTTTTTCTATTATTTCTTATCTCTTTATTTTTCTCAGAAATATTTAAAAGAAATTCATAAACAGTAGGATTTGTAATACTAATTTCTAATTTCTGGTGCATCACTTAAAGTTTTTTTTCTCGTTCATATAACCTATCGATCTAAGATTTTTTTGTGAATTGATAATCACGTGCAAGACAAGTTAGCCTAAAACTCAACTATTACAATAAATGCGGAAAAATTTATTGTCAACTTAAATTATATCCCCAAAACCTGGTTTTCATGTGTACAAGTCTCTAAAGTATTACAATTGAATTTAAAGAAAACATAAGTCTCATATGACTTTGTTTCTAGAGTAGAACAAAATCATAAACAGGAGTAAGAAGGTCTGCTGAAATGACAAACAGCTACCTCACAATCCTCCACAATATCCCTCGGAAACGAAGAGAATGAAAGGTATCACGAAGATCCGGGCTCGTAATGTACAAAAATTTGTAGAAGCAAGGGGTGAGTACCAAATCACACGGTACTCAACAAGCAAACCTCTAAGCACAATTTAAGGGGATAAAATACGGGTACTCTACCACCCCAATCGAACCTTCACAACGCATAAAAACCAGCCCACCCTAACAACTCACAGTTTATATAGCACATAGCTCAACAACAACACTTTGACAAATAACATATCCTCAACAACAACACTTCAACAAATTACATATCCTCAACAACAATACTTTAACAAATTACATATCCTCAACAACAACACTTCAACAAATGAATCCTCATACAACTTCAGTATTCATTAATCACAAGTTCCGCAGAAAGGCATTCACAAGATTAGCAAAACACAATATCAAGTTCACTTATGATAAGTATGTGCAATGCAATGGAATGCAATGTCAAGTATAATGATGCATTTCTGACCTAGTGATACACACCTGCTGTCTCTCAGTCCGGGACCCATGGGGGACATATTTTTTTTAATCCCAACCATGTAACACAATCAGAATATTTTCTTTGATTGCAAAGGCTAAAGAGGTATAATCAGAGGGGTTGAGAATTGGATTTAGTGATACGTGAGTTCACCCATTTTTCTTTAATTATGATAATATATAGTGTCACAAGATCATCAGATTTATTAAAAACTATTGGATAAATCTTGAGAAAGGAGTGAACGAACGTTCATCTCGAGTATGATAATTAGTTCTTTTGTGATTTTGAGTTTGATAATGAGTATGGTAGAATTTTTAGCGAAAGATATGATAAGATCGATGAAGAGGCGATCAATGATAAGCTAAGATACGTGAATTCATAAAGATCTTCAATATATGAACTAATGATGGTAGATAATGGGATTGTGTTACATGGTTGGGATTTTAAAAAAAATGAAGTTTTTCATGGTGAGTTTATGTTCATGGTAGATGTTTTGTCAAGGTATGAATTGGTAAGGTGAGGAATAGTCGATAACATTGAGTATGAAGTATTTGTAAGAACTTAAAAATAATTTAAGTAGTAAATTTGGTTACTTTTGATTGTTATACCTAAGGGGGGTTTCATGTAATATTTTGGTTTAGAGGATAATGTAAAAATATATTGAGTTGTTGGTCAAAGGATAAGATTGGTAAGTAAGTCAGCAAAAGGAACAAGACTCTGGCGCATTAAAAGGTTCAATATATTAGAAATTTTATGTCATGGGAAGAATTTGAGAAAAGTGAAAGAATAAGACCTCTTGTATAAGTCATTGATTTGTAGTTGAAGATTTTATTAATATTTGGCTATGAATTTAGATATGAATGTGAGATGTGAACTAGTTCGGTACTGACTTGCTAGGGGTTTATCATCGAAGTTTTATAAAAAGATTGAGTTTTAATTGGGTAACAAGTAATCAGGTGTGAAAGGTTTTTATGTCTAACTAGATTGTTCAAATTAGAATAAGTAACTTATGGATATTCGGCAGAGTGGGTATACAGTTCTACATGGTTAATGAGGATTTTAAGGGATTGAAACCACTTGATGGGGTATAAGCAGTTATGATGCATTACATAGGTATTTTATAGTGAGTAAAGCTTATGAGCTTATAGTATACTGAATTATTGGAGTGACCAAGAATTTCTTAAGTGTTGGCATGCGGTATATGATGGTTTGAAGGATAGTTGAAACTTGGTATGTGAGTGATACCGTGTTGTTGGCCATGGGTGTGATTCAATTATCGTGTCGCAATGGAAAGTACTTTTCGAATTGAAATTAGTATTATCAGTTTTGGGTGTGACCCGTATTTGTCATGAAATGATTAAATAGAAAGAAAGAGAGCCATAGTTGAAAAATTTTAAAGGGTACAATGTGTTTGCTAAGAAAATTTTGATAGTAGTGACAGTTTGAGAGTAAGGTAAATGATCG
The DNA here is from genome assembly GCA_016801875.1 of Solanum sitiens. Classification (NCBI taxonomy): domain Eukaryota; kingdom Viridiplantae; phylum Streptophyta; class Magnoliopsida; order Solanales; family Solanaceae; genus Solanum; species Solanum sitiens. The sequence goes on along the minus strand of JABWTJ010000271.1, from coordinate 393,412 downwards.
ATGTGGTTATGATGTTTGTTAGTATCAAGAGTGTTGGGTTTAATGGAGTATTGTGAGAAGTATGTTGATATTGATGAATCAAAGTATTTGTTATATTGTAATGAGTATTAGACTGATTGATTGTGGGTGACTAATAATCAAAGAAAGGGAGTCATATGAATGAAAAAGTTTGATATGGCACTATGGAAGAAGTATCTAGTGTTATTCGACTTTGGTTCTGTATATTCTTATGTGACCAGCTACTTCATGTTGGATATGATTTGGAGTGTGATTAGTTGTCTATGCCCATACATATTTTCACTTCTATGGGTGCATCCCTAATGGTGGATCGGATGTACCAATCCTGTGACATCCTTTTGGTAGGACAAGATACTTGGACAGATTTAATTACTTTAGATATGACATATTTTGTGTTTTCTTGGAATAATTGAAGTATACCAGTAGTTCTACAAGCACAAGGTTTTTGAGAAATTATATAAGAGCTATGAAGAGTTACAATTGTCTAAAAGGATTGTTAGAGGCTCTACATTTTGAAGTGTATCGCTTGTTGTGTGTTTACATGATCATTTTCTTCTTTGGGTTAGATAAGTTTGAATTTTCCCTTGATGAGTACTTAATGTCTAAAGATCAGATTTTTATAACTTAAGTTTGTGGAAATATAATGTTGTGAAAAGAAAATCTTGATAAGATCAGTGATGGTTTGTGCATTATTAGTGTGTGGTGGTTCGTTAAAGTTCATTTTTGATTGTAGCCGATATCAATTCAAAATGTTATCTTGGTTATGTGAGAAAAGAGTCATCTTGATGGTTGTGTCATGGTCTAATGGATATCACTTTAGGTTGAGTTCATGGGTTAGTCTTTAGCTTGATAATCACTCTTGATTTATATATCTTTAAAAGCTTGATTCGAAAGTTAAACTCTTGGTAGTTGATCTTGATGGAATGGTCTTAAGGAGGAACTCACTTGGAGAGATGAACAACTTATTGGTAGGTCATAAACTTAAGTTTTTGGTCACGTAGATTGTTCCGTCTTCTCCAATTTATGTTCGAGGACGAACATGATTTTTAGTGGTGGATATTGTAATGTCCCGGTAGGTCATTTTTGGAAATTTTAAATATTCATGTAACTAGAGTAAATTAAATGACGGTTAATTATTAAATAACTAATTTTAGTTAATAATTATGGGTTAAATTTATAAAAAAAAATTAATATCATATACCACTAACCCTTATGAAAATAAATTATTAGGGTTGAGAGTATTTTGTTCATAACTTAAGGAAAAAAAAACGGGAGACTTACCTGCGTATAGCGGCAACCGGCAAGGAAACCATCCTGTGCACTTCACGATCAGGTAACTTTCATAAATTTATTAATTATGCAATTGAAAATGTGTATTGAGGTCAAATGTAGTTTTAATTATTTTATTATCATTATAATAATAAGTGGAAAAAAAAGAGTAAGAAGAGAATAATTGCAAACTTGATTAATCATTTATATATTTATAAGTTATAGTGGATTAGAATTGAATTTCGTGCAATCCAGTGATCATCACGGCCAAATGCATTTATGCAATTATAATAATTGTTAGTATTACTTTAATGTGGGTTTTGAAGAGGAAAAAGAGAATTTGGAATAAGAAAAATTGGAAAATTGGTATATATGTATAAAGAAATTTTGGAATTGAGAAATGATGATGATTGACTAATGATAGGCAAATGGTGAATACTAGGAATAATGATTTAATGGTTACAATTGATTCAAGATTTAGCGAAATAGTTTTTACAATTTTATTTTTTCTTTCCATAATTATCACATTATAAATTATATTTTTGACATATGAGATAGATAATTAAATATTAGGGATATTGTATTTTGTCAGTATTCTTAGATTTATAATACTGGAGAAATTGGGACTCAAGCCTAGGCTTAAATTTGAAGAAAAATTGAAAGAGTTTGACATGCTAATGGACATCAAAATTTAAGAACTTGATTATAGATTTGGGATGAGTTTTGGGTCTAGGTTATACCTATAGTAACATGGGTGTTGTTAGTTTTGAAAACTTATTGTGGTAATTTGTTTGGATAGATTGTGTTGATTTGGAGCCCAATGAAAGGGGAAGACTCGAGTGCCAAAGTGATTGTTCGACTGTTTGAGGCAAGTGGATTTCTAAACTCTTGTTAAGTGTATGAAATGCGTGTATTTCCTTGTGGTATATTGTGGGAGTAATGGGACTTGGTGATGGGTTGACTTGTCCACATTGATTAATTCAAATGATGAAAACAAAGGGTAATAAAAGGCAATGTGAATAATTGCTTGTGTGTGATGTGTTGATAATGGAGAATGGTTTGAAAGACTTGTTGAATCATTGTTGATGTTGTTGTGAATTGTGCAATGTTATGAAAATGGTCATTTCCTTGTTATTTTTGTGAACATGTCATTTGCATTGTTCTAAGACATGACCGTGACAAGTTGTAACAACCCTAAAAATGAATAAGATAAATACTTAAGGTGTCAAGAATGCTTGCGATTAGACCAAGGTTCACACGGACTGATACGCGTAGAACCAGACCTCAGAACCCTTACTACGACCAAGCCAACTAACTTGGGTAGTTAATTGAGCTTGGAAAGGTTGGAACCAACCATGTGAGGCTCTCGAAAACGAAGATTTAATCAAAAGAGTCTTTACCGGACTTAAAAGAAGAAATTTTAAGTTTTGAGGGTCGAGGGGTAAAATGGTCTTTTCCAGGCCAAGGGTAATATTGTAATTACCCTGAGGAATTAATTAATTAATTAATTAATTTAATTAAAAAGAGCAATTCGGGTTGGGGCGACTCGAAGTGACCCATTTTCGCAAATAGGGTGTCACTCGGGTTCGAGCCCCACTAGAAGCATCAAATTAAGGATTTAATTGTTGATTAAAAACTGATTTTTTCAAGGTCATAATGGTCCTTTCCCTAAGCTAATTAAATCAGGTTTTTATTTAAAATTAATAAGGAGTCCTAGTTTGACTAATTCCCAAACTAAAACTCCTATTATTTGTCTACTCTCTCACAATCTCTCTCTCACGTTTCATCACTCTCTCTCACAATTAGTTTCTGCCAAAAACAACAAAGAACTGAAAATACATCAAGAGTTCTTCACACTTGAAGAACTCACACCAAAATTTGAGAAAGACAAAGTAACCAAAAACGTCAAGGCAAAGAGAGGTTGTTCGTCGAGTGGTGTGTACGTTGAGGAGGCTTGGACTGATTTTGGAGAGGGTTTTGGGCAGCAAATTCACGTTTGAACAAGCAAATTAAAGTATGGGTTTCTTCTCTCTTGGTCCCTTTCCCAAGAGACCCCTTACGATTCAAGATATTCACTCCGAAACTAGGGTTGTTCCCCCTTTGCATGTCCTTGTCACTAGCTCCCAATGATTCGTAGGTTGGGTTTGTTTGCTGGTAGATTTAGGTATGTGTGATGTTTTTATGTTGAATGAGAATATGTTTATGTGCGTGAAATCACGAAAATGATAACCAATGTGTAATCGAAGAAAATGTGTGTGTGTGTACATTGGCAGTGAGTTTTAGCCACTGTTTGGAGACGTGTAAGGCATGTTTTTCTTCTTGTATTCTATGTGTTAAAGTTGTGCATAATGTGATGTTCATAAGGTGTGTGAAGTTACAAATTTTGAGTGAAAATGATTAACTAATGTAACCCCTAAACGACATACTAAGTGCTTGGTGAAATGCCCTAAGAAACTAGCATGAAAAGTTGATTAAAGGAAGCTAAAAAAAACTATGAATGAATTTCCAGATTTGTGTACTATAGTTTCGGTCAACAAGGAGGTTAAAATCTGGGTTTTTAAAGTGAAAATAAAACAAGTGAGGTCAATGGGAATTGAACCCAAGACCTCACATGTTAAGAAGGCTAAAAACGTGAAGGGGGGTTAAGGGGAATCGAACCTGGCTACTGGTTTCGCGAGAAGGGAAAAAGAAAATGGGGCTGGGGGGGAATCGAACCTGGCTACTGGAGGAGAAAGAAGAGAAAAATAAATTAAATAAATAAATGGGAGGCGTGGGATTCGAACCCACGACCTCCAGGCAGCGAGTGAAAGAGGAGAAAATAAATAAAAGAAAACATGAGACGTGGGAATCGAACCCACAACCTCAAGGCTGGAAATGGAGAGAAGCGAAAATAATTAATAAAACAAGTGAGGCTGTGGGGGCTCGATCCCATAACCTCACAACCAAATACACTTAGCCTAGCGAAAATTAAATAAAAAAAATATAGGAGGTTGTGGGGGTTCGAACCCACCACCTCACAGCCTCTAGCGAAATTAAATTAAAATAAGGAGGCTGTGGGGGTTCAAACCCACAACCTCCCTATTCTAGCGAATAAATAATAAAAATAGAAGAGGCTGTGGGGGTTTGATCCCACAACCTCTTTGTTTAGGCGAAATTGGGCAATGAAATATTAATGAAAAATAAAAAGAGGTTGTGGGGGTTCGAACCCACAACCTTTCGGCCAACTTAAGAGAAAAACTAAGTAGAAAATTAATGATACGATATTAATATTGGGATTTAATCTAGAGTTATAATGTTATGAATATTAAAAATAAAATCAATGAAAAATATAAATGATATCCAAGTGATTTGAAATTGGGTTTCCTTGCCCAAACTCCGGTATTGACACATAAGTCATACATGAACAACATATCCAAGAATAATGCCACCTACTTAGATCGAAATCAAGATCTTGGCATATATACAAGATACATAAGTCTTGTACTACATAATCTTAGGAATGTATGAATCACTTAACGAATTATGAATGAAGCCTCATGGCTTGTGTGTATAGACTCATAAGTCTAGTATACGTTTAAAAGTAAGTGAACCTAAGATGTATGTATTGGATGATGAAATGAATAATGAAATGATGAAACCCTAGAAGGGTTAAGTAAGGGTATGAAACACACCAATGGCCAAGTATATTGGCATATGATGAAATGAACATTCACGTAAAATGAGGTGAGTAAATATGAAGAGTAAATGTGCTAATGACAATGAATGTGGTGACAACATGATATGAGGCTAATGCTAATGATGAGAGCAATCTCAAATGAGCCTAAGTAAATGTTACCAAAACGTACTCACCTATGAGAGTGTAAGATAATGAAGAGACCAGTCTCTATAAACACTCCAATGAAAGTATTGAGATTAACACACTTAATACTAATGATGAGATGAGAAATCATCTAATGAGCTATGATGTCCTCATACTAGAAGCCAGCTTCCATGACATATGAGATGAATGAAATGGAACTTTATACTGAGCACCAATAGGCTAGCTATGAGCAGTGATACCTTCTTTCGGGAAGGGCGGAGATTCACGTAACTCTCATGAGATGAGACTGTCCGGCTTGCCGGGTATGGGTCTCCTTATATCTCCTAGTCTTCGAACCTATACTGCCAATATAGGGATCTGGCGGGGTTAAATTCCCATGTATGCTGGCATGTTTTTGGGTCACCTTGGCCGGTGATTCCACCTCTTTTCGGTGTGGGGGAGACACTGGATTTCATGATGCTCACATGATCTATGTCGGTTAAAGTTAAAGTTCCCAATGAATGAATGAGGCCAGCCTCAAATGAAGCACATAATGAAATGAATGATACCAAAGGTGTTAGCATAGGATAATCAAGAGGTGAGCTAGACTCAGGTAATGACATTAGGTTATTCTTGATCATTGCACAGCAAACCAAATGAAAGTCTTAAACTACACCCTAGGTATAGCTGGTGTTCACACTGGCCTATGAATGAAATAAAATGAAGTACGTATGAATGAATGAAGCAGACTCTGTGTTTGCTAATGAAGACTCCCTAGTTGAGGTCCCATATGTTGAGCCCTCATTTTGGAAAGTCTTAATGTCAAGTCCATGATTCCAAGGTCTCATGGCATATGAATGAATGATATAAAAGAAGCTATGTGTTCTATGTTATGTGCTATGATATGTGCTATATGTAAGATGTTATGTGCTGTGTGCAATATGATATTTATGATGATACATGTTACTCTCATGGCATGACTTTCCTAATCCAAATTTGCAAAGCTCATTGACTTTCCTAATCCAAATTCGGAAAGCTGACTGACTTTCCTAATCCAAATTTGGCAAGTCCACTGACTTGACTTCCCATAATCATGTTGTTAGGGAAGAGCCATTTTTTCTCATGCATGTCCTTGGTGTGTGCTTGCATATACCCATACTTAGTACAAGTGTGCACTAACCCTATACAACTATACTATTTTAGGTGCAGGCACAGCTGGACGATAGAGCTACAGGATCATTATTGGAGTTATCCGGACGTCCAGCATTCATCCGGAGTTGGTAGGTCCTCATGCTTTCGAGGATGCTACTGTTTTATATTCTAGCTTAGTTTTAGAGTTGAGCTAGTGGAGCATGTTCCACTAGCGTTTCTTTCCTGTTTTTATTCAGACTTTGTATTGGTGCCATTTTGGCAATTATACACTTATTACTTATTGAACTATTTCTTTCAGTTGTTTGTCTCTTAATGTTAGATGGTTGATGGTGAACAATTATGAAATGATAAGAATGTTTAACAAGTATGTTAAGAAACAAAAAGTTTCAAATTTTCCGCTAAAATTAACCTAGATGAAGTAAGAATGACGTAAGTAGGCTTGTCTGCGACCTCTGAGAGGTCAACGACGCCGGTCTCGTCTGGGTCTAGATTTCGGTTATGACAAAATTGGTATCAGAGCACTAGGTTAAATTCTGATAATAATGAGTTCACATCAACCACATTGAGTAGTTTCTAAGTCATGGTAGTGAAGTGCACCACTATCCTGGATTAGAGACTGCATGATGCGTAGGAAAATTTCCCTTTTTCAAATCTTATCGTACTTTTCCTAATGTCTAATTTCTTGGTGTTATGAGCGTGTCTAACATCAATCTTTGTTGTTTTCAGAGAATGAACACTAGGAGGACTATTGGTCAGAGGAGAGGAGGTGCAGCTGCTGGGGGCAATCAGGTTCCACCCCAGGCTCCAGCTGAAGGAGTGGTTGTGCCAGTTAACCCAGCTGGGTTGACTGATGCTGAGGTGAGGGCATCTCTGGCCCAGATGTCACAGGCCATTACTATGCAGGCCCAGGCTATGATTGCCCAGATTAACGGCAGGATGTTCAGAGGGAGAACCCACCGGTTCGTAGCATGGCTGACAGACTGAGAGACTTCATAAGGATGAATCCTCCTATTTTCATAGGGTCTAAGACTTCAGAGGACCCCCAGGAGTTTGTGGATGATGTGCATAAGATTCTGGTAGCTGTGGGGGCCACAGATACTGAGAAGGCTGAGCTGGCTTCCTATCAGCTCAAGGATGTGGCACAGACTTGATGCAAGATGTGGCAGGATAGCCGAGCTTTGGGCGGAGTTCCAGTCACTTGGGAGCTGTTCAAGACAGCATTTCTGGAGAGATTCTTCCCCAGAGAGATGAGAGAAGCCAAGGTTGAGGAGTTCATCAACCTTAAACAAGGCTCTATGACAGTCAGGGAGTATTCCCTCAAGTTTGTTAAGCTATCCAGGTATGCTACTTTTCTTAGTATCTAATAGCAAGGATGAGGTGAATACTGAAGTTTGTTAAATTATCCAGGTATGTTACTTCCCTTGTGTCTAACAGCAGGGATGAGATGAGCAGGTTCCTCATAGGAATCAATGGAGATCTGGAGGAGGAGTGTCGGTCTGCGATGCTCCATGATAATATGGACCTCTCCAGGATGATGGTGCATGTCCAATAGGTAGAGGACAGCCATAAAAAGAGGGACATTCGTGATGCTAGGAGGCCTAAGCCTCAAGATTAGGTAGGTCCCAGCTATTGGGGCCACAGAAACAATTTTGGCGTCCGTGAGCAGCCCAGATTCAAGAAGGGGCAACAGAGTTCTGGGAACTCTAACTTTCAGAGGAGTACAGCACCTAGAGGAGGTAGACCTGAGCCCAAGAGGGGCAATGGAGGTGAGATGCAGCGTCCTAAAAAGAATTGTGCTAAGTGTGGCCGAGCTCACAGTGGAGAGTGCAGACAGGGCACTAATGACTGCTTCAGTTGCGGTAAGAGTGGGCACATGGCTAGAGACTACCCACAGAACAGAGGTCAGGCTGGAAGTAATGCTCAGCCTAGGCCTAATCCACAGGGTGCAGCAGCAGCCGAGCCTCCTAAGAGGAACAGGTTCTATGCCCTAAAGGGTAGGGAGGAGCAGGAGAAGTCCGTTGATGTGGTCACAGGTATGCTGCAAGTATTCTCAACTTCTGTTTATGCTTTACTTGATCCAGGGTCTATGCTTTCCTTTGTGACTCCTTTGCTTGCTCTCACTTTTGAGATATTGCCTGAAGTTCTGCATGATCCTATAGTTGTTAGTACACCTTTAGGAGAAAATGTAAGAACTGATAGAGTATACAAGGGTTGCCCAATAGTGATAAGTGGTAAGACTATGTGTGCAGACTTGGTTGAGTTACCCATGCATGATTTTGATGTTATTCTTGGCATGGACTGGCTTCACAGTTGTTATGCTTGCTTGGACTGTCGTAGTAGAGTGGTGAGATTTTGTTTCCCTAATGAAGAGGAGCTAGTCTGGGAGGGGTACAACTCGAGTCGTCCTAACCTCTTGATTTCGAACCTTAAGGCCAGTAAAATGATGTCCAAGGGGTTATTGTGTCATTTTGTGAGTGTTAATGATCTAGATCATGACATTCCTTCCATAGACTCAGTGCCTGTAGTGAGTGAGTTCTTAGATGTATTTCCTGATGATTTGCCTGGAGTCCCTCCCCCTCGAGAGATTGATTTTGGTATTGACTTAGAACCCGATACTAAACCAATTTCAATTCCTCCTTACAGAATGGCTCCACCTGAAATCAAAGAGTTGAAGCTGTAGTTAAAAGATCTCACTGACAAGGGTTTCATTCAGCCGAGCATATCCCCTTGGGGCGCTTCAGTGTTGTTTGTGAAAAAGAAAGATGGAACCCTTAGAATGTGTATCGATTATCGGCAGCTCAACAAAGTCACTATAAAGAATAAGTATCCACTTCCCAAAATAGATGATTTGTTCGATCAGCTCCAAGGGTCTAGTTTTTTTTCAAAAATTGATCTTCGTTCAGGGTATCATCAGCTTAGGGTTAGGGATGGAGATATCCCAAAGACAGACTTTCGTACCCGCTATGGTCACTATGAGTTTCTAGTCATGTCATTTGGTCTCACGAATGCACCTGCTGCATTTATGGATCTCATGAACAGAGTCTTCTGTGAATACCTTGACTCTTTCGTCATAGTATTCATTGATGACATTCTCATCTACTCTAAGACCAAGGAAGAGCATGAACAGCATTTGAGACTAACCTTGCAGGTACTTAGACAGCATCAGTTGTATGTCAAATTTAGCAAATGTGAATTTTGGATGAGATCAGTGACCTTCCTGGGTCATGTTATGTCCGATCAGGGCGTGGAGGTGGATCCCAAGAAGACTGAGGCTGTGAAGAACTGGCCAAAGCCTCTTACTCCCACTGACATCCGTAGCTTTTTGGGATTGGCTGGTTACTACCGCAGGTTTGTGGAGGGTTTTTCTTCCATTGCTGCCCCATTGACAGCTTTGACTAAGAAGAAAGCCAAGTTTGAATGGACGGAGACTTGTGAGATGAGTTTCCAGGAGCTTAAGTACAGACTCACTTCAGCCCCGGTGCTTACTTTGCCTAAGTGTGGTGAGAATTACACTATTTACTGTGATGCATCTAGGGTTGGTTTGGGTTGTGTTCTTATGCAGGTTGGTAAGGTGATAGCCTATGCGTCCAGAAAGCTCAAGGTTCATAAGAAGAATTATCCCACTCATGACCTGGAGTTAGCAGTTGTGGTGTTTGCACTGAAGCTGTGGAGGCACTACTTGTATGGAGTTCATGTGGATGTGTTCACAAACCACAAGAGTCTCCAGTACGTGTTCACACAGAGGGAGTTGAATCTACGTCAGCGGAGATGGTTGGAACTGTTGAAGGATTATGACATGAATGTTCACTACCATCCAGGTAAGGCTAATGTTGTAGCTGATGCTTTGAGCAGGATGAGCATGGGAAGTACAACCCACGTTGAGGATGAGAAGAAGGAGTTGGTGAAAGATGTACACAGACTGGCCAGACTGGGTGTGCGATTGGTTGACTCTACTAGTGGGGATGTTTCAGTTCATTCTATGTCACGCCTCAAAACCCATTAAGACGGACAGGCACCCGATGCCCTAAAGGCCCGAGAGAACCAACCTGCAACCTGTTCTTACTGAGCATATACTATAACAATTGAGACAAGTTAACTTTGGATGCAGCGATACAAACCAACGTAAGTAGATCCAAAAGTTATATACAAGACTTGGCCGTTTAGGCCACAACTCCTTAAGACACAACTGAACCATGTACATACGTCTACAAAGCCTCTAAAAGATAGAAGACTAGAGTAGGTCGGGACAGACCCCGCCTTACCCTTAACTACGATACAATACCAAACGAATTTACCAAGGACTTAATAAAGCTCCGAATCAACTTGGAGCTCACCAAAAGTAGCAGAATTTCGAGTGCTTCTACTGAGGAGGTCTACTAGCTGGAGTACCTGAGCCTGCAGCATGAAATGCAGCGCCCCCAATACGGGACGTCAGTACGAAAAATGTACTGAATATGTAAGGCAAAAAGTATATGTAATACAAGGCACAAATGAAATCAAGTAGCAACATATGAGTGCATTAGATTAGGAGAGAAGACCACCTTTGCTTACTCTTGTGGAATCAAGTAAGCTACATTCTTTTCTTTACCTTCTTTGTATGTTATAATCTTTGTTGGGCATGTGATACAAGTGACCAGCTGATCAGTGGTAGAAGAGGATGACCCATGCTAGGCGTATTAACCCCTGGGATGCGGTCCTCATAATTACACAACTTGGGATCGGCCCATGCTAGGCTTTCGCCCCTGAGCTGCCACCCTTCTATACCAATAGGGATCGGCCCATGCTAGGCTTTCGCCCCTGAGCTGCCACCCTTAATTATATAGATTTCTTCACTTAGATTCTTTAATCTTTGAGATTGTTGTTAATCAGTTCATAACACTTTTGGGATGTTGATTTGGTGATCATAATCATCTTGGAGATATGAAAATATGGAACAGTAGTGGAATACATGAAAATAATACTTTGAGGCAGTAACAATGACATAAGGAGCTATGAAACATCAACACCTTACTTTAAGACCTTAATGGCACAATTGACTTCAATTGGCTTAGGAGAAGGATTCATCAAACTTTCTTTTGCAAATACCATTTCTATAACAGCACAAGGGGAAATTACACAAGTATAGAGTAGTGAACATATAATGAAGTAGTTCCATGTGCTTAGAATGGGGAAAGAAATATTGTTAGCTATTTGGAGATAGTACGCTGCCAATATGCTTCCTTTTCTAGAAATAGAACTTATGGGAATCACTTCATTGATATTAATTGCAGATGGCAGATTTCATGCCAAAAGGATATAAAATCGAATAGCCTTACATACCTTATTTTTCTGACCAATACCACTATCACGATTCAGCCTTCCTTATTGGGTGCTAATCTACAACATAAGTCATGATTAAGCTAACATCAGCAGCTAATCACAATAAGGTCCTCCAAATCAGTAGCTAAAATATTTGATGGAAATCAGGCCCAAACAACCCTTACATAAATGGTGAACCACCACACCCTTCCTCTACACATTAATACAACTTCATACATCATCTCCCAAGCTACCCAAACAGCCCTCAACAACAATATTCATAAGGCAGCCACTATCAATCTCAAATCTTTCAGCATAATAGGAGAATATTGACTCAAAGATTTATCACAATCCATGAATTCTTGATAAACATATACAAAATTCTCCACTCCAAACATTATCAAAGAGAGGAAAACAAATGGGTTGAAGTCTTACCTTAATTCTGAAAATTTATCCTCTACACTTGTACTTCAAGAATTCAAACTCTTCTTCAAACTCTTACTTGAAAAATTAGCCAGCACTCAAGAACTCTAAGGTGTCTTAGGGATGCTAATTGAAGCCAAGAGAGACCAAGAAAGAACTTAGGAAATCTGAAACTTTTGCAAGTTCAAAATGGAGAATAAGACTTGATCCTTATCCTTTGAAAAAAGAGGTGTTATGGCCGACACTCTTGACCAATTTTGGGCCATATAATGTCAAGTAGGTGCCCCACCTGCTTGTCCTTTTAACTTGGGCCTTTTTGGACTTAATATTATTGGACCTTGGCTGTCCATTTTCCCTTTGTTCTTTTATTCCACTTGGGACAGATTAATGCAAGTAGGTGGTACACACTTGGCCCAATAACATGGTAAAACAAATCTTAGGAGGTCATGCACTTACCTAGTTTCACTTGGGCTTTATCCATAATGGGTCAATTGGCAGATTTGGCTGCTGGGCCTTCTTTCATTCACAATTTTCTTTAATAGGTTTGGGCTTCAAATGAGCCCCTAAATATAAGCCTAAATCTGGTCAATCAAACTTGGGCCCTTTAACTATAATATAGATCAAGTAGGTGATGCAGCTGCTAGCTCAATTACCATCTTACTATAATTACTTAAATACTTTCCATCGGAGTTAACTTGCAATACATGTGCTAAAACGTGCAAGGCATTACATCACCTTCCAAGCTAGTTTAAACCAACACTAATCACATAAGAAACATGATCCCTCACCTACACTATAAGTCTATGTCAAGTATAACATGAATAGAACTACCACATACAAAAATACAGGCCGTTACATTCTAGTTCTAAATCATCCTTGGTAGTTGAAGTCAAGCAGGGTCAGCATCTAGATCCTGTGTTGATGGAGCTGAAGGACTCAGTGCTGATGAAGATGAATGAGTCTTTCGCTTTGGGAGGTGATGGCATACTTAGGTATCAGGACAGGCTGTGTGTACCATATGTGGATGATTTGCGGACCAGGATTGTTGCAGAGGCCCATGGTTCCAGATATTCCATACATCCAGGTTCCACCAAGATGTATCATAATCTTAAGCAGATTTATTGATGGGATGGAATGAAGAAGGACATTGCAGAATATGTGGCCAAGTGTCCTAATTGTCAGCAGGTTAAGGCAGAGCATCTTAAGCCTGGCGGTCTGACTCAGATTATTGAGGTTCCGACTTGGAAGTGGGAGGTCATTAATATGGACTTCATGGTTGGTCTTCCGAGGACTAGGAGGCAGCATGACTCCATATGAGTTATTATGGACAGATGACTAAGTCTGCCCACTTTATCCCTGTGAAGTCTATTTACAGAGCCGAGGATTATGCCAGACTCTACATTAATGAGATTGTGAGATGGCATGGGATTCCTTTGTCTATCATTTCAGATAGAGGAGCTTAGTTTACTTCATATTTCTGGAGATCTTTCGAGAAGAGCTTGGGCACGCAGGTAAAGCTTAGCACTGCCTTTCATCCTCAGACAGATGGACAGGCAGAGCGCACCATTCAGACATTGGAGGACATGTTGAGAGCGTGTATGATTGACTTCAGAGGTAACTGGGATGACCATCTGCCTTTGATAGAGTTCTCGTATATTAATAGCTATCACTCCAGCATTGGGATGGCACCGTTTGAGGCACTGTATGGTAGGAGGTGTAGATCTCCAATTGGGTGGTTCGAGGTTGGAGAGTCATCCATTTTGGGTCCAGAGATCATTCATTAGGCCTTAGAGAAGGTCAGAGTGATTAGGGACAGGTTGGCTACTGCTTACAGTCGGCAGAAGTCATATGCAGATAACAGAAAATGGCCCTTAGAGTTTGACGTTGGTGACCAGGTTTACTTGAAGATATCACCTATGAAAGGGGTGTTGAGATTTGGTAGAAAAAGGAAGCTGAGTCCGAGGTATGTTGGGCCATATGAGATCCTACAGCGTGTGGGTGAGGTGGTCTATGAGTTAGCATTGCCTGCGGAGATAGATTCTGTTCATCCAGTCTTTCATGTCTCTATGTTGAAGAAGTGCCTAGGTGATCCAGCATTAATTCTACCTATTGAAGATTTGGGGGTTGGTGAAGACTTGTCTTGTGAGGAGATACCTGTTGAGATCTTAGACAGACAGGTCAAGCGGCTAAGGAACAAGGAGATTGCCATAGTGAAGGTATTGTGGAGAAATCATCTTGTTGAGGGTGCTACGTGGGAGGCTGAGGCCGACATGAGATCCCGCTACCCTCATCTTTTTCAGCTCTTGAGGTTAGACTTCCTACTCTTAAGTCTATGTTTCCTTATCTCTTCGTATTTTGTTGCTATTGCTTGACTGTGCATAGTGATTTTGTTATGATCTGACTGGCATTACGATATATAGTGGTAGTTTCATTCGGGGATGAATGTTCCTAAGGGGGTATAATGTAACAACTCTAAAAACGAATAAGATAAATACTTAAGGTGTCAAGAATGCTTGCGATTAGACCAAGGTTCACACGGATTGATACGCGTAGAACCAGACCTCAGAACCCTTACTACGACCAAGCCAACTAACTTGGGGAGTTAATTGAGCTTGGAAAGGTTGGAACCAACCATTTGAGGCTCTCGAAAACTAAGATTTAATCGAAAGAGTCTTTACCAGACTTAAAAGAAAAAATTTAAGTTTTGAGGGTCCAGGGGTAAAATGATCTTTTCCAGGCCAAGGGTAATATTGTAATTACCCTGAGGAATTAATTAATTAATTAATTAATTTAATTAAAAAGAGCAATTCGGGTTGGGGCGACCCGAAGAGACCCATTTTCGCAAATAGGGTGTCACTCGGGTTCGAGCCCCACTAGAAGCATCAAATTAAGGATTTAATTGTTGATTAAAAAACTGAATTTTTCATGGGCATAATGGTCCTTTCCCTAAGCTAATTAAATCAGGTTTTTATTTAAAATTAATAAGGAGTCCTAGTTTGACTAATTCCCAAACTAAAACTCCTATTATTTGTCTACTCTCTCACAATCTCTCTCTCACGTTTCATCACTCTCTCTCACGATTAGTTTCTGCCAAAAACAACAAAGAACTGAAAATACATCAAGAGTTCTTCACACTTGAAGAACTCACACCAAAATTTGAGAAAGACAAAGTAACCAAAAACGTCAAGGCAAAGAGAGGTTGTTCGTCGAGTGGTGTGTACATTGAGGAGGCTTGGACTGATTTTGGAGAGGGTTTTGGGCAGCAAATTCACGTTTCAACAAGCAAATTAAGGTATGGATTTCTTCTCTCTTGGTCCCTTTCCCAGGAGACCCCTTACGATTCAAGATATTCACTCCGAAACTAGGGTTGTTCCCCCTTTGCATGTCCTTGTCACTAGCTCCCAATGATTCGTAGGTTGGGTTTGTTTGCTGGTAGATTTAGGTATGTGTGATGTTTTTATGTTGAATGTGAATATGTTTATGTGCGTGAAATCACGAAAATGATAACCAATGTGTAATCGAAGAAAATGTGTGTGTGTGTGTACGTTGGCAGTGAGTTTTAGCCACTGTTTGAAGACGTGTAAGGCATGTTTTTCTTCTTGTATTCTATGTGTTAAGGTTGTGCATAATGTGATGTTCACAAGGTGTGTGAAGTTACAAATTTTGAGTGAAAACGATTAACTAATGTAACCCCTAAACTACATACTAAGTACTTGGTGAAATGCCCTAAGAAACTAACATGAAAAGTTGATTAAAGGAAGCTAAAAAAAACTATGAATGAATTTCAAAATTTGTGTACTATAGTTTCGGTCAACAAGGAGGTTAAATCTGGGTTTTTAAAGTGAAAATAAAACAAGTGAGGTCAATGGGAATTGAACCCAAGACCTCACATGTTAAGAAGGCTAAAAACGTGAAGGGGGGTTAAGGGGAATCGAACCTGGCTACTGGTTTCGCGAGAAGGGAAAAAGAAAATGGGGCTGGGGGGGAATCGAACCTGGCTACTGGAGGAGAAAGAACAGAAAAATAAATTAAATTAATAAATGGGAGGCGTGGGATTCGAACCCACGACCTCCGGGCAGCGAGTGAAAGAGGAGAAAATAAATAAAAGAAAACATGAGACGTGGGAATCGAACCCACAACCTCAAGGCTGGAAATGGAGAGAAGCGAAAATAATTAATAAAACAAGTGAGGCTGTGGGGGCTCGATCCCATAACCTCACAACCAAATACACTTAGCCTAGCGAAAATTAAATAAAAAAAATATAGGAGGTTGTGGGGGTTCGAACCCACCACCTCACAGCCTCTAGCGAAATTAAATTAAAATAAGGAGGCTGTGGGGGTTCGAACCCACAACCTCCCTATTCTAGCGAATAAATAATAAAAATAGAAGAGGCTGTGGGGGTTTGATCCCACAACCTCTTTGTTTAGGCGAAATTGGGCAATGAAATATTAATGAAAAATAAAAAGAGGTTGTGGGGGTTCGAACCCACAACCTTTCGGCCAACTTAAGAGAAAAACTAAGTAAAAAATTAATGATACGATATTAATATTGGGATTTAATCTAGAGTTATAATGTTATGAATATTAAAAATAAAATCAATGAAAAATGTAAATGATATCCAAGTGATTCGAAATTGGGTTTCCTTGCCCAAACTCTGGTATTGACACATAAGTCATACGTGAACAAAATATCCAAGAATAATACCACCTACTTAGATCGAAATCAAGATCATGGCATAGATACAAGATATATAAGTCTTGTACTACATAATCTTAGGAATGTATGAATCACTTAATGAATTATGAATGAAGCCTCATGGCTTGTGTGTATAGACTCATAAGTCTAGTATACGTTTAAAAGTAAGTAAACCTAAGATGTATGTATTGGATGATGAAATGAACAATGAAATGATGAAACCCTAGAAGGGATAAGTAAGGGTATGAAACACACCAATGGCCAAGTATATTGGCATATGATGAAATGAACATTCACGTAAAATGAGGTGAGTAAATACGAATAGTAAATGTGCTAATGACAATGAATGTGGTGACAACATGATATGAGGCTAAGGCTAATGATGAGAGCAATCTCAAATGAGCCTAAGTAAATGTTACCAAAACGTACTCACCTATGAGAGTGTAAGATAATGAAGAGACCAATCTCTATAAACACTCCAATGAAAGTATCGAGATTAACACACTTAATACTAATGATGAGATGAGAAATCATCTAATGAGCTATGATGTCCTCATACTAGAAGCCAGCTTCCATGACGTATGAGATGAATGAAATGGAACTTTATACTGAGCACCAATAGGCTAGCTATGAGCGGTGATTCCTTCTTTCGGGAAGGGCGGAGGTTCACGTAACTCTCATGAGATGAGACTGTCCGGCTTGCCGGGTATGGGTCTCCTTATATCTCCTAGTCTTCGAACCTATACTGCCAATATAGGGATCTGGCGGGGTTAAATTCTCATGTACGCTATCATGTTTTTGGGTCACCTTGGCCGGTGATTCCACCTCTTTTCGGTGTGGGGGAGACACTGGATTTAATGATACTCACATGATCTATGTCGGTTAAAGTTAAAGTTCCCAATGAATGAATGAGGCCAGCCTCAAATGAAGCACATAATGAAATGAATGATACCAAAGGTGTTAGCATAGGATAATCAAGAGGTGAGCTAGACTCAGGTAATGACATTAGGTTATTCTTGATCATTGCACAGCAAACCCGATGAAAGTCTTAAACTACACCCTGGGTATAGTTGGTGTTCACACTGGCCTATGAATGAAATGAAATGAAGTACGTATGAATGAATGAAGAAGACTCTGTGTTTGCTAATGAAGACTCCCTAGTTGAGGTCCCATATGTTGAGCCCTCATTTTAGAAAGTCTTAATGTCAAGTCCATGATTCCAAGGTCTCATGGCATATGAATGAATGATATGAACGAAGCTATGTGTTCTATGTTATGTGCTATGATATGTGCTATATGTAAGATGTTATGTGCTGTGTGCAATATGATATTTATGATGATACATGTTACTCTCATGGCATGACTTTCCTAATCCAAATTTGGAAAGCTCATTGACTTTCCTAATCCAAATTTGGAAAGCTCACTGACTTTCCTAATCCAATTTTGGCAAGTCCAATGACTTGACTTCCCATAATCATGTTGTTAGGGAAGAGCTATTCTTTCTCATGCATGTCCTTGGTGTGTGCTTGCATATACCCATACTTAGTACAACTGTGTACTAACCCTATGCAACTATACTATTTTAGGTGCAGGCACAGGTGGACGATAGAGCTACAGGATCATTGTTGCAGTTATCCGGACGTCTAGCATTCATCCGGAGTTGGTAGGTCCTCATACTTTCGAGGATGCTACTGTTTTATATTCTAGCTTAGTTTTAGAGTTGAGCTAGTGGAGCATGTTCCACTAGCGTTTCTTTCCTGTTTTTATTCAGACTTTGTATTGGTGCCATTTTGGCAATTATACACTTATTACTTATTGAACTATTTTTTCAGTTGTGTCACGACCCGAAAGCACCCCCTAGAAGTTAGGGAAAACCTTCGAATCGTGACCGGGCGTACTTGACCCCTTTGGGGTCTCGTACAAGCCCTCTAACTAGCATTCATAACATAAAGCATGAAAAGTAGTGCGGAATTTAAAACTTTTCACGATAATAATAAATAAAGGAGTCTTTTCATAAATACTAGGAAATCTTATCGTCACAAGCCAACTTAAAGACACGACTTAGAATCTTAGGGACACGGCCCTTTACAATAGAGTAAATACATTTTTTTTTAAGTCTTAATAAGGAAACTAAGAAACATAAAAAAACTATGTCCTCGAATATATGAGGACATACCCAAGTCTTGAGATATAGAATTCCCAAGCTTCAACTTCGATCCTCCAAAGGCTTCCAACCTATACTCATAAGGTATAAAAAAAGTATGGGTTTAGTACAACAATGTACTAAGTATGGCATATGCAAAAACATGCAAAAAGGGACATTTTAGTAAAGATAGCTTTTTATGCAATTCAAATATAACCTTCATGAATCTAGAAGCAAACCCACATAAGAATCAACAATTTAACACTTTATGGCTATCTTACCAAACTTAAAGTAAACAAAAGGAACATTTCAATTAACTTTGCTAAACTTGCAATAAAATTGAATAAAGCATCATAGTGAACATTTTAAATTCTTACAATGAAGACCTTACAGTGAAAGGCACGGTCCAAGTCATATGAACCCTTTTTCTTTGAAGTTGCCCTAACCCAAGGTTATTCTAAGACTCCCTAAGGTGAGCCAAGAAGGGACTCTCATTACACCTCCCTTCAAAGCACACCAAAGCGACCCTTAAAACTACCAAATCTTAGGCTTACTTCGTTAGAAATCAAATCCACGCCCTTGGCTAACATATGCAAAACACTCATGGAAATATAGGTCATACCAAGTGCAATGTGAGAGTAGCATCCCATACTACCACTCCCACTTAGTACTCCTAATGGATTCCATTTACTCAAGTACTCCACAATAATCCTCCATAACACTACACCATAGTACTCATTCACACAGATTTCATGAAAGTACTCTTCTCCCATAGTAGGTATAGGTCACACCAAGTGCAATGTGAGAATAGCATCCCATACTACTACTCCCACTCAATGCTCCTACTTGGTAACTAATGTGGATTGAGCACTTCACGACATACATACACAATTTCAACAATACACAAAATAATTAGTTTCAAATCAATTCTTTTGTGGGAGTTAGCTTAACCGACAAAGACCATGAGAGCTAGACATGGAATCCCGATATTAACCCCTATCGGATGAGGGATCCTTACTTGCCTAGAGTAAGGTCATGCTTCTTTAGCGTTTACATGGCTTTTTTTCCAATAGCTACACCTATGCGGGCACATAGTTAAGGATAAGGAGATTGCTACTAAAGTAACCACTCTCTACACGAGAGTACCTCTCTCAGAGGTAACTTTGGATTCCAACAGCTCACTAACGAAGTGCAATCCACCTCCCCTTCAATATCCTCTCGGTGCTAGGCAACGCCACACGGTTTCTCAACATAAAAGTCTTCAGAGGAACTCACAGGAAATGGAGAGGTTTGTTACTGAAAAGACACTACATCCGCAACTCACGAAGTGTGGTCCACCTCAAGATTTCCCTTTTTGCTCCTGACATAAACAAATCTTGAAGAGTGTGTGTGTACATGTGCACACCTTGCATATAAGCATCATTTCATTTTCATCAAGTTCTACTCATACTTTAACCTTGATTCATCAAGCTACACACTCTACATACTTCTCATAATCATATACTTCATTTAGACATAAACTAGGTCAAACATGCAATTCAAGCTACATCAACACAACATAAGACCCATTTCCAATATACCTTCATTTCACATATTAGACCTTCAAGGTCACATACTCAAACCATACTAAGTAACATCAAGTTCATCAATTAGCACCGCCACCCATAAGGTGGACCATACCACTCAAATAGCAATTCATAATAAGAACTATACAATGAGAGCAACTCATCAACAATTCAAACCATCATTACCCATAGCAATTTAATTTATCAATATTCACCATAATGAAGGCCCTTAGGGCGTAGGCTACACCAACAGACATACACAGAAGACCCAAGTTCAGACTACTCAAACATACGCACATAACCCATTTTTTAGGCCAAAAGTTGAAGTATGCATATAAAGAGTTTCATGGAGTTTAACATCAAAAACCATCTATTCAAACCAAGATAAATACATTTAAACCATTAGAACTTAGTTACAAGAAGACCCATAATAGAAATCAAAGTTTAGAAGAAGTTGAGTTTAAAACCCTTTTTTGAAATCCATTTTGGAAGTTGGCTTCTTGAATGGAAAGGTATTCAAGAATGGATACCATACCTTTATGAGAAAGAAACCCACGAATTTGATGAAGAAACAAGTCCCAAGCAGCCCTCCTTTCCTTCCTTAACTTCTAGCTTCCAAGAGAGTTGAGAGAGTTTTCTTGAGAGAAAGAGAGAGTTGGATCTTGAAGTGAGAGGGTCTTGTCTAGGTCTAGGGTTTAAAACTAGTTTAATATAACCTAAAAACACCAAAATTATACACCTAGGGTCTTATAAGACTTGGGGTGTATTTACATAAAACACCCCAAGTTGGCAGCCTTAAGTCGTGCACTGGCTGGCCTCGTCGACGAGACCTCCTCGACGGACCGTCACGTTCACCACGGACCGTCATGGAGTCCCGTCGAGGAACACTTGGCTCCAACTAGAGCCTGTCCAAGTTCCACTCTCTGTCACTCGCGACGCCCTGGATCGACGGACCGTCCTGAGTGCAACGGACCGTCGCCATGGTCGTCGTGAGCCACTGATGGGCAGACTTTGCCCAAGTCTTGGGCCCTTCATCTAGGGCCCCTTGTGGGTCCTAGGTTGGGTCGTGCCCGGACGTCAAACCCCTAAACTAAGTCGTCTAGGTCTAAGGAACATCCGACGCATGTTTCAAGTAAAACGAACACATAAAACTCATCCAAACTCGCCAAGACATACAAGTACATTCTAAGGCATACCATCCGAACGTCTTGGACGTTTTTGGTCGATTGAACTCCAAACTTAACCAAACCTTGTACACTGCCTAAGGACACCAAACTAACTCCGTTTAACTTAAAATTAACTCAAGAAACAACCATGAGGCTCTAGTTCACCTTAGTTCATTTTGGGGCATTATATTCTCCCCCACTTGGAATAACATTCGCCCTCGAATGACACTTAAATTTTAAGAACAGCAAGGACTTCACTTAGCATCATACAATACACTTAGATCATGATCAAAACATCAACAATCAAAGCATCCATTAGCAAGGAGCATCATTTCACACTTTCAACACTTATCAACACATACTACTTTTGCCAAACTTCACAAAGTCAAAACTCAACCTTAAACTTCTTTTATGGAGGAACTACCTTCTCCAACATTAAACATGCTCATATACAACAATTTTGCACATATTTAAACTTTAATTAAGGCAAGGCAAATTTTTCTCAAAATTGCAAATTTTTCACAGTGAATATTCACTGTAACATTGTCAAATATACAAAACTTTCAAAATTCCACTCTTTGAGCAATTTATCAAGATGACATGATCATATGAACTATAAAACCATATATACTCATTTCATAACACAAAAGCAACAATAACCAAGAGTTGAGACTTACCAAAACCATCAATCCGGATTAATTATCCTTTCTAGCCCCCATCCCATAGGAAGGGTTCTTCTTGGGAGCATTAGGATCTAGGGAAGCTTGATTGACATCTCTCCCCCTTGATTTAAGGTTTGGGCAGTCCCTCATCTTGTGGCCTCTATTACCACATGCAAAACAACCATCCGTTCCGGCGAGACACTTACCCCCATGTTGCTTTCCACAAGTAGGGCACCTAGTCCTTTCATAGGAATGACCACCACCTTGAGAAGATTGATTTGGAGCCCTATCCTTGTTTCCCGTAGAAGAATCTTGGGGATAAAACCTCTTCTTAGGCCTTTGGTGACTAGAATCATCCGACCTAGGTCTCTTACCCTCTTGCCTTATCTCCCTAATTTTGGACTCCTCAATTTGTTGCGCATAAACCATGAGCCTAGAGATATCCATGTCATTAAGAAGCATAGCCGTACGACACTCTTTTTCCACCAAGCTAGACACGCCCATCACAAACTTGTTCATCCTAGCCCTAGGGTTGGCTACCATGTTTGGGGCATACTTAGAGAGTTGGGTGAATTTGAGAGAGTACTCTTGCACACTCATTCCCCCTTGACGGAGGTTCATGAATTCAACCATCTTCTTCTCCCTCCACTCTAAAGGAAAGAATCTATCTAGGAAAGCCTCTTTGAATTCCTCCCAATCAACCGGTCCTCTTTCTAAGGGTCTCTCACCCCTCCATTGCTCATACCACACTTGAGCAACATCCTTAAGTTGGTAAGCGGCCAATTTCGCTTTCTCCCTAGGGGTCACACCCATAGCATCTACCACCTTGAAAACCTCATCTATGAAGCCTTGTGGATCTTCATCCACCTTAGTGCCATGAAAGGTAGGAGGGTTCATCCTCATGAAATCCCGAATCCTAGAAGCGGGAGTACTAGCATTTGGTTGGGGCCTATCTCCTAGGTTAGCTTGGCCCACAAAGTGATTGTTGACAACTTGAGCTTGAGCCGTCATGAGTTAGGTCAAGTTCATTAGGGCAGCCCTCAACTCCGCATTAGTCATATCACCCTCAACAAAAGGAGCTTGAGGAATAGGAGGCATAGGAGGCACTTGAGGTCCTTGAGGTTGCGGAGGCACTTGAGGTTCTTGAAGAGGAACCTCCTCATTTTCCTCCCCTAAGCCAACAATAGGAACTTGGTCAACATGGGGAAGGACTCTCTCATTTTGTACACCTCCCTCCTCCCTTCTAGCGGTCGATCTCCTCGTATTCATGTCCTAAAAACACAAAAGAAGAGGTTGAGAATAGACACCTTATATACTTAACTCTAAGGCACGATACTAGAATAGAGAAGAAAATGAAACTTCAATCATCCTATAGCCTCTTGTCCATGGATGTGTCGCGACTCACACCAATGACCAAGATACTACTAGATGTGGCTTGTGAGACTTTCAGACCTTAAACTATTTCCCAAAACCTTATGCTCTGATACCAAGTCTTGTCACGACCCGAAAGCACCCCCTAGAAGTTAGGGAAAACCTTCGAATCGTGACCGGGCGTACTTGACCCCTTTGGGGTCTCGTACAAGCCCTATAACTAGCATTCATAACAAAAAGCATGAAAAGTAGTGCGGAATTAAAACTTTTCACGATAATAATAATAAAAGGAGTCTTTTCATAAATACTAGGAAATCTTATCGTCACAAGCCAACTTAAAGACACGACTTAGAATCTTAGGGACACGGCCCTTTACAATAGAGTAAATACATTTTTAAGTCTTAATAAGGAAACTAAGAAACATAAAAACTATGTCCTCGAATATATGAGGACATACCCAAGTCTTGAGAGATAGAATTCCCAAGCTTCAACTTCGATCCTCCAAAGGCTTCCAACCTATACTCATAAGGTATAAAAAAAAGTATGGGGTTAGTACAACAATGTACTAAGTATGGCATATGCAAAAACATGCAAAAGGGACATTTTAGTAAAGATAGCTTTTTATGCAATTCAAATATAACCTTCATGAATCTAGAAGCAAACCCACATAAGAATCAACGATTTAACACTTTATGGCTATCTTACCAAACTTAAAGTAAACAAAAGGAACATTCCAATTAACTTTGCTAAACTTGCAATAAAATTGAATAAAGCATCATAGTGAACATTTTGAATTCTTACCATGAAGACCTTACAGTGAAAGGCACGGTCCAAGTCATATGAACCCTTTTTCTTTTAAGTTGCCCTAACCCAAGGTTATTCTAAGACTCCCTAAGGTGAGCCAAGAAGGGACTCTCATTACACCTCCCTTCAAAGCACACCAAAGCGACCCTTAAAACTACCAAATCTTAGGCTTACTTCATTAGAAATCAAATCCACGCCCTTGGCTAACATATACAAAACACTCATGGAAATATAGGTCATACCAAGTGCAATGTGAGAGTAGCATCCCATACTACCACTCCCACTTAGTACTCCTAATGGATTCCATTTACTCAAGTACTCCACAATTATCCTCCATAACACTACACCATAGTACTCATTCACACAGATTTCATGAAAGTACTCTTCTCCCATAGTAGGTATAGGTCACAACAAGTGCAATGTGAGAATAGCATCCCATACTACTACTCCCACTCAATGCTCCTACTTGATAACTAATGTGGATTGAGCACTTCACGACATACATACACAATTTCAACAATACACAAGATAATTAGTTTCAAATCAATTCTTTTGTGGGAGTTAGCTTAACCGACAAAGACCATGAGAGCTAGACATGAAATCCCAATATTAACCCCTATCGGATGAGGGATCCTTACTTGCCTAGAGTTAGGTCATGTTTCTTAGCGTTTACATGGCTTTTTCCAATAGCTACACCTATGCGGGCACATAGTTAAGGGATAAGGAGATTGCTACTAAGTAACTCACTCTCTACTAACGAGGAGTACTTATCTCAAGAGGTACTTTGGATTACAACATCTCAACTAACGAAGTGGAATCCACCTCCCATTCATATCCTCTCGGTGCTAGGCATAACTCCACACGGATTTCTCAACATAAAAGTCTATCATAGGAAGCTCACTAGGAAATGGAGAGGTTGTTACTAGACACTACATCTCAACTCACGAAGTGTGTCCACCTCAAGATTTCCCCTTTTTGCTCAACTTGACATAATACAAATCTTGGAAGAGTGTGTGTGTACATGTGCACACCTTGCATATAAGCATCATTTCATTTTCATCAAGTTCTACTCATACTTTAACCTTGATTCATCAAGCTACACACTCTACATACTTCTCATAATCATATACTTCATTTAGACATAAACTAGGTCAAACATGCAATTCAAGCTACATCAAACACAACATAAGACCCATTTCCAATATATCTTCATTTCACATATTAGACCTTCAAGGTCACATACTCAAACCATACTAAGTAACATCAAGTTCATCAATTAGCACCGCCACCCATAAGGTGGACCATACCACTCAAATAGCAATTCATAATAAGAACTATACAATCAGAGCAACTCATCAACAAATCAAACCATCATTACCCATAAGCAATTTATCAATATTTCACCATATGAAGGCCCTTAGGGCAGTATCTACACCAACATGACAAATACAAGAAGACCCAAGTTCATACCCTACTCAAATCATGCTCACATAACCCATTTTCAAGTCAAAATTGAAGTATGCATAAACAAGAGTTTCATGGAGTTTTAACATCAAAACCATCTATTCAAACCAAGATAAATACATTTAAACCATTAGAACTTAGTTACAAGAAGACCCATAATAGAAATCAAAGTTTAGAAGAAGTTGAGTTTAAAACCCCTTTTTGAAAACCATTTTGGAAGTTGGCTTCTTGAATGGAAAGGTATTCAAGAATGGATACCATACCTTTATGAGAAAGAAACCCACGAATTTGATGAAGAAACAAGTCCCAAGCAGCCCTCCTTTCCTTCCTTAACTTCTAGCTTCCAAGAGAGTTGAGAGAGTTTTCTTGAGAGAAAGAGAGAGTTGGATCTTGAAGTGAGAGGGTCTTGTCTAGGTCTAGGGTTTAAAACTAGTTTAATATAACCTAAAAACACCAAAATTATACACCTAGGGTCTTATAAGACTTGGGGTGTATTTACATAAAACACCCCAAGTTGGCAGCCTTAAGTCGTGCACTGGCTGGCCTCGTCGACGAGACCTCCTCGACGAACCGTCACGTTCACCACGGACCGTCATGGAGTCCCGTCGAGGAACACTTGGCTCCAACTGGAGCCTGTCCAAGTTTTCACTCTCTGTCACTCGCGACGCCCTGGATCGACGGACCGTCCTGAGCGCGACGGACCTTCGCCATGGTCGTCGTGAGCCACTGATGGGCAGACTTTGCCCAAGTCTTGGGCCCTTCATCTAGGGCCCCTTGTGGGTCCTAGGTTGGGTCGTGCCCGGACGTCAAACCCCTAAACTAAGTCGTCTAGGTCTAAGGAACATCCGACGCATGTTTCAAGTAAAACAAACACATAAAACTCATCCAAACTCGCCAAGACATACAAGTACATTCTAAGGCATACCATCCGAACGTCTTGGACGTTTTTGGTCGATTGAACTCCAATCTTAACCAAACCTTGCACACTG
Source organism: Solanum sitiens (assembly GCA_016801875.1). Lineage (NCBI taxonomy): Eukaryota > Viridiplantae > Streptophyta > Magnoliopsida > Solanales > Solanaceae > Solanum > Solanum sitiens. The sequence goes on along the minus strand of JABWTJ010000271.1, from coordinate 366,594 downwards.
CCTAAGGACACCAAACTAACTCCGTTTAACTTAAAATTAACTCAAGAAACAACCATGAGGCTCTAGTTCACCTTAGTTCTATTTGGGGCGTTATAAGTTGCTTGTCTCTTAATGTTAGATGGTTGATGGTGAACAATTATGAAATGATAAGAATGTTTAACAAGTATGTTAAGAAACAAAAAGTTTCAAATTTTCCGTTAAAATTAACCTAGATGAAGTAAGAATGACGTAAGTAGGCTTGTCTGCGACCTCTGAGGTCAACGACGCCGGTCTCGTCTGGGGTCTAGATTCCAGTCGTGACACAAGTGTTATGTGCATTGAAAAAGAATGAGAATTCAAAGAGGATGTATCATTTCGAGGGACGTATCGCGTGCCGCGATGGATACTATATATCGAGGGACGTATCGTGCACCGCGATGATTACTATTATCGACGATCGTGTCGTGCGCCACGACAAATATGTCCCCCATGGGTCCCAGACTGAGAGACAGTAGGTGTGTATCACTAGGTCAGACATGCATCATTATACTTGACATTGCATTCCATTACATTGCACATACTTATCATTAGTGAACTTGATATTGTGTTTTGCTAATCTTGTGAATGCCTTTCTGCGGAACTTGTGATTGATGAATACTGAACTTGTTGTTGAGGATATGTCATTTGTTGAAGTGTTGTTATTGAGGATATGTAATTTGTTGAAATATTGTTGTTGAGGATATGTAATTTGTTGAAGTGTTGTTGTTGAGGATATGTAATTTGTCAAAGTGTTGTTGTTGAGCTATGCGCTATGTAAACTGTGAGTTGTTAGGGTGGGATGGTTTTAATGCGTTGTGGAGGTTCGGTTGGGGTGGTAGGAGTACCCGTATTTCGTCCCCTTAACTTGTGTTTAGAGGTTTGCTTGTTGAGTACAGTGTGGTTTGGTGCTCACCCCTTGCTTCTACAATTTTTTGTAGATTACGAGCCCTGATCTTCGTGATACCTTTCATTCTCTTCATTTCCGAGGCATATTGTGGAGGATTGTGAGGTAGTTGCTTGTCATCTCAACGAACTTTCCTACTCCAGTGTATGACTTTGTTTTTACTTGAAAGACAACTTCATTTTAGACTCGTATTTTTATTTCAATTTTAGTATTTACATTAGAGGCTTGTGCACGTGACAACCAGGTTTTAGGAATTGGATTAAGTTGAATTGTTTTCGTATTAGTAATTCTTATCAAACTTTGGTTTTATTTCCTCATTTTATCAAGATTATTGGGTTAGGCTGACTTGTCTTGGTGGGATAAGACGAGTGCCATCACACCCATTTTTGGGTCGTGACATAATATTTGTGATATATGATAAATTACATGATTGAACCTCATCAAATTGAAACAAATCTATACATTGTTTTATTTAACTAATAAAAATTTTCATTGACCATCTTCAGATGTTAGTGTATAAGAGATATATATGACGATCCACATTGAGCATTCAAAAATATATTTGCAATATTATTTTATGCTAAACTTATTATTCAAATCTTCACTAAAATAAGCAATAGTATTTACTATATCATATATTTTCTGAATTGGTAATTACGTGCAACGCACGTGTCAAAAAACTAATTTAAGAAAAATGTACACATATATAATTTCCATAATAGCATATAATATCCTATATAACTTATATTATAGGGGTGGGATGGAATGGAGCGAGGGGTTCGTGAATGGGATGGTCATAAGGATCGAGTGAATGAGGAAAAGACAATGAATTTGGAATATTACTACGACTTATTCTCTCATTTTATATTAAGAAAGTTATTTTCCTTATATGAAATTGTATAGTAAATTAAAAATATATTGAACAATTTGAATTTCCGTTATTATTTACTTTTACATAGTTTTCATTAAATCTAATAAATTGAGTTCAATTAATATTAGACTTAGATTAAACACATTATCTTTTTTGATAAACTTAAAGGACCGATTAAACTACAAAGTATGTTATTAAAGAACTAATTTGAACATATCCATAAACATAATTTTTTCTTATCACTTTCTGATATCATCTTTATACAAAAAAGAATCTATAAAATTCACTATAAATTAGGAGATCTCCCTTCCAACTTATTTGATTTTGATATATAGACATGGAAGAACAAAGCTTTGAACAATGGGAGAGGCTAGTAGAGGAAATGACAGGATACAACTTTAAGAATCCGAAGTTGTTACATCATGCTTTTATTCATATTTCCGTCCCACAAAATTGGGCATCTGCTGATAGAATTGAGTCTTTAGGTAAGCAACAAATTTTGATGGTCACATCTATCTTAAATCATTTATCTTTTTAAATTTTATGCACTAATTGATGTCTGATGTAGGAGTTTCGGACAATCTCACAAATTTGAGTAGTATCAATATAGAAATTGAAGAACTTGCTAGAGTCGCCATCAAATACAATTTGCACAATCATTTACATTATCAGATTTATTTTGTTTAAAAAACTAGTAATTATCAACAAATTTAATTCATTAAATATCTTTTAATTTTTGTCCATTGAAAACTAACAAGTAAGGGTGAACATTACCCTATTAAAATCAAAATAACGGACCAAATTTAATTTTTCTATTTTATTTTTATTTTTCAATCTATTTCAATTTAATATTATTAAGTTTCAATTATTCGGTTTTTTATTTTTTAAATTAAAAAATCAGTTAATAAAGAAAGTAGAAAATTTTGTATAATTTTTACGTGTTGCATTCTCTCACACTATCCAATTTTCTCCTCTCGAATAAACTATCTTAGATCAAGACAAACATATTATCATTTATTTCACTTTTTTTTACTATTTCTTATCTCTCTTTTTTCTGAGAAATATCTAAAAGAAATTCATACACAATAGGATTTATAATACTAATTTCTAGTTTCAGTTGCTTCACTTAGAGTTTTTTTCTCATTCATATAACCTATCGATCTAAGATTTTCTTGTAAATTGATAATCACGTGAACCGCACATGTCAAAAAATTAATTTTAGCTAAATGTACACATATACAATTTCCATAATAGCATCAAATATTATGTATAACTTATATTATAGGGGTAGAATGAAGTGGAGCGTAGGGTTCGTGGGTGGGATGGTCACGAGGATTAGATGAATTAGAAAAAGACAATGAATTTGGAATATTACGAGGACTTTTTCTTTCCTTTTATATTAAGAAAGTTATTTTTCTTGTATGCAACATTATAGTAAATTAAAAATATATTGAACAATTTGAATTCTCGTTATTATTTTCTTTTACTTAGTTTTCATCAAATCTAATAAACTGAGTTCAATTAATATTAGATTTCATTAAAAACATTATCTTTTGATAAACTTAAAGGAGCGAAAAAACTACAAATACACAACAAATATCATTTATAAGGTAATATTTGTGATATATGATAAATTACATGATTGAACCTGATCAAATTGAAACAAATTTATACATTGTTCTTTTTAAATAATAAAATTTTTCATTGACCATCTTCAGAGGTTCGTGTATAAGAGATATATATGACGATCCACATTGAACATTCAAAAAAGCATTTGTAATATTATTTTGTGCTAAACTTATTATTCAAATCTTCGCTAAAATAAGCAATAGTATTTACTATATCATATATTTTCCAACTTGGTAATCACGTGCAACGCACGTGTCAAAAAACTAATTTAAGAAAAATGTACACTTATATAATTTCCATAATAGCATCTAATATTCTATATAACTTATATTATAGGGGTGAGATGGAGTGGAGAGTGAGGTTCGTGCATGGGATGGTCACAAGGATCGGGTGAATAAGGAAAAGACAGTGAATTTGGAATAGTACTAGGACTTATTCTCTCCTTTTATATTTTAAGAAAGTTATTATCCTTATATGAAACAGTATAGTAAATTAAAAATGGGAAAAGGGTCAAAATTATCCTCAACTATGTTTTATTGGTTGATTTTATCCCTACCGTTAAATGCAAGTTACTTTTACCCTGCTGTTAATAAACTTAACAAATATACCCCTCCTTGGATGGAATATCCCAAATCAATTAAAATTATCAGATTTTACTTAAATTAACCAATTTTAACCTGATCCGACCCACTTAAAATACCCCTAACATAGAGTAAATAAACAGCGACTAATACCACAACACAATTTTGGTTAACTCAGTTGATTTTCCTGCGAGAAATCACATAATTTGATCAGATATATAATTTGAGCTGATCAATTTTTTCACAAGATTTTTTTCTTAGTTTTATTTGTTGATGAAACGATTTGCATGCCCAATTTTTTAGCAAGTGATTAATATTTTTATCAATTTTTTCATTTTTGACGAAGGATAAATTCCAGCGGAAAGTGTTGTTCAACTCCGTGCATTGATTCTGTATGGAGGCAGATAGGTATATACCTCTTGTAACATTTTTTAATTTGGTCTTAGAATTGCTTGTTAAATATACACACTAAAAATGTGGTCTGTAGGGTGTTTGTTATATGAAAAATGATTTTTGGGTAAAAATTTGGTGAAGGAGGGTGGCTTTGGTGAAAAAATAAAGTTGATTTGGATAAAAGTAATGGATTATATTATTAAGTCGGTCGGGTAGGGTTAGAATTGGTTAATTTAAGTAAAATATGATAATAATAATTGATTTGGATTTTTTCATTCAAAGAGGGGTATATTTATTAAGTTTATTAACGCCGGGAGTAAAAATAACTTGTTTTTAACAGCAACGGTAAAGTCAACCAATGAAACAAAGTTGAGGGGTAATTTTGACCCTTTTCCCATTAATAATATAAGGAACAATTTGAATTTCCGTTATTATTTACTTTTACGTAGTTTTCATTGAATCTAACAAAATGAGTTCAATTAATATTAGACTTAGATTAAACACATTATCTTTTGATAAATTTAAAGGAATGATAAAACTACAAAGTACGTAATTAAAGAACTAATTTGATCCTATCCTTAAACATAAGGGACTATTTTTTTTTTATCACTTTCTGACATCATCTTCATACAAAAAAAACTCTATAAAACTCGCTCTAAATTAGGAGATCTCCCTTCAAACTAATTTAAGTTTGATATATAGCAATGGAAGAACAAAGATTTGAACAATGGAAGAGGCAAGTAAAGGAAATGACTAGATACAACTTTAAGAATCCCAAGTTGTTACATCAAGCTTTTACTCATCCTTCCGTCCCACAAAATTGGGCATCTCATGATAGAATTGAGTATTTAGGTAAGCAACAAATTTTGATGGTCGCGTCTAACTTAAATCATTTGTCTTTTTGAATTTTATGAACTAATTGATGTCTAATGTTGGTGATTCGGACAATCTTACAGATTTGAGTAGTATCAATATAAATACTGAAGAACTTGTTAGGGTCGCCATCAAATACAATTTGCACAACCATTTACGTTATTAGATTCATTATTTAAAAAACAAGTATCAATAAATTCAATTCATAAGTATCTTTAATTTTTGTCCATTGAAAACTAATAAGTAGGGGCGAACATTATTCTATTAAAATCAAAATAACTGACCAAATTTATTTTTCTATGTTTTTTTTTTCAATCTATTTCAAAATATTATTAAGTTTCAATTATTCGGGTTTTTATTTTTCAAATTAAAAAATTAGTTAATAAAAAAATAGAAAATTTTGTATAATTTTTATCTTTTGCATTTCCCCACACTATCCAATTTCCTCCTATCGAATAAACTATCTTAGGTCAAGACAAATATATTATCATTTATTTAACCTTTTTTTACTATTTCTTATCTATTTTTTTTTCTCAGAAATATCTAAATGAAATTCATAAACATAGGATTTATAATACTATTTTCTAATTTCAATTGCATCAATTAAAGTTTTTTTCTCATTCATATAACTTGTTGATAAGATTTTTTTGTGAATTGATAATCACGTGCAATGCACGTGTAGAAAACTAATTTTAGATAAATGTACACATATACAATATCCATAATAGCATCAAAAAAAAATTATAACTTATATTATAGGGGTGGATGAAGTGGAGCGTAGGGTTCATGAGTGGGATGATCACGATGATCAGATGAATTAGGAAAAGACAATGAATTTGGAATATTACGAGGACTTTTTCTTTCCTTTTATATTAAAAAAGTTATTTTTCTTATATGAAACAGTATAGTAAATTAAAAATATATTGAACAATTTGAATTCTCGTTATTATTTACTTTTACTTAGTTTTCATCAAATCTAATAAACTAAGCTCAATTAATATTAGACTTTCATTAAAAACATTATCTTTTGATAAACTTAAAGGAGCGACAATACTACAAATACACAACAAATATCATTTATAAGGTAATATTCGTGATATATGAAAATTACATGATTGAACCTCATCAAATTGAAACAAATATATAAATTATTTAATTTAACTAATAAAAATTTTCATGTATAAGAGATATATATGACGATCCACATTGAGAATTCAAAAAAGCATTTGCAATATTATTTTGTGCTAAATTTATTATTCAAATCTTCACTAAAATAAGCAATAGTATTTACTATATCATATATTTTCTGAATTGGTCATCACGTGCAACGCACGTGTCAAAAAACTAATTTAAGATAAATGTACACATACAATCTCAATAATAGCATCTAATATTCGATATAACTTATATTATAGAGGTGGGATGGAGTGGTGCGTGGGGTTCGTGAGTGGGATGGTCACGAGGATCGGGTGAATGAGGAAAAGACAATGAATTTTGAATATTACATGGACTTATTCTCTCCTTTTATATTAAGAAAATTATTTTCCTTATATGAAACAGTATAGTAAATAATATATGAAACTATTTGAATTTTCGTTTTTATTTACTTTTACATAGTTTTTATCGAATCTAATAAATTTAGACTTAAATTAAAAATATTATGTTTTGATAAACTTAAAGGACCGACAAAACTACGAATATCATTTATAAGGTAATATTTGTTAGCTCAGGAAACACATGAAGAGCCATAACCGAAAATATCTTGTTAACTCACGAAATGGAACCAGTAATACGTACAGCTGAAGCTAGTGCATTTCTCTTTGGTCTAAAATGTTACAGGCAATATAACTGGTGAAACAGATTCACATCTCCTTCAAAACTGTATCCAAATAACCCGACCCAGCTGGAAGAACAATAGAGGATAAATGGGTAAATGGGTCGGGTTATTGGGTTGAAATAGGGTGTAGGGGCTTTTTAAAAGAATTCTGGTCAATTTGGGCTGATATTGGATTCCGTCTAATAAAGGGTAAATTTGGTGAAATTAATAACGTTACGGGTAAAATTAACTTCATTTTAACGGCGAGAGTAGAGTCAAACAATAAACTAAAGTTGAGGGGTATTTTTGACTCTTTTTCCTTTAATGTTTCTATGACTGATGCATAAAATGCAAATGAAGTTATTATATATAATTGTTGAAAAATATTCAAATTAAATTTAAAAAAATAAAAATGACACGTAAACTTTAATACACTGAATACATAAAATCATATATAACATTATGCGAAATGTATTGATAAAAATACAAATTACAAGAAATTCTTCACAATCATCTTGTACTATTGACTCAAATTCAACAATTTCTTCTTCAAATGTTTTTAATTCAGTATTAATAGATACAAATTTTTAACTTTTCATTTTTTTTTATATTGTTAGAACCATCTTCCTTTTGTTCATCAACTTTCTTGAACCATCTTTCTTTTGTTCCTATCCTTTTTGGTTCTTATTTATTGAATTAAATCTAAAAATAATAATAATTGTAAACCGCCAGAAGTTAACTGAATTTTGGGAAGCATGATTAGGAGAAAGGAATATCTTTGAAGTTTCAATCTGATTATGGCTTAGTGAGAGTGGGGTGTTTGATGAGACCGAATAACTAATTTGTATAAAATATGAAGAAAAAAAAAGGTAAGAGAGGATATTTATGGAGTCCGAAGCAAAAAGGATAAAAAAAAATTGTCAAAAATTTTAAAAGGCTACATCAATATTTTTTTTAACTAAAAGGGCAAAATCGTTCCTGACGGAGCGATTTTATTCTGACAAAATTAACGTGTCAATGTTTTTTAAAAAATACAAAAATCGCTGTTGTGTCAAGGATTTCGTGAAAAAAAATTATTTTTCCTTAAAATCGCTACTATGACAATAATTTTGTAAAAAAAATTAATAGAGCAGCCCCTGCCTCTATTGTTGGCTTGCTGCAAAGAGAAGAAGATCAAATTTTTTTAAGGGATAGGAAGCAGCGATTTCAATTTAACTTTTCTTTTTTTAAAAAAAATCGCTGCACGCGCAGCGATATTAAAAAATAAAATTACCGTATCAATTTTGTCAGAATAAAATTGCTCCGTCAGGAGCGATTTTGCGCTTTTGGTTAAAAAGAATTGATATGCCCTTTTAAAAATTTTGACAATTTTTTTGCCCTTTTAGCTCCGGACTCATATTTTATGCGTTGATACAAATTAGGTTTATGGGTCTCACGAAATTAGTAATCATTCAGATTGAACACTGGTTGCGAATCATAATTAGTTGAAACTATATCAATGATAAGTAACTCACTAATAAATATTTGCTTGGTTACATAATTTTTCTTATTAAATCAAGCATCTTGGGCACGTACTCATCGCCAATCTAGTATAATATAAACAAATAATATGAAAAGTTTGGATAAAAACTACAAAAAGATAGGAAAAACACAGTTAATATGTTACTTACTTTTTCTTGATTACGTTTGAACCATCTTCCTTTTGTTCAACAGCTCGCTTGAACCATCTTTTTTTTTTGTTCCTTTCCTTCTTTAATTCCTATTTATTGAATTAAATCCTGCAAAATTTATTGCATCTTGATACACAAATGAAAATCTAAAAATAAAATAAAATTAAAAATCGTTAGAAGTTACTTAAAATTGGAGAAGCACGATTTGAAGGAGAAAGAATATCTTTGAAATTTCAAATTTGATTGTGATTAAGTGAATTAAGCAAAGCAGTTTAGTGTTTGATAAAAGTGAATAACTAATTTATATAAAAGAGAAAAAGGCAAGAGACGGCATTCTATGCGTTGATACAAATTAGGTTCGTGGGTCTCGCAAAATTAGTAACTATTAAAATTAAAAACTAACCGCAAATCATAATTAGTTGAAAGTATAATAATAAAAAATAATTCGCTAGTATATGTTTACTTAATTACAAGCATTTGAGCCTGTGCTCATGACCAATTTAGTATAATATAGACAAATAATATAAAAAGATTGAATAAAAACTAATTAAAAGATAGAAATAGGGATGGCAATCGAGCCGGGGCGGGCGGTTGCGGGGGCAAACTTGTATAATTTGCGGAGACTATAATCCACCCTGTCCCACATGCATAGACTAATTTACCTTTCCAACCCGCCCACCCCGCCCCACATTTACCCGTGCCGCATAAACCTGTCTCACATAAGTTCTCTTATTATTTTTTTTCACTTTGTCATTTAGCTTTAACAATTGAGTATAATTTTTTTTGAATATTCAATTTATAAATTCTAATTATGAACACAATTAAAAATTTAACATAAGCTGCAATTTAACAAAAAAATAATAAATAAAAACAAAATCACCAGTTACACAGTAAAGTAGAGGCTAGAGTGATTAGGCTAGAACATCAACACTTACACTGTAAATCCGCACCTGCCCCGCCCCTCTAAAAATTGGAAAAAATCTATTTCAACTCGCCCCGTATTCGTTCCGCACCAACAATCATGTCCCCCGCCCCACCCCGCATAGGCCTAAGACCGCTCCGCTCCACACCCGCCCCCACCCCATTAGGAAATACACAATTAATATGTTACTTAATTTGTTTTTCCAACTCGAAAAGTCATTTCATTTTTTTGTGCAGTAATTAATATTTTCATTTTATGATAATAAATTATTTTTCACATCAAGAAACATTTTAACAGAAATTCCTAAATCATTCTTCGAACACATCTAATACAATGAAAGATTTAAAAAAATGCATATGGATAAAATTGAAATCATTTTAGATTCGTACGTTCCTATTTTGGCTCACCTAAATGCCTAAATCTACAGCACATTTTGCTCAACTTATCCGTCATCAAAATTTGACTACATATTGATGCCTCTTCTCTTGCCGTTATTATCGATTACAAAATAAAAATAAAAATAAAAATGTTGATCGATAACTTCTTCTTTTTACTCCGAAAATTATTAAAATTATAATCTCTTATATTTTATTAAAAAATTAAAATTAAAATATACAAAAATTATAGTTCTATATACCACAAACCCCACAAATTGCCATGTAGATTTTGAGTTAGAATATGTGGAGTAGCCTTTCTGTTGGGATTTTTTTCTATCTGTACTTTGGCCAAAGTACCCCAAACCAAATACTGTCACATTTTTTTTGACAAGTGACACACATGCAAAATAAATAATTATATTAATTAAGAAAATAAATAAATATATTGCATGCATGCCATTTATCATACTCCCACAAAAACAACAAACCATTCTGTTTCACATACAAACATAACACTTTTGAACTAAGGGCCCCATCCAAGTCAAGTAAAACAAACATATATTTGAACCTAAAAAATAAAAATTAAAAAGATTAATCCATTGGTTTATTTAGTGAAAAAAGTATGATGATTCCATGTATACTCTTAACTTTTTCATATTACACTCGTGAAATTACACTAAAATGGTTAATATTGTTACGTAACAATTAGGAGCGAATCACCTTGGCCTGACACCCCTTCGTCGGAAAATTACATTATAGGTAGAGATTAAATTTTGATTTATGAGTACTAATATTAAATTCTCGTGAACTCTGAACACATCGAATATTACGAGGTGGCGTCACCAGAATTGCTCATAGGATTAGATAAAGTTATAGAGTGCTACACACAAGATTTCCTCAAAAGACAAAAAAGGTTTTTTTTTTTTTGGTTTCCATATAAGCCAACCTGTGTTCAGTTACAAATATATATTTTATTTAAATTAATGTTTTAAAAATGGGGTAAGACTTGGCCACATAGATATATCCGAAAGAACAGCTGGATAAGGGTATTTATGTCATTTAATTAGCTAATAAACATTCTACTAATTGAATTAGAAAATCTAGGCGCATATCCTAATAAATTCCCCCATTTTTCTCTAACAACAGAGATACAGCCTGTATATGGACTCATTTCAAACTTTTTTGTTCTATAAAAGTTTCAAATTATCCAAAAATGTTTCTATCACTATCAAGAAAACCTCTAATTAAAAATTCCTTAAATCTTACTTACAGTTAGAATTATTAAAATTGTGTTTTGATTTGAAGCAAAATGTTGTGAGAAAGAGCAAGCAAGAAGAAATTTAATGGATTGAGAGTTTGTTTGGTTTTTTTTCATTTGTTTTTTCAGTGTTGAACTGTACTCACATATCAGGTATTTTTTTTTTTAATGTTGGTTGAAAATGAAGGGTTTATGTTGTTTTTTGTAATTTTGTGGAGTAATTTGAAGTTTTAAACTGTTAATATTTGTTTCAATGACGAAAAGAAACGAGATGTTTCTGCGTTCAGAGAAATGTCAAAAATCTCATATCTTCAAAGTTTGTTTAATCTCATAACAATGTTGTATTTGTTGCTTAAATTCTAGTTTTAGGTTAATTTCTATGTCAAATGTTATAATTATCATTTCTTTTTTTTGAACAATTTTTTATGTTAAAAATTTGGTGATATCTTCAATTTTATAGAAAAATTAGAAATTACTAGTAGTTTTTTCATTATTTTTTTTCATTTTTGGTAAAATTGATGATTGCTTGTTGTTATGTTATCAGCAGTAGTGTTAGATAAAGCTTATAACTGTTGTCTTCCTTTTCTCTCATTTTAAAGATTATTTATTATTTTTCATCATTTTAATTGAATTTATTTGATTTTTAGTCAAGAGAAATGTATGTATATGTAATTAGATAAGTTTTGTTGTTTGATGTATATGGTGCAATAAAAATTTTTGAATTGTTTTTGTTAGTAATGGTTTTCGATTAATTCAACATCCATGTTTATTTGTTAGGTTGAAGATGAGCATGAATTTCTCCGAGTCTACTCAAGAGGTATATAATCGAATTCAGAAACTAGAGCCAGATCATGTGCATAAGATCATTGTCTATCTCCTCGATCAACATCATGGTGAGCAGGACATGATTAGATTAGCGTTTAGTCCCGATAATGTGATCCGTTCGATTGTTAACAAAGCTAAGAATGATCTTGGATTATCACCCAAACCAGCCATTTCTGGTCCTCTTTCACCCCCCTTGAAATTTGGTCTATTCTCATCAGCTTCACCTCGCCCCTTTACGAACCATCAAGTTGGAAATCTGTACTGGGAGCATCAAGGACAGGCTGAACATCGTCCAATTCATAGCTCGGATATTTTGCCAGCAGGTTGTTCCGATCCTATGACTGATGAATATCAACTCCAAAATCAACTTCATTTCTTATCTTTGGAGGATCACTCAGACCACAATTTCGTTGGACGTACATTTGGTCCAAGATCGAGTCGAAGAACTTCAAGCTTGCCTGAGATTCCTGTTAAGATTTGTCATTACTTTAACAAAGGCTATTGTAAGCATGGAAATAACTGTAGATACGTTCATGCATATCCAACGCAGGAAAGCTTCTCCCAAGTTTTCAACGGAAATTTAAATGATGTAGTTACTGATGAACATGCTATCTCCCCTGGATCTCTAAAGAAACTAGAGATGGAGCTCACGCAGCTTCTCAAATCCAAAGGGGGTGACCCTGTTTCTATTGCTTCGTTGCCTATGTTGTATCATGAGATGTTTGGCAGAACACTTCAGGCCGAGGGTTATCTCACAGAAAGTCAGAGACACGGGAAAGCTGGATATAGCCTGACTAAACTCCTCTCCCGACTAAGAAACAGCATTCGTGTCATCGACAGGTGCAACTTGTCTATCTCTCTCATTTGTGGATTTTGTTCTTTGATACAAACTGTATTTGATATAAATGTTTGTATTTACAACAGGCCCCATGGACAGCATGCCGTTATTTTGGCTAAGGATATTCACAAATACTTGGAATGCAATGGAGAAAGAAATGAACATGGAGCAATTGTAGCTGATTCTCGCCAGATTTATCTGACTTTTCCGGCTGAGAGTACCTTCAGCGAGCAAGATGTTTCCAACTATTTCTGGTAAGTCACTCCAAGTGAATTGACACATTATTAGTCATCGTTTTCCGTCTTCACAACTTATTTCATGTTTATGCAGTCAGTTTGGACCAGTCCAAGATGTTAGGATTCCTTGTCAACAGAAGAGAATGTTCGGATTTGTAACTTTTGCTTACACAGAGACAGTTAAGCAGATCTTGTCAAGGGGGAATCCTCATTTAGTCTGCGATGCACGTGTTTTGGTGAAACCTTACAGGGAAAAGTCCAAGCTTGTAGATAGGTACATTCAGGGTTTATATTCTGTGAAGGCTTCTAATCACTTATTTGCATATTTGTTAGTTATTGTTAAAAAATCTTCATTTCCTAAGTATCCTACTTAACCGGCTTGATGTGGAATGATGAGGATGCAATGATAATTTGACGCTAATGTCATTTATCTTTGTAGTTTAATCTATTGAAATTGGTGGTGGTTGCACTTTGAATACTCTCGATTGATTATATGTGAACTTACGTTTTCAGATTTGTGGTTGTTTGTTAAATGGCTGTTTTCAGGATACTTGAGGAACATCGGCTCAATTTTAGTTCCAATTAAGTCTATTAGATTTGTTTTTATTTTTCAGCAAGTATCTTTTATATACAATCTTACAATTTACACATTTTCCTCAACTGTTAACATTGTGATGTTTCAAGAATATTGTATGTATCATCTGAAGAATATCGATTCACTTGACGGACTGCAACTTGCAAAATCTCTTAGACTTGGGATAACACTTTGTTGGAATTTGCATTTGATACGATTCTATCTTCTATCTGCAGAAAATGCCCGGAGAAAACTTATCAAGCTTCTTGTTATAATCCTTTCGCTCATGCAGTATCTGCACACCAATCTTGTAAGATGCATTTCACCACAATCTGCGGAAATCTACCTCCTGCATTATTGCTTTCTTTAATAATTTTTTGTCATAGAAGTAATATTCATATTATTTTCTGTGTTTAGTACATAGGCGGGCAATTGAGTTTGAGAAAAGACGTTTTGAGGAATTTCAACATTATCAAGTGCGTGTTGGTTACTCAGTAGAGAATTTGAAGCTTGCTTCAGAAGGTTGTTAAATTTGTTCCATATAAGAATCTTTCTTATTTATCCTCCATTTCACCTAACATTGTTGTTTTCTTTTCCTACTTTACCATTTCACCTGACATGTTTGTTTTCTTTTCCTACCTGTATAGGACATAGCAAACAGTTAGATTTCCCATCGGCTGAGGGTTTTCCTTACATGCTAAATGTATGGAACAATGGTTCCACCAGCAACAACAAAACTAGTCTTGTTAAGACGAATCATTATGGCCAAGAAAGGTAAGTCATTTTTTATATAATCACGATTTAACATGTTATAACAATATGCCAGTCTAAGAAAAATATGTTAATTTGCATTCAATCAATATTTCGAAATCGTGCAGGGTTCAAGTATTGAATCTTCCTGAAAGCCCTTTTGCATCTCCAACAAGAAATAGCATTTGAACGGTCACTTAGTAGGTTCAGAAATTCAAATATTACAAAGAGGACTGACTTTTTCGGTATAGCAATTTGGACATTCGACTCACAAAGTACTTCTCTTCCTTCATATTTTCCATAAAAACAATAGTAATTAATATAGTTGTTCAGCTGCCTGCAAATACATCTGATCTTGCAGAAGTATTATTATTTTTCTTTTCTCTTAGGTGCACATCAAAAGAAATTGATATTGAAAAAGCATCATAAAATGTAATTATGGTATCTTTAAAGTTTGATGGATAGGTCCAGATCTAGCAAAGTTGGATCAACAGAAATGCTAATGTTCTTAAGTGTTAACAATAAAGTTATATATAATATTCATTTACATTCTCTCTTTATATATATTTTTAACATAATTTTATTATATTTTAGATTTTCTGTATTGATGTTGTTTGAATCAATTGTATGTATCTCGATTAATTCACACAATATTTCACTACCAGCTAGACTTTGGTGGATAAGAAGAATTTTGATTTGAACATCATTTATGCCATTCATTATGGTGATAAGTTAAATATTCTAGTTTGAAAAAGAGACAACGATTGTAAGTTGGGTTGTAATGGATTGGCAACCGGAAGAAATGGAGCCAACCAGACAGCTAAATAGCATTATAAAACAAGTTTTACTTTTTGGATTCCTTCTTAAGAAGCTATTAAACAAAATAAATAGTCATTCTCGTTCTCATTTGCTAATTAAAAGTATATAATTTGCTAATTAAAAGTATATAATATAAATAAGTTGAATATGTGATATGTGGTCCTTAGCTGCACATGTTCTTTTAATTGGACATCACACCCAATCAAAAAATTATATTTTTGTACCCTTGATTAGCGGAAGTCATCAAGTTTGATTTTAAAAAATAATTTTTGATGTTAAAATAATTTTTGAGTAGTTTGTGCTTAATATTTTATGATTTCTCACTAATATATAAGTAAAAATATTTTAACAATAATAACATTTTTTTGTGAAATTTTTTTAAATATATTCTTTGAGTGAAAAAAATATATTGTAATTTGAGATTAGACTTTGGGACTTGTTTAATAGTGATTTGACTTTGAGGAAAGTAGTAGTGGTGAAGTGAGACATTGATTTTAGATTATTATTTATGGACCTCATGTGGATTTAATTATAGATTTAAGGGACCTACATATCTACACTTACTCAATCCTTTTTATGTGACACATATTATATGTCTATGTCTATGACCATAAACTTTTTTTTCTTTCATTTCTTGGACCACAAGATAGTTTGATTCTATTCTACCCAATTCTATTAATTTATAAATTATATTTTCATAACTAAATTTCACTTGATAATTTATAAAATATTTCTGCACAAATTTGTTAATAATTTGTTCAAGAAAATTTATAATAGCAAAAACAATATTTATAGGTGAATGCAATAGAATAGATTGTCTAAAGCCAAAATTTAGTAACGAGTTCTTACCTTATTTAGTACCTTTTTTTATATATATTTACTCGCATAACTTTTTAAAACGCATAGTAATTAATTATAATTTGATAATTGATTTTTTTTTTCCAGTGGACAACAACATTTTTCTTAGTATTTTGCATGACAAAACATGCATATATAAATTATTGTACGTCATATAATACCACAAATGTTTAAATCTGAAGAAAACTTTTTTAAGTGAGCCAATGTTACACAACTTATTAAAATTATCTAAAAGTATTTTAAAATAGAATTAAAATCTCACACCAAATAGAATATCCTTTTTTATACTTATAATATTTCATAATATTTGTAAATATAAAATAGTTTAAATCATTTATATTGTAAGGAAAAAGTCTCAAATATATCATCGAATTTTGAGAAAAGGCTCCTCTATGATATATGTTAGAAATTTTGTTCATCTGTCATTTTCGTTTGAGAAAAGGCTCATCGATGATATTCTATGTCAACTAAAATGGCATAGATGAGCCAAACTTTTAATGAATTGAATAGATGAGCTTTTTCCCATAGTTTGATGACATATTTAAGTGTTTTCTCCTTTTTAAAAAGAAATAATTAATATTGTGGCCGAAATCATAATTGACCACGTGTAAAAATTGTTTTGCAAAATAAAAACTAGTTTTACTTTACAAACAATGGCATAAATGGATCGAAATGCATAGATGAATCAAACTTTTAAGGGAAACTTTCATATATAACCACTTAAAAATAACCAAATTATGTTCCATAGCTATAGTTTGATAATTACAATTCGTAGCTACATGTTATATGGAGGAGAGAGGCGAGCGAGACTGGGAGAGAGAGGAGAGAGGAGAGAGAGAGGGGGAAAGAGTCAGAGAAACGTGAATTGCATATGTATATCGATCGGTTAAATAATTGTATATTATACATATGTATTTGTATATATGGCAAGCGAGAGTGAGAGAGGGAGGAGAGAAGCGGGCGAGACTGGAGAGGGAGGAGAGAGGCGAGCGAGATTGGGAGAGGAAGGAGAAAGGGCATAGAGTGGGAGAGAGGTGAATTGTATATTATACATATCCATTTGTATATAGGGCAAGCGAGATTGGAAGAGGGAGGAGAGAGGCGAGAGAGAGAGGGTAGAAAGTGGGAGAGTGGTGAATTGTATATGTATATAGGTTAAATAATTGTATATTATACATATGTATTTATATATTCAGGCGAATTATACATATACAAACGTGACTAATTATACAAACTCGAAGTCTGTCCACGTAATTAATGTATAATGTTAGTCGCGAGTGGTAATTATAGCAAACTATAGCTATGATGAGTAATTAAATAGTATAAGTTTGCTTTCTTGCCTAATTTTCCCAACTTTTAATGGGTGACATAAATGAGTCTTTTCTCAAAGTTCAATGATATATTTTAGTCTTTTCTCATATTTAAATGATTGCTACTCTTTAAAAAATCATTCAAAATTAAAATAATATTATTTAAAATTTAATTATTTGATAATCTAATTTTAGATTTGAAATGTCAAAGATAACACCTCAAAAATACTCTTACAATGTAAATATTAGAACATAATTAATTGAAATATAAGTAAAATACACCAATTAAAAAATAGAAAGTAAAAGCAGTTAAATTACCTACACTTTTACCTATAATTACACCAATCACATTTTTATAAAAAAATAATATCTTAAAAATATATACATGATAACTAATGAAAATTTGACAATAAATAATTTAATGCATTATTCTTTGGAGCCTAAAACCAATACTTTAGTGTTGAGTCGCCTAGATATATTTTAGATTTTAGAAATATAGAGAATAGAAACTTTTGTCTATTACTAATTATTAGAATGCAAGTCATAAAAAGGGAAATTTTCAAAAATATATCGCCAACCCAAAGTATATTTTTGTAAGAACTTCAAAAAGGACCTTTTATCCTTACAGTATTTAATAGTTTATTTTAAAGGTATATATATGTTCACGTAAACATCATAAATATTGTATCATTATAAATAGTAACGTATCCACGTGAACAAATATATAAAAGGTTAGAGTATTTTTCAGAGCCCTTTCTCCTTTATATATTTCTCTTTTATATATTCTTATATATTTCTTTCGTGTCAAAAATAAATTATGTGAAGGTATTGAAATAAGAACGAAGCTTAAAAATGGATTTTTCTTTAAAAAAATTATGCTCTAAAATATAATTTATACATATTTATGTGTATATAAATTATCTCAGACCAAAATAAAAATTTTAAAGCCAAATTATTACTATATTAAATTTGTCTTTGTTTGGTCAAATACTACCCCAAAAAGTGAAAACAGAGGAATTCTGTCGGTTTGTCAACGGAAAAAAAAGGTTAAAATTGCATCTAAATTATGCGAAATAGATCACTTATATCCTTCGTTACATTTTAGAATAAAAAATGTACATGCCGTTATCTTAAGAGACCACAAATACCTCAAGAGTTAACACCCCAAATTCTTAGTGACATGACAAGCCACGTGGGACTAATTCTTCCACCTAAGCGTTGCCAATTAGGATTCACTACAAAAAATACTAGATTTTTAACGACGATTATAGTCGCTACAAAAGCCCAGAAAATCATCACTAAAGGTGTAATGTTAAACTTCAGATGATTCTTGTTTTGTTTTAAACACACCAGTTCTTGATTTAGTTAAACGTATCCAACCAAGAATAAAAACTCAACATCAACAAGATCATTACCACTCTAAAAAAAAAAAGAATCACCTGAAGTTTAACATTAAACCTTTAGTGACGAGTTTTTGGGCTTTTGTGGCTATTATAGTCACCGGTCTAGTTCTTTTATAGTAAATCCTAGTTGACAATGCTTAGGTGGAAGGATTAGTCTCAAGTGGCTTGCCATGTCACTAAAATATTGGGGTGTTAACTCTTGAGGGTATTTGTGGTCTCTTAGGATAACGGCAGGGGCATCTTTTATCCCAAAATGTAACGAAGGGTATAAGTAGTCTATTTCGCATAGCAATTTTGACCCTTTTCCAGGTTGCCAATGATTTTTCATCTTTCGAGAGTCAAACAATTTAAGTTTGAGTAATAATTTGCGCGTGAAATTTTTAATTTCTTTTTAAATGAAATTTATATATTTGAAACTATTTAAAAAGTAATATAAATCACAATAATTGGTAATTCAAAAGAATTGAAAAATATATAAAAATTTATGATAAAAATAGACATATTTGAATTATGAAATTTGAAAAGTATCACATATATTAGACGGCAGGAGAAACAACTTATAAACAACATTAGCTGCCGTTATAAACTTCTTTGGTGATTTTTTGTTATAATTCATATTCAAACCAAATTCAAATATCCACTAAATGACTTCAAAATTTTATAGTTAATTTTTCAACTAGTTCCAAAAAATCTAAACAATGTTCAATTTATATTTCTCATACAATCAACTTCGAAATTCAAATAATTTCTTTGAGCTGGTTTAGTAATAATGAGTTGCATTTCTAATTTGATTTTCCACCAATATCTTATTGAATATGTACTCTAAATCATAACTTGAGCTTCATAAACAATAATAAATCTATTTTTTCAACTAACATAAGATATATTTCAAAATTCAAATTCATTTCTTCAAATATATAAAGTCATATTAAGTTTCAATCCCCATAATTTTAGGACAAGAAGTCAGAGAGAAACGCATATCTATTCAATTTATTTTGATATCTGTTTTATAAAAAAAATATGTTTTTCTAATTTGTTCCGTCCCATCATATATTAAAATGCATTGATAGTTATTATAAAATTGAATTTTTAAATAAGGGTCTATTTTTTTTTTAACAAGTAGTCCAAATTGAAATATTAATTTATTTCTTGATTTTGTTTAAATGTTGAAATCCAAGCGAGTGCTCTAAAGAACACTTTTCTCAATTTACTACAAAATATCAACAAAAAAAACCTATTATGTTTGGTAAATAAAAAAATATGTATAATTTTAATAATATAAAATTTTATTTAACTATATATAAAGATAACAATTTACAATAAATACTTGTAGGTGTAAAATTATGAAGTCCAATGCCCACAATTGTTGAGAAGGCCATTATTATTTATTCAAAATACTTCTGAACTCTTGAATCTTCCTTTTTAAATAGGAATAATTATTAAATTACACAATTTTACTTTATATATTTTCAATATTTTTCTACTCTTTTATTAAAATTCATAAATCCCTTTTTATACACCCAATGATACTTTACTTACTTTTTACGTTGGAAATTTCAACTTGAACTTTTCCATCCTCAAAAATTTCGCCCAAATTACTTTTTACGTTGGAAATCAAAAATTGAACTTTACCATCTCCAAAAATTTCGCCCAAATTTTTTCTCCCTAAAATTTTCGGATAAAATTTTAAACTAATTTGAAATTCAAAAAAATCCAATCCCTATTCATCCGCTTTAGAGTTTCTCAAGTAAGTTTTCTTTGATTTTTTTTTTTTTTACTTTTTTGTGTATGTAATGTTCTGCATTTTCGAAAAAATTTATAGTTTTCTTTACAGATCCGAAAGTTTCAAAGATTTGAGTTCTAAATCGTTGCATGACCATAAACAAGATCGAAAAACAATCCCTATTCATCCGATTTAGATTTCAGAATTAGTTTATCATCTTCTCCAGTAAGTTTTCTTTCTTTTTTTTTTTGTTTTTTTTACATTTCTTGTGTACCTAATGTTCTTCCTTTTCTAAAACATTTATTGTTTTTTTACAGAAGCGAAAGTTTCGAAGATTTGAGTTCTAAATCGTTGCATGACCCTATAGTCATGACAAATCCAAGTTCTAGCAAGAGATCTTCTTCAAAGATTAGACATGCATCAACTTCGAAAGACCCAAAAACCCCAAAGAAAAAGGGTAGAAAGGCGGCACCTCCGATCATTCGACCAACACTACCTACGGTATCAACATTTGTATCCCTATCCATACTGATTTTTATATATTTTTCATTAAGTTGGATGATTGCTTTTTTTTATTTAAGTATCGTTTATTTCATTGCACTCATGGAACACAGAATATTTTTGATACTTTTATGTCTTACACATTCCTTAATGTTTCATAGATATATTTTTAAGTATCAGTTTATAATTTTTTGATACTTTATTTTTTTTTTGTATATTTATATAACGACAAATAAAATATTTAGATATTTGTGTATCTTTTATGTGTTAGACAAGAACATTTAAGTATCTAATCTGTTTTAGTTGGATGTATTGTTGATATTTAGTATAAAATTGCATGAACATTAATGTATATAAGATTATTGTTTAAGTATCATATTGGTATGTAGGGGTTATTTAGTATCAATTTTCATACTTTATTGTATCTAAAGTGAACAGAAATCACACTAGGAATATAATTTTTTTTTAAGTATCAGTTTGACTATTTAGTATAAAATTTTATTAACATTAATGTATCAAAGTGATATTGTTTAAATATCATAATGGTATGTCGGTGTTATTTAGTATCAATTTTCATATACTTTATTGTATCTATAGTGAACAGAAATCACACTAGGAATATTGAAGATACTTTTTTACTCTTCCATCTATTTTATCCAATTTAGCTATCAATTTTTTAAAATCCTCTTTTCTATAAGCCTTTGCCATTGAGTAAAACAGATCACTTAGAATGGTCCTGCTTCTCATAAAGTTTGAACAAACATTTTTCCAGAGGTGTCATATGCATGCAAAATGAGGAACAGATGGATAAACGATACTTACACTTTTCTTCATGCTTTCGTTTCTGTCAGATATAACACACATTTTTTCCCTATCCCCAAATGCATTCTTAAACTGTTGAAAGAATCATGTCCATCAACAATTATTTTTCGTGTCAACAATTTCGTACGCCAAAGTCAGTATGCAACCTTAACATAGAAACACAAAACAATATAGAATAAATAATGTCTTACTATTAAGTTAATAAATAAATAAATTCATAAACAACATGTCATACCTGCTCCATCGAATGTACTTGCAGACACAAATGTCCCTCGATAAGCTCCACTAAGATGTGAAGCATCAACAACAACAACTGGCCTACAGAACTCAAATCCTCTCATCATTGGCCTTAATGATATGAAAAGATACATAAATTCGTTGTATTCAGACTTGTGCATCCTTATATGAATTTGGATACACAATTTTCAACATATATATGTATCGTGGCATGTTTCTATATCCATCAGCAGGTTTACCCCTTATAATTTCCAATGCACGCTCTTTAGCCGCCATGCTTGCTGATAAGAAATCTCAACGCCATACATTTTCCTAATATCCTCAATTATATCGTTCGGAGTATGTTTCCTTTTATGATTCCCCAATTTTGGAGCTGTCACACCACTAACAAACCCAACAGTAGCTTGTACCTTACTTAATACCCTATCCCTCAATGGACATGTATGTTCACTATTAAAGTATCTCACTATGAATGTCTCTGAATTCTTTCTAACAGAGGCCTTCAATTTCCAACAACATTCATCTGAATGACAAACTAATACATAGCTGCAATTACATAACATATATTTGTTATTTGATCAGGTTGAATGATCTAATACATAAATAAATATAAAAGTACAGTACAATACATTATTTCAATTACAAGATAGAAATGATACTTTCATAATAAAGATATCAAATTGTGATACTTTATTCTGTAAAGTAATCACAAATTTAATCTTAGCCATTTTTCATTTACCTTTATTAATTTATACATTCATAATCAGAAAAACATCAAAACGAACACTATACATTATATATACGACTACACGTAACAAATAATATTAGTGAATCATGGTAAACATATTACAAAAAAAATGTATATTATTAGGAACATTATCATATAATTGTATAACATACCTTTTGTTATCAGATCTTTTAACTTTAAAATTGAAGCTATTCTTTATTTTGTAATTTTTCATTACCGCCTTTAGAGTTGCCTTATCCTTGTACATTTGATTCTCTTCCATAACAGAAGTCTTGGTATCTGATATATATTTATCCACCTCCATTTCTGGTATGTAATCTGTATCAGCAATTTTTTATTCAACAATGTTGAGAGCCTTTACGTCGTTTTGTACACCCTCAACACACACGATGGCACCTGTTGTTGCATCAAAATTTAGTATCTCTTTCAACACCTTTATCTGATGTATCAATGCACAGAGGATACATTCTGAATCCCACCTCATGTTTCTTAATTTCTATGTACAATTGTAAACCCATATCAGTCCGAATACACAATAAAGACGTTTACCTTCAATAACATATCTAATCTCGATATTTTTTTTGATTCATCAATACCCAACTCAGCCGCAATTGCTGAAATAAGATTCATAAACGAAATATTTTCCCCAACAACTATCCCATCACTTTTGTATCGCTCGTATATAACATCACTTTCCCATATTCCAGAATGTCTTAACAAGATCGAAATATTTATTTTTCAATCTTTACAATTTGCTTTACAGAATTTTTTTAAACAAGCTCTGCTTTTTTTTTCGAAGCACAATGTGAAGTTTTTACAATTTGAAAATCAATAATGCCATAAATTAGTTAGATTTTTATGCATATCTGACACTAATTTTGTTAAACAGCAACGTGAACAGTGGGATAAATGTTATCTCATTTTTTACGTCGTAACTAATAGCAACAAACTAACTATTAAAAGTATCCGTCCGCACCAATTTAAGTATCGTCTTGTCATATTAAGTATCCGGATTACTATAAAAAGAAATTTTTGGTAAATAGTGAAAAGTAGGGATATAAAGTAATTTATCCTTAAACTATGTGATTTGCTTAATTTTTACTTTTAAATATATATCACTTTGGAAACTCATTATTATTTATTCAAAATACTTTTGCACTCTTAAATCTTTCCTTTTTAATATATATCAATGGTTTCAATTTTGATTGTTTCTTAGGGATAGTGTTTTGTTTATTCAGATTATATATAAACTCTTTTTTACCAAAATTGGTTATAATCTCAATAAAAATTGATAGTCTAAAAGTATGAGATTTTAATTTTTGGAGCGTACTTAAAGTGCATTGTAGAATATTTTTATAAAACATAATGTTTTTAATTTATATTGAAAATATGATAGTAATAATGTTATTAGGGCAATTTCAAGTTAATAATATAGCCATGTATATGTAATACATTACCTTATATCTTGTTGCATAAATTTTTTCATCTAATAATATAAAAATTTGAATAATTTAATTCAAGGTCTAGAATTTTTTCACTTTTTAAGAAAAAGTAATTCTTTCCTAATTTCATTGTAATGATTTAGCACTTTCCCTACTACAAATTTCAATATTTTTTAAAAGTAAACATAATCTGATAAATCAATATTACAAAACTTTTAGGGCCTCAAAGAAAATGGGCTTAAAATACAACTTTGTCAATCTCCTCTTTGAATCTTAATTGTATTACATAATTTAATATAGTGTCATCATATGTAAATAGGAGAATTAAAATTTAAAGTTTATAAAATTCAATACAACATCTTAAATTATTTTTACAACAGAAAAAAAATGCAAAAAATATCCTTAATAAAATGAAAATTACTCAAAAATAACGTCTGTCAAATTTTAAATTCAGAAATACCATCAACCTTTAATTTCTAGCTTAAGAATACTCAAACAAATTCTGCATTGGGTCAAATTTTACTCTTTAAAATATTTTATTATTTGTTACATTTTAAATTTATAATTAAATAAAATCCACCAATATATTAAACCCACCTCTTAAACCACCGATCCTTCATCCTCATGAGAACAAAACATTCAACCCCTAACAATAGTCAACCAAAAACTTCGAATTTAAATTTTTTAAGAAAAATTATAAATGTTTTCAAAGGCTAATTTTGCACAAGCTATTCAATAAAATTTTGATTTTCAAAGCTCTTGTGATTTTGATGGTGCTTGAATGCTTCTAATTGAATCTTTTGAGTAAAAAATATAATATGTCGAAGTCCTAAGAAATTGTTTGTATCACATGTTTGAACATACAATTTACTTAAGTGTTATTGTAGACATTAAAATTTTGTTGCACTCTATTAACTCTGTTCAACTCCAATTAGAATATTTGGAGGTTACTCAACCCTAAGTCCTAGTCCACGCCTGTATAAATGGTACAAAATTTTCTTAAAAGGCATCTTGAATATCTCAGGTATTTTTAAAGATCAAGATCTCAAATATTTCGCAAATTCATGGAATATTCATATAGAGATCAAGTTAAATCGTCCTAATTTGAGAAATACGTCAAATCTTAGGAGAGTAGAATAAGGAAGGAACAGAATTGTACCCGCAATCGTGATGAATAAAATTATGTTTCTTCAGATAATAATTTATTTTCTATCACTTTAAAATTTGTTACAAATAATTATATTCAAAAAAAAAACAATGCATGCACAGGAATACAATATAATATATGCATGGAACGATATACGCCACAACCATCCAAAGTGCAAACAAAAGGAACCAAACATCTATGTGTGTTGTTATGGCTAAGATCTTTAGTATTCTTTACGCTCTTAATTTATAGGAATGAAGAATCTCTTAGATAGAAAATTCTAGGATTGAATGTGTATATACAAATATATTATAAATAGGGATATGTTTTTTTATCAATATGCACGGGCAATTAAAAAAACTCAACAAAATGGTCATATGTATGTATAATGTATCGATATTATATAATCATGTATACATAGTGTATAACTATGTATAGAGAGTTAGAGATATATATACACATTATTTATGCAATATTTATACATCACAGATTGATTTTTTTCCCAATTAAAATCAACTCAAATCTCTTCTAAACAATCTCGAAATTTAGATCATTTTAGTATTTCAAATCTTTTAATATATTATTTATTCAAAGTAATTCTTACGTATGACACGTTAATTTTTATTTAAACATGTATGACACGTTAATTTTTATTTAAACATGAAAGAAGGAGGAGGAAGAAAAAGGAGAGCGGCGAAGAAGAAAAGAAGCAAATAACCATTAATAATTGAAAGAGGACAAGGTATCAAAATAGGGATAAGGCACAAGCACCCCTCTAAACTTCTAAACTAAGAGCGAAATCTCAAAGACACATTATAACTAAATTAAGGTATTATTATCCTTTGAATTTATTTCTTTTGTAATTTTGTACACTTTTTGTCTTACGTGACACACTCCGTGACTTGACGCAATTGAGCTCTATGGGAGATATTTAAATGTCACGTAAGTCAAAAAGGTGCACAAAATTACAAAAAAATAATGAGATCAGGGAGTTAGTAAGATCTTAATTTAATTAAAATGTATCTCTAGAATTTCGGTCATAGTCTAGAGATACTTGTACCTTTTCCTTATCAAATACATTTTGTGCATGATAACATTGGTCGAGTTACCATTTTACAAAATAAATGTTAATTAAATTATTACAAATAAGAAATTTTAACTCAACAAACATTCTATCTAAACTTTGTTTATGAATATAAAATACCTAAAACAAAGTGTTTTTTTTTTTTTTTGAAATAAAAAAGGAAATAGAGGACCAAAAGATTAAAAGTAAAAAGAAGGGTGGAGGTCTAAACTCTAAAAGGGGTCCATGTGAGACCCAAAATACAAAGCAAAAATAGTATAAATTGGGCCCATATTTTAGTGTGTTTGGACAGGCTTTTGATGAATGAAGACAAAGAAAACAGAAGTGTGCAAAAGTAGAGAGTAATGGTCGTATATAAGAATGCTAAGTGTCAAAAACCCTGAAAAAGACAACATTCTCTGTCTCCTTCTTTTGATTGCAAAATGACTCACAAAGTCAATTTATGTTTCATTTCATCATGACTTTTCTCTTCTTATATTATTATTATTATTTCTTTCTTTGATTTGTGCGGATTTTTTTTTTTGTTTCTATATAGTACTATCGCTATTAATTTACTACTCCCACTGTGTCCTTATTTACTTATTCATATTTTTTTTTCTATTCCTATTTACTTGTCCATTTTAACAAATCAAGAAAGAATAACAATTTTTCTCCTAATATGCCCTTATTAATTCTAGAAAATTTCTAGTACTACTAAGTTGTAATGCATGCTTTTTGGAATCAGAAAATACATTTATTATACTTGGGGAGTTGCATAATCTTTTAAGTTAAGGATAAATTATAACTAACTTATGATAATAATTGGTGTCTTAGGCCTTATTTGTTTTCATTAAGATTAAGAGGTCTGAATTTAAATACACATCTGAATATTAAGATTTGCATTAAGATCTAGGTGTTTTGAGTTGAACACACATCTGAATATTAAGATGTGATATCTAAATCTGAACATTAAATAATTAATGCGTTTGTTTTCAATATCTGAATGTAAAAGTTAAGTTGAACATTATATTAATTAAATATCATAAAATTTCCTTTTAACAAAATATATCACTTTTGATTAAAAAAAAAGTTTTAAAAGTTTTAATAATCAGGATTTGGAGTATCATTTTTCATTCAAAAACCTTGATAAACAACAATACACCAAAAATACTATTGCAATCAGTGTTCTTGAGTCTTGACGCACATCAATACAAGAAAATTATTAATATAAAAAAAAACTTGAAAGGATTTATGAAAACTTATCAGTTGGAAAAAATGGTGTTTGATTGACAAAAGTGAGAAAGAAAATTTTTAGTTATGAGATAAAATAGCACGCCCAAGAGAAGCTATGATTTATTATTGGGATAATGCACAAGTACCCCCTCAACCTTTGCCCGAAATTTCAAGATACATTTATACTATACTAAGGTCCTATTACCCCCCTGAACTTATTTTATTAATAATTTTGTACCCCTTTTTGGCCTACGTGGCACTATCTTGTGGGCCCAATGCTGATTGACTTTTTTT
Organism: Solanum sitiens; assembly: GCA_016801875.1. NCBI lineage: Eukaryota > Viridiplantae > Streptophyta > Magnoliopsida > Solanales > Solanaceae > Solanum > Solanum sitiens. Next base: position 338,459 of record JABWTJ010000271.1, on the reverse strand, counting down.
TAAGCTAGTGCCACGTAGGCCGAAAAGGATAGAAAATTACTTATAAAGTAAGTTCAGGGGGTAATAAGACCTTAATAGTATAAGTGTGTCTCTGAGATTTCGGGGCATAGGTTGAGGGGGTACTTGTGCATTTTCCCTTTATTATTTGATAACTTATCAAATAAGTCTAAATGTTGTTAAGAGTCTCTTACAGATCTGATTTGTTCAGACCTTTTCAGACCCATTAAGAGGGTTTTTAAATACAAATGAACTTAATGGCTGAATCTGAATGATTCAGATTCAGACATAAAAATCAAACGTACTTAATGGGCTGAACTGAATGATTAACATTTAGACCTTCATTAAGTGCAAACAAATGAGGCCTTAATATGTGTGCCACTTTTAAAGTGGACAACTAAATAGGGACAGAAGGAATAGTAATTAACTATACACTATATAATACTCTCTCCGTCCCATTTTATGTCAGGTTATTTGACTCGGCACATAATTTAAGAAAAAAATAAAATATTTAAAATTTATGGTCCAAAATGAGTGATAGAAAATTGTGTGGCTGAAAATCATTTTATAAAGGCTAAAATAGGCATTTTAGAGTTAAATTGTTACTTAATATAGAAACGTGTCATTCTTCTTGGGTCTGACTAAAAATGAAAGTAAGTCACATAAATTGAGACAGATTGAGTAATAATTTACTCCATGGACTCACAATTTCGCTTTTCGAGAGTTAATTTTGATCAAATTGAATTAGATGTGATTTTATATGAATTTTAATTTGCCAATCAATGTTTAAATAAATTTGACTCTCAAAAATAGAGAAACATAACTAATATTCGCTCATATTTAAATTATATGACATAATTTGACTTGACGTAAAATTTAAGAAGAAAGGTCTTTTGAATCTATTAGTCTAAAATAAGACGTAACTGTTTTGTGTAACTGTAGATCAATTTCATTGAGGGCAAAATAAACATTTTAAAGATGAACTATATTAAATATAAAAATGTGTTATTCTTTTTTTGTACTAAGTAAAAAAAAGAGTCATATACTCATATTAATTGGGACAAAGAAAGTACGTATTTTATCAGATAACTAGAGCATATATACCCTTTATACTAACGGATATACACGAGCCATAATCTTCTTCACGGATTCGATATTTATTTAAATATCGAATCAACGAATAAAATTATGTCATGTGGCCTTATTTGGTTTTCCGTTAGAGAGAAGGGCATATATAGTTTAAGTTTTGAATGACAGGAGCACCATTATCCTAAAAATATAATAAAGAATATCCATACATTTACGATAATTCAATAGTATATTTTTCATTTTTCCCTTTACAAATATTATCATAATATATTTTTCCTTTTCCCTTTTTAAAATACTATCAATTCGACAAGAAACTAGTCATATCTGATAATGCAAAGAAGGCTATTGAAAAATAAATGAATATTGTGAACACTTTGAGAACTAATAGCATACCTAAAGTTAGTTTGTATGTTCAAACTGATCTTATAATTGACTACTTTTAAGCTGCTAAAATAAAATACTAGCACTATATCCCATTAATAGTATTTCTTTTAAATTGGGTGTCTATATTTTGTTTTGAGTTGTTAATAAAATAACTTCACCAAAAAATAATAATAATTCTTTTTCCTAATAAGGTAAAACATGTTAAAAGATATTATAGACTTTATATGCATTTTTGTAAAAGATAAAAGATAGTCTAAGACAATTTTAAATATATATCATGTAAATATGATTAGTAACGAAAAATTAGCTAAATACATAATTTATTTTATTATATTTGCTAAAATTTCTAATTATTTGACCCTTCGGGGTGGCTCAGTGGTTTGGGCTTGGAACTTTCATGTTGGAGGTCTCAAGTTCGAAATCCCTTGTCAGCGAAAGCAAGGGGTTTGTCTTCTAGGTTCAGCTCGTCGAACCGGGCTTACTTAGTGCGGGTTACCTCTCCTATGTGGTTTGCGAGCTATTACATAGGAGCGTGATTTTTACCCTGTGCGCACCCAAAGAGTAACGGTTGCGGGTTTCCCTTGTTATCAAAAAAAAAAAATTCTAATCATTTGAAAAAATTTCTACTATTTATCAATTGAATGCATCACTTTACGCGATATATCAGTCAGATATATAACTTTACGATGTATCATGGCATATGCGATGTATCGAACGTTTCTCTACGCGATATATCAGTCACATTTATCACTTTACGCGATGTATCGGGATGTACGCGATATATCAGTCACATACATCACTTTGCATGTGATACATCACTTTATGCGATGTATCGAGACGTACACATATATCGAGACGTTGAGTATTGTATTTAAAACTGAGATGCGGTGTATCAGGACGTTAAGAGGTGTATCCGAAATAAAAACATGATATCTCGGGACTTTTTAAAATCTATCTCGATTTCACTAAATTTAGAGAATTTTTATAATTTAAAAAATAAATAGAAATATAATGTAATTTAGTTTTAAGATAGGATTCTTATAATAATATTACAATACAAAATGCGTAGCAAGATGATACAACAATAAATTCCATTTTTTCTTTACATAATTAAGAAAAAGTAGATACTACATTTTTGTAATTTGAAATTCTGACAAATTCTGACGAAGTCTTGAAATTTGACTAGCATCAACTGTCACAATTTTGGAAAAAAAATACTTGTATTGTTTTTTCCTCTTATAGTTTGCAAGATTTCTAGAAGAAAATTACAACACAAACAAAATCACTACTAATTTATTTTTTGTTTCACCCAACATGGCAAGAATATCACTTGATGAAGTCTTCATCATGTGAATTTTTATTAAATGGGATCATAACTTTTTGTTAAATGGGTTTTAGCATATATTATTTATATGCATTAAATAAATTTTTAAATATAAATATAATATAGAATTTTAATCAAAGATATACTAAAGTTCGTTGAACTTATAACTTAAAAACAGTAAACCTTTCCTATTAATTGCAAAATCAAAATTTAAACGTCCTACGTTTAAAATTGAGAGAATAAATATTGAAATGCATTTCTAGCTCTGTATATACATATTTTCTTGTATAATACACAAACACTATATATATATATATATATATATATATATTAAAGATGGATTTATAATTTAAAAGTTATGAATCTGTCTGATAAATTTAAGTTGGTATACGATAAATTAAGTTCATGATCAAATATATATATATATATATATATATGTGTGTGTGTGTGTGTTTGATGAACTTAATTCATAGTATATCAACTTAAATATATCAGACAAATTCATAATTTTCAAATTATAAATCTAATCTTTAATTCAACTTTATATTAAAATATTGAATTTTATCCAACTCTCAAGTACATTACATTTGAATGGGACTACACTTTTTCCCAGGAATTAGAGAAAAAAAGAAAAGGAATACTTTTATCATAAGGTCTTCATCTTCATGTGAATTAAATTATAGTACACTCACACTTATAAGAAAAGGGTCCCACAATATTATAAATGGCTTTCCATGGTGTTGGGGAGCTAATATTACCCCTCCATTCATTCTTACTTATTTAAATTTTAAAAAATATTAAAACATAATTTACTATTTGTTTTATAATAATATATATTATCAATTATAATTATTTTTTTAACACATCGATTTTTATCATATTTGAAGATATATAAGTGTTGATACATTAATCTGATATGCGAGATACATTAATCGTTAAGTAAGACACATTATATTTTATACATGATACACTATCTTATGTACATATTATACATGATACACTAATATGATGCATGAGATACACTAATCTGATGCGCTGATACATTAATCTGATGCGCAAAAATAAAATTTTTTTAAAATTTTTAAAATTAAAGAGGATAATGATATTAAAAAAACTTAAGAGTAAGATTTCTATTATTTTTTCAATAATATATGAAACTAATACTGAACAAAGTAAAAGTAATAGTAAAAGTTATATATATATGTATGAAGTCTTTGATGTAATATTTGAACCAAAGATTATTATTTTGTATAAATATAATATAAACCAGTTGCACACGCGTGAGCAGACAGACAATAATAATATAAAGTATTCAATTATGTTTTTAAGATCTAACTTCTATTATATATTATTAAGCGCATGCCAATCAATGACTTGGCACCCTTTCTTAAAAATAATTAATTATGCAATATCACTCCAAAATAATGAAGGAACAAAGTACATTAAGGAACACACAAAAATGAAAACAGGAAGTAGACCAAGAAACACACACACACACATATCTAAAAACATTGCTCATTCATGCATGTCATAATTTTTAAAAAATAAATTAATTAATCAAAACTCAGTCCCTTCGTTTTATTAATTCATGTTGACTTGATATTTCAGAAAAAAAATAATTTAAAATGTATTTTATTAAAATTTGCCTTAGTAATAATGTTTTCAAACTCTAAATTGAACTATGTTAATACTATTTTTAATAACGTAAAGAAGTTTTGTGGTAAAATTGTTACCTTGCATTCTTCTTTACCTAATTAGGAGAATATTTATTTATATATAAAAAAACACGAGATCTTATTAATAATAATCTAAAAAAAAAGGATATCTCATCACGATAAGCATTTGAGATCTTCTTGACTAAAAATATGAATATTAAATTTGTACTATATGTTTGTTTCGAAACACAAGGAGTTGAATGAAGGGATATATTTGGCATGACTCATGATATGATAGATATAAATTTTTTTTAATTAGAATACACGATCGAGTCATTAAAATAAAAATTAAAATAATATATATTTTATTCATCAAACGAGTGATATAAATTACAGAGAAGTGATCGATAAGATCATATATATGATGAATCTAGAGTTAGAACTTAAAAATTAGAGGCACACTAATAATAATTACATACAAATTTAAATACTTAATTTTAAGTGATCTTTTTATTTTTTTATTGTGTGAATTCAGATTGATTCGAATTTTAAAGTTTGATATCAAACATAAAAAACTTAGACAAAAAGAATAAAGAGGATTTGTTTGATGTTTGAAGATAAGAATTTGTGGGGGCCACAAGATAAACACCAATTTTATATTTTTTTGGTAAATAAGAACAAAGAGGGGACAAAGGGGAAACAAAATTTCATTTTTAAATTAATTTCTTTATCTTTTGCTAACGTAATTACATCTCCAAGAGGGAGAATCGCTGCGTGATTACATGCAAATTAATTAATGAATAGAATACATAATCCCAAATTGGATAGCAAAGTTTGGAACTTGATTAATCACATTTTCCAAGTAGATAAAGACAAAATATGAACATGAAATTACTTAATTAGCATTACTTGGTCGTTGTTTTCTTTAAACAACTAAGACCTTAATGAAAAAAAGAAAAATAAACTAATAAGAGCTTTAATAAAGGAATTTTCTTTTCCTTTTTTCAATTTTGACAAAATAAAATAATGGGAGATGGGATTTGATATCACAAGAGAACAATCTTACAAATTAATATTAGTGATATTGAAAGTGATATCAAATCTCCTAATGATCCTTAATGGAAGAAAGTTAAAAAGACTTGTCACATTCTAGGGTGGAGCCAATATAGTGTCAGGGTTCAGTCTAATTTTTTTTTGTTAAAAAATATTATTATTTATATATAAATCGAACTCCCTTCAATTAAATTAAATTCTCTCATGTTAAAATTTTTAACTTGGGTATTGATCACACTCATTGCCTAGTCATATTAAATTTTCAATATTATATTGCAAGTGAGAATAGACAAAAGTGATTTAAAATGAATGAATAAAGGTAGAATATTAAGGGAGTTCTAGAATTCTAAGTATCTCATTAAATGTTTGAAGATAAAAATTTATAGGAAATTTATTTTCATCCGAATTTTCAGATAAATTCCGATGTAATTACACCTTTCTTTTTTAAGTGTAAAGAATTCTTTTAAGTTTGACACGTTCTATTTGATAATATATAGAAAATTGGCTTGAAAAGATTAGTTCAAATAATTACATCTCAAAAGAAATATATAGTTGAAATTCTACTATTATTAGTAGTATATTATTATTGTTATTATTATTTGTACTAAAAGATATGACCTGGTGGCAATGAAGTAATAGAGAATTCTGAGATTTTAGGTTTAAATTCAATGAAAATAAAAAATATCAAGCAATTCTTTTTGTCTATTCTGCTGACCTTAGTAAAATCACCTGGTATCTATTACTGGTATGAGATTACATGTATCCTGTGAAATTAATCGATGTACACGAAAGCTCAAAAATTGATCCGTACACTGTCATCATGAAAAAGAAAATCTCACTACAATAAAAATAACATTTAGCGGCATTAAATATTGACACTAATAAAGAGTGCTAAAGTATTTACCGGCATTAGTTAAGTGTCATTAGAACCAATGTCGCTAAAGGCTTTAAGGATATATATAAAGAGTGACAATTTTCACTAAAATTATATATTTAGCGGCAATTAAAAATTAAATATTGCTAATGGTTATTTTTGTTATAGTGTCTACTACTTTATATAATAAATAAAAATTATTTGGCTAAAAATAAAATGTTAAAGAAATGTAAGTTGAAATTAAAGATAAATTAAAGTGGGTGGAGATCAATTGGCATGTTAGCTGAAGTGGAAGTCACTTATTCCTACGTAATCTCTCTATCTAATGATGAAAGTTGTCTCTCTTCTTAACCGTGTGGGTCATAATCATTCTTATTATTATAAATAAACTCTAATTAGCCTTTCTAATTTTTTAATTAATTAATTGTCCCTTCATAGCTTCATAGGTTTCTACTAATCACCTTTATTCCCCAAGCTAAAAACAAAAGTTAAATAGTAGTAGTAGTAAGTAGTAGTACTTATCAATCTACACAACTTGCTTAGTTTAGCCTTCTTTTTAATAAGCAAATCATTTTAAACTTTACCTTTCTAGTTTTGATTTATGACAAAAAAGGAGACTAATTAATCCTTTTCATGTAAATGTACCAATATAACCTTCTATTTTGCTCTCTCAATGACTTCTTTTTTAAAATTATGGTGATGTTTAGACTAGTTTGTGCATACTTAGAGATGAGCGTATACTTATGTAACATGTGCTTAAGTATCTGTTAGTGGCGGAGATAGAAATTTCACAAAGGGTGTCCAGAAATAGCACATAAAGGGCATGTTTGGATTGACTTTTGGCTTATGACTTATAAGCCAAAAGTTATAAGTGAGGACTTCTAACTGTTGGGTTTTATTTGCGCTGATTTCTTACCATAAATAGGTTTTCCTTTTAGAAAAAGGTTTTGAATTGACTAGTCCTTTTCTTGTAGGAAAAAGTTTAGGACTCTATAAATAGAGGCATGTTCCTTCTAATTTAATCAGCATTCACAATGTAGTTTTAAGGGCCTTGAGAGTTTTGGTTAGGGGGAGAATTTATGGGTCACAAGCTTGATACGTTATCACTTGTGTGAACCTTCCATTATTCCGAGTGAATTGGTTGAGGTTGTTTCTCTCTGTATTTTGTACTCTCATATTTATAGTGGATTGCTCATCTCCTTTGTGGACGTAGGTCGATTGACTGAACCACGTTAAATCTTTGTGTCTTTTGGTTTATTTCTCGTTTGTCTTCTTACTCGTGGTCTTTCGAGGTTTGCATTGCTAGCTTCCGCGTTTACACCTGCTTATTTCGATCCTAACAAGTGGTATCACAGCCAGATTCAATGATGGAGTCAGGTTTAATGGTTCGATAATCGATGAATGAACCAGGTTCGAAAGAAGTGTTCATCTTGGCGGGTGTAGTTATAGTCGCAACCTTTTTGACAGTAATGAAGATTTTGTTGGAGAAATTGTTTCAGAGAGGTTCTCTGTGTTGAGACAAATTTTGCAAAGGAGATTATGGAGAGGAGAAGCAAGTTGTTGAAGATTAAGTGAATAAGGTGGACAAATTTATTTTGTCAGAAATTCAGGTCAAGGGGGAGATTTGTTGGATTTTATTTGCTCTGATTTCTTATCATAAATAGGTTTTCCTTTTAGAAAAAGGTTTTGGATTGACTAGTCCTTTTCTTGTAGGAAAAAGTTTAGGACTCTATAAATAGAGACATGTTCCTTCTAACTTAATCAGCATTCACAATGTAGTCTTAAGGGCTTTGAGAGTTTTGGTTAGGGGAAAAATTTATGGGTCACAAGCTTGATACGTTATCACTTGTGTGAACCTCCCATGTATTCCGAGTGAATTGGTTGAGGTTGTTTCTCTCTGTATTTTGTACTCTCATATTTATAGTGGATTGCTCATCTCCTTTGTGGACGTAGGTCGATTGACTGAACCAGGTTAAATCTTTGTGTCTTTTGGTATATTTCTCGTTTGTCTTCTTACTCGTGGTCTTTCGAGGTTTGCATTGCTAGCTTCCGCGTTTACACCTGCTTATTTCGATCCTAACACTAACTTATGATTTTTTGCTTACTTTGTTATTTTGGCTTTAAAATAAGTGCTTATAAGCAATTTTTAACTTACGAAAACATTTTAAAACTACATAAAAACTATTTTGACTTAAAAACACATAAAATAAGTCAATCCAAACGGGCACAAAATCTCTTTTTAAAAACAAGTTAGTGAGAATTGAACACACTAGCTCTACCGCATTCCAAGCATCTGAAATCACTGGGCTACAACAAGTTGTTATTTTAAGAATGTCCAAAATATATTATTTAATCATTTCGTGTATTATTTTACTTGTATATACAATATTTTCTTTTGATGAAAGGTGTCTAATTGGATACGCTAACCACCATGTAGCTACGCCCTGATACCCACATTGTTTTTGTGTTGGAAATTGACATTAACATACAAATCTTTTAGCTGATCACCTATCACATGAATATTTACCATCTTTCATCAACGTAAATATCAAGTAATTCTAGATTGATTCTTGAATCAAAGTCAACATACTTACTAGATGTACTCCTAGCTAAACAATTAGGTATTGGAGATCTATAATTTTTTCGATTCCTTTTAATTAAGAATATATAATCCGATGGCTTAGAATGTAGAGTAGTAGTTAAGTAATACCCAAGATTTTTTAGAATCTGGTTAACATGTTGTATAGTTGAAACTACTCATTTATCTTTCTTTTTTAAATAAATAAAACAACATAAAATTGTCTTTAAATAGATTTACAATTTATTTCACCCATCTCAAATTTATGTCATGTTTCTCTTTTATTTACACCTTAAGACTATTTTTGGAGGGTTTTTTTATTTTATTATTATTATATAACCTCATTTGTCCAAACATAAAACATCTCTTCATTAAATATTTATTCTATTAAAATATTAGAAAGATAACTAATTTTATATTAATTTTTTAAAATAACAAATAATTTGAGTCAACTATTTTTCAAAAATCACGACAGGTATTTTGAACGGAGGGAGTATGCACTTCAAATTATTTTGTAGTTCAAAAATAAAGTAATCAACTTTCAAAATCACTCAATTTAGTTTTGTTTTCAAAAAAATTATTCAATTTTATTCAGTATTACATGGTCATCAAACTTTAACTAGTTAACTCTCATGATCATTTTAGCAAAAGATATAGTTTTTGTCATTTAATATCGTGATAATTACTTGTATAATAAAACTTCAAAAAAATAAAAATTTAAATTTGAATAGATATTTAAATTTATTATGACGCAACTCATCTTAAAATCAATTGGATTTTTATCCGACTTACGTAAAAGGATTTGATGGAGATACTTTTCTCATTTTAACTATTTTATCTTTCAATAAGTACATAGTTAAATGACTTTTAAAAAACAAAATAAAATTAAATAACTTTAATGATCAATTACTATAAATTGAATAACGTTCCGCTAAAAGAAAAATTGTGATTGCTACCTATAATATTTTAGCTCGCTTAAAAAACTTTATTATATTTCTAAAGACTTGTATTAGTAATATAAAATATAATAAATATTACTAAAACACTTGTAATGCTGATAACATAAAATGTAATGGCTGTCATATCAAAGTTTGATTTATTTTTTAAAAAATGAATAATTGACAGAAGCACTAACTATAATGGTAATAAAATTGATGTTCATTGGATTAGTAGACAAGTGACCGAAAGGTGATGCAAACAACTTATTATTAAGATTATAACATTATATTTGTGAAAAGAGTAACCAATATTTGTCCCACTTAGCTTGATGAGTTCTTCAACACAATAAGTACACACTCAATACATTTATTTGCATGCTACTTCTATTTATCATAAATAATAATAACTTTTTAGCAAACTATACTACTATTAATTTTTAAAAAAATCCTTTTTAGTAATAGGAGTCCTGAATAAATATTCTGCCTATGGCAAGACCTATAAGAACGAAGGAGTTGAGTGACCTAGGTCAGAGTCATGCAAATTGAAGGGTTCAGTAAAAATAGAAGAAGTTATTTTCTTGCTATCGACTATAATTTTTGACATGATATTAAATATTTGATCCCGACATAAACTTGGAGTGTGTATTGTATTATTGTCTATTCAAAGCTTTGGGTTATAGTATTAACTACACACTATGCAGGATTGCTCCATCTTTAACTAAAGGTCTCGAGTTCGAATCCTAGATGAAAAAAATTCTGTTGGGAACGCTACTACCAAACGGGCCCTATAGTATCCGATCTGAATTTAATTGAGATTCTAATACAGGCTCAGGACAACATGCGAAAGAAGAAAAAGAAAAAAAAAAAATACCACACTACACATTGATTAATTATAAATACTTTTTTGCAATATTTGTCACAACTTGTGTATATTCTAGAATGCTACGAATGGATAGGAGCACAACCCAACTAATTAATTCCCAATAGAATAAAATTGTACTTAAATTCGAATTAGCAATTAATTAATCCCAACAGATAGTACTTCAAAAGTTCATAAAAACAAAACAAAAAACTTTTTGAGCTAGCTATAGTGTATAGTTGAATAATCAAAACTCTGAGCCACTTGATTTATTAGTTTCCTACATTTAAATTTTTTATTTATTGAAGAAAGTATTACTCAATAATTAGTGGAAACACAGTATAAATTAAATAAATCGTAGTAAAATTTTGAACCCAAATTCACAAAATTCAAATTATGGATCCCTCCTCATCCCAATGATGACATGAGGGATCACCTCGTTCACTAGTTGTGCTATTTTTAAATTGTTCTGTAAATTCTTTATAACAATCTCATTTGTTTGGATCTTTTTTAATTTGTTATTAACAATTGGATGTCACATACCTATAATGTAGGAACGAAAGTCAGCCTTAATGATCGGAACGGTGTCGAGTGAAAGACAGTCGCTCAACGAATAAAAGTTACTCTAGGGATAATAAGGGATAACGGGCTGATCTTCTCCAAGAGTTCACACGCACGGGAAGGTTCGGCACCTCGATGTCGTCTCTTCGCCACCTGGGGCTGGGGCTTTATTATGTTATAAGGGTTCGGGTTATTCGCTCATTAAAGCAGTATGTGAGTTGGGTTCAGAACGTTGTGAGACAGTTCGGTCCATATACAGTGTGGGTGTTAGAGCATTGGGAGGACCTTTCCTAGTACGAGAGGACCGGAAAAGATGCACCTCTGGTGTATTAGTTATCGTGTCTACGGTTGAATAGCAAAGTGCGAAGCGAATAACTATTGAAAGATCTGAGTATAAAGTTCATCCCTTACATTTAATATTAACGGGCAAGTCGAACTTGAGTGAATTCAAAGTTGTTTGAGCTTTTATTGAATAACCAAATTATTTCCAAAAAAAAATTAATATTAAAATGACAAATAAATCATAGACCAAAAATCTCAATTTCAGGATATTTAATATGTTTAAATAATACACATCCTTATTCCTCCTTTTTTTTAAAAAAATAATTCTCTCCTCTCTTATCATTAATCATTAAACTTAGGAAAACATCCAAATCACTTACTTCATACATGACAAAATTGTCACTTTCTAATTTCTATATATGTTAGTGATAACCTCAAATGATAAACGTATGATCCAATCTTAATCATATTATAAGATATCAATATTATCTATAATGACATTAAGATGTGAAATTTGGTCTAGTGACGCTTTATCATCATGCTTTGTACAATATTTTAGTTCATCCTTATATTATTAATTATAATTAACAATAATTAATCTCATCTTATCTTTTAATTATCACTATCCTAACACTAAAATGACATTAGCTTTTAAAGTTTTAATTGTTACTAAACCCTAATACACGAGCCATTAGGGATATAACCATGTGCTTCGATTTTCGTATTATATAATTAGCAAATATATGTAGAATGTGACTTAATGATTATGACATAAATAATAAAATAAAAGGTCAAACTCATTGGTGGCCCCCCAAAAGTTGGCACGAAGTTTCACTTAGACACCTCAACTGGACGATGTTCATTTTAGACATCTCAAGTAGGATCCCGTTGTATCATTTTGACACTTTTTTGACAATCCACTAAAATTACATTGTGCGTGTAACACACTTGCGAATAATGTAATTTCATGACTAATTAAAGAAAGAAACGTGATATTTAAGTACAATATAATACTTTAAAAATACATTATAAAAAAAAATTAATTTTCAGCCAAAAATAATAAATAAAAGCATTTAGTTTCTAAAACCCACCAAACTATACCACCCCTTCTTCCTCATTCTTCCAAAAAAAATTCGGCGCCTCCTCTTTACACCGAGTTTCTTCTTTTGTTTTCTTTTCTTTTTGGGGTTTTTATTAAATTCAGATTTTCATTTTTTTCCTTGTAGATTCAATTTGTATGTTATCAATTTCATGCTTTTAATTGTGTATATAATATTACAATGCCTCCAAAAGGAATAAAACTATAAAAGAAGCACAGATACACATGTTATGTCTTATGTCTTATTTGTATGTTGTAGTCCCTCTCGTTTAGAATGAACTTGATGGGTGTGATAGATGTACAATGGTGTGTAGTACTGAACTTGAAAGATTGCAATAAAAATTGTAATTGTTGGATCTAAAGAACAATAATGAGAAGATGATGATGGTTGTGGTGGTTTTCGAAACTTAAAAATTAAAAAATTAATTTGACTGTATTAATAGCGATGGTGGCAGCGGTGGTGAATGGATGGTGTGTGGTGGAGAGAATGAGGAAGAAGGATAGTTTTGACTTTTTAAATATTATTTTTTGGCCTTAAAAAGAGCTCCTTCACGCGCTAATTTCGAGTGAATTACACTTATCATGCCATGTCAGCGAAAAGTATCAAAATGACACAGTGGAATTCTACTTGAGGTGTCTAAAATGAACATTAGATAGTTGAGGGGTCTAAGTGAAATTTTGTGTCGAATTTAGGAGGCTACCGAGGAGTTTGACCAAAATAATTTTAAGTGAACGTTTGCAACCTACTATATATGCAAATGGTTTAGTTACTGTCAACGTAATTATTTTCCGATAAATGCATATCTATTTAATTATTTTGTATAAAAAGATACGTTTATGATGTTAGTGTATTGTATTTGTTAATTAATATGTGGTATATATTGATTTGTTTTTTCCATTTTCGTTCAAAGTTAAATTTATTGTATGATGAATATTATAACAAGATGATGTATGAGATTAACATTTTAATAGAAGTGTATTATACTAAAATTAATGTATTTGTGACTTTTTTAAATATAATTCTGTCAAGATAAACTTAAAATCACATTAAAAAAGTACTTTATTGGAATCTAGAAAATACCCACATGTCATATGCACCCAATTGAATTTGTGGATTAGTTATCATGAAAATCGTTATTTAAATTTAAAGTAAAATTTATAAAATGATTAAAAATAACCGAATTATCAAGCTCATTCTTTTGGGCTTTTGAACATATTTTTTTTATATTCAAGACTCGAATTTGAGATCTCTGATTAAGAGTGATGTAGTTCCATCACTTTACCATAATGGATGTCGGTGATTCTAGCATATATCTTACTGAATACTGAAGTATTCTGATAATGTTAGCTCTATATATGGTTCTATGCAAGTTAATATAAGATTCCCTTTTAATTATTTCAAATTAAAAAGAAAAAGAGAAAAGGTAATTTTTTCATTTTAATTTGTTTGTTCTATTTTTTTTAATCAATTCAAAATGAACGTCTTTATTAGCAATTTTTTAATTTCAATTGTCCAGATGACATGTTTGAAATAATTTAATGACTTTTGATACATTTGACATATCGTTAATTTAGTATCACAATATTAATAATTATTTTTACATTATTAGATAAATTCTATGTCAAATCAAATTAAAATATATCGCAATATATTTTTCTACCATAATTAGTGTAACGTGTAGAATGCGCACATCTGATTTTGCTATATTGTCTTGATGCATGACCATGAATAAGAATATAGTCTTCTTGTGAAGAAAAAATGAAGGATAATTTGGTCTTGAGGGGATTGGATGAGTTGATCAAGTCAATTCAAAATTCATATACACTTTATTTGTATTGAGTATTTATATTAAATCAAATAATTAAAATTAAAATAATATTATAACATATATCACTTAATTACGATTAAGTGATAAAATATATACATAAAAGTCACAAGACGCATATTATATATTTATTGTATAGTATAAACATCGAATTCAAATAGTTTTTTACAATCATTTTAATATTCATTTAAGAAAAGTTTCAAATCTAACTTATGTTTTTCTTCTCTTCTTTTAAGTTCTTTATTTGTAACTAAACTTGAATAATGAATTATACTATTTTGATTATGTCAAGAGTTACTATACTCACAAAGACAATTATATGATCAAAATCTCACAACATGAATAGTATAATGTCATAGATTCAAAGAAGACCATTTTTTATAGTACTAGATTTTTTTCCCCACCAAATGACTGATATTATTTGAGGCCTTGATCATTTTATTCTGTATCATACAAAATTCATTAAAGATAAGCATTTAAAAAAACTTTTCTTTTAATTTGTTTGAAATCTATCTATGATTAATTGTGAAATGTGCTCTATTTATTCCACCATAATCTTAATAATAGATGATTAATTACCTCTTAACTTTGGAGTGAAAATTATTAAATAAAAGTTACTTTCCTATTAAATTTGTTATTAATTTCATTGATTTACTAAACACTATAATCGTGCTAAAATTATCGACCGTTTACGTATTAGGTATTTGTCTAACATTTATTTGTAAGAAAGACACTTCATTTAAAATTAATGGACACAAAGCATTTAACCATAAAACAAGCTTTTCATCAAGTCTAGACCCTAATGTTCACGTGGATAAATACAATATATTATGCAATCCTTTTACTATACAACTATTGAAATTTTTAATTTCATATTTAAAATTTATTGATTGGTTTAGTTTATTTTTATACCACATTAGACAAAAAAAAAAACTATTCTTTTCCATTCACAATACTCAAATTAAGATTTCATCCTATTTACCCACCACGACCCATAGGTATTAGTCAAATAGTCACACTATTTTTCCTTTTAAAATTTTCTTACTTAATGTCCAGTATTTATATCGGAGTTCGACTGAATTAAAATATATATTACATTAAGAATAAAATACTCTCTAACAAAGATAACTTCATATCCAAGAGACTCAAATTCAAGATATCTGAATCAAAAATATAAAATAAGTATAGTCAAATAGTTCGATTAAGCTGCCACGACTCGTAATATTAGTCAAATAGTCACTCTACTTTTACTAAAAAAAATATTCACTCATTGGTCAATATTTGCATTGAAGCCTGATTAAATTCGAATTCGTATTGAAAATTTCACCTTGAGATATAAAAAACTTTCTAATAAAGACAATTTCATATTCAAAGATATTCAAATCTAAAATCTTTATTTAAGGATGAAAAAATATTTACTACTCCAGTACTTTTCATCGGCAATGAAAATTTTTACAATGATAGAGGTCCAACCAACAATAGTTGGGAGACCCTCCATTGATTAATTGAGACTTGGATAAAGGTATATTTCTTTACCTTTTTACCATCTCTCTCCTACTCACCTCTATTTTCTTTCATTTTCTTATTTTCTTACTTCTAATAAGTATCTAATTCTCAAAACATAATTAAATAATTAATACATTTGATTTAAAAATGATAAATACATTTTCTATTAAAATAACTTAAACACTTATAAAATTGTCAACATTAAAAATAAATTTATTTTTCAGTATATTTAATAGAATCAAATTAACTCAAAATACAAACTAATTTACTTTAGCATATAAATTTATTTGATAAGATTATTTTTGTTTTGATTTTTGATCTTATTTTGAATTTACACATACTTATTCTTTCAACATAACTATATTTAAATATAAGAATGACAACGATACAGAACATGACAGGGAATGGCAGACTCATAAACGTTTAAGAAAATTTTATACAGATGACGTGGGTCACAGAACAAAATTTAAGTCTTTTAAATCAAAACTTACAACGCTTAATTTATTTCAAAAATCAGTCACTTCCATATAATTTTAAATTAACTATTCATTATATTATTATTATTATTATTATTATTATTATTATTATTATTATTATTATTATCATAATAAATAATAATAATTTTCACCCTTAATATTATTAGAATTCATTTTCATGTCTATACGTACATTCAGTTATAATATATATTTCCCAACGTTTTTCTATTAAGTACTTTAAAAAATTATAACTTAAATTAAGAAAAATAACGGATACGCTCTGTTAAGAGAATGACTGTAAATATATATGAACTAAAACAAAATTAAAATAACAATGACTATAAATATATGAACTAAAACAGAATTAAAAAAATAAAAACTAGATTTGAATTAGTTTATTTTTTTAGGTGCTAGTAATTGAGAAAACACTAAATATTTTTGAGTTAATTTGATATTATTAAAAATATTGAATGCTATGGGTATTTTAAATACTCAGTCCTAAAAAAGTTTTTAGTTATTGTGATAAAAAATATTTATTAATTTTTTATTCAATATATTAACGTCTTAAGAAAATAAAGTTAAGAAATATTTATTAGGAATAAAAAAATAAGAAAATTAAAGAAATTAGAGGTGAATAAAAGAGAGATGATAAAATAGTAAAGAAATATTCTTTTATTCAAATGTCAATTAATCAACTCCAACTATTGTTGGTTGAACTTTTATCATTGTAAAATTTTTCCATCGGCGTTGCGGTTGATTAAAAAAACATTTTGAGCCCCTAGATGAATTAATAACAAAAACCATAGTTATAGTGGCATTGTTGTGTTTTTCCTAAACTATGAGGTCTTTTATAATTAACTTAATCTTTTTATACTAATATTTAATTCAGAGAATTTTACCTTCATAGGGACCTCTGCTCCTCCTTCCCCTTTTTCTCTATCTTCTGCATAAATAAATACACTCTTCTTTGAGTTGTAATAAAGAAACAAAAGATATTGTGAAGAAAAAAAAAATAGAAAAAAAATATGGGATTCTTCAGTTTCAAGGTTGGTATGTCAACTGATGATTCACAAATATGAAAAAACTTTAGTTTTCTTCATAAATTCTTTGTTCTTGCTTCTAAGCTTCTTTTGCTATGTTATCCCATTCCTGTTTTTTTTTCTTTAATTAGAAGATAAAGTTGAAATCTTTTTGAGTTTCTTGTTTTAGTTTGAGGAAATTTTTTTTGGGCAAAATCCAAAAATTATGTTCTGTTTGGCTATGGTTGAAGTTGAAACTTGAAAATTTGAGTTTTTAAAGTTGTGGTTGGACATGCATTTTGTAATTTGAAGTTTTTGTGAGTGGAAGTTTCAGAAACTTCAAGAACTGGTTTGAAAGGAAGTTGGAATTATTTAAAGATCAGATTTTTAAAATTGGCTCAAATTTAATGGCTTAAACAGATGTTTGAAGATAAATCTGATTCAAAAATTTATGGTCAAATGTTAGCTTAGTTCCCTTCTTTGACAGATCTGCCAAAGGTTGGATTTTGTTACTTGCAATTTGTTCTTTCTTTTCTTCTTCTATGGACAGCTTTCATCTTTTAGGATTTTTTTTCTCTAAATATTGTGGACTCTTGAGAAAATGAAGCTCTTTTTTGAAGTGGAGTTCAATCAATTTTTTCTAAATATTGTGAATTCTTGAGATAATGAAGCTCTTTTTTGAAGTGGGGTTCAATCAATTTTTTCTAAATATTGTGGATTCTTGAGAAAATGAAGCTCTTTTTTGAAGTGTAGTTCGATCAATTTTTTCTAAATATTGTGGATTCTTGAGATAATGAAGCTCTTTTTTGAAGTGGGGTTCAATCAATTTTTTCTAAATATTGTGGATTCTTGAGAAAATGAAGTTCTTTTTTGAAGTGGGGTTCAATCAATTTTTTCTAAATATTGTGGATTCTTGTGAAAATGAAGCTCTTTTCTGAAGTGGGGTTCAATCAATTTTCTAAATATTGTGGATTCTTGAGATAATGAAGCTCTTTTTTGAAGTGGGGTTCAATCAAGAATGGCAAAGAGTTTGTTTATATTCAGTTGTTTTGGAATTTATGGCAGCTGAATGAAACGCTTGCATTTAGTTTCAAGAAAGTTTCAGTTTTTTATTGAACTGATAGAAACTATGTTCTGCTTCATTCTTTTGTTTCTTTTTCATGAATCAACTGTTACTCTTGAGGAATTAAAGCATTTTGTGTAACTAAAACTGAATTGCTGACATTGTCTCTTAGAATGCCTTGTTTAATTTAGAGAAGTTCTCTCTTTACTTTCAATGTTGTTTGATTCAGATCACTGGCTTCTTTCTTTCTTTCCTTTTTTTTTTTTTTTGAAACATGAGATCCTTATCCTTTTTGCTAATTGAGATTATAGTGGATCTTTACAAAGGATTTCTGGTGTAATTTGCTTTCAAGGTGAACAGATTGGACAAACTTGAAGTTTTTCCATGTTTTGACCATTAGACAAGTTTGGTCACTTGTCCTTTTCTTGCAATGAATGTAAATTTAGTTTAAATATGTTTTTCTTTAAACTTTGAACAGTAGTATATAGAGTTCACAGCATCTGTTGTAGCTTGAATATAAATTAGATGAAGTAACACAATCTATAGAAGTTGTAGGTGAGTTGATGATGCAGATTTACATTTATTTGTTGTAGATGTGTGATTGATTCTGCAAGATTCATCATTTTTCGGTTTTTCTTTGCGTTATCTGTTACTTTGTAGAATTGATCTGGGATAGTAGTGACCTAATTTAAGGTTGGTTTAAAGTAGATAGATCATAATGTGTAGCTGCTGTAGTAATCTTACCAAATGTTAACAAACTGTAATGTAGACCTTGAAGAGCGCGATTAGTTCCTTTTTCTGCTCTTTTAACAAATATTGTACATATATTGTGTAGGTTGTCATGTCTTGCTGCTAGGGATTGTTCCTATACAAATTCTGAGTGCTGCTCAGCTACTGTGGTTGGTCTCACAGTGAAGATTAAAACCACTCCACCATGGCACCCATGAAACCTTGTCAAACGAATAATCCTTGACGCCCAATAACGTGCAGACCAAATAGGTACCAGACTGCATAGGTCATATATTGACGAGGCAGGAACAATCTTTCCGATGCAAGCATCACGGCGCAGAAGAACAACCATGTCTAATATTCTTTACTGTGAACCTGTGCAGAAGGCAGAGGCCTACTGTCTGCCTCAGTTTCAAACTTTAGAAAGCCATTTGAGCTACATTAATGGCAGCCTTGGAGGTAATCACTCCTTTCAGACTTATCGTGACCGCTATTGCATGCTGGAGGCGTCTTCTGCCACTGAAAGCAACGCTGTTTACCACTCACCATCGACTGCTAGTTTCTCATCAAATGGAAGCACGACATGCAATCAAGAATCTCAGCTGTACCTGTCAGATGTTCGCCAATCCCCTGAGACAACTAACTATGGCTCACCCATTAGTGGATCTTGTATTACAGATGATGTGACTGATTTCATGCACAAGCTAAAGGAATTGGAAACGGCAATGCTGGGACCTGATGCGGACTTCCAGGAGAGTTATGATAATTCCTTGGCAAGCAGTATAGCTTCCTCAGAAATTGATAGCTGGAGGCAAATGATGTTGGCCATACCTAGACGGGATTTGAAACAGGTGCTTATTGCTTGCGCAAAAGCAGTTTCTGATGGTGAATTAGTAACTGCACAAGTGTTGATATCTGAGTTGCGTCAAATGGTATCCGTGTCAGGGGAACCAATTCAGAGACTGGGAGCATACATCTTGGAAGGGCTTGTTGCAAGGTTGGGTGCATCAGGAAGTTCCATATGCAAATCCTTGAGATGCAAAGAACCCGCAAGTTTTGAGCTGTTGTCTTATATGCACGTTCTTTACGAGATTTGCCCTTACTTCAAATTTGGATACATGTCAGCTAATGGTGCCATTGCAGAAGCAATGAAGGACGAAAATAGAGTCCATATAATTGATTTTCAAATTGCTCAAGGGAGCCAGTGGGTGCCTATGATCCAAGCTTTTGCAGCTCGTCCTGGAGGACCCCCACATATCCGCATAACAGGCATTGATGATTCCACCTCAGCATATGCTCGTGGAGGAGGCCTTGATATCGTGGGGCAGAGGCTTTCCAAACTTGCTAAAACTTTCAAGGTTCCTTTTGAGTTTCATCCTGCTGCCATGTCGGGTTCTGATGTTCAGCTAAAAAACCTTGGAATTCAACCTGGAGAAGCACTAGCAGTAAATTTTGCTTTCACATTACATCACATGCCAGATGAAAGTGTGAGCACTGAAAATCATCGGGATAGACTATTACGGATGGTCAAAAACCTCAACCCCAAGGTGGTTACCCTTGTTGAGCAAGAATCTAATACAAATACTGCTGCTTTCTTTCCTCGATTTCTTGAAGCCTTGGATTATTATTCAGCCATGTTTGAATCAATCGATATGACTCTTCCAAGGGGACACAAGGAACGCATCAACGTTGAGCAGCATTGTTTGGCGAGGGACGTTGTTAACATCATAGCATGTGAAGGGATTGAAAGGGTAGAACGACATGAACTTCTTGGTAAGTGGAAGTCGCGGTTTAGAATGGCTGGTTTTAACCCATACCCATTGAGTTCATTGGTGAACGCTACGATCAAGACATTGCTAGAGAGCTACTCTGACAAGTATAGGCTTGAAGAAAGAGATGGTGCTCTTTACCTTGGTTGGATGAACAGAGATTTGGTTGCTTCTTGTGCCTGGAAATAACAAATGGTTCTTTCATAGAACTTTTCTCTTTGGTCCCTTTTTTTTCTCTTATCTTTGTAACAGCTGAAGTGCTAATATAGTAAGAAAACAGGTTCCTTGTCAAGTGTATCACTTGATCAATCAAAGTAAAAGTTTACTTCTTGGAATCCACTTTTACATTTGCCATATTACAACTGATGATATGCAAAGGAAGATACAGATATAGGTTTTGATGATCTTACAAGACAATAATCTTATCACTGGTTTTTTATGTTGTCAATGTCATGTAATGCAGAGGCCAGTCAACTTTTGGTCACCAATACAACTTTTCTTTTCTGTTTCGATTTGTTTGTTTAGTTTTAACTTTAATGGAAGTCTAAGAAAGTAAAAAAGTTCTTTGAATTTTGTGGTTTCAAACTCTAATGATATGTAGAAAAATCAAAAATTTATTTGATCTTGTGGTCTCAACCTGTTTTTAAATATTTTCTCAAGCAGAGGGTCTCTTATCGAAAATAAACTTTTTACATACTTCTTCAAACCCCATTTAAATAAACCCCAATAAATTAATCTGATCAACTGACTACAAAATAGATACATATGATCAAATCTGAACTCTCTTATATTTATTATTGACAACACAACTTATACATTTAAGTATAGGAATTCACACCAATTATGAGGTTAAATCAGCTGTTTCTATAATACATATATATTTATCCTTTCTTTTTTCTCCTACAGTGGAGAACAATTGACCAATTACAACAAATAAGAAAAAGATAAGATTAGATGACTTGATGATGTAACATTATCTAAATCTGTATTGAGTTTGATTGTTTGGCATTATGCTCTCAATTTGCACCAACATGGACAACATGTTTGTTTTCACCTGATTCAGATGTGGACTCTCCACTTATTCTTGTTGTATTAGAATCAGCCTCTGCTGTATTTTGCATAACAGTTCTGGAAGGTGGGATGTCATGGTCATGCTGCCCTTCATATGCTGTAATCACTGATTTTGGATTATGGGATGACCTCTCCACATGCTTCTTTGCAGGGCAACCAGCACTCGAGCATCGGTAGTAACTCCTGTGGATAAAAGAAGCTGAATTTATAGAGAGAGACGGAGACCACCAGTATCAGGGAGCGGGGGTGGAAGGAAAGAGAATGAGAAAAGCATACAGAAAGTTGAACATTATCAACAACGAGAAGTATGATACAAACATTCATATTGGACATATAGAATCTGGGAGCAGTGAAACAGAAACTGATCATCAGCTTCTATATACAAAACTACACTGCAAGCTCTATATTTATTGTTCTTTTAATCTGATTAAAAGGTCTAATATTTCATTTATAGATTACATCGCAAGATATGATTGTAAGACCATATAGGAGGATTTAGTATTTTAACTTCTTTCTAAAAGGAATTATGTTTAGAAGTTGTATCAAGAAGAGTGAATGGGACTCGTGCAAATACTATTCCATTTTCCAGACTACTTTGGGACAACTTAAAAAGGAGTGGTGGATAGTCAGTATGATATGAAGACAGCAATTGTTCTGATACATCAAATTCGATTGCTTTCGTTCCTTTCACGGGTCACAGTGGAAGAATAGAAATACTTTGTAAACTCATTACAAGAAAAGAACTCAAGGTAAAGAGGTGATGAGGAAAATCTATTTTGCAAGGGGCAAAAGTTTACAAACATGTTTTTAAGAAAAGGAAATATTTACCTAGGATTTGGATTTCCTTTCACAAATTTTTGCCCGTATTTACGCCACCGGTAACCATCATTGACTATATCCACTTCACTGCTAGTTTGAACAATGTGTCGTGGTTCACTAGGAGACTTCATAGGTGGAGTCATGTCATCACTCGTAGGTACTTCTTTCTTCCTGTTGCAGAACAGTTGCACAATGATCAACTTTATGTAGACCTGAACACTGAGTACAAATAAAGAAGATGTTGACTTTCACATACCGTCTTTTTGAGTTGCGACCACCATTATTATCACCCTCATCTGCTGATTTAAGT
Organism: Solanum sitiens; assembly: GCA_016801875.1. Taxonomy (NCBI): domain Eukaryota; kingdom Viridiplantae; phylum Streptophyta; class Magnoliopsida; order Solanales; family Solanaceae; genus Solanum; species Solanum sitiens. The sequence continues at coordinate 315,178 of JABWTJ010000271.1, read as the reverse complement.
GGCTTCAGGACTGTATCTTGTGCACTACCACCAGCTGATACAACAGCCGCTGAAATCAGGCTCTCCGATGGTACGATAGATTGACATGCTTCACCAAGTGCAGTAGATTTCTCACCTTCAGCTAATTATTTCACTAATTAAAATTTATAATTCCTACTTATCTAGACCAAACAAAGTAATTGACTCGGCCAATCTTTAGTACCTTCACGTGGTGTTTCCGTTGGCATGTCTGGTCGTCTCATTTCAGAAGGCACTTCAAGCTCAGGGGAGATTTGGGGACTATTTAGAGGTTTTGGATGTTCATGCTTTGCTATATAGTGAATATTGGTTATATGCCCATCTTGTGATCTCTCCACTTGTTTTTTTGCTAGACAATTTAGGCGCGTGCACTTGTAATAACTCCGAGTGAACTCATTTCCTCTAACAAGTTTCTGACCATATTTTCGCCAGTTATATCCATCTTCAGATGGTTTTTCAGGTTCACTGAAGGGAGTAACTCCTTGATCAGATGGCAAATCCTGGACACTCGTATCAGGGTTCCGCCTAGATCCTAACTTACACAAAGCATTCTCAGCCATTGGTGAAGAAGTTACTTGTTCTTGATGAGGTTGAGATACAACTTCTTCCATCTTCTGACTTTGTATTTGTTCTGAAGAATCTGAAGCCTTTCCAGGTACTAGGGAAATGTTTCCGTCTTTTACAGGAGAATCTGATTTACAAGATATTATGCATGGTTCCTTCTTTGGAAGTACAGAAACTCGACTAGATTCTGATGCACCACCCTCACTCTCAGGACCCTTTTTCTGATGCACATTTTCTGTATCTTTCTCTGGTACAATAGAAAGGGAACTATCTTCTTTATTGGATTGTGACACATCATCCTTAGATACACCCATTCAACCTGAACAGAAGTATTTTGAAGTAAAAACAACAAAGTACGACATTTAGGATGGGAGTGAAGTATGAGTATATGGCTTATACAACCTATAGATCCGCTAATCCCAAAAATGTAGCACACAAGTGAGTCAGCCCTGTCTATTTGAAACATATCGAATATCAATTTTTTTAGAGCACGATGAACCAATGACATATAGATATTAATAGCATACAAAGACAGATTTACTATTCTGTACCAAGGACTCAGTTTAAGTGTCAAAGGTTGAAGAACTTCTTAACGTCAGAGGTTCAAACTTCAAACCCTACACCATGCTAACTAAGCTGCATTATTAAGTAGGAGGATATTACCAATTATGATTCTTCTATTCCTAATTAGATGCTGAATAGTTAACTAATCAGTTCCGAATAGTATCAAATTGAAGTTCAGAATCAAAGATAAAAATAAACATAAAAAGTGAACAACATCCACATTGATTTCTCATACAATCACTCAACTAATAGTTATTATCACAGAAAGTCGCATTTTTTTCTTCGAGGCAATAACTATTAGTTGAAATCAACTCAACAATTTCACAAACCCCCAAAAGTTGTTAAAGAAAAAATGAATTAACAACAGCATAAGCCCTAAAATACATTAAATAAACTTAGCATGAAAAGAGTATAAACAAAAACAGGAAGGTAAAAAAAGGTCATAAAGCTCTATAAATTGAGAAGAGAATTCTCACCTTGTTGTACAGAAAACTCCAATCTTGCTCCTTTTTTGAGGAGCTGAAAAACTCAATCAGAACTGAATTGGGCCAACTACTACTCTATTTGTATCACTACTGTGTGAGTATGTGTGTTTGAAAGGCAACTAATTCAACTTTTTTTGGGGATTAATTAACAAAAAATTTATAGAAGAAGAATTTTGATGAGCTCTTTTTTTTTTTCTTTCTGTTTTGGAGGTGTGAGAGAATCAATAGAGGAACCTAAAAAGATTAGATTTGGAAAAGATAGTGATTTATTGAAAGGGGAATCTAATTCCTATGTTGGACTTTCCTACTGCTAACCAATAGACATATGGCCTATTGACAATGGCATTTGTCAGCACTCAAGGTATTTTTTGTTGTTGTTGTTTGACTTTTTTTTTTCGAGAAAAAAAGATAAATATATTTTGAATTATCATAAATGATATATGTTAATATTTTTCGTTATATTTTAGAGTTGTATATGCTTTTATCGTTATATTTTTGGGTTGTGTATGCTCTTAGAATTAACGGACAGACACGTGATTTCATTTCAACCATTTACTCGATTTTATTTGTTTATTTACCAAAATTTAAAAGATCAATTCATTTTTCATAATTTACCCACTCATGACCCAAATTAAAACACCATGACATTTAAAATTACAATAAAAAACAAAGAGCTTTCTTCTATTAAAACATAACCGAAAACCTTTTAAAATCAAATAAAAGATAAAATTGTTCTTCACTACATTGAAGCTCTTTCAAATCTCATTAAAATAAAGACACATTAGTAAGTGCTATCAGTGAAAAACAAGAGATTCATTTTAATTTATTGTTGAATGGAGTTGAAAATACTATCACTACTGATAGACAAAGCTTCAAGAAAAGTGGGTTTGCAATCAAATAAGAAAATTTGAATTTAAATTGATTAGTTGTTGTTGAAACAAGTTAAAAATATTACCACCATTGACGAATAAAGCTTCAAGCTTTAAAATGGGTTTTCATTTTTCTTGAGTTCCGCCATTAATGGCGAGCTTCAACCTCCGGCAAAATTGAAGTTTGATAAAATCATTTAACAATACAGTCAACAACAAATAGATTCCACAGAGAAAAAAACAACAAACCAACAACGAGCTTCATCTCCAGCCAAGTGAATTGAACCAAGTGCACCATATATTTTTGGTGGTTGTTGAAATGTTTTTTATTTTAATTTTGCACATGATTGAAAATATTCTTACAATCTATTTGTGTTATTGAAAGAGGTTGATTAATTGCTGTTTGAAATTTTAAGAAGGATGCATTGAGTTTATTCTGGATGGAGTTTTTTTTATTTCTCCCTTTTTTTTTCTTTGATAAGCAAGGAATCAATGATATTTCCTTACAAAAAAGATGAACGGTTATTTGGTCGTGGGTCGGATTTATGGGGTGGATTGTTAATTTATGAGTTAAAAATAAGGGTTAAATGAGTAGTTGATGAGGATTAAGACACGTGTACAGAATGAGGGGGCCGTTAGTAAGAGGGGCATGTGTGTATCGATGATTGGATGACATGGGTTGAGATGAACCCAAAGTATAACGGAGGACATAAACGTATTATTTAGCAAAGTTCAGGGGTAAATTCGTCCTTTTCCCTTTCTTCTTAGCTGCATATTTATTTTGTAGAGTAGAAATAAGATTGCGTATTGATCTATTCAATTCAATTTTAAAGTTTATCGATTAATACAATACTCTTTTTTAATTTCAGCGTCAAATACTCTTTCGATTTCAACTAAATATTGTCAATTTGAAAGATATGACATCCCTTCTTATATGATCTGAAGGCAAAAGAGAATTTTAACTAACATAAATCTCCAAAAAAGGGTTGCAAATTGAAAGAAATAAACCTACACAACTTGTTTTGTACAGTGAGAATATAATGGAGGACAAAGTAGGTATATAAACTCTGTGTCTTAACAGTTTAAGCACATTAAAAACACCAGATGTCTTTTAACTTAAGCTCGAATCTCGAATCCAAGCCTGCTGTTCCAGAGACAACCTTCAAAAATGTTTCAGATACCGTTTCACCTATAAGAATACTTTGGGGGTAAAGCTCGTCATTTTAATATAGAGTTTAGCTCCAATGGAAGAATCCCGTTGCTTGCTGCATAATATACAGCAATTGCAATCAAAAGAACGAGTATAACGATCCACAAGCTCAGACCTGCAATGTAAACGATATGCTTAACGACATAATTACCATAAAAATAGTGGATTATGCTTTTGCACAAAGAATAGCACTTGATGGCAAGACTAGAAGAAGATCTGTTTGCAGTACAATTGCTATCGTGTGTACTAATGATCCAGATTAATTCAGGTACTAATGACTTACCAAACTTAAACCAATTGAAATGCAAACAAAGACAACTTCTTGCAGTTGTTTCCTACTAGTTCATGTCATCAGTAATATCATGATGATTGAGTTAAAACTACACTAATCAGAATTAACAGCAGAAGCTTACAAACTACTAACGTTAGGCTCATTTTAGGGACTCAGCTGGCTACCTGCTAACAAACCACACATAAACTAGCTACTCTCTACCATCATGTTCCTAATATTGACATGCAAATTAAATACTCACCACTTTTCTTCTCTTCCTTTATAATTGTCACTCTCACTCTTGAATCCAAGGAGGCTGAAAGCAAAGCCCTGAAGAAAGAAAGAAAAAATTAGAATTGGTTGTGTTGACTGGAGGCTTTTACAGTTACTAACAGGAGCATGAAAAATATTTTAGGACCTCGAGTCTTCAGAGAACTTTAATGTTGTTACAAGACCAAGATGAGCCTTTTTTACCACATTTTGCACTTGAAGATTGTTGGAAGACACTATCAGAACATCTCCCTCAATTGTTCCTCTGCAAAGGAAAATGAAATACAGGCAGCACTAAATTCCCGCATATTCTATGGAACATCATTATTACTTCTACTATTCAGCATTATAAGATGTCAATAGGATGATGGTAGTTTCATTCGGATCATAATGTATGATATGAACTTATGGGAAATTCCCTGAAAAATTTACAACCTAAATGTAAGTTGTTGTTAAATATATTAGCTGGAGAAACTGAAATTGACTCAATAGTCCCTCAGAACAATACATCATGTCTCTTGAACAACAAGCTAACAATCTGACATCTTACTCTGAGATTTGGCTTCTTTCAGAGTGTCTTCAATGATAAAGGCTTAATCATATAAGAGAAAGCATCTTGATATTACGTTCCATCAGAAGTCAATCAGTAACTTATTTTTTATTCGTGTTGGTGTCCAGGCAGTCCCTTACAACCCACAAGCACAGGTGGTCGAGTAAACCTGTTCACTGAGGTTAGCAGGTGGACCCACATATTATTATTACTACTACTATAAAAGCTGGAAGGAGAGGAACTTGTGGTCGTCCTATTTAGAAGGATATTTGTGTAATGTAGAATGAACTGTTTCTTCTCATTGGTTGCTAGATATATGTTACTGTAACTTCTCTATACAGTTTTACATGTATTTTTCTATTTTGTCTTGTGCAGTAAAAAATTACTTGTAGGACATGTTGTCTGAATCTAAAATTAGGACAACTTCCAGTTGTGTGTCAGTTTTTAGCCTTTTACACATGGTAATATCTTGGGTTTCTTACTGAAGGTCATTTTTTGCTCTTTTGCTAACATGTTCTAATCTGAATTTGATGTCAAAAACAAGGAAACATCAATTGTTTGTTTTAATTCTATGTAGTAATCTGAAAGACTAGTCACTTTTTTTATTTGCTCACAAGTAAGGATGAGACTAGTTTTAGGTAAATGTGGATAAATATACAAACTTGGATTTTTTATTTTTTTGGGGCAGAAGTGGATAACTTGAAGTTTTTAAGCAAAAAGTGAATGGGCTGTTTGTACTTTGTCCAACTCTCAGGTGCTTTTTCTCGATCTTTACATAAATACATTTCATGATAAAATCTTTATTTACCAAAAAAGTGTTGCTCTTTCTTGTAGTTTTAGCTTGCACTATCAACTATTAATCTTTTTCCTAATGACAATAATAACCTTATTTATGAACGAAGTTCATTAATTTCACATTACAACAAGAAGTGCAGAGCATCTAACACCATTGACGTTTCTTGAAGAAATAAAAATGGAGTAGCCAATATTTGATTTCATTATGGCGGTAATTACTAATGAGAACTACGAATATCACACATTGACCGATCAAAGAGAGATTAAACAACGAAAAGAAAGACCGATTCTTTAACCAAATATGTATCAATTTTAAATTTTTAAAATCAAACCAAGCTAAAACTAAAAATATCTATTTTTTAATCAGTTCGGTTCATTTTCACCGAATTGTGAATTCCCGTAATTAAACTGTATTTATTAAAATACACTACAACAGACTATTAACACATGCCTACAGCCACTTATATTATAACTAAGCTTTGAACCTGGAATCTCCAGGTATGTACTCCTATGTGTCAACCTCTCCACCATCTCCTTTGAAACAAGTCAACTAGTTGTTTTTCTCCTCTTAAATTATCTATCTATTTATTTTTTTAAAAAAGAAACAAGCTGCTTAGTTGGCAAGTGCTCACACTCTTTGAAGGGAAGCAAAAAGTTTAGCACATTATATGAATCTTTCCAACTTTAAGAACATTCAGCTATATGGAGAGTTCAGTGGTGCAATGACATGATGTTTATAGATATTCGTGGAATAGAAACCAACAAAGAGTCTTACATTGCCAGAAGCTTTCCATTGGGTGAAATATTGAAGGCACAAATAGGATCACGAACAACACGCTTTGATTTTATCCTCCTCCACGTAGTAGTACTCCACTTCGAAATACTTCCACCTTGATCTTTGCAAATACAAGAATACAGGGTTAATTCTTCATACATGCCAAGTGAAGCACTATCTGAAATATGGTAATTCAGACAAATTTTCAGTGTAGCATATCAACCTCGCATTGTGGTGATGTATAGAACCTGATTCTCATCGTTAATTGGTGCGAATCTACAATAGCCAAAAATCTCATCCTGAGTACAAAAGATGCTTCTTGTCAGATAACTAAAGCAACAAAGAGAAAGATCGGGATAGATGCCCACACAACGTCCTTGAATTGGGAATATATAAGAATCCACCTGTATGATGTAACTACCCTTTATCTTAAAAAAAATAAGAATCCACGTGTAAGAGAGAACCAGTTTATATAAAGCTAATTGACAGGAGAAACAAAACATTTAAAAATGAATCTACACTGCTTTTTGGGTAGTCTTAACTCTCAAATATCAATTAAATCGAAAATTTGACATCATTTCTTTTCATTCACAGGGAAAAAGTGGAACACAACACACAGACCCTCTTCCAGCATCTAAAAGTCATTCATAGATATTCTTACATTTTCCTTCGTCAAAGAAGCTACAGAGGTTGATTTTGAGACATCCCAAATCCGGCAAGGGCCGCTTCCAACAGATGCAAGAAATTTTCCATCCGGGCTGCATATACAACCGAAAACATTTGAGTCAAAATCTGTCTACCATAAAATATATTGCTTGAAGTGCTTAAATTGAAATTGAGCAATGCTATGGACCTGAAGTCTAGATCCTTCACAGAAGCATGAGCATTAGCCTGATCAACAATATTTTCCATGCTAGGCCACTTAAAAACCCTCAACTTGCCATCCTGTACTGCACCAAAATTCAATAATCAAGATATTTATTTGAAATTCCATATTTCAATCTTTATACAAGGACAGCAAGAAATCAGCAGAAGCTGATCTAACAAATCAATCATGTCTTAGTCTGAAACTAGATGTAATAATTATTCTCCAAATCAAAGTTGACAAAGCATAAGGAATCTTTGGGGATGACAGACAGTTCAGCATGATTGTGTTGCCTAAAATTAGACCACCAAGCCAAGTTGCGAAAGTTCAGCATAGAGATTACAACATTTTTCCTTTTTTTCACCATATAGAGCAACAGAACAAATAGAATAGTATATTTGCTTTGTATATTCTATTTTTTAAAAAATTTACTCATTATTCTCCCAAACTATTTGGTATTTCACAGCGTAGCTGATAGAGTGATTGATTCCTGGTTAACCTACTCTTTACCATTTATATACGGCAGCCATAGACTGCTCTAAACCACCGAGCATAAGGTTCATCATTGTTCTGCAGGCTCACATTACAGCCAGAAGAAACTGATCTTAAATGTCAATCCACACATTAGCAAACATTACTGGGGAAGAAAAAAGAAGATGGTCATGGAGGATAATGTATAAACTTGGTCACACTCACAAAATGGTTAACAACTTCTGTCAGTTCCAAAAGACACTATTAACTCCAAAAAAGTCGAAAAGAAGCAGCAAGCTTAGAATGAGAGGATGGTGGGAAAAGACTAGCATAGAAATTAATATTTCCTGATAGAAATCTATTCCTTCGGTATTTATTTATTAGTAGCATCAAAGGAAAACTCCTTAAACTGTGTGTTATGAACCGATACTAAGAAAATTCTTAAAATGAAAAAAGACTTGTTTAAAGTTTTTCTTTTACTTTGCTACAAATTGCCTTCAGCAGTTCATTATTTCTGAAAGAGTTAAAGTTCTTCTGACATCTTTCTTACAATAAAGAATTAAAATCTGTAAAGGAGAAAGCCAAATGGGTTCTAAAGGTAAGGTAACAATGAGGGATCCAGAACGTGAGTCAAAACATACAAGATATTTGTAACTAAGACTGATGAAACCTTTTATCGCTTACAGAGTGATGCCAAAGAATCAGGCTATAATCCTGAGTTTACTCCCTTCTCCTGTACATTCAAATTATAACTTGTGGGGCAGAACAAGGTTTCAGGGAGGAAAACAACCCAGATTTAAAGAGCAGTTTCTGCTACCTTTTCACATCAAGCCACTTTCTGCAACCTTTACAGTTTAATGCAGGGAGAACATGCGTACCACCAGTGTTTCTTTTGGTAATTAGTGATGTAAACTAGTGGTGCCATAATTTGTACTCAGACTACCTACTCCTTTTCCTTTAAAGACAATCTAACCCATAGCGTACAAGAATATTTTAGAGGGCAAAATAAACAGACACCGACTTTCCTGGTAATGTTTTTAAAAAAACACTTTGTCCAACTTTTACCAAAGTATGAGAATAACCAGAGCTTACAAAAACTGGTCTACGTAAATATTTCATATACAATGAACAAAACAGTAGTGCCTTCACATTGAGCATATTTCCTTCAATGGCAAGCAACAACCATACTTTCATTTCAACCTGAAATAGTTTAAGGGAAGATATCTACCTCACCACCGACAGCAAGTAAAGAACCTTCATTGTTAAAAGTTAGTGCTAGTTGTTGTCCAACATCTTCCAATGGCTCAAGTACTTTCTCAGATGATCGCAGACCCAATGAACGATTTTCATCTGTCTGAAAATCCCAGTCAAACCATCTACACAGGTAACACATTGATTAGATGCTTACCCACACTACTTGCCAAAAGGAGAGGCAAAAATTCCAAGCTAAATTACTGCAAGTGGTCTACTGTGGCCTAAGTTTTCTTTAAGTTTGCTAAAGCAACTAACAAGATAAGAGGAGAAATCATAAAAATGAAATTTCAAAAAGTCAGAGACCTGATGTCAAGTGATATCACTTTAGTCCTTAACTGTATAAGCCCCTAAATGTTCTATCAGCAACAGTATGCTTTTGTAATTCTACGCTCCCCTCAGCCCGTGCCACCACTCACAAGTCACAAAGTGAGGGCCGAGGGGTGAAAAGAATGAAGAGATACTCAGCATGAATAGTAATCTAAGCCTTCAAAGTAAATCCCATTGCACAAACTTTACCTGCAGCTTTTTGGCAATGAGCATATAAGACCTTCTCCACCTGGATGTACTGCCATCCTATAAGGCAGATCACCGCCAGTTCCTAACCTAGCCACCTTCAACAAAACACATAGTTTTAGTCAAACTGATCCAAGGAGGCGACAAATATAGTCTCCCATGCTCTTCTAATGTTTCAAGGAAAACAAAAGTGAAGAGCATACATGGCAATGAAAATAAAGTTATTTGACTAATCATAAAGCTCACTGATATTTGTTGCTTTTGGATGTACTTGATAGTTTTAGCTATGGCTCTTGTAAAAAGAACAGTTTTATTAGTGCTAGAACGTCTGAAAATGTTATTATATAAGCATCAGAAGGACCAGGTCTGACAAAGATAACGTACTGCACTGAAAAATAGCAATTCTGATGTCTGTGGTCAACCCATCCGAGCCCTTCTCATCCTTCATCAAGTAGGATTAAGGCTTCACCATGAATTTCCCCAAGACAAAAGATTATTTTAATGCCCAAAATAGTTTTATCATGTACTCCCTCCAACTCAATTTATATGACAATGCTTGACTTAGCACAAAGTTTAAGATATTCATTTCAACTCATGAAGAAAATAGTAAGTTAATGATTGAAAGTTAGTTCGAACAGAAGATCATCAAACTAAAGTATAAAATTCAAAAAGAATAATTGCTTCAGATTCTTGAAAGTTGTGATTCTTGTGGAAACTAAACATAAATAGAATAGTTTCGAACATATTCAAATGTTTCAAAACAGAAATCGTATCATAAGACAAATACAAACAAAGGAATAGCTCATTAAGCTACATAATGATGCATGTTTAAAAGTTCAAGAAAACCGTTGATGGTAATACATATTGATTCCATAACTACCGTAGCTGTACAACAGTCCCCCGGATCCGAGAAATGAACAAAAACTACTACTTTGCCAAGTTATAGCCTGTTTGGTCAAGCTGTTGTGAGGCCGAAAGAACTTACTTTAAAAAGTCCCCTGGATCCGAGGAACGAGAAAAAATTAATACTTTGCGAGGTTAGTTCCATCAGTTTCAGTTATTTGATCTCTTGAAAACTAAAAGCCATGAGGAATTCATATAGTCTGCAATTTCATAGACCTTAGCTTCTTAAAGATCATACAGAACACGAATCTACAATGAACATAGGCACAAACAATAATCTACAGAGCAATTCAATTTGCATAAAAGCACTGTACATCGAATCATAAGTATGAAGATTTATGACTTACAGGTTCATCAGAGAGCACATTAGAATCAAAATCAAATTGAGCAACAATGAGAGCGTTACGAATACCGCTATTCCCTTCCCCACCACCCCCGGCAAGGACAACATAGTTTCCCGTTTCCGAGGACGATGATTTGTCTCCGTCGTCCTTTTCATCATCGGCCGACGGTTCAACGGCAGATCTGAGAGCGCTCGGTGGAACCCAACCGGCACCGTAAATTGGGACTCCGTAGTTTTTGGAATTGGCAAATTCAGCCATCTTTGGTAACTGTGATCTCAGCGTATCGAGAAATTGAGATGCGCACCAGGGGCTTTGGTTTGCTTCAGTCAAATGGTGAGAATGTGTACTGTATGTCTGTAATATACTTCAACGGGACCGGTTCGATGAGGTTGAAAACCGGTCAAATAGAGTAGAATCGGGTTTTCCGAGTCAAGACCGGTTAGTGTCATTTAATGTAAATTAATTAAGGAGTGTTTGGTTTTGACATGACTAAAGCATATACTTTATCTAACAATAGTTGTCCATTAATAACTTGACAGATCCTAAAGAAATTATAAATAAAAGGGGGTAATATTGCTATATTATCTTTTAACTTTACTAATTAGATGATAATAACAAGGGCAAAATAGACACAAAAAGTAAATTATCTTTTGATTTTTTAAATTGGACAACTATTTTCAGTATAATGAATAATTATAATTGGACTGAGGGAGTATTAAATTTTGCATAAGTAATACCTTTCATTTGTCCAATTTTTTTTTTAGTTTCTCTTACTTTTGTATTTTGACAAATCAAGAAACAAAGGACAAAATTAGTTTTACCTACTATACCTTCAATTAATTATTTTGAAAAAAAGGTACAACTTCTTAAAAATCTTAAGTTTTTAATTCATCCACTTCATAATTAATAGAGGTAAAATGATAAACTCACTATGTCAATCTTGTTTTCTTAATATGTATTTTAATTCAAAAGTGAACAAGTAATTAAAAAGAGTAGTATGTTCGGTAGGTGATTAGGAGATATATAAAATTAATACAATACTTGCTTTACATTTTAGAAGTCAGCATAATTATTACATGTATAAGTCACAAAAATAACTCTAACCATCTAGCAAATGACCCTAAGTACACCAAGAGGACGTTTGATAATTGGATAAGAAACAAGTTATCAATGCATTAATTTTCGTATAAACTACACGGCATTTGATAGGTAGATAGAATATTATTCATATATAAAATTAATATGACCACAATTTAGAAACATGCATAACTAATACATGAATAATTAATCCTTGTATAACTTATATTTTCATAAATTAATACATAGATTTACTCATAATTAATTCTTATATTACTAATACTTGCATAATTCTAATTTATATTTAGCAACAAATTAGACATATGTATAAAATTAAGGGGAAATTACGTGGTTAAGCAAAATTATACTACTTAATTACTCATCATAACTATAGTTTGTTATAATTACCACTAGCGACTAACTTACACATTAATTGCGTGAGTCGACTTCGAGTTTGTATAACAAGTCACGTTTGTATATATATAATTCGCCAGAATATACAAATACATATGTATAATATACAATTATCTAACCGATATACTTATACATTCACCTCTCTTCCACTCTTTGCACACTCTCACTCGTCTCTGTCCCTCTCTCCCAATCTGGCTTGTCATATATACAAATGCATATGTATAATATACAATTATCTAACCAATATACATATACAATTCACCTCTCTCCCAAGCTCTTCCCTCTCTCTCTCGCCTATCTCCTCCCTCTCCCAATCTCACTTGTCATCTATACAAATACATATGTATAATATACAATTATCTAACTGATATACATATACAATTCACCTCTCTCCCACTTTTTGTCCGCTCTCGCTCGTGTCTCTCCTCTCTCCTCTCTCCTCTCTCCTAGTGAAACTTGCCTCTCTCCTCCGTATAGCATATGGCTATAAATTGTAATTATATGTGAAAGTTTCACTAAAATTAATACGTTTTATTTCGAAATATAGAAATTTGCATTATTATTATTATTATATTATTTTTGGAAAAATATTCCCAAAAGTGGCAAGGGAGAACGCGTTCAACACATTGGAGGTCAAATCTGGCTTTCCTTGTCCCTTTGCAATTGTGTCACCGCCGTTCTACATATATAACTTTCTTCTTCGTTTTTCTTATCATTCTATACACAAATTTACCCTTTAAATTTTCCGATCTTCATCAACCATGTTGTTATCGCCGGGACACTCCCCGCGCCACCTATCAACGCCGTCTCCTTCGCCGTCGTTGGCCGAGCAAAACCCTAATTCAACCCTCCACAACAGTAATTCTTCTATACTACCAACCAATAAACGCCGGTCGAAAGTACTCGATGAGGATACCTACGTGGCTGCAATAGAGAAAATAATCGAGCGTGATTTCTTCCCAGATATTCCCAAGCTTCGCGATCGTCTCGATTGGCTTGAAGCGATTCGTACAGGCGATCCGGTTCAAATTCGTGATGCTCAGTTGAAAATCATCGAACGAAGGGGAGGTAGAGCTGTTGGATCGAGTACTGAAGGTAAATTACGAACCCCTGGTTCGACTTTTTTTCGAAATTCGACTACTCCATTTGATGATCCTTATAAAACTCCCACTCCTAGTGTAGTTAATGGTAATAATTGGACTAGTGTTGGGGATAATGCGGAAGGAGGTGGTGGTGAGGTGGATGCGTCTTTGAGTTTAGATGAGTTTTTTAGGAGGTATACGAGTGAGGATAATGAGAGTTTTTCGAAGCTTATTGAGAAAGTGAACAGGAAAAGGAAGGAGAAATATGGGTATTTGTTGGAAGGTGAAAAGGAGGAGGAGATGAAGTTGATTGAGAATTCTAAGAGGGCGAAGGTAGTTACTGATGGATATGGGACATCAGATCAGCCAGTGGCTACATTGGAAGGGTGGAAATATGCTGCTAAGAATTTGCTGATGTATCATCCGGCGGATAATGGGGAAGTAGCCTTGACTGAAGAAGAAAGAGCCGAGAGGCTTAAGGGATTGACGAAAGAAGTTAGTAAGGTGAATACAAGGTTTCATGGTAAGATGATGGAATCACAGCCGAAAGAGGATGAGACAGTGGCTGTGCTTTATACACCTGTTCCTGGGGCAACTCCGGTTCCTTTTCTTGATAGAGGTGATAAGACAAAGAAGTATGATTTGGATGACCTGCGGAAGACCCCGAATCAGTTCTTTGTTGAATCAGGAAAGAAGGCTGAGAATGGATATAGTTTTGTTAGTACTCCTTCACCCGCGCCTGGTGTGGATGGATCACCGTTTATAACGTGGGGAGAAATTGAAGGAACACCTTTGCGGCTGGAGCAGGAGGACACACCCATTGATATTGGTGGAAATGGTGAAGGCCCTCAGTATAAGATCCCAATGCCACCCTCCAGAGATACAAAGGCTCATTCTTTATCTCGTGAAGCTGCTCGTAAATTGAGGGAGAGGTCAAAGATGTTTCAGAAACCACCATTACCTTCACCAGTTAGAGGAGGGAGTGCTAGTCCAGCTGCACGTACTCTTTCACCTGCTGCACAGAAGTTCATGCGAAAGGCAATTGCCAAGTCATCTCACTCTTTAGATGAATCTCTCCGAGCAAGTTACCGTGGTGCAAGTCCTGGACTGAGTACTCCTAAAACTGGCAGGAGTTTGTCAAGGTTAGGAAGAGAAGGTAGTCTAGATTCCAGGTCACCATCTGTAAGAGAAGGATCTAATCCTCCTTGGTAATTGTCTTATAGCAATGTATTGGTAACTACCTGTTCCTTGTCAAAAAAAAGTATTGGTAATAACATGTTAACCGTACTCAATCTTTGTCTCTTTTACCTAAGCTTTACTAAATGTTGTCTTTGCATCTGTTGATGTCTGTAAATGTGGAAATCTTGAATTTGCTAGTTATGATTATGCGTCATTCCTTTTTCCTGTATCCTGTATTGCTTATCAAACTCGTTATTTATCACTCTACGTACTGATAGAGCTTTAGTTTTCTCAAGTATGCTGAGCTATTCCCTTATCGGAAGCTGCTTATCCATTTGAACACCATTTGAAAGCAGTGAACAATTCCTGTATAGCAAGCTGATGAGTATTCTTTTTAAATAATAAATTTTCGTTGTTTTGATTCTTTTTTCTTTTGCAGCTTATCTTAGTTTTGCTGTTTCTCCATGTTTTTGTTAGTTGTAAAGGAGACCAATTAGCACTGTGTACCCAAATTGGCAAATTAAAATTTCATTTGCTCACCAGTTATGTAACCTTTTGGGATTTTTTTTTTTTTGGGGGGGGGGGGGGGGGGGGGGAGAAGAAGTACTAAAGATCCATTTTCAGACGACTTGAACGTAGATATCCACATTTAAACCTTGAGCGGTTGTCTAACCGAATGTCTGGGTGTGGGATAGATTCGTGGAGGATATTTATCTTTGAGGTCAAGGTCGTGTATTAGTGTGTTTAATACAGGTTTTGTTGTGGCATGTAGATAGGGGTGAGGCCAAGGGGACAGCTTGTCAGGTTGAACATAGTTCTGCCTTCTTTGAAGTCTTCTGTTAGAGAACCAGATATGCGCTAGTGTGTTTTTAGCTTCTTAATATTTGATGACATCGCTAGATGTAATATACAATACCTTCACTAGTTCCCAGTATGTCGTGGTAGTTTGTAAATGGTGCCATTGGCAGCGTAGTGTTGTGGCAGATGTGGAATTTCTTTATATTTTTATCTCCTATCTGATGAAGATCCTGTGACTTAAATCCATTGTTCTGTCGTATTTTAGCTGTATTCTTTCCCTTTTGTAGAGCACAAAGGACCCCATCATACAATTTTTTCTGCTGATTTTTCGAGAAGAATTTTACTTCATTGCAGGTTAACATATTCAATCCCCTGAGATCTATGGTCTCTTTTGATTCGGATGGAAAAAATTAATTAGGAACTGTCGCCTTTCTTGCTGTTGGGTTTTTGGGATTTCACTGGTTGTCAGCTCTTGTTAACACACACGTTGGTAATTATTCCTTTATCAGAGCAATTTTGCTCGCCTTCCTTTATGTATTTAGGTTTTTTTTAAAGGAACCGGAGCATATGATAAACCAAAGTAAGAGCTGTTACAAATAATGTACAAACTAGTAGATTCAGATATGAAAACAATGTAAAATAAACAAAATCTGATATAGGAATATTCTGTTTGATACCCTGTTACTAATTCTGCTTCTGGTAGATAAAGTTGAGTCGTCAAAACTCCATTCCAGGCTACTCGGTTCCTCGATCCCCTGAACTTTTGGGGTGTGAGAGGAAGTGGTAATGCATGTGAGTTAAGAAAGGTGGGCAAGTTGAGTAAAGGTATTACAAAAAAGTTTTATAGTTAAAGCAACATATTTATTTAAGAAACTCTAGTGACTAGTCTAATGCATAGGATTCAGGAATGATTCTCTTGTGGCAAAAACTTCACTTGTTGAAGTTGAATTGCTCTAGCAAGTTGCATGTCAACTGAGGGTAGCTTGCTAATATGTTTTCCCATAAGTTCAGTTAGTACCTAGGATGCCCTTTCTTGCAAATAAGAAAAAGCACCCCACCTATACTCCCACGTAGGGGAATCAACAGCGGAATTTTCTCCATTGGTGACTCGAACATCCAACCTCTTAAGGTTAGAGGTGGAGCTATCCTGTATTGGGTTCTTATAACAGAGGAATTTGTGTGTTTTATGTTGTAAAGAGAAAGGTTGAGACTTACCTGTGCCAAAAAGGTATATGCACTGTTACTTGAAGTGTTATAATTGTCTCAGTGCTGTGGTTATTTGCTACTAAATGAGCTGGCTAGTTGACATGTGATTTTTTTAATTTTGAAGTCTGGTGAAAGCTAAGCCATCATTATTGTTATGATTGTAACTCATGTGCCTGTGTTGTTCATAGGATGCTTTGTTTACAGGGAAAGATAGAAGATATATCTCTTCATTTGAATTGATACTTTTCTTCAAGAGGAGATTGTTGATGTCATTGTATGCTTGCTGATATTTCTTACAACTTTTTTCTAGTAATAACCAAGCAATTTTAATTTAATGTTTTAAAGTAGATCGGATATGAAATAATTGAACCAAGTGAAAAGAGTCATGTCCTTAAATTATGTTTTTAAAAAATAAAACGCTGTCCATTTATAGTTTCATTCAAAAATGTCCTTATCGTTTACACTTTGGTTCAAAAATGTCGTAGTTTGCTTCAAAAATATTCTTGTTGTTAATTTACTGGGTTAAAATTGCTCATTTTTCAAATATATATATTATTATTATTTTTAATACATTTTTTTTCTAATAATGATTTTTTTTTTTAAAAAAGGAAATGTTTATCTTATTTCACTTCAGAAAAAAAATGAAAATATTTTTTATTTTATCATCATTATTTTTATCGTTATATAAATATAAATTAATGATGGATATACTATGATCTTATATATATGACATATATTATTGTACCGAAAGGGTACATGAAGTTATTTTTATTTTAATTGATAAAATGAGATTAAGAAGAAGAAAAAAACATTTCCTTGCACTTTTATTTGTTTGAGTGATATTAGAAGAAAGGAAACAAGAATAGTGTTCTTTAATAATATTTAAATTAGGAAAAAGATTTACTTGAAGAAAATAATATATTTATTCGAAAAAGAATATTTTTGAGCTAAAATATCGGCGATAAAAATATTTTTAATCCAAACTATAAATTGGGGCCATATTTGTTCCTTTTACATTTGATCCATTTCCCTTTGAATCAATATTAAGAACTTATTAAAGATTAAATCAATCTATAGAATTCAAATTCTGAATTCTCCCTTAATGTGATAGGTTGTAAAAAGACAATCTAGTTTGCTAACTACACTACACGCCATTTTACATTAGACTATCTTCGTAATTTAAACTCATAATTTTTTTATCACACGATAATAACTTTATCAATTACGCTAATCCTTCGATGCTACTAGTAGGTAGATTCAGTGAATGTGATGAAGTGTTTTTTGGGCACGGATGACACATGACATGAACTAATCTAGTGTATTCTGTTGTATGGTGACAGCAATATTCATGCCACGGATTATGTTATGTAAACTTATATTGGAACTACTCCATATTTTTTTTTTCTTCAAGATATTTGAGTCTTTAATTTAGCAGCCATAAATTCTTTTCTGACTTTTTCAATATATTCACATGCTTGTCCTAGCTTTTCTACAACTTGCTAATAATATTTAAAAAAATATCCAACTTGCAAATTGAATATAAAATTGTTAATTTAAGAAATGTGATGCAAATTTGATTCTTGTTTTTTTTTTAAAGTATATATTCAACTAATTTTTCTAGTTAGTACTTGAGAGAGATATCAAGTTATTCGAAAAATAAACTTTAAATAAATACGTAATATTTGTTAGGCCTCTAATTAGCACTTTGTTTTAGGGCTTCAGCCACCTCGGTTTCATTTAAGAAAAAAGAATAATGAATAGTTGATACGTGTTTATAAACAAATAATTGATAATAATTTAAATAGAAAAATAAATAATTCAGATAAAAACTTATAAAGTTAAAGATAATTTAAATATATTTTTAACTCTTGTATCAATTTACTTTATAACAAAAACTTACCCTTACAAGAAAAGGAAGATTTAATCAATCATTATTTAACAATTACATCATATATTGTATAGAAAATTATATGAAATATATAGGTTAAAAATTATTTTTCATATATATATTAAATTTTGGATAACTTTAACAAAATTTCTGATTTGACCACCTACCGTGCATAGAAAAAATAAAATAAAAATCAGTTTTTTCCAGCACCATTAAGCTACAATTTCAATCTTAATCACCTACGTTGAATCAAATTAACGAGAGAAATATGATCATGATTCATGAGAATTAATTACACTATTGATCTTAATCAAGTTTATGCACGGACTGCTCCTATTTGACGTAATTTTTAATTTTTTATCCCTTAAATTAATGATCTTTAATTTTATCCTTATTACTTTATTTTAAAAATAAATTGTTATCCAAAGTATCCTTAACTATGATTTATTTTTTTGATATATTAGGGGTATTTTCATCCGCATATTTAAGATGTTAAAAGGAAGATCTTTTAGACCATAAAATTTACGGAGAAAAATTAAAAAGTAAAAACCACCTAAAAATACAGATTTTTTTTTCCCGAAAAACCCAATCTTAATTGGTTTGAGATTGAAGCATAATTGTTATTGATGTTGTTCGAAACATTAGTATTTTCTTCTTTAACTAAATTTTTATTTTAAAAAAAAGACTAAATATAAATATAAATTATTTACCAATTATAATGGCAACACACACGTGACATTGATGAGCTAACAATATAGTTGATAACTTTTGAAACTACGTAGAAATTAATATATGCATGCCTACGCATAATCTAATCCTTATTTTACTTGAATTAGACTTCTCAATAAATATATATAAATATAACATAATGCTTTTGCATATAATTTATCAATTGCCTTAATACTTTATCCTCCAATTTATTTACTCCCTCTCCAATTTTTCATCTTGCTAAAGGTAAGTAAGCTTCTTTTATGATTCGAAAGAATCTCGATAATAATAGTTCTATTAACAATCATCGATATGAATACATGTTTTAATATTTTTTTCTTTATAGTGAACCTAAAGTTATATTTCTTGTGAATATTGAATAACAGAAGAGTCGAGTTCTTAGTGTTTTTTTTAAAAAAAAAATTGTTTCAGTAGAGCTAAAAATGCCATCTGCAAGTGCTGATTCAATGGAGGAAGAAAAGGAACAATTTGCTGAAGTTGATCCATCAGGGAGATTTGGTCGATACGCGGAGTTACTAGGTCATGGTGCTGTGAAGAAAGTATACAGAGCATTTGATATACAAGAAGGCAGAGATGTAGCGTGGAATCAAATTCAATTGAGTAAATTTATCGACATGCCTTATGTGTTAACTAAAATTCATTCTGAGATTACGTTGTTGAAGAACTTGAAGAATGATAATATCATTGTGTTGTATCATTTCTGGAGAGATAAAGAACATAACATACTCAATTTCATTACTGAGGAATGTGTGTCTGGGAATTTGAGGGATTACAGGAAGAAGCATCGTCGCGTTTCTATTAAGGCGTTGAAGAATTGGTCTACACAGATATTGCAGGGGTTGAATTATTTGCATACTCATGATCCTTGTGTGATTCATAGAGATCTTAATTGCAGCAACATATTTATCAATGGCAATGTTGGAAAGGTATATAATTCAATTTTCATCATTCTATTTGTTGTTAGTTTATGTGCATTTAGTTTAATGTTTTGAGAATTTGAGGTCCCAATCCACATACTCAGAGATGATTCACACAATAGACGAGTTTGTTGCTAGGTATTTGACCAAATAGGATCATCAATATATGCTTTCTAGATCGTTCTACAACTAGTTTTGAACAATACAAAAATATCTTCATTTTGAAATTCCTTTGGACTCGACTGATGTAATGTATCATCTTTGTTGACCCAAACCCAATATTTTTGTCACAACTCAAGCCCTTGACATGCGTTGTTTTTGACTCAACAAAACTCACAGATTTGTCCCTAGAGCTATGTCATCATTGAGCCCAAAAAACGTGCATATCATATGAACTTGTGATATGCCTTGTAAAGCTAGCTCTTCACTTGGATTCGCTTAAGATGTCACGGGCACCCCTTCTTCAGAAGCTTGTCAGTCTAGATGCCTATTAGTCCTTCTCTTTGACCCATACTCATGGACCTCAAAACTACTAAATAGTCAACTCAAATCCCAACAATACAATTGCTTTTACTACTAAGAACCTTAAAATTCTGAATCCACCTCTACTTGTAGCATAGCTAAGTATCATATTTGTTATGTTTATACAGGTAAAAATAGGTGATCTTGGGTTGGCTACAATAGTAGGGAAGAGTCATGCAGCACATTCAATGCTAGGGACACCAGGGTATATGGCACCAGAACTATATGAAGAGGACTACACAGAGTTGGTTGATATTTACTCATTTGGAATGTGTTTGCTAGAAATGGCCACTATGGAAATACCATATAGTGAATGTGAAAGCCTAGCCAAATTATACAGGAAGGTTACATCAGGAGTAAAGCCTCAAGCTTTCAACAAAGTGAGTGATAAAGAGTTGAAAGATTTCATTGAAAAATGCATTGGACAACCAAGAGCAAGACCATCTGCTGCTGACTTGCTAATGGATCCTTTCCTTTCTGATATTGATGATAATTGTTGATGCACTTTCTTTAAATATGGACAAGTTATTTAAAGTATTATTCTTTGTTGTTCAATCTTTAAGTTATCAATAAATGTTTATCATAAAGATTAGTTACCAATATGTATCATTCGAACATCTAGTTTATCAAAAATGGTCCAAGTATACACTACATATACACTCTGTTGTATATTATATGTATATCATATGTGAAGGGATAGTTATCAATATGTATCATTCGACCATCTAGTTTATCAAAAATGGTCGAAGTATACACTACATATACACTCGGTTGTATATTGTATGTATATCATATGTGAAGGGATAGTTATCAATATGTACTATTCGATCATCTAGTTTATCAAAAATGGTCGTAGTATACACTACATAAACACTCGATTGTTTATGACATGTATATAGTGTGTACATGTATGTATATCATATGTAAACTCTTGGGATGTGCTAGCGGTCTACACGTCATTCTAGAACTTATCTATGCTAGTAAAAATTGGGGACGATAGGTCTTCCATTCATCCGATCGGAGGTATAGAAAAACAAGGCTACCTGCATAACATTCTTCCTTTTGTTCACATATATGTTGAAATTATTATTAACTATGACGATTTAATTTGCTTGAATTGCTCAACCTAAGTTTGACGAAGAATCTTAGTTCGAAGTATAGGAGAGAGGGCAATGACAGAGCTAAAATTTGGTGAAGCCATGTGCAAATTATCTTTTCAGTTATGCTAAAGGTGTGCATAATTGAAAATACACTCATAATATTTCAGCGAAGAATGTACATTGAATCACCCTTCACTTACACTATGTTTGGATCATTGTTATCCATTGTATTGTATTGTATCGTTACTATACCTACAATGTTTGTTTTGATTGTTATTTAAAATATATTGTACTGTATTGTTAAATTTCGTTGTTACGAAACAATGGAAACCCCTATTTTATGGAACAACCAATTTGGTGTGTTCCCATTGCTATTTAATTTTTTTGTCCAATTATATCTTTACATAATATTTCAAAAATACTATTTTACCCTTTACCTTAATTATTTAAATTTAGTCAAACCTCCTACCCTAGAATAATTAAGGATATTTAAATAAATTTATAAATCAGAATACAGTACGATACAATCAAACCAAACAATTAAAATGTTGCTAAACAACAAACAATACAATCTAGCCAAACATTGTATCTACCATACAATACAGTACAATAGAGTATAATATAATACAATACATTATGAAATAATAGGTAACAATGATCTAAACAAAGTGTTAAGGTGGCTCTGCTCATAAGAGAAGGGTTATACTGGATCAGTTGACTCATCTTTGAAAACTCAATTACATGAATCTATCTTATCCTCTGAAAGTATCATTGTTATTGATTACTCAGTAATCACTCAGATATTGCCGACTCTATTAAATCAACAGAAAATAATAATAATAAAGAAAAGACTTTAAGTCATATGTGACTCTTTAAAGTTGTCCGCATAATTCATTTAAACACATCAACTAAGGCTCGTACCTATTGAATACTTTTATTGTTCAAAATGAGTATCTATTGAATACTTTTCGCTGACATGACAAAGAGAATGCAAACACATACATGGGAGCGCGTGAAGGGGCAATTTTTAGCTAATTTTTTTTAATCTCTTTTTTCTTTTTTCTTCTTTAGCCATAACCCTTTTTCCAACACCACCCATTTTCGGTGACGTCGCGGCCATTCTCCCTTTCTCTTCTCAAAGCTAATGATTTAATCATTTTTTTAAACTAGTATAATTTTTTGTTATCTTTCGAAACAAAAGAAAAATCAAATCTAAGAATGGTAGTTTCTAGTCAAATTTTATTTTTTTCAACAAATTCGATCTCGACATAAACTTATGTCAATGTAATCCACCAATAAACATTCACATTGATTAAGTAAAATTGATATTGAAAAAAAACGAAGAGCTTCAAAGTGAAACTTACATAAATATACTATAGTAAATAAATGTTTACCATTTATAGCAATAATATTTCTTTTTCACTTGATCACTTTTAATTCATTTATGATACAAGTTTAATTCATGTTACAAAGAACAATTTTTTATTCACATATAATACAAATTTTAATGATAGATAATTCATTTATCACACATTTTAATACACTTTTAGTACAATGTGTCAAATCTTTACCAAACAAACATAATATATTTTAAAAATAATTATAATTCATATATAATTCAAATATATTGCATATATAATTCACTTTTTGTAACACCCCGTAGCCAAAACAGACCAAAAATTAGTTTTTCAAATTTTTTTTTTTTTTGCAGACAGTTAAGGGGAAATGCAGTTGGGTCAACTTACAATGATCATAACTCTTATCACAAAATGAATTATGTCTCTCATGACCTACCCACAGATAGATAATTGAATTATATTTCCATAGCCACCGACTTTGCTAAAATCAGACCTCCGAGTAAAACGTTATGCCCATTTAGTAAAGGCCTGTCGAACAGGCCCTCACGACGGATCCAACGACGGGGCGTCGGGAACACGACGGACCGTCAGTCCTGGCCGTCGTGTGGCCCGACAGCAACCTTCCCAGGGGTCTTTTTGACCTTTCCCACTCCGTTTAAACCATAAGTTACGTCGTTTTGACCCTAAATCATCAGATTTTAGTCAGTTTAATCCTAGAAACATAATTAAAACATATCCAAGTCAAATCATTAAATCAAAACCTAGAAAAATTAGAAGCAAGAGAGGAGAAAAAAAAGCTCAAGAACCCTAGTTCAAGAACGCCACAAGCTCCAGCAGTTCCAGCCCAGAAACTTAAGTATTTTTCCGTAAATTTCATCACCAGGTATGCGGGATTTCACTAGTGGGTTCCTTTCACCCATTGGGTCCCTAGTTTTCAGTCAGATTCTTGATTTTCTTATCATGATTAAACCTAGGGTTTCTAGAACTTTGATAGAACTTCATGAATTTATTAAATATATGTTCCAAATCAGATTATCATGTTATTAATCAGATTATCGAATGAATTTCAGAACCCTAGCTTTGTATTTCTTTAGTTCTTGAATTACACATGCTAGGTCAGATATTTCAGAAACTTCAGATATACATGCCTCAGTTATAAATGCATAATTACCAGATTAATTATTGCATTCTCAGTTTGCATGTTCAGTTCGAGCTATCCAGTATTTACAGAAACTCAGACATAATTAGTTAATTTACATAATTCATTGGGAGTAGCATAATACCGAGTTGGACTAGGGTTTAGCGTACCCAATAGTCCCAGAACTACTAGCCAAGTAGGTTGTAAGTCCCCTCTGTGGGCAATCAGTTTAGTGATCACGCCAGCATGCCTTTATACCTTTGGCAGGGTATATTGGGTCCTCTCGATGAGGCGTATACATCGGACTCCACATTTAGCTCATGTGGTTTCATTATCGGTTATTAGTAGCTCCCACAGTTCAGTCAGACTCTCTGCATGACCATTTATCAGTATATTCAGTATTCGGTTTTAGCATGTTATAAATTGGTCATTGCATTCAGTTAGCTTAGAAATTCAGTATATCATGTTCAGATTATTATACTTGCTTTTGTGCTTGTTCAGTTATGTTTTATTTCAGCTTTACTCTATCCTACATGCTCAGTACCTTTCAAGTACTGACGCATACGTGCGCTACATCTTCTCGTGATGTAGGTTCAGGTTCTCAACATCCAGATCACACATAGATCGATTTCTCGATCTCCAGTTCAGCAGATTCAGTGGTGAGTCCTCATTCTCCGAGGACAAGAGTCATGAGTTTCATTTCAGTCTTTAGTCATTTAGTTTCAGTTTTTGCTAGATTTAGCTGGGGCTTGTCCCAGTATTTCTAGTCCAGTTTAGAGGCTATTTTCAGACATAGTTAGATTTAGCTTAGTATGAGTTAATATTTCCTTTGTATTAAACTCATTGTTTTCAAATATCTCAGTTATAGAATATGGGTATTCCCCATCTTTTCAGATTTAATTATGATTTAGCTTCCGCATCAGTTTATTATTTTTAGTATGCTCATGATCATGCCAGCAGGGTTAGCTTGGGATCACTTGTGGTCCTAGGTTCCGTGTCCACGTCTCGGGGGTAGCTCGGGGCGTGA
This sequence comes from Solanum sitiens, assembly GCA_016801875.1. Lineage (NCBI taxonomy): Eukaryota > Viridiplantae > Streptophyta > Magnoliopsida > Solanales > Solanaceae > Solanum > Solanum sitiens. The sequence continues at coordinate 290,022 of JABWTJ010000271.1, read as the reverse complement.
CAAAACTTGGTATCAGAGCACTAGGTTCAAGAGTCCTAGGATGTCTGAAAAAGCCGCACTAAGTAGAGTCCTTTTCATGGGTGTGAAGTGCACCACATCTAATGAGAGGGAGGCTATGAAGTGTTTTAGGAAAACTTCACTTTCTTGATATTCTTATCGTGCGTTGGTATGATCTTCTTTCTAATCCATCGTTATGCGCTTAAGATCATGCCTTCTCATAGAGCTTAGGCATGGAATGCTAATGAACGCAATGCTAACACAGTTACTCTAGTACCAGATAATGAAGTTCAAATGCAGTGTTTCAGAATGTCAATTCAGTTTTTGGCTCAGAGTATGAACAACAAGAACAATCAGTAGGTTCGAGTTCCTACTAATAGAAATAATCGATTAGTGGCAGCCAGAGTTTGTGATTTCGTTAGGATGAATCCACCTAAGTTCTCAGGGTCGCAAGTTGGTAAGGACCCGTAGAAGTTCATTGACAAGGTCAAGAAAATATTTGGTGTGATGTCAGTAACTGGTAGTGATAGGTGAGATTGGCATCCTACCAACTCAAGGATGTGACTCACATATGGTTCACTCAGACAACGGACATGACTTTGTCTTTTGTAACTCAGTATAGCAGTCTGATTCAGTGTTAATTCAGAAACTCTCTCAGAACCTTTCTTAGTATCTACTCAGTTGGTGACCCAGTTATAGCTAGACGGATATACAGAAATTGCCCTATCACAGTCTCTCAGAAAGTCACTTCAGTAGATCTAGTAGAGTTAAAAATGGTAGACTTCGATGTTATTCTAGGCATAGATTGGTTACACTCATGTTATACCTCAGTTGATTGCAGAATTGGATTGTTCGTTTTCAGTTTCCAGATGAACCAATCTTAGAATGGAAGGGTAGTAGCCTAGCGCCTATGGGTCGATTTATTTCTTACCTTAAGGCCAGAAAGATGATATCTAAGGGTTATCTCTATCATCTAGTTCGGGTTAAGGATTCTAGCCTTGAAACCCCAACTCTTGAGTCAGTTCCAGTAGTCTGTGAATTTCCAGAAGTATTTCCAAAAGATCTTCCCGGGATCCCTCCCGAAAGGGAAATCGACTTTGGAATTGATCTCCTTCCAGATACCCAGCCTATTTCTATTCCTCCTTACAGAATGGCTCCAGCAGAGCTTAAGGAATTGAAAGAGCAGTTGAAAGACTTCTAGATAAGGGTTTCATCAGACCTAGTATTTCACCATGGGGTGCACCAGTATTGTTCGTAAAGAAGAAAGATGGTTCTCTCAGAATGTGCATTGACTATAGACAGTTGAACAAGGTCATAATCAAGAATAAGTATCTCATCCCCAGGATTGATGACTTGTTTGACCAACTTCAGGGTGCTAGTCATTTCTCAAAGATAGACCTCAGATCGGGTTATCATCAGCTCAGAGTCAGAGATAGTGACATTCCGAAAACAGCCTTCAGAACTCGGTATGGTCATTATGAATTTGTAGTTATGTCGTTTGGACTAACCAATGCTCCTGCAGCTTTCATGGATTTGATGAACAGAGTGTTCAAACAGTACTTGGACTTGTTCGTTATCGTCTTTATTGATGATATCCTCATTTACTCTAGGAGCGAGGAAGAACATGCAAGTCATTTGAGAATTATTCTACAGACTCTCAAGGATCGCCAGTTATTCGCTAACTTTAGCAAATGTGAGTTTTGGTTGCAATCCGTTGCTTTTCTTGGTCACATTGTATCTAGCGAAGGGATCCGCGTAGAATCACAGAAGATAGAAGCAGTGAAACAATGGCCCAGACCTACCTCTGCTACAGATATCAGAAGTTTCTTAGGTCTAGCGGGTTATTACAGGAGGTTCGTGGAAGGATTTTCATCCATAGCCTCACCATTGACTAGGTTGACTCAGAAGATGGTCAAGTTCCAATGGTCAGATGATTGTGAGAAAAGCTTCGCAGAATTGAAAACTAGATTGACTACAGCTCCTGTCTTGACTATACCAGAGGGTTCAGATGGTTATGTGATCTATTGCGATGCATCCAGAGTTGGCCTTGGTTGTGTGTTGATGCAAAGAGATAAAGTTATGTAATATGCCTCTAGACAGCTTAAGGTGCATGAGAAGAACTATCCAACTCATGACCTCGAGCTTGCAGCAGTGGTGTTTGCACTCAAGATATGGAGACACTACTTGTATGGTGTTCATGTAGATGTGTTCACCGATCATAAGAGCCTTCAGTATGTGTTCACCCAGAAAGAGTTGAATCTTCGCTAAAGGAGATGGCTTGAGTTCCTTAAGGATTATGATATGAGTGTGCATTATCATCCTAGAAAGGCGAATGTAGTGGCCGATGCTCTTAGTAGATTATCTATGGGTAGTGTAGCCCATGTTGAGGAAAAAAGAAAGGAGCTAGTGAAGGATGTTCACAGGCTTGCTCGCTTGGGAGTTCGCCTTATGAGCATATCAGATAGCGGTGTAACAGTTCAGAATGGGGCAGAATCGTCTTTGGTAGTGGAGGTTAAGGAAAAGCAAGAGAGTGATCCGATCTTGCTTGAACTAAAGGGTGCAGTCAACAATCAGAGAGTGGAGGTTTTCTCCCAAGGGGGAGATGGTGTACTTCGCTACCAAGGTAGATTGTGTGTTCCTGATGTGGGAGAGTTGAGGAAGCATATTCTTGCAGAAGCTCATAACTCCAGGTATTCTATTCATCCAGGTGCCACTAAGATGTACCGCGATCTGCGGGAAGTCTATTGGTGGAATGGCATGAAGAGGGATATAGCAGACTTTGTGAGTAAGTGCCCCAATTGCCAGCAAGTCAAGGTAGAACATCAGAAACCAGGAGGTATGACTCAAGAGATCGATATTCCTACTTGGAAGTGGGATGTGATTAATATGGATTTCATCACAGGGTTACCTCGTACTCGCAGACAGCATGACTCAATTTGGGTGATAGTCGATAGGATGACTAAGTCTTCTCGCTTTTTGGCGGTCAAGACTACGTATTCGGCAGAGGACTATGCTAAGCTTTACCTTAATGAAATTGTGAGGTTGCATGGGGTTCCTTTGTCTATCATCTCAGATAGAGGTCCTCAGTTTACCTCTCATTTCTGGAAGTCATTTCAAAAAGGTCTTGGTACTCAAGTTAACCTTAGTACAGCATTTCATCCACAGACGGATGGGCAGGCAGAGCGTACCATTCAGACCTTAGAGGATATGTTGAGAGCTTGTGTGATCGATTTCAAAGGTAGTTGGGATGATCACCTTCCTCTTATTGAGTTTGCCTACAATAATAGCTACCATTCCAGCATTCAGATGGCCCCTTATGAGGCTTTATATGGGCGTAGATGTAGATCTCCTGTTGGTTGGTTTGAAGTAGGTGAAGCAGCTTTGATAGGGCCAGATTCAGTCCTTTATGCTATGGAGAAAGTTCAACTCATTAGAGATAGACTTAAGACAGCCCAAAGTCGTCAGAAATCTTATGCAGATGTAAGGAGAAGGGAGCTAGAGTTCCAAGTTGATGATTGGGTTTTTCTGAAAGTCTCACCTATGAAAGGGGTGATGAGATTTGGAAAGAAAGGGAAGCTCAGTCCTAGATATGTAGGACCTTACAAGATATTGAAAAGGGTTGGCAAGGTGGCATATGAGTTAGAGTTGCCAGCAGAATTAGTAGCAGTGCATCCGGTCTTCCACATCTCACTCTTGAAGAAGTGTGTGGGTGATCCAGCCTCTATAGTGTCATTAGAGAGTGTGGCGGTGAAAGATAGTCTTTCTTATGAGGATGTACCAGTTGAGATTCTTGACCGTCAGGTTAGAAGGTTGAGAAACAAAGAAGTCGCTTCAGTCAAGGTTTTGTAGAGGAGTCAGTCCGTAGAGGGAGCTACTTGGGAAGCAGAAGCAGCCATGAAAGCCAAGTATCCTTACCTTTTTCCTTCCGATTCCACTCCAGCTTGAGGTAATAGTTCCTCTTCAGTTTTACAGTCATTCATGCGTAAACACAGTTTTAGAATCATGTTCCCTCAGTTTGTACTTGCATTTGCAGCGTAATTGCATGTACTCGGAACTCAATTAAGTTAGAAACTCAGTTCTCAGTGTTTAGTAGTGGGGTTTGCAGCTCTCTCCCTCAATTTCAGATAGTTTAGTCTTCATTCGAGGACGAATGTTCCCAAGGGGGAGATAATGTAACACCCCGTAGCCAAACCAGACCAAAAATTAGTTTTTCAAAATTTTTTTTTTTTTTGGCAGACAGTTAAGGGGAAATGCAGTTGGGTCAACTTACAATGATCATAACTCTTATCACAAAATGAATTATGTCTCTCATGACCTACCCACAGATAGATAATTGAATTATATTTCCATAGCCACCGACTTTGCTAAAATCAGACCTCCGAGTAAAACGTTATGCCCATTTAGTAAAGGCCTGTCGAACAGGCCCTCACGACGGATCCAACGACGGGGCGTCGGGAACACGACGGACCGTCAGTCCTGGCCGTCGTGTGGCCCGACAGCAACCTTCCCAGGGGTCTTTTTGACCTTTCCCACTCCGTTTAAACCATAAGTTACGTCGTTTTGACCCTAAATCATCAGATTTTAGTCAGTTTAATCCTAGAAACATAATTAAAACATATCCAAGTCAAATCATTAAATCAAAACCTAGAAAAATTAGAAGCAAGAGAGGAGAAAAAAAAGCTCAAGAACCCTAGTTCAAGAACGCCACAAGCTCCAGCAGTTCCAGCCCAGAAACTTAAGTATTTTTCCATAAATTTCATCACCAGGTATGCGGGATTTCACTAGTGGGTTCCTTTCACCCATTGGGTCCCTAGTTTTCAGTCAGATTCTTGATTTTCTTATCATGATTAAACCTAGGGTTTCTAGAACTTTGATAGAACTTCATGAATTTATTAAATATATGTTCCAAATCAGATTATCATGTTATTAATCAGATTATCGAATGAATTTCAGAACCCTAGCTTTGTATTTCTTTAGTTCTTGAATTACACATGCTAGGTCAGATATTTCAGAAACTTCAGATATACATGCCTCAGTTATAAATGCATAATTACCAGATTAATTATTGCATTCTCAGTTTGCATGTTCAGTTCGAGCTATCCAGTATTTACAGAAACTCAGACATAATTAGTTAATTTACAGAATTCATTGGGAGTAGCATAATACCGAGTTGGACTAGGGTTTAGCGTACCCAATAGTCCCAGAACTACTAGCCAAGTAGGTTGTAAGTCCCCTCTGTGGGCAATCAGTTTAGTGATCACGCCAGCATGCCTTTATACCTTTGGCAGGGTATATTGGGTCCTCTCGATGGGGCGTATACATCGGACTCCACATTTAGCTCATGTGGTTTTATTATCGGTTATTAGTAGCTCCCACAGTTCAGTCAGACTCTCTGCATGACCATTTATCAGTATATTCAGTATTCAGTTTTAGCATGTTATAAATTGGTCATTGCATTCAGTTAGCTCAGAAATTCAGTATATCATGTTCAGATTATTATACTTGCTTTTGTGCTTGTTCAGTTATGTTTTATTTCAGCTTTACTCTATCCTACATGCTCAGTACCTTTCAAGTACTGACGCATACGTGCGCTACATCTTCTCGTGATGTAGGTTCAGGTTCTCAGCATCCAGATCACACATAGATCGATTTCCCGATCTCCAGTTCAGCAGATTCAGTGGTGAGTCCTCATTCTCCGAGGACAAGAGTCATGAGTTTCATTTCAGTCTTTAGTCATTTAGTTTCAGTTTTTGCTAGATTTAGCTGGGGCTTGTCCCAGTATTTCTAATCCAGTTTAGAGGCTATTTTCAGACATAGTTAGATTTAGCTTAGTATGAGTTAATATTTCCTTTGTATTAAACTCATTGTTTTCAAATATCTCAGTTATAGAATATGGGTATTCCCCATCTTTTCAGATTTAATTATGATTTAGCTTCCGCATCAGTTTATTATTTTTAGTATGCTCATGATCATGCCAGCAGGGTTAGCTTGGGATCACTTGTGGTCCTAGGTTCCGTGTCCGCGTCTCGGGGGTAGCTCGGGGCGTGACACTTTTAATACATATTGCAGATTTAACATAATATTGCTATAAATGATAATAAATAAAAAGTATTGCTACATGCAGTAATTATTTTTTAAAATGTACCAATTTATGTAGTTTTTCCTTCTTGAAATCTAAGAAATACCAATTATGTAATTTGGAAAAATATTTCAGTAACACCATTTTTTCGGCCATTGTTATTAGATTCGTAATTTTTTGACGAAACATTATTCATGTTTCCCGTACAAAATCCAGATGGAGAGAAGAAGAATACAATTGAAAAATAGATTGAGGGAGGAATTGTGTATTGTCATGTTGGATGTTACAGTTTAGAACTGGAGAGAAAAATGAGGGTTTGTCGTGGGTGGGTGACTTTTTTTTTAGAAAATTCTTTTTTATTTTTTTTAGTTAGTTAAATAGATTAAAATAATAAAGAAATTATAATTTCATTTTTAAATAATTTTTTTGACCCCAACGCCACATGTCATCATTCAATTCATCAATTTTCAACATCACAGCGAGTGTAGTACACGCATCTCATATTTTTGTTGATTGTCAAAAAATGTCAAATAGGTATCAGTTTTAAGGGGCATAGGTGTTCAATAGGTACAAGTCTTAGTTAAGGTGTTTAAACGAATTATGCGAACAGCTTTAAAAGGTCACAGATGACTTAAGTCTAAAGAAAAACATGCAAGTAAAGACAAACTTGTGTATGTATGCATGTATATACAACATATAGTATATTTTTGAGGGACACAAGAATGAAAAAAGGGATAAAGTCGTGATTGGGATTAAAAGATGTTGGTTAAGCAAAGTAAATATACTTAAAATAAAAGCAAAGCCTACTTAATTATTCTAAATTAAGTACGAGTATATTTTACTTACAATTTAGAAGCCGTGCCGTCTTGGTTATTGTTGGCTCACCTTATCGTATGTTGCAAAAAGCACCCTCTAAACTTCTTTTGCACTTCACTAATTAATTAAAAAAAAAAAATCTGATTTAATTTGTGGTTTGGCTTCAATTTTCCACATTTTGTCTTTCCCAATACACTTGAATTTTCCCCATGAGTTCACTTAAAAATATTATTACGTTCTTTTAAAAAAAATTGTATACTCCTTAAATCTTGATACTTAGTATTAAAAATAGACTCTCTATGTTATTAATATTAAATAACTACATACTACTATAATAGTTAAATTTGAATTCTCAAAGCATATGATAATTTAGTAAGATGAATCACTATAAATAATTTATTAAAAGGAGCGTCAAGTCAACATGAGCTAAATAAAATGAAATCGATGAAGTATTCGACAATAACCTCAATCATGAGATTGAGAGTACGTAATTATACTTCATTAATTGAAAGAATAATGGTTGATATGAAATATAAGTACGTAATAAAAGATGACTTGTTTCCTAAAATGTTGAAAAAAATTCAACTTGTGAGAATGAGTAATATTCAAGAGTCAAGTAATTCAATTAATTGACTATTTATATTTTCACTTTATTGATAAGAGTTCGATTCTCCATAATCCTCTATTGTATCCCCTTCCGTACCCTCTATCTAATAAATAAAATGCATGTATGGAAACTCCTATATAACCATAGGAGTGAATTCCGGGGGAAAAGTCAATATATGCCAACAAAATAAAAATATATATAAATTCCAAAATGAGAGGTGTACGTATACATGCATTGAGTTTCAAAAGCTACGTACTAAAATTAGTATTTACAAATTAAAGTCCATTGGGAATGTTGAATATCATGTACTCTCTATGTTACATTTTATATGATACAATTCGAATTTCCCTCGTGAAACAAAAAAAAATTGATCACAATTTATTCGCAAGCCTTTTAAAATGTTAATTTTTATGACTTGTAATATTTTTTATGTAGTTTCTAAATATATAGATTGTTTTTATTTAATCTTTTATGACTTTAGTAGTCAGGCAAGGAGAAATGAGAAGGATCACCTAGTGTTATTTTTTATCTCCACTGAGTTTTGAACCTAAGATCTTAGGGTTCTCAACCACTTCATTAATGACTAAGACATACCTTTGGAATTCAGAGGCGGAGCCAGAATTTTCAATAAGGGGGTTCAAAATCTGTAGAAATAGATAGCGAAAGAGGGTTCAACATCTACTATATATAAATGTAAACTTATTTTAACCATATATAAATAATATAATTTTCCGCCGAAGATGAACCCCCTCATATGAAGGTAGCTCCGCCTCTGCCTTGGATGCTTAGTTATTTTTCTAAAATCTTAAAGATCGTATGCCAGAATGTATGATCAAATTCTACGCTATATAAATTGAGACAAATAAAATATATACATTATTTTTCTAGGTATAAATTCTTTGAAATTTTCACAAACTCGATTATTTGAGATTATGGGAGAATGCAATGTAGTAGCATCCTTCAATTATTCCAATGAGAGTTTTCTCAATTCTCAAGCACGTGTGTGTACAGTCCAAAAGCCAAGAAAATTGCTATATTTTCAAACTTCAACTTCTCGAACGTCTTTGAAGCCTTAATATTAGGAGTTTCTTGAGTCCCACTTGTGATTTTTGACTCAAAAACAAAAAATACAATACTCATCATAACAAGTATGGACCTTTTAATGTATTTTTTTTTTATAGCGGTGTTCAACACAGCTTAACTTACGTATATTTTAATTATTTACTGGGTAGTCGTCACTTTATAAAAATATATGTATGAGAAATAGAATAACTTTATCCATCAAGGTTTTACCAAATCATCTAATGTTGAAATTTTGACCTGAAACATAATGCGTCTAAGGGCAAAAGCTAGAGTGGTTGAAATTACACGAATTGCCATTAAAATGGACTGGTCTTTAATTTTTGTCCGTTAAGATGATCTAGTCTTTAATTTTTGTCTCTAACTTCTTTAAAAGAGTCTTGCAGAGCATAACTTGAGAAATATTATGAAGGGCATGAGTTAACGACCAACACAACAACATAAGGGCATAAGTGTCAATGACCCGCTTGAGTGTCGACGAAAACTCTAACAATTAGATTCTAACTCTGTATTTGTCCTTCAAAATCCATTAAATATGTACAAATTATTAATTTGGAATTCAATAACTTGAGATTCCAAAACTCATAAGCTTCAAATCCTGGTTCCGACTCTATCTAGCTACATCATTGATCAAATAAGCTAGCTACCCTTGGGTGCTGACCTTTTTTATAATATAATTTCCACACTGGTTGTTCACTTCACAGAATTTCTGGATTCTAGAAACACTCTACCATTTTACTAATACTATATTATTGAAGTTTGAGCTGGATTTTCCAACATTTATGCTTCCTTTCAGAAACAAATGTTTCTATCTTTGACTAGATAAATTTCATGCACATTAACTCCATCTCTCATTAAAATCTTCCTTACAACCACAAGTCGAATGCATGGGTACTTCTTCAAGTCCAAAAGACTCTTCAATTCTTTATAGTCCACTTTCATCTCCTAATGTTGGTGCTTTGCTTAAAATCAAGATCATTTCATGGTAACAACTATGTTTAATTCCACATTTCAACTTTTTAATTATGTTTTTTTGTGTGTATTGTTTTTAACTTAAAATTATCAATAAATCCTACTTCACAAGTAAAATTCACTAATTTCCCACTAAAAAATGTTATAGCCACGGAATATTTTGATTGTACCGATGAGAAAAGAAGAATTATAGTTTCCCACTATTTCAGTATGAATCTGTCTCCACCACGTATTTCCTAGTGATTTGGTGGGAGAAACTTTATTTCTAGTAGTGCTTGTTTGATATGCTTTACTTATCAGAAATAGTATCTCTACCCTTATACGATAAGGGTAAGACACTCCATCCTCCCTAGACTTGCATTGTGAGATTTCACTAGCTATGTTGTTTTTACTTATCAAGAAATGTTCTTTCAGGAGTCAAGAAACTGGTTTACCTGTCACAATTCGAGTTCGGATAGCTGATAGAACCTTTAACTTGCATAAGGTGAGATCTCCCAACTCAACTAGCATGGAGCTCTCCAGTTAAGCACCATTTTTCAATAGTATGATATTATCAATTAGCTCACTTTCTTGGTTTTTGATGTTGCAGCACCACTTGTTATCGAAAAGCGGATACTTCAGAAGACAACTGAATGAATCAAATGAGGTTGAATTACCAAGAAACTTCCCTGGAGGAGCAGAGACTTTTGAAATGATGGCACTCTTCATCTATGGATCCTCCACGTTAGTCAACCCTTTCAATGTTGCTGCGCTAAGATGTGCAGCAGAGTACCTTGAAATGACAGAAGAGTACGTCTCTGGCAATCTTTGTGAGCGTTTCGACATATATTTGAACCAGGTTGTGCTGCAAAGCTGGGATGATACTCTGATAGTACTCCAAAAATGTCAAATGTTGCTTCCTTTGGCTGAGGAGCTGCTGATTGTTAGCCGTTGCATCGAGTCACTTGCCTTCATGGCCTGCATGGAAATTCTTGATCCTGAAAGGAGAAGAGACCATCCAGTTGTTACATTAGATGCCTTAGCTAGTCAGCCTTGGAGCAATGAGACAGTTAAGGCTATTCTCAGCCAAGATTTGTGGATTAAAGATCTCATCGCTCTGCCATTTTCGTTTTTCAAGAGAATAATATCATCTCTGAGAAGACAAGGGATGAAGGAAAAATATGTCAGCCCCATAGTTCTTTTCTATGCAAACAAATGGGTACTTTCTAGAAAAACTCACCAGTATTGGCAGGACGCTAGGAAGGATGGAAAAGCTGACAATGACGTCGAGGATGATGCTGATGATGATACTAATGAAAAGGTTTCCAAGATTCTTCAAGGGATTCTTGACTTGCTCCCTATGGGAGAGAAAGCGAGTAAAGTAATCCCCGTTGGATTTTATTTCTCTCTGCTTTCAAGATCACTTGAACTTGGTTTAACAAGTGAAAGTAGGGAAAAGCTGCAAGATCAGATTGCGTCCCTACTATACTTGGCTCGAATGGAAGATTTCCTCCTTCCGGATAGCAGCAATGACTCCATTTCCTCCTGCATTGAGTTATCAGTAATGAAGAGCATATTTTCAAAATATGTATCCTTCAACATGGAGTTAACTCATACACCTTCACCAAGAAACTACATCGTCGCTGAACTTTGGGATGCATATCTAACCAAGATAGCTACTGATCCACAATGGAGTTCGAAAAGATTCTTAGAGCTCATTGAAACTTTTCCATTGTCCAGCAGGCAAACGCACGATCATCTCTACAGAGCTTTAAGCACTTTTCTCATGGTAAGTTTTCTACATAATATAAATTGAAAGGCACATTTCTGTATAATTCAATCAAATCACACCTCTAAAGTGAATACGCATAGGGCAGTTGATATATTGTTGAAATTTCTTTCCTCAATAAAGACAAGATTTCCATTTTATCCAGGCACATCCAGATATGTCACAAGAAGAGAAAGGATTGGTGTGCAAATACCTCAATTGCCAGAAACTTTCGCAAGAAGTGTGCATTGAAGCAGTTCAAAATGAATTGATGCCGTTGAGACTTATTGTCCAGGCGCTGTTTGTTCAGCAACTAAATACACAGCAAGCTTTTAAAGAATGTTCAGACTCGTTCCGATATGCTCAATGTGGAGAGTACTCTGGAAGCCTCTCAAGTACAATATATCCAAATTCCAAAAGCCAGAATTTGGTTGAGAGTCCATATATGGAGGGAAGTGAAGGAGGCAGCAAAACACTAAGCTTCTTGTTAAAAGATTCAGCGGTGCAAAGGTCCGAATTGTCAAGGAAGGAATATGAATCCACGAGCTTCAGAATCCAAAACCTTGAAGAAGAATTGATGTCCTTGAAGAAAACGCTTCAACTGCAGCACATATCTAAGCAAACAGAAACCATCGTCAAGAAAGTTGAACCAGTTACTGCAAATTTTCAAAGCTTGAAAACATATGGACTAGAGGGAAGAACGCCAAGCAAGAAGAGCGTTGGCCAAGTGACTAGTTGCATTGGTTCCGTGAATTTTTCTTCCCAAAAACGATATGCTACTAGGTTACTTAAGATTTTCCGGAGGATAACTCTGTTTGGCAGAGGAAAATCAAGAAAAAAGCAAGGTGGAAATGGCCTTAGGCCAAAGATATTGAACTTTTAAACTACAACTACATCGCTGATCAAGGACCACAAAATATGAGACAGTATATTATTTACCAAATTTTGATGTAAGAAAGTTCATGTAAATAGCAAGGGAATCAATAAGAACATGTCAGTGGACATTTGATATTATTATAATGAATCATAAGCTGTTGTACTTTGTTTAACATGTGCAATAGCCAAACTGTTTTTACAATACCCTGCATTCGCTTAGATATACCACAGAATGACATATTTTGTTCCACAAAAGGAGCCTCTTTTCCACTTCTGCATTGGACTCACATATCAGAGAGCAGTGGCTGACTATGGCCATAATTACATTCAAGCAAATAATCAACTCAACTCACCAATAAAGAATGTCTTTGACCCTCGAAACGCTTCAGATAAGAATTGGAAGTAGCAACTCAATCACCTCACTGATCAAGAACGCAAGGGAACAGGAATACTCTTAAGTCCAGAAATTTTGTGATGCTTTTGCTAAGAATAAGGGCTTGTCATAACAAGACTGTTTATATACACATTTAGATACTGTGAGGAGCCTATAAGTCTTTCACTGAAAAGAAAAAACTACAAGTCAACAACAACATACCCCATGTATTCCCACAGGTGGGGTCCGGGGAGAGTACCTAGCTTACCTCTACCTTGTGGACATAGAGAGGTTGTTTCCAAAAAACTCTTGGCTCACGTATCACATAAATGCAGTTTAAAAAAGACAATATAGAGGTAAACTCACTGAAAAGGAAAGCGTCCAATAATAAGTTAAGCCTCTATAATCTATATATCAATCAGAAAAGTGAAACAAATGCAAGACTCAAGTATGTTTTTTATTTGATTAATAATTGGTTTAAATATCATAAGCAAAGTCAAGGTATAGAAGTCCTAAAAGCGCAAGGGAGGTCCTATATGTACATACTGGAGCATGAAACTGATCCAGTGTTTCATCAGTATAATCCATTTTCTCACATCCAAGCACAACCCTCTCTAATAAAATCACCACTGCATCACAGTGTACCTGGTATCTTCATATGACTTAATCATCAACAAGTTTCTGCTTAGACAGTGCAAAAAGACAACAAAATTAGGTACCAAAAGACAGCTGAGGGATTACTTTTAACATACAAATTAACAATGACCAAGAATCTGCTTCATATATCAGATCATGAAAAATTATTCTGTAAGTTGTGTTTGGCTTTGTCAAATTCATAAGATCCTAGATTATTAGTATTGCTCTAAATAAAGTATGCTAATGTGGATCAAGCGTACAACTCTAAAAACCAAAAGCAGCTACAACATCAACAAATCTACATAATCCAAAACAAATTGGAGCCACTATATGAATCAGTCAATAAGCAATACCCATTCTGCTCAACTTGGTCTGTGTTATTCCAACACTCAACTCTCCCCGTAAGTCTTATGTTCATAAGATGGAGTTAGGTTTCGAATTTCAGTTTTCCACTGAGGACGTAGAAAATAAATTTAAAAAAGAAAGAAGACTATGTTTCTTCTTCAACAAACTCTATCAGAAACAACCTATCTAGCTTCACAAGGTAAAGAGTAAGGATGTGTACACACAACCCTACCCATATATCACTTGTAGGATTACAATGGGTATGTAATATGTTGCTGTAAGAAGAAAATTGATTTCATTTTCCTTAATTTCTTCCCGCTCATTCTACTCAGACCCAGAAAGGAAAACTTGGAAACAGTTATTCTGTTTTCCTTACTCTAATTACCAAGGAGAAAAGATTCTTAATTCTGTTAATGTAATGGTTTGTAGTATAATCATCTTTTACATAAACATTTGCATCCTTACTTTTTCGCCACTTGCCAAGATAGAATTTCAAATAATCACCAAAAACACTGGTATTGCAGCATGAACATAACAGGGATCTATAAACATGAAACACTCCACACTTCCAAGGATATCGTTTAGAAGATTAAATATAGCAAAATACATCAAAACAATACAGTGTAATAAAGAAGGTAGACATATCATTCATGCAGACATTCACTAGACCTAACATGGCCATAACTGAGACAATGGTTTCCCTTTGTGGCACGTCATCATACAGTCAAGTACAACTTCTCGGAGCTTCTTCTCTACATCTTCAATCGAAAGGGTAGCATCGATAACCTGCAATAAATCAAGGAAACAACAACATCAACAAGGCAAAGCTATCACCAAGGCTTTGGATAAGAAAAATGATCAGCCTGTTATTTGATTCATGAAAAAAGTGAATTTATGTGTATAAAGATCAAATTGGCATTTGATCAGTAGTGTTTAGTCAATGTCAGATTATGTTTCTGCTTAGTCACCATAGACATGCTAATTAAATATCAAAAACATCCCAACTAACTCGGAAAGTACTGCTAAGTCAAAAACCAAATGACAGTATTCTACAACTGGTAGGTTATTAGACTAGTTGCTATATTTACTTAAACAGACATTTCTATTTCCGTCGACAAATGGAAAACAAGTCACCTTCCACGAGGAATCACGAAGAGACAAATAAGATCCAGCAACCTTTTTCTGAAACTCAAGCTGCTCATATCTTTCATCTCCATAACCTCCTCTTTCAGCAGCTTTCTAGTTATCATAGAATTGAATCATTAATAAACAGTCATGGTAACAACAACGGAGAGCATATCTTTCAAATTAAAAAATATAGCTGAAAAGGATTAGTCAACAAGACAAGCAATAGGAGAATAAATTATAAGGTAGGACTGGTTTTAAACCTGCATAATATGGAAAGACAGGTAAAAAGGGAACAGCTGATCCTCAATAACAGAGTAGATTGCTCAAGAAATCGACATATATACAAAATGCAGGCTTCAAATTAGAAAATTGCATTCACGACATCTCTCTTAACTTAAGACAGGTGAAAAAGAAGAAAGAAAACTACCTCTGGTGATATGTCGAGATATACAACCAGATCTGGAGCTAACAACCCTATTTCTGGAGCCTACAGTAAAAGATCAGTGTTAAACTTGCTAGGAGATTTTGAAATTGCAACATCAATGAAGTAAGAAATGATTACCTTACACCATTCAATATCAAGTCCCTTGGCAGAGGAAAATGCCACCCCAGAATAAGAATAGCGGTCAACGATGAGAGTAATTCCACTCTTCAGCTTCTCCTCCATTAATGATCTGTAGTTTCTCAACAGAAATTAATAATTTACGGGCACACCAGGCTAAATACATGTTAAATTCTACAATGATCATGAGTCAACTCACTGCATATTTTTAGATATACAATCCGACCTCGAATCAAAAAATGTAGGTAAAACTTTTCAGTTAAATAACAATGGTATTTCGAAAGTGGGAATTCAACTATCGCCAAAAACTTGTCTATTTTCATCAATGCCTTTGCTTGAGAACAAACTACTAAGGGAATAGAAAATTAGAAAAGCATGCATATAAACATTTGACTGTTCATTTTGGTGAGAACTTTCGAGCATGGTACCTGAAAGACAAATGTTGAATTAACTGAGGGGAGAGAAAAAGCATTTGCACAGCCTAACAATTATAAGGAAATACAGGCAAATTAAGTGAGGAATGTACTTCCAATAGCATAAAGAAATCCAAGCATGCCCCATGGTTTTGGTTTAGTGGTAAAGCAGAACTCGTGATATGAGGGTTAAGTGCAAATCATGGATTAGAACACTACCGCAGACAAAAGCATGATATTAAATGGAAAAGGATAGAGAAATGGGGCCATTATCCACAGACTATTGAACCGTGTGTCACTGGCCGTCTGTTACAAGACGGGTAGTTGGCGGCTCACAAGCAACATATCAAGGATTCCTCAGTTACTAAAAGAAAGTCCCAACGTTCATTTTTTAATAAAAAAAAGTCCCAGCATTCAAACTGTAACATTCCAGAAAATCGTATGTCTAATGAAGAGCCCAGTAAATCTCTAAGAATACGTAATAGGGATACATAGGCACCCCAATGCCCAATATTGAGAAATATTGGGCATAGTATAGAAAAATTGGCTAACGGGATATTAGCCAAATTTCTATATATG
The DNA here is from genome assembly GCA_016801875.1 of Solanum sitiens. NCBI lineage: Eukaryota > Viridiplantae > Streptophyta > Magnoliopsida > Solanales > Solanaceae > Solanum > Solanum sitiens. The sequence continues at coordinate 273,812 of JABWTJ010000271.1, read as the reverse complement.
AACAAGAAAAATACATTTTTGGGTGCCCTACCCAATCCAAGATTCATTGTTCAAGAAATGTACCTGCAAGGAAGACCCTAAGCTAAAATTTAGAAATTCATCAGTTGCAAACACATTAGGTACTAGGCATCCAAGTGTCAAGCCTAGTACCCTAAGTACATAACCATTTAAAATGATCATGTAGAGTGACAGTGCCCAAGGACATAGTGAGGGTCCTTGGGACAATAAGTAAACATTCCCAAAGTAACCATAAATAATAGTTAGTTAGAAAAGTACAACCAACACATGTGCAAGACATGTGAAGAAGCGGCCGAAGGAGGGGACCACCCTAACCGAATTCGGTTAGGGTAGTTAGGGGGAAAACGTGCACAAGGGACCACTCCATGTGGGGCCTAACTTCCTAACCAATTCTAGAGTCTAACCTACTCTCCTAAATAGCTAAATAACCTAGGACCAAACGAAATAAAGTAATTAGTGCACCCGACAACCTAAGACTTAACCGGGTGACACTAACCTAGTAACTAGTTAAAGAGACAACCTAGTACCTAACCTAGGATTTAAATTAATTAATTTAAATTAATTAATTAAATATTTAATTAATTAAGGGAAACGGTCAAAACGAAATTCTTAGGAAAAATTTCAGATTTGACTAAGTATTGTGTTTTCCTAGTTCTAGTCAATCTAGGAGGGGTTTTTTAGTAATTAATTTATTTATTTATTTAATTAACTTATTAATCCTTAGTTGAATGAGTCAAGATCGGTTCCTAAGACTTAGACTCACGTTCAAACTCAAACAAATACACGACACAATCCTAGGTTAGGTACTAGGTTGTCTCTTTAACTAGTTACTAGGTTAGTGTCACCCGGTTAAGTCTTAGGTTGTCGGGTGCACTAATTAGTTTATTTCGTTTGGTCCTAGGTTATTTAGCTATTTAGGGCAGTAGGTTAGAGTCTAGAATTGGTTAGGAAGTTAGGCCCCACATGGAGTGGTCTCTTGTGCACGTTTTCCGCCTAACTACCCTAACCAAATTCGGTTAGGGTGGTCCCTCCTTTGGCCGCTTCTTCACATGTCTTGCACATGTGTTGGTTGTACTTTCCTAACCAACTATTATTTATGGTTCTTTTGGGAATGTTTACTCATTGTCCCAAGGACCCTCACTATGTCCTTGGGCACTGTCACTCTACATGATCATTTTAAATGATTATGTACTTAGGGTACTAGGCTTGACACTTGGATGCCTAGTACCTAATGTGTTTGCAACTGATGAATTTCTAAATTTTAGCTTAGGGTCGTCATTGCAGGTATATTTCTTGAACAATGAATCTTGGATTGGGTAGGGCACCCAAAAATGTATTTTTCTTGTTCATATATAGAAATTTGGCTAATATCCGTTAGCCAATTTTTCTATATTATGCCCAATATTTCTCAATATTGGGCATTGGGGTGCCTATGTATCCCTATTACGTATTCTTAGAGACTTACTGGGTTCTTCATTAGACATACGATTTTCTGGAATGTTACATTAACCATCAGTTCAAATGGATAGCCAGCATATCAAATTTGGAGGATATATGATACTGGCTAACCATTTGATTGATTTGATTAATAAGCTAACCAATTTCATCTCCACATAATCCACATATGCCTAGAATATGGAAAGGATAGTGACAGATCTCATGCCTAAGGATTTTTGACAGGCGATGGTAGATAGCAAAGTCATGGGTGCTCCACTGCATCATTAAAATCATCAAATTTAAGTGTAGAACTATTTGAAACTTGATGGTAAAAATTATTTACCATGTAAACTATAGTTAATACTCCATTATAAAAAATTTTAAAAAAAATTATTCTATATATTCAATTATTCTTGGCCAACTATGAATTAGCAGCATTGCACACTCTAAATTTATTTCCAAAATAAAGTTTCTATGCAATAGACTAGCCCTAGACTGAACATAAATTTAATAGTTTAATTTATTTACAAAATTTGTGAGTAACAATTCTACAACGGAGAGTTTATTCTTTATACTATATTTGATTGAGCCTTTAGTATCAGAAGCCATTCAAGAAAACAGAAGGGCGATTACTTGGGGAAATTAAACAAACTGCTGAACCTAACAAAAGGGCTAAATCTCCTTCATGAAAGAAAGAGCTGTAACAAAGGAGACAAAAGGAGTTCCTAGAGGCCATGGAGAAAATGAAGTTCTTCAGTTTTGGGAAGTTGCAATTTAGAGAGAAAGGAAAAAGGAGCACTTTGTTGGGGAAAGTAAAAAAAAAAAAAAAAGGAAAGCACATACACAAAAAAGAAAGGTAAAATAACCATCAGCTAGATGAGAAAAATAAGGTTGAAAGGAGAATTGATCATGGGCCCAGTAGAATTTTACAACTCTTTTACCCACCATAAAACCAAATCATCCACTGAGATTTTATTTTCCATGGTGCTCACTGATCTCTTTTGTTTGTTGTTCAGTAACAGCTATCTATATGTATATATATATAGTCAGGATCGACAGCAGTAGGTGCTCGAGCACCCACATGGACCTACGTTGGTGGTGGGTCTGCCCCTGTTGACTGGGGACATGACCAAGTACCGAATTCTGACAGGTAATCTCTGTGTATCAGACACACTGAGCATCATAATTTATACACTACGTATGGGCAATGCAAGTAAGACTGTGTGAATTGAACAAACCTCTTCTCCCAACGATTTGCACTGAAGAGAAGATGGATTGCATGGTCATCCAACTGTGATTTGTTAGCAAGATAAGAAGAAATCATTTGCCCAACGCCTGTATTTCTGTCAGGAAATCTCCACGACTCAACTGAATGTTCCTGCTCATCCAAATACTTGTACAGTCTGCCAGATTGTGATGTCTTCCCACAGCGATCCAGCCCTTCTAAAACAATTAAAGCACCTCTGGAACTGCTGCTCTCTTTGTTCTCCATATGAATAAGTCTCGAAGGCTTAAAACGTAACTTCAAATCCAAGCTAGACTTCAATGAAAACAAAGCTGCCCAAGTTCCAAATTTTCTAGGAAAAGTCGAAATTGTCTTTGGTACAAAACTTCTGCTGGAAAACAAAGTTTTCTCCACTTTTAGCGTCCTTCGCCTAAAATATTTAACACAGAACACATTTCAATAAAGTAGATCTACCTGACATATAGAACAAACTTCACAAGTTAATCCCCATTTAACATATTCTCACCAAACTAAACTCCAAACATATACTCACATTATGCACCTCACAGAAAAGACTCGTATCCTATTGATCATGCTCTCATTGGCATTTTATCAAGCATAATATGCACATAAATATTTACATCAGGGTTATAAAAATTAAAACTTGGAAACTCCAAAGTGAATTTTGAACCCCTAAAACACTAACTCAACCTATTCGAGGGATTCAAAATATATATACCTACCTAAAAATAAAAAATTAACCTTATACTCACAATATAATTTTTCGTCGAGAAATTCAGCTAAACACCCTCCCTCCCCTAGATCTGCCCCTGACAGTATGAAACACCCATATCAAGGGAACGCAAAACCTATGTATAATTTTTGAGTTTTGATACTACGAAATTCTGCATAAACTTGGCAAATATCTATAATACACACAGTACAATAGTAAATTCATCAATAAATCAAACAAATTTTCATTTTTTATAAAGAGATTCACTATATCTTCGTAATCGAACAAAATTCAAATGAATGAATCAAACAACCAAATACACAAATTTCAGTAAAGCGAAACTTACAGTGTTGTGGTGAGTGCGGAATTGCTCATATCACTGAATACCTAAAAACCTATTTTCCGCGCCTCTTTTGAAAAGTACCATTTTTTCATTTGGCGCCTTTTAGGGTTCTTCGGGTTACTTGCATAAATAACCACTTGTGAAGTTTCTATTTAAAACATAACCATTTACTAAACTGTGGCTTAAAGGAATTAAGAGCTTTTTCTTTCACTCTATAAAAGCAAGTAATTAAACTTCATATCAATACGTTAGTTTGAATCTATTACAAATTTGAACTAGTCAATTTTAACGTATTGATCTGAAGTTTAAATTATTAAAAATTTGAACTTTAAAATATTTGTCTAAAATTTAAATTAGTACTACCTACATTTTAAAAAGAGTAACCTGATTTGACTTGGCACGAAATTTAAGAAAATAAAGATGTTTTTGCATCTTGTGGTCCTAAATTAAAGTTATGTGAAATGTACTAAATTGCACTTTAATCTTGTGGCCTTAAACATGCATGTCACGTGGAAAATTGATATTAAAATGTTACCAAAAAAAGAAAGAGGTCATTCATTTTGAAATAGCCTAAAAAGGAAAGGAGATCGTTCTTTTTTAAACGGGGAAGTACAAGTTAACTGCATACTAGTTCGAATGGTATACATTTAAGTGAGAATTGATTTATGGATAAATTACCTTATTAAACATACATCGCTACTATATATACTAATATTATCTTTACTTTCAAACAATTACATATGTTACCACTTTTAGTATTTTATATCATATATTAATATATTATTTGAAGATACAATTAGAGCCCGTTTGGATGGGCTTAAAAAAAAAACTTTTAAAAAATAATTTTGAAAGTGCTGAAACTTATTTTTAAAATAAGTAGTTATGTGTTAGATAAAAGTGCTTCAGTTGAAAAAAAAATTGTTGATGTGTTTGGCAAATAAGTGCTGATAAACATCTTTTTAATCAAAATGTCAGAAATACCATTAAAACTGTTAACATGATAAAAAGTTGATTAATTTAAGGTTTTTAAACTTAAAAAAGTTAAAACAAAATTAATTTATATTTTACTCCATAAGTAATAATATTTCCTATCATTCACATATTTCTTTATCATCACAATTTTTTATAATTATAATAATAATAATAATAATAATAATAACAATAATAATAATAATAATAATAATAATAAAAGTAATAATAATAAAAAGAAGAATAAACATAATAATAATAATAATAAATAATAATAATAATAATAATAATAATAAAAATAATAATAATAATAATAAAAAAAAAAAAAAAATTAAGGGCAAAAATGTAATATACTTGGTCAACATAAAATAACTTTTAAGTTGGAAAAAAAAAATCACCCCTCACCTACCTTTTAACTTTTGGCTTAAAATAAGTCATTTTTGACTTAAAATAAGTCATTTTGATAATTGTCAAACACTCTAATAAGTCAAAAATTGACTTTTAAGTCAGTTTGACCAGCTTTTAAGCCCATCCAAACAGGCTCGATACTCACATCCCTTAAAACTAGGATTGATTGATTATCTGCTTAATTAATTTTTTCACTCCAAATCAACCACTACCTCTTAATTCTCCCCTCTCATATTTTATCACTCAACTAATAAACTTAGCCGCGCTACCCGCGGTGTATAAAAATTTTATTTTATTTTTTTAATTTTCGAATTCAAATAGATTAGCCAATAAATTTTAACATATAGATTTATAATTTCAACTCAATTCATGAACTGATTTTATCAAAAAATAAATATTCTTAAATTAGGCCAAATACCTATTTTTTTATTGAATAGTAGCTATTCTTTTATATTAGTTATAATATATAATTAAGAATTTATGACTTTATTATCCATTTGAATGAGTTCTCAAAATTAAATATAATCAGCTTTGATATTTTGTAAAAAATTTAAAGTGAAACTTTTTATCTTTTAAAAATTTTTAAAAATGTCAAAAGAATTAAAATGGTAACACATCTAAAAAGGGTCTTAGAAATATGAAAATTATTTGCAATAGATAAGCTACCTATAATTTGAAGACTTAAAAAATTACTTCAATATTTGTATATTAAAATTTAAAGCTTCTTCTCTATATGTTGATTCTTTGGAAGGAAACGGGTGATACATGATTTTAGTTCTGCAAAATAATTTTTGGTGATGCAGAATTAACAAAAAAACAATATATTTTTATTAAATTACATAATAAAATAAGTAATTAATGAGAAATTATAAAAGAATGATAAAAGGTTTTATATTATAAAGATCAAAAAATAATTCTTATAATATTTAATAAAAACTTATAATTAGACTCTAGGATTTTTTTCTAAATTAGGTAAATATAAAGAAAATTATTCGCAAATAATAGGAATATTTATAATTATTAACGATAAATAATATTTTCATATAATTAAAGTGTAAGAGACAAAGTAATTTTTAGAATAATTATAATGGATGATGAATGGTTAGGTAATAAGTATATTTGGAATAATTATCGCTATCAATTTTTTCCTTAATAAATTCTCTCCTATAATTTTATATTTTTTTAAATTTATTTCAACACTATTTTTTTATTCTCCCTTTATTTTTATTTTATTTTTCATTTTTTTGTCTTTGCTTATTTAATTCCACTAAGAAAACAGTAACAATTAGCATCGTATCTTAAGAGAATCAAATTAGCTCGTCTTTAAAAATTTTACTAATTTATATTCAAAAAATAGTATGCAAAATGTTAAGAAAAATTCTCTTAACTAATTTTTCTTATATTTTTCATGATTCATATTTTATTGAAAATTTAAAAATAACTTCATTATAGTTTCGATTATCTCCCGCCGCTAAGTGTATCCACAAATACATTTTAATGTCTTAAAGAAATATTTTTTATGCTAACTTTTATTAATGATCTTGCTCTTATAATTTCATACAAAAAAAAAAACAAATCAATCATTCTATTTTATATATCTTATTTTGTGTCATCCTTATTAGAAGTAAAAATAATTACTAAAGTAGTCTTTGTTGATAGGTTTTGCATTACAAAATTAGAGTAGAGGAAAATTAAGCTAAACATAAAAATATATTTGGTTAGAAATATTTTTTGATGTGCTTTTAAAATGTAACAAATTTAAACATTATGTAATTGGGGGTTATGAAGGTATAAAGTTGGAAGATATAATAATTTATTAATAAGTATTAATTAAGTATAGAGGTTATGAAAGATGAAGAGGTGTGAGTTTATGATAAAAATAAATATATAAAATAAGAGAAAAAGTAAAAAAAAAATTATATATTATTCTAATATACAAAAGTATGTTTAAGTAAAATCTTCCACCATTTTTATGATTTAATTTTATTATATGACATTTTTTTACCTTATTTAAGAAATTTCATAAAAGTCTTTAAATATTCTTCTACCACTAAATATTGTTTTTAGTAATTATTATTATTTTGAACAATATATACTTTATCTTAGTTTATATTATAGGAGAGAAGTCTATTAAGGGAAAAATTAATTAAGAACAATTTTAAAAAGGAAGAGAGAATCAATAAGTTAATCAAAAGAATGGAAAATTTTTTAAAATTGTCAAGAAAAGTAATGCTACAGATGTCATAAAATAAAATTAAAAAATAATTAATTTTTTGTTGATTAAATTCTCAAAACCGTGAAGCAACTTTTTGGCTTATGAATAATTTCTCTATATAAATAATATAATTAAGAATGTCGTTAAAATTATGTATTTTGACCATATCATTGTTATGTGATTGTGAGATACGAAATCGTAAAAAGAATTGATTTATTTGTTTCTTAGCTATATAATATGTTTGTATTTAATATTTAGTATTTTATTATACTTTATATTGAGATTTGAGATGTTATATTTTTTTTATTAGTTATATTTATTATATATTTGTATAACAATTTTATAGCTAGTAAGGAGGAAGATATTGTTAGACAAAATTAAATATCAAATTAATAAAATAAGATATAGTGGCGGATTTTCAATCAACTAATTAAGTTGATAAGAAACCAATTAGCTCTTGTTGCATTGAAGGTTTGACTAGAGAACTATAAACAATCCTTACGATAATAACAACAAAAAGACATAAAATTATAGTTAGCTAATCAAGCAAAAATAATAAAATATTTAGTTATGATTTGAAGAGGAAAGAAGGATCATGTTCTCAATATAACATAATTCAATTCTCCAAATTTCACATCCCAAGACCACACCCTAGAAGTTAGGGCACAATCTCGGATTATAACCGACGTACTCGACCTCTCGGAGGTCTTATACAAACCCTTTCATATCATTCATCGCATATACATAGTGAAAAGTAGTGCGGAATTAAAAAATTTCACAAAACATATCATAGTCTTTAAAAACTCTTTCATATAAAAGTAATAGGAAATACTAAGTCTCAATCTCATCAATCTTAGACACGAGAATACTTGGGACACGGCTCATACTTCAAAATATAGAAATACTTAGTCTATTACAATACTTTGAAATAAAAGACATAAAAGACATCTATATATGCCCTTGAGTCAATTGAGGACATACTTTAACTTCTCTTGAACGATGCTACGGTCCAAGTCTTGCTTCCCAAATGCTCCTCACCTACCAACCACTATAGAGATAAATAAAAGCATGGATTAGTACAACCACATATACTAAGCATAGCATAATGCATAAAAATCATGAAAACGGACATTTATTGGAAATATGCATCTTTTTATTTAAATATCATAATATAATCATAAGAACAACATTTATCAACTTAGAAACACATAAGAAATCATTTAAACCAAATATCACAATTTTAGAAGTGACTTTACAGTAACCTCAACTCGTTACAGTGAATCCCTTCACTGTATAGTGAAGTTGCTTATCTTCCCGTTAAGCACCTTCTAGGATGTAATCATCTCATTAAAAGCTATCCTACGGTTCACTTAAGTCACACAAAGAGATACTGCCCATACACCCTCTCTAAATGTGCTTAAACGACCCTCAAGATTACTCATAATGAGACACATACACACTTACAAGACATCAAACACATAACATATAAGATATGACATTCTCCTTACCAAGGCTATCAAAAAGACTTACTTAAGTACTCCTAGAAGAGAACGCCCATACACCCTCTTCAAGGTTACCTAAATAATCCTTAAGACTTTTTAAGCTTAGATCATGTCAAACATAACAACCAACTTTCCTAACTAGAGTCATTCTCAAGACTTCCATAGATAAGACATGAAGAGATCATCCTATATGCCCTCTTCACACTTTAGCTAAGGAATCCTTCAGTCACTTTAGATTAGGTACTCATGCATTTACATACTTTCTAACATAAGTCATTAATTCATTAGTTCATTAAGAGACACTTACCACATAAAGGACATTCAAGTAATGGTCTTGGAGAAGACATAGGGACTCTTACTAACATCTTCAAAACCTATTGTGCAATGTCTAGATAGCGTCCCATACCACCACCTAAACTTCATAGAACTTCTCTAATGCTAACAGGTATCCCACATGATGAGAATAGGCAATAACCGACATAGACCATGGTAGCAAAACATGGAATCCGGAGTTCTATCATACTCTAATGAGGTTGTTCTACTTGCCAATGGTAGAACTTGGACACATCCCATGTAGGCACATGGTTAAGGAATATGAAGGGTTTACTTTGTATTCTAGCCTCATACTTTAACTAGAACTACTTCCCTTACCATACTCACTCGGTGCTAGCCTTCGTTCTCATAGATTAAATCACATTAAGGTTCATACAAAAGGGTTCCATATCAAGTTCAAAACCCAATTACATTTACCCTACCAAAGAAAGGTCCACAGGGCTACCTAATAATGGCGACAAGAAACTCATTATGACTTTCCTAAAGATTGATATAATGCGGTTCCAGCCAATCAACCTTAAGTCCATCATTCATTACATGAAGGATACCATTACGGCTTTCTACTTCAAGGTTCATAACATTACCACTAGGTTTAAGGTTTCACATAAATGATCCTCTTATCATCATTCAAGGTCTCACCTATCATTCATTCATTCATGAATAAGACGCTTTAGCTTCCTAAGTCAAGACATCACATATTCACTGTTGACATCAAATTTCGGTCTGATAATGTTAAAATTAATACTTTTAGAGTATTTTATTTTAAATAGTTCAAAATACATATTTTTGTTATTTTTAATGCAATTTTTAGATAATCATCCTTTTTCTCAAAGTATTAGGATTTTTGTCGATTGTTATATTTATGTTATTTTGTCACAGCTAGACGTTCAACTATTTGTTCATTTTTTATAAAATCATTATTTTTGTTATCACATGTTTTACATGTAATTGATTACGTTCTTACATTTTCTTATATTCATTTTTTCTCTGTTACTTTGTTAATATTCATTTTGATATTATGTGCAGTTTAAATATTCATTCAAATTCGATATAATTTACATACACAGATATTTTATCAACCGACAATTTTTGGGTCACAACCTCAAGCCCATAACTTGGGCTCATAGCTTTCAACTCCCTATATATGTAATAGTTAGTCCATTAGGGTTTTTTTGGTGGTGGATGAAATTTTTAGGGGTGCAAAGTAGAGATTTTTTATTGTTTTATTGCTCATTATTTCCTACGAAGCTCTGCCGGATTCCGGTTAGTCCACCACCAAAACTCCATTCATTGTTATCATTTTTTGGGTCAACAACTCCAGACCCATCAGCTCACAAGCAGTCAACAAATAGACCAACAATCACCTTCACCGGAAGCAACCTCTGATGAACAGTCCACCACTGTTCAACCACCGGAAAACTCCATAGCAGCCATCAGATCTCCTTTCTCCCCTTTTCCGGCAACAACCAGACCAGCAACAACCTCCACCAGAAAACCACCCTTTTTCTTTACTTTTTTGGCCTCCAAACGGACTAGAAAATCGAACAAAAACCCAGACCCTCACTTTCGTCTCGTTGCCTTCTCCTCTCTGACCAGCCACACCGAAAACACCATTGTTTTAGCCATCTCCGACGAGCTATAAGCTCAAAACAACAGCCCCAAAATCCCATTTCCATTCGCCATATTTTTTCGGCGAGTTCGCACCACCTCTGTTCACCTCTTTTTTCGACAAAACCCCTCACTCGTCCCAAATAACCCCATCTCCACCAGTCCAAAACAACCACCGCTCAACTACAACATCTCCACCCACGAGCAACTAACCAAATTCCAAGCTCACACCAGACCAGACCCCTTACCTTGTCGCCTTTTCGATTTTTTTTTTTTTTTTACAGGTTTTCGGTGAAAGAACTCCAAGATCCGACGACCAAACAGCTAACAAGCACAAATCAACAAACTCCGATGAAATTAAAAACCCCAGTTACTGAGTAATTTCAGATCCGATCGGATTCGCAACTTTGCCAGCGGACGATTTGACTTTTTCGGTAAACATTGTACACGGTCTTGTTTAATTTATATTCCTTCATATTTTAATCTATCATATTACTCTCTAATAAAGTTTATGTCTATTGTTACTAATATATTTCCGTTTCTTTGCTCTTTTTTTATGAGTGTTTGCAGATTTACATTGTTAAGTTCATTTTTTATTTGCTCATTTAGATAGTTTAGATTAGTATTGTCGTATTTAAGTAATAATATTTTGTTTTGCACTAAATTTGACTGTCTGGTTATCATTAATAATATATTTTATTGTTATTTTCAATTGTGGGCTGATATTGTTTTAATTTTTTGTTGTCTTATGTGTTTGAAAAGCTTCAGCAAGTATTTCATGGTCTTTTTGGCTATTTTTATTTTTTGTACTATTCAGAAATTGCTAATGCATGTGTTTTCTTGAGTTTTGTTTTAGTTATTACTATTTTGTTTGAATTAACTTGGTGTGGTAATGATTTTTAAATAATTTGTTTGTTGTTAGCTTAATGAGCAAAACCACTGTTAGAATATTAAAATCAAGGTTGAGATTGTTATCTTAATGACTTGCTTAATTTTATATGTTATATTATTTTATTTATTAGATTGGCCAATTAAAAAATTTATCCATCGGTTTTGGAGGCCTCCCAATTTTAAAAAGATGGAATTTTAAATTTATATATTTTATATGTTGAAATTGGCCGATGAAGAAATTACCGTCGATTTCCAAGGCCTCCAATGTTAATAAGACGTGTTTTTATTTTTAAGTTATTATTTCATATATTTAATTTTATTCATATTTATTTATTACTAACACTTTTACTAAGTGTGTTTACAGGTACCCCGGAGTTGCTTCCCATTGAAGTTATTCGAATTAAGTTCGAATTATACTCTTTATTCAATATTTTGTATATATTACGTTAGGCAAACTTTAGGTCGTTTCTTATATCTTCTTATTTTATTATTTGTGTATATTGCATGTTTATTATATTTATACATTATTATTTTTTCTTTCCTCCTCAATTTGAAAAAATGAACTCAGTCGGAAACCACATTTGTGGATTTCGAAGGATGCCTAATCCCTTTCCTTCGAAATAATTTGAACCCCTTACCTAGAATCAATTTGGTTTCGTAGACTATCTTTTAAATTAATTTATTAATTGGTTTTCTAGTTTTCCTAAAAATTAGGTGGTGACTCCCTTTTTCCTTTAATTCCTTAACCCCCTTTTACCCCTTTTAAAATTAGATTAAATACCAATTCTTTTTTTAATTGAGTTACCGCGACGTTGCACCCATTCAAAGGATGTCTACAGAATGGCGACTTTCGCTGGGAATATAGAGGTTCTATCCATTATGGGTTCATTTTTTCAAATTGAGGATACTATTCTTTTATTGTGTTATTCATTATATCTTGTATATTTTGTTGATTGTTTGCATATTTTACTCAGTATTGATTCATTATTTATTGTATATTGTCATTGCATTCACAACATTTATTCCGTCAAATGACATCTAATTTTATTTTATTTTTACTTAAAGAACGATTATGCGGTTCGCAATCGTTCGTTAACAAAAAATTTTTCGGGGCATCCTGACGAATGTAGTTGGCTACTGGATAGTCAACGGTCGTTAACTGTCTCAACCCAAGTTGTCCGCTTGGGTCACCTATCCACAATAAACAAAGCCCACTCTTAGTCATCTTGTGTAGAGCGAAGCCAAAACCTTATATTAAGCATGACACAAAACTCGAGACACATTTGTATGAGACATTTATTCATTGTTTGTGTTGTGTGATGTACTTGCTATACGTGAATATGGTGTATGGTAGTTCATTATTCTAAAATCACTCTTGCTAATCTAGTTTTAGAATATTCATAATTCAAGGCTAGTTTTATTTCAAGTTACAATTTGTTGAAACTACGTTTGACCTGATTCTTGTTTCAACGGGATACGTAGGCGCCATAAGAGCTCGGTCATGTTCCCCACAAGCTTTCCAAATTTTTAAAACGGAAACTGGGGCAAAATTTTTGAGGAGGTCTCCAAAAATTTTACAAGGGAGATAGTTGTTGCAAGATTAAATACCGGAGGGTGTTAAAGCTGACAAGGGCAAAATTTTGTAGGAATGCCCTAAAAAATTTCACCAAGGTTGTACACAGACTCCAGAATTTATGACGCTTCATTTCGAGTTGGTTTGTATATTTTGCAATAATGTTTTGTACATAATATCACATTCATTGTATATCTTTGATTTTTATTTATCTTACATTCCATTAAAAATATTATTTTAATTGACTTTTTTAAGTTGGGTTGTCCGCCCTTCAATGTGACTCATTCATTTTTTTTTTACTTCTGTTAATTTTTTTTAATTAATAATATTATTGTTAAGTTTGGGTAGTCCGCCCTTCAATGTGACTCACTAATTTCTTATTTTATTTTTGTTACTTATGTTAAATTTGGGTGGTCCGCCCTTCAATGTAATTCACTGATTTCTTCGTTCTTGTTAAGTTTTCTTTGAATAATAAAAGATAGTTTTTGTTAAATTTAGGTTGCCCGCCTTTCGATGTGGCTCATTGGTTTTTCATTTTCATTATTTTTTCTTTGAAAAATTCATTTGTTGTTCAAATTATAGATTTTATGTCATATCTGGAAGAACTACGCAAACCTGATTCTCATCAATGAGATACGTAGGCAGCCCTTATTGGGTTCGGTATTCTTTATTCAATTTTTTTTTATTCTTTTAATGTTTATATTTTTGAAATTATTTTTTCACTTGGTTGGTGCCACCACAGTTCAAGTGTGCATGTGAAAAATAATTTGTACAATAAAGAAGATTGACTTCTTGTTAAACCATAGATTCTTTTGGTACCTCTCATTCATACTTTTGTTACACTTGTAAATGTTCTCTTGTATACATCCAAGATTCGAACAAAACCAGATTCATTGTTTCATGTGCATTGTGTGGTGAGTTTTGAATTAAATTCAATTGTTTTGCATTGTTGATCTAGAACTTGGCCTAAATGTTATTGAGGCGAAATTCTGAGTAATGTTTGATTTGAAAAATGATTGTAGGCCTCCTTTGACCCGTTTGAGCCTTTCAAAGCCTATCAAATGACGTCAACCTTTAGTATATCCCACTTTGAGCCTTAAGCCTTTTCTTTGGACAACCACACATTTTAGCCTATATCTTTTTTAAGTGCTTATATGCACTAACACTCTTTTGACCAGACTTTCTTGAGCGCACTAAAGACGTGCAAATTACAAAAGAAGATTCAAAGTTCAAATTTGTCAAAGACAAAAGTTATCATAGTCCCTGAAAGTCAAGAAAACAAAAATGACTTCAAAAGAAAGAAAAGGAAAAAAAAAAGTTCAAAATTCCCCACAAGTTTAAGAAAGCAGAATTTCAAGAAAAGAAGAAAAACACTCCAAAAAAAAAGGAGAAAATTCAAAAGGGGAAAAACTCAGACAAACAAAGTTTCAAAGAAGTCAAAAGTGCAAAAGGAAGGGACAACAAAGAGAGTCAAACGCCAAAAGTGTAACAAATGTTGAAAACATTTATTTAGTGCAATGCTCAAGAAGGGAATAAGTCACTTTTATTCCAAATGACTATCCTACCCGTCCCTAAGCCTACATTACAAGCTGTTAACAAGCCCTACATGATTTCAATTCAAATGTTCTCACATTAGTGGAGATTTACATGAAGATCAAGCCTATGGTATCACAATTGCATGCGTTGAACATTTTTCTGAGTGTGAGTGTGTTTTTCCAGATTCTCCCAAATCAAAACACTTTAATGTGCGTAAATTGAAATTTCTTTCTTGTGAGGGCACTTGAAACATGATGTTAGGTCTAGTTCAAAGACTTTGTCTGAAGCAAGATGAACAAATCTTGTCGTTACTTAAGTGCATTTGAGGTACCATTTGAATCCATTGGAATTATCTCGAAATCAATCTCAGTTGAAAGATAAAAAAATTGCGAGAAATTTTTGTAGAATACTTTTTTGTTGGTGCTAACCAAGTTAAAATATTTTTCATTGTTCATAAAATAAAAATGGGTTGAAACCCACTTTTCAATTTTTGTTCATACCGACTTTGTGGACCATTTCATTGTTGATATTTGTCCAAATAACTTTGTGGACCGTTTCAAAGTTTAAATTATATTTTTGGGTAGTCATACCCTTCAAAATGACACATTTTTATTTTTCGGTCGTCATACCCTTCAAAATGACATAATTTTAATTTTTTATCATCATATTTGTTCAAATAACTTTGTGGACCGTTTCAAAGTTTAAATTGTATTTTGGTAGTCATACCCTTCAAAATGACATCTTTTTATTTTTCGATAGTCATACCCTTCAAAATGACATCTTTTAAATTTGGGTCGTCATACCTTTCAAACTGACATCATTTTATATTTATGCCCCATAGTTGTCCATACCAACTTTGTGGACCGTTTCATTGTTGATATTTGTCCAAATAGCTTTGTGGACCGTTTCAAAGTTTAAATTGCATTTTTGGTAGTCATACCCTTCAAAATGACATCTTTTTTATTTTTGGTACTCATACCCTTCAAAATGACATCTTTTTATTTTTCGGTAGTCATACCTTTCAAAATGACATCTTTTAATTTTATGCCCCATATTTGTCCAAATAACTTTGTGGACCGTTTCAAAGTTCAAATTGCATTTTTGGTAGTCATACCCTTCAAAATTACATTTTTTTATTATTATTTAGGTCGTCATACCTTTTAAAATGATATCTTTTAGAAATTAATTATTATCTCAAATAAACTAATTCTTTTCAAATTGGTTTGTCATGCCGTTCAATATGACACTTTTTATTTTGTTATTCCATTTTAAATTGACATTTTATTTAATTCATGATGTTATTAAGTTTGAGTCTTGCATTGGTTAATACCTTGATCATATGGTCATATTTGCATAATTTATGTTATATTTGCTACAAACATGGTTATTGCAGATTTTGTGATACACCATTCATATTAAGTTAAAGATTGAGTTGTCATCTCCCTTCAAATGACACGTTAAGTTCAAGATTGGGTTGTCATCTCCTTTCAAATGACACATTAAGTTCAACATTGGGTTGTCATCTCTCTTCAAATGACACGATAAGTTCAAGATTGAGTTGTCATCTCCCTTCAAATGGCAATTTAAGTTCAAGATTGGGTTGTCATCTCCCTTCAAATGACACGCTAAGAGACAAGATTGGGTTGTCATATCCCTTCAAATGACATGTTAATTTCAAGTTGGGTCGTTCGCCTTTCAAAGAGACACGTTGGGTTGTCATCTCCCTTCAAATGACACGTTAAGTTCAAGATTGGGTTGTCATCTCCCTTCAAATGACACGTTAAATTCAAGATTGGGTTGTCATCTCCCTTCCAATGACACGTTAAGTTCAAGATTGGGTTGTCATCTCCCTTCAAATGACACGTTGAGTTGTCACCTCGTTCAAAGTGACATGTTAAGTTCAAGTTGGGTCGTCCCCCTTTCAAAGAGACACGTTGGGTTGTCACCTCATTCAAAGTGACATGTTATGTTCAAGTTGGTCGTCCACCTTTCAAAGAGACACATTGGGTTGTCACCTCGTTCAAAGTGACATGTTAAGTTCAAGTTGGGTCGCCCCTCTTTCAAAGAGATACGTTGGGTTGTCACCTCATTCAAAGTGACATGTTATGTTCAAGTTGGGTCGTCCACCTCTCATAGAGATACGTTGGGTTGTCACCTTGTTTAAAGTGACATGTTAAGTTTAAGTTGGGTCGTTCGTCTTTCAAAGAGACAAGTTAGGTTGTCACCTCGTTCAAAGTGACATGTTATTCGCATCATCCTTCTTTCAAAAGGTACACCACCTTCATTGTGAAATTTTGCAAGTAACATCGAAGGTATGTGAACATTCTCAGTTTACAATCAATTTATGTCTTTTGTTTATCATTTTCAGCCCAGTCGACGGACGTAGAGTCTTGCTCAAAAGCTCTAATAGCGTCTCAATTGTTTTGTTCAAAGTTTATCAAACCAAATTTGGGTTCGTCAACTTTGTTTGACAAGGATATCTTTCATCGATCCTAATCAAACAAAGGGGCAAGTTGTTAACACCAAATTTCGGTCTGATAGTGTTAAAATTAATACTTTTAGAGTATTTTATTTTAAATAGTTCAAAATACATATTTTTGTCATTTTTAATGCAATTTTTAGATAATCATCCTTTTTCTCAAAGTATTAGGATTTTTGTCGATTGTTATATTTATGTTATTTTGTCACAGCTAGACGTTCAACTATTTGTTCATTTTTTATAAAATCATTATTTCTGTTATCACATGTTTTACATGTAATTGATTACGTTCTTACATTTTTTTATATTCATTTTTTCTCTGTTACATTGTTAATATTCATTTTGATATTATGTGCAGAGTAAATATTCATTCAAATTCGATACAATTTACATACACAGATATTTTATCAACCGACAATTTTTGGGTCACAACCTCAAGCCCATAACTTGGGCTCATAGCTTTCAACTCCCTATATAGAGATAATGCGCAAGTACCCCCTCAACCTATGCTCGAAATCTCAGAGACACACTTATACTATACTAAGGTCCTATTACCCCCCTGAACTTATTTTATTAATAATTTTTTACCCCTTTTCGGCCTACGTGGCACTATCTTGTGGGCCCAACGCTGGTTAACTTTTTCTTTTAAGCTAGTGCCACGTAGGCCAAAAATGGGTAGAAAATTACTTATAAAATAAGTTCAGGGGGGTAATAGGACCTTAGTATAGTACAAGTGTGTCTCTGGGATTTCAGGCATAGGTTGAGGGGGTACTTGTGCATTCTTGCCCCTATATATGTAATAGTTAGTCCATTAGGGTTTTTTTGGTGGTGGATGAAATTTTTAGGGGTGCAAAGTAGAGATTTTTTATTGTTTTATTGCTCATTATTTCCTACGAAGCTCTGCCGGATTCCGGTTAGTCCACCACCAAAACCCCATTCATTGTTATCATTTTTTGGGTCAACAACTCCAGACCCATCAGCTCACAAGCAGTCAACAAATAGACCAACAATCACCTTCACCGGAAGCAACCTCCGATGAACAGTCCACCACTGTTCAACCACCGGAAAACTCCATAGCAGCCATCAGATCTCCTTTCTCCCCTTTTCCGGCAACAACCAGACCAGCAACAACCTCCACCAGAAAACCACCCTTTTTCTTTACTTTTTTGGCCTCCAAACGGACTAGAAAATCGAACAAAAACCCAGACCCTCACTTTCGTCTCGTTGCCTTCTCCTCTCTGACCAGCCACACCGAAAACACCATTGTTTTAGCCATCTCCGACGAGCTATAAGCTCAAAATAACAGCCCCAAAATCCCATTTCCATTCGCCATATTTTTTCGGCGAGTTCGCACCACCTCTGTTCACCTCTTTTTCCGACAAAACCCCTCACTCGTCCCAAATAACCCCATCTCCACCAGTCCAAAACAACCACCGCTCAACTACAACATCTCCACCCACGAGCAACTAACCAAATTCCAAGCTCACACCAGACCAGACCCCTTACCTTGTCGCCTTTTCGATTTTTTTTTTTTTTTTTACAGGTTTTCGGTGAAAGAACTCCAAGATCCGACGACCAAACAGCTAACAAGCACAAATCAACAAACTCCGATGAAATTAAAAACCCCAGTTACTGAGTAATTTCAGATCCGACCGGATTCGCAACTTTGCCAGCGGACGATTTGACTTTTTCGGTAAACATTGTACACGGTCTTGTTTAATTTATATTCCTTCATATTTTAATCTATCATATTACTCTCTAATAAAGTTTATGTCTATTGTTACTAATATATTTCCGTTTCTTTGCTCTTTTTTTATGAGTGTTTGCAGATTTACATTGTTAAGTTCATTTTTTATTTGCTCATTTAGATAGTTTAGATTAGTATTGTCGTATTTAAGTAATAATATTTTGTTTTGCACTAAATTTGACTGTCTGGTTATCATTAATAATATATTTTATTGTTATTTTCAATTGTGGGCTGATATTGTTTTAATTTTTTGTTGTCTTATGTGTTTGAAAAGCTTCAGCAAGTATTTCATGGTCTTTTTGGCTATTTTTATTTTTTATACTATTCAGAAATTGCTAATGCATGTGTTTTCTTGAGTTTTGTTTTAGTTATTACTATTTTGTTTGAATTAACTTGGTGTGGTAATGATTTTTAAATAATTTGTTTGTTGTTAGCTTAATGAGCAAAACCACTGTTAGATCAAGGTTGAGATTGTTATCTTAATGACTTGCTTAATTTTATATGTTATATTATTTTATTTATTAGATTGGCCAATTAAAAAATCTATCCGTCGGTTTTGGAGGCCTCCCTATTTTAAAGATGGAATTTTAAATTTATATATTTTATATGTTGAAATTGGCCGATGAAGAAATTACCGTCGATTTCCAAAGCCTCCAATGTTAATAAGACGTGTTTTTATTTTTAAGTTATTATTTCATATATTTAATTTTATTCATATTTATTTATTACTAACACTTTTACTAAGTGTGTTTACAGGTATCCCGGAGTTGCTTCTCATTGAAGTTATTCGAATTAAGTTCGAATTATACTCTTTATTCAATATTTTATATATATTACGTTAGGCAAACTTTAGGTCGTTTCTTATATCTTATTATTTTATTATTTGTGTATATTGCATGTTTATTATATTTATACATTATTATTTTTTCTTTCCTCCTCAATTTGAAAAAATGAACTCAGTCGGGAACCACATTTGTGGATTCCGAAGGATGCCTAATCCCTTTCCTTCGAAATAATTTGAACCCCTTACCTAGAATCAATTTGGTTTCGTAGACTATCTTTTAAATTAATTTATTAATTGGTTTTCTAGTTTTCCTAAAAATTAGGTGGACTCCCTTTTCCCTTTAATTCCTTTACCCCGTTTTACGCCTTTTAAAATTAGATTAAATACCAATTCTTTTTTTAATTGAGTCACCGAGACGTTGCTCCAATTCAAAGGATGTCAACATTCACTATCATACATGCATCAAGTAAGACATTTAAGTCAACCTACATAAGACACAACATTACTTCACTTTAGCACATTTTACATGTCATTCTTGAAGCACATAGGAACAACTATTATCATATTAAAGTCATCTTATACACTACTATATCATCATCAACATAGCCATTATAGACTCATATAGCCAAGTAGGAATAATCATACATCAACTCTAAGACCACACACATCAACACATAGTCATAGTATAACATGATCACCTAATATCAATAGAAGAACACATACTTTCACATCACTTCACATGTAGGTAGATATGATCATACATCACATAATCAACTACACAAATAGACATCTTACTTCAAGTAGTGCCAACAAGGCCATGATCATCATAATACTTAAAATAACGCCGACAAGGCCATATCAATTCACATAACACCGCCACCATAAGTGGACCAAACCAATCACAACATAATTGAAGTCTAATTAACAAAAAATAAAAGGAAATAGGGCAGCGTACCACCACTCCATCATCAACCCTTCAATCCAATGCTAAATCACCCAATTCAATATCACAAGGCCCTTACCCATGTCCATGAACATCAATTCAATACATAAACTATAATACTCAATGACATCTAAGTCAATTCAATATAGATTTATCAATCTAAGACCAATTAGATACCAATTGAATACAATTCTTACATCGTTAGAAAGCCCATAGAAATCTACACTAGAATTCATAAGCATTAGACCAATATCAAGTAACCTATAAATTAGTCAAAAACTAGGGTTCATCAATTACATGGGTTCATAGGTTATTTAGGTTTAAATCATCAATACAATAACAATTCAATCACTAAATAATGATTAAAAACCTTTAATGCAAGAACCCATGGATAGATCATGAAATAGGTCAATTCATCTTTTGAAAACTTTAGAAAACATCTTTGAAAGTTGAGCTCCTTGATGAAACGAGTTTCAAGGATCAATAATCATACCTCAACTATGCTAATCCTACAATTTGATGAAGGATCTCCACTCAAATCTCCAATCCAAGCTCCTCCTTGAGTTTTAGCTTTAATGGAGCCTTAAGGAATTTCTAAGGGATTTTGGGGTTTTGATTTTGAAGAATGAAATCTTCTAAGTGTTAAAGGATTATATACACATTTAAAATATCCAAAAGACCCTTAGGGAACCGCCAAGCCTCTTATTTGGAAGTGGGGTGAAATTACAATATCACCCCTCACTTAACAGTGGCCTGCACGCAGGGACAGAGACCAATCGACGGAAGACCATCGACGGCCTGTCCCTTGACCAACGGACCGTCCTGCTGGTCCGTGGTCTAGGACTGAGGCTTGTCTTTGGTCCCTCCTTTCCCCAGGCTAAGTCCAAATCGACGAGACCCAACCAACGGGGCGTCGACTGCCTCCGTGGTTTGGGCTGTCTTGGGCAGCCTTGGCACCAACTTTTGGTCCTTCCTCAAGGACCCTTGGATGGTCCTTGGGGATACTTGCCCGGAATTTTCAACCCAAACATGATCTTATATGAGTTTAGAACCTCTCACATGAATTTCACCCAAAACGAACACGTAAAACTCGACGAAACATGCCTAGACACACAAGGTCATTTCAAGGCACATCTTTCGAACGTCATGGACGTTCTTGGACGTCTGACCTCCAAACTTCACGAAATTTGACACACTGCCTATATATACCATAATAACTCATTTAAGAACTTCACAATATCATGAATCACACATAAACACATAGAACCACACATGAGGCACATAGGTGACTTAGTCGTCGAACGTTTTGGTCGTCCCTTGTCGTTTGACTTCCAATGCACTTAAACTCTTAGCTACTGCCTCAATATAACATTATAGACCATTTTAGGACCTTATACCACCATGATAACCATGTTAGGCTCTAGTTCACCTAAGTCATTTTCGGGATCTTACACCAAAATTTACAAAGAGACAAAGAGAATAAAAATAATCAGTGTCTTTAGAAACTACAAGAATAAGAAATAAAAATCTCAAAAAACTACAAAAGAGAAGCAAAAGAGAAAATGAACAAATTATTTTCTCATAAAATAATCATGATTTGTGTCATCAAGAATCCAAAAATAATAATAGTAAATATATAATTACAATAGAAAACAAGTGATAGTAATAATTAGACATGTCAAATTATTTTACCTCGCAAAATCAAACTATCCAAAATATCTAACATTTTTCATTATACATCCCTCTCCTGCAAAATTAGATTTTAGAAGACGAAAAATTAATTAATCAAAGAAACAAAAAATGAAGAATAAAAAAAATGGAAATAAAATGACCATCATACATGCCTCAAAGTAGGTATTTATAGGTGTAATATTTAGGAGTTATAAATTTTTATATTAAATAATTTGAAGGTTATGAATATGAAAGGTTAAGAGTTACATATATTATTAAAAGGTTAGGAGTTATCTATATTGTTAAATTAATTAAGATTTAAATTTATGTAATTGAAGAGGTATGAATTAAAGAGATAATTTTATATAATAAAACAATTGAAGAAAATTAGAGAAAATGTCAAAAAAAAAAAAAAAAAGATAAATCGGATCCTTAGCCGTTGAGAGGTGCCACATCAGTACTTTTTTTATCTAGCTTATATATATATATATATATATATGATTTTTTTTTTTAAAAAAAAAGTAATAGAAATAGAAGGTAATAATAATAAAAACGAAAAACAATTTATAATAATATGAACTTAAAGATAATAGGTAGAAAAAGGACATAAGGAAAAGAAATATTATTAAAATAATTTTTTAAGTTTGAGGCAATATGGTAGCCTTAATTTAAGGGAGGTATAATGCTCATTAAGTAACTAATTAATAGCAATATATATATATACACATAATATTATTGTGTTAAACAATTAAAAAAAATCTAAATTAGATTAATATTTTTCTGATCATTGAGGCATGCCACATAAGCGGAATGAAGATCCTCAAGAATTTCACCGTATAATTTCATTTCAACAATAGTTAATCTACTCTCTTTTTCTCAAGATATCATCACAATGGCCGACAAATTCTCATGAACCCAAATATTATTCTATATTGTCCATTTATAACGAGATCAAAATCAAAGTAACTGCTACAGAGAGAAAACTTTCAATTCAGAGTGGGTCTTGATTGTTTTTCATTTATAACGAGATCAAATCAAAGTAACTGCTACAGAGAAAACTTTCAATTCTCAGTGGGTCTTGAATGATTTGTATCCGGAAGAAATGAATCTTAGTTTTGATTATGTTATGTCACAACGCAAAATGTTACAAAGGAGTATTGTAGAGAGCCTTTATTTGCTAGTATTCTTCTAAGGCTTTCTTTGGTTACTTTGACATGGGTGTGGTAGTACTAATATTACTTTGATATAGCCCTTGAAACATGTGTATCTAACAAGCAGTAATCTTAATTAAGATCTGAGTTGTATTTTTAGCAATGGAGTATCTGAACATGTATATGTATCCACCATTAAATTTTGGATATATGATTTTAACTACACAATGATAATAATGATACAACAGATACTCTACCGTCGTGATTTGTTCATAAATTCATGTGTTTCACCTACATTTCATATTTCGATGCACATAATTAAATGTATATGTTTATTATGTATTTGAGATACATATTTTTGGATATAACGTATGAAATTTACATTTACATAATTAGATTTAGATGTAGATGCTTACTCTATATTTGAGATACATGTTTTTGAATATAACATATGCAATGGATACTTGATACATCAAATTAATACTAGATACATATAAAAGATACATGAAATTAATATTAGACATATATATATACATATACATATACATATATATACATATACATATACATATACATATATATATATATATATATATATATATATATATAT
The DNA here is from genome assembly GCA_016801875.1 of Solanum sitiens. Taxonomy (NCBI): domain Eukaryota; kingdom Viridiplantae; phylum Streptophyta; class Magnoliopsida; order Solanales; family Solanaceae; genus Solanum; species Solanum sitiens. The sequence continues at coordinate 249,636 of JABWTJ010000271.1, read as the reverse complement.
ATATATATATAATACTAAATACATATAACAAATACGTGAAATTAATGTTAGGTACTTTGACACATATGAATGTACTTGTATGACACTCGTGTATCTAAGTGTTTAGTTTGTTGGATACATCATATATTGATAATAGATAGATCAAATTAATGAATTTATTTTTTTAAGAGTAATAATTTGAAATTAATCAAATTACATCACCAAGATATACATGTTTTTATCTACTATTAATGAACTTATTATTTCAAAGAATAATAAAATGAAATCAATTATCTATGTATTTTGGAAATCCTCAATTACTTCTCTAATCAAGGAAATCAGTTACAACCAATTAATATATATAAATAAATTTTGTACTTCAATCTTAAAATTTCACAGATACATGTATCTTAGATTCAGACTCATGTATCCTAAGCATAAATTATGTTAGAGAAAGTAATATTTGAAACCATTGAGAATCTTAAAAATTAAGACCTAAACTAGTGAGATTTATGTGGTTTACGTTAATTTCTAATCTTCTAAATAAATAAGTCAACATTCAATCAACTGCATTATTTAGTCTTTTTATAGCATAAATTTCACCATATAATATTATCTCAATTTTTTTTTTAAAGATAATATATATATATATATATATATATATATATATATATATATATATATATAAAATAAGCGGCTCAGCCTAAATTTAATTGGGGTTTCAATTCGGAATCGAATAATTTGAATGTCATTTTTAGGAATATGTAATTTCGTCGTGTATTAGTAGTGTTTAGGACAATTTTGATATTAGAGTTGATTTATTAATTGGTTGGGGTTTAATTAGTAATGGGTGGGTAGTGGGTTGGTTTATAAATGATAATTAATAAATTAAATTATATTCAATAGTTGAGCGCCAAGTATTTTAAAAAAATATTTAAATGGTTTAAATTTGAAACCGTTAAATAAGTGGTCAATTTTGAACTCAAAGGTGGATGACAAGGGTATTTTGGAGCCAATAGGTAGGTGAAAAGGGCATTTTGGAGCCAATAGGTGGATGGAAGATAGTTCTGTACCATTTCCAATACTTCGAGGGTATATAAGTATCTAGCATGTAAGGTGTCTCGTTTTTCATGGTTTGTAAATTATGCTATTAGAGTATAGTTGTATGAATTATGTTCGTAATTGTGATGTAAATATGACTTATAAATAATCCAACATATGCATAGAAATTTAGCATTTTATATACATGATAGATTTATTTCGTTTGCACTCATACTTGATTAATACTGTTGCTAATGAACTTCATGCCCCCTGATCCCCCACCTCGACGTGTCATGCCCCCGACCTCCTCCCTCAATGCGTCGTGCCTCTCGACCCCTTACCTCGACGCGTCATGCCTCTCGACCCCTACTTCAACGCGTCGTGCCTCGAGCACCCTCTCCCTCCACCCACCCCACCCCCACCCCCACCTCCTATCTTGATGTGTCGTTGTACCTAAGATTGCAAGCATAAAGGCTTAAAGATCAGGAACAAAAAGAAATATCGAGAAAAATGAATTGAATACGGACAGTCAGAGCAAAATTTAGAAAGAAAAAAATCGACTAATACGCAAATCCAACGTATAGAAAACTAAAAACTGAGATAATATTACCTTTTTAGGATCAGTTTTCTGGGACAACGAATTAAAGATATCAAACCCTCCACTACGAGCAACTTAAACAACCAAAAGATAACTTAAAACAGACTAGACTAGAAGAGTTTTCCCCAGAACTAAGAATTCAAATTTTCAAATGCCTAATATTTATAGAAAACAAATAAAAGTTTTATAGGGTTTCAAGTTTCAAACTCAAATAGCCGTAGCAAAGACAATCTGAATTCTGAAAGGACCATTGGAAGAGGAGAGAATGGATAGTAACGAAGGGAAGGGAGAGGAGCAATTTTTGAATTAAAATTGGACTCATTTTTTGGGTTGATCCAGCTAGAAGCAAAATTGAAGGCTTTGAGGCGCCGTGCCTTTAGGTTTGTAGTCGTTGCCCATGGGACTTGAGCTAAGCAAGACGCTTGGATAGTTCATCCTCACTGACCTTCTCCTCATCATTAGAAGATATAGTGTGGCCGGTGCTTGTGGAAGCCCCACGGACACCTCAAGTCCATAGTCATAAACCATTCTTTGCATCAGGCTACCGACCTGATCCCCTAGAGTCCATAAGAAAGTACTTCCAACCATAAAACTCTTCATGAATTCAGCTTGAACCTCCATATTCACAAACTGACGCTCGAATGAATCCATCGTCTTCCTCATTTTCTCTATATTTCATGTGTTGATAGTTCATTTGTTCATTGCGTCTGCGGATGACGTAAGTTCTAGTGTCGTCCATGTTACCTTTCTCGATGGCCTTCTTTCACCTTAAGCTTCTCAGACTTTTTGTCCTTCTCGCATTTTCAGGCTTGGCGTTGGAGGCTTTTTGATGTGAACTTGAGCTCCATGATCTGATTCATCAATATTTGGCGTTTTCCAATTTCTAAGCTTTGGTGATGGAGTCTTTTGATTGATTTTGGTGATTCTTCTTCTTTTATCGTTTAATCGTCTTTTCAATATCACGTGAGTTGCACATCTCTGTTTAATTTGACAGAGTCTTTTTGTGTCGTTAGGCCTAGTGGTAAAGACTAAATTGATAAGTTTTTAGCACAGATAAATGACCCTTTTTCATAAGCTGCATATATGAGGGACCAAATCAACCTAAGTCCATACATTAAGGACTATTTTGATCATTTTCTCAAGATTTGCATAATAGACATTAATTAAGAAAGAAAGAAGATTTTTCTAAAACTTAAATTATGTGTATCAGGTTTTATAAGATTTGCTTAAGAGACATTACTCAAAAAAGAAATAAGATTTCCAATTAGTATCTGAATTCCAAACTAGTAGTTTGGTAAATACCAATCATAATTAACATGAACTTTGATTGACACATAAGAATTAACGACTACAAAAAATTGCTTTGCATATGATTGTTTAAAGGATGAATATTTATGTAAGTAAACGATTGAATTCTATGGTATCATATATAGGCAGGATTTTGATATACAATAGTATCACTATTTTATTTCTATTCAACCTAAACTTAACTATACTATACATCAGACTTTAAATTTGAATCAAACATCAAATAATCATTACTTTGGTGTCTCAATCCCAACATGTAATTATCTGGAGCTATCACACAAATTTCTTATGAATTATTCATTTAGTGTGACACGTGTAATTTTGCTATCATGACGTAACATTCACATGAAAAGAATGAGAGTCAAGACGCTCATTCCTCGTCACGAGATAAATTATTGCTTAACATTGATAATAACACTTGTTAGAAAAAATAAATTAACCAGATAGATAATACTTATACAAAAATAACGTCATTGATTGAACATTAATTACGATTTCAAGTATATCAATATTTCATCTTGGAGAACTACATCGAAACAACCAACATTTAATTATTCACGCATGATATTTATTCTCATTAAGTGTCATAATTTAATATTAAATACTAATAACTAATTTAATTAATCGTTCGGATATCTTATATACTTTATTGATATTATATTATTTTCCTTTTCTTAGCCAATCAACACTAAAATATAATTAAGAAGTAAACATGATCATATAGTTTTTTTTATTCGATATTCAATAGCCATATTAAAGCCCGACTAAATCTAAATTCAAGTCTGAAACTTATATTTTTCCTTTTCAAATTTCAACTATTAGACAAATGAAGTGCAATGAGATATAGTCCATCAACACCATTCATCATGGCACAACATGTGTGATTCTTTGAATTTCAAACAAGTTGGCTAAAATCAATGGTTGATGTTTCTTATAGACAGGACCATAGTGTAGACATGCATGTACAAACATTAACATATGAAAATGTGTTTTAAGGATTTTTTTCCAGTAAGTATATATAGAATGAAATGGAAGACAAACAATCCCTTCCAAATTTATCAGATCAAAAATTTTCTTTGTTTTTTCCTTTCTTCTTCACTACCACATATTCTCTCTTCTTACAAAAAAAAAAAAAAAAAGATAAAAAATTTATTATAAAATCAAAAAGATTAAATTTTTATATAAAATTAAAGGCTTAGAAACAATCTTTTCTTAGCTGAACAAATTTTGTATTCAAAATTGTTACATATTTGATTGGAAAGATTGGAAAGAGAAGAGAAAAGAGTGGGGACACCAAAGTTGGGGGGCAAAATATAGAGAAGGAAGAACAACGCCCTTCGTTCTACTATTGCCCCCTCTTTAGATCTTACTGTTTTCTCATCTGGGTATTCTTCAATCGGTTGATTCTTGATTTGGGTATTCGTTTTTTTCTCTATCAATTGTCTTTGTTAGATGTTGTTTTGGGTTGATGAAAGCATTTTGATTGTTGGGTCGATGTTGGTTTTGCTTGTTTGTTGGGTTTTATATTTTGATTCTAAATTTTGATTGATCGTTTAAGGATCCGATGCATTTTGATTGAATCTGATAATGTTTGATTGGTTTTGATACTTTATTAATTGTAAAGGTGTGTTCTTTAGTTTATTTTCAATCTGCATTTCATTTTATCTAGTGGGAATTGAAAGTGAATCTAGATTGGTGTGTTCTTGTTGGAAAGTTAGGTGGAGTTGTATGATTTATCTTTGATTTCATCAAGTTATGTTATTTTATGCTGTGCACATGAGAAATGGTAGTTTTTTTTAGCTTTAAATTTGATATTATAGGATGATGTTTGAGTACCTTGGAGATGAGGTTTTGAGGATTTTGATTTGTTGTTTGTAGGAAAATGCAATCTGATCTTGGGAAGTTATTCGTTGGTGGAATTTCATGGGACACAAATGAAGAGCGTCTGAAGGAGTATTTTAGTACTTATGGGGAGGTTTTAGAGGCTGTAATTATGAAGGATAGGACTACTGGACGTGCCCGTGGTTTTGGTTTTATTGTCTTTGCTGATCCTGCTGTTGCTGATAGGGTAATCAAGGAGAAACACAACATTGATGGCAGGATGGTAAGCTGTTCTAGTTTGCAAATTGGTTCCTTTTGATTTGTTGAACAAGGAGCATATAAGGTTGTCGTTTGAACTTCTGATGAGATTATACTTTTGGATGACACCTAAAATCAATGGGAAATGTGGCACTGTAATGGAGAGTTAGCTTTATAAATCTAAGTTTTCTTGGTACAAATGGTGTTCTACCGTGCACTAAACTGGCACATTGTTCCCATTCTTATGGCATATCACATCTGGAAGAGTGGTTATAATTAACTCTCAAATCTCTTCTTTTTACTCATCATGGTCTACTTATATTTCAGGTTGAAGCAAAGAAGGCTGTTCCTAGGGATGACCAGAGCACAATAAGTAGAAGCAGTCCTAGCATTCAGGGTTCTCCTGGTCCAGGACGTACAAGAAAAATTTTTGTTGGAGGTTTAGCATCCACAGTAACTGAGACTGACTTTAAGGAGTACTTTGAGCAATTCGGAACAATCACAGATGTAGTAGTTATGTACGACCATAACACTCAGAGACCAAGAGGCTTTGGGTTCATAACTTATGATTCAGAGGATGCAGTGGATAAAGTATTGCTTAAGCCCTTCCATGAACTGAATGGTAAAATGGTCGAGGTCAAACGTGCAGTCCCCAAAGAGTTATCACCAGGTCCAAGACTTGGTGGGTTCAACCATCCATTAAGTAGGATCAATAACTTCCTTAATGGATACACACAAGGATACTCTCCGAATACAGTTGCAGGATATGGAGTCAGGATGGATGGTAGATTTAGCCCCATTGCTGGAGGTAGGAGTGGTTTTGCTCCATTTGGTTCTGGTTATGGAATGGGGCTTAACTTTGAACCAGGGTTAAGCCCAGGATATGGGGGAAGTGCAAACTTTAACAGCAGCTTGAGCTATGGACGGGGACTGAACCCTTATTATGTTAATAGTTCAAACAGAGTTGGTGGTCCTATTGGGTTTGATGGAGTAAATGGAGGAAATAGTTCATTCTTCAGCTCAGCAACTCGGAATTTGTGGGGAAGTGGGGGTTTGGGTTATGGAACGAACTCCACAAGCTCTAGCACCTTTGCAGTAGCTGGAAATGGGAACACTGGGGCAGGAAACTTTAGCAACACTGGAGTTTGGGGTTCATCTTCAATTACCCCTCAAGGTAGAGGAAATGTTTCTAACCAAAGTGGAAATCTTGGTTATGGGGGTGATGATAGTTTATATGGGTTGACTGGAGGCTATGGAAGAAATGTTACATCAAGTGGGGCTCCTACCTCATCATATCCTGCATCTAATGGTAACTATGATGGGGCTTTAGCTGACTTTTACAGTGGTGGTTTGGGATATAGTGATTCCACTTGGCGCTCTGCAAATTCTGAGCGAGATGGATCTGGTTCAATTGGTTATGGACTCGGCAATGCACCCTCAGACATGCCACCTAAAAATTCTGCTAGTTATGTTGGCAGTTATGGTGTTGGTAAAAGACAGTCAAACAGCGGTAAGCTTCTCACTATTTTTTAAAGCCAGAGGTTGCTTCACCTTGCTAAATTTTCCTTTAATTTTCTGATGAACTTGGATTAATGTTGTTGATACCATGATTTGTCATCAGAAGCAGGTGATTAACACACTTCCTTCTTTTGTCTTACGACCTTTATACATCTAGGTTTTTTCTTTTTGAAATCAAGTGCAAGAATCCTTATAGGGATTCACTCTGAAGAGAAGCATCTCTCATACTTGCATGTATGATGTGATGTCGAACTATTTTAACTTGGCATCAAGTTGTTTTTCTAGAACATGCTTGTGCTTCAGATTTTTGTTTACTCACTTTGAAAACTGCATTATGATTAAGAAGTTATGTAGCTCGGACTCTTCAAAAATGCCAACGGATGCATGTCAGATTGTCCAAAAGTAGTGCTTTTTTTGGAGGATCTGACATGGGTGCAGCTACATAGTTGGAGAGTCTGAGCAACATAGATTAGAAGCACAAACATTCTGAGTCAATGTACATAATTCCATTTACTTAAAAAGAAAGAGAGTCTCATGTCATTTTCAAATTATGGTGGATTAAAACAAGAAGGATCTCTGGATATTAGTTGAACCATTGATAAAAGGAAGCTTGAAAGGAGCTACAAGTTGGTCATTTATGATTTATTTTAGGTTTAGTTCTGTTGCTTATTTCTGCGTAATGTAAACTTTTAGCTTGTATTACTGAAGCCGTTTGCTTAATCGATGAAAGTGACATAGTGATATAAAGCAAGTGATGCAACTTCAATGGAGCATACTCTTTAAACATTAGGTGCAAAGCGATTTAAGTGAGAGACAAAAGTATTTTACCATTTCCAAAAAAAGATTAAAAAAAAAAGAAGCAAATGTTTCTCTCAGCCCAACTTTAAAAGACGACAAGAAGAGAAAAGTACAACAATAAATATGCCTCTTGCTACCTGAGTACTAGGATCCCACTCTAGGTGCACTTTAGTGTTCTCTTGATTGTCTTCTACTGTTTAGGTACACTTGTCTTCTTCTTCCCTCCCCCTCCTTCAGTTTTATGATTAATAGGCTTACTGTAGGATTAAAAACACTGACTCTTGCAATCAAAGGTAAACCTTATTATTTTTATATTCTCCAATTTATGAGTTATAAGCTTATTATTAGGATAAGAAAAAATGACACTTGCAATGAAAGCTAATGCTAAATATTCAGCAAAGCAATTCAATATGAAAGTGAATTTTGCAAAGTAGATCTTTTACGATTAATTAATTGAAAACTGAAATTCAATGCATTGATTGAAGATTGAACTTATCAATTGTTTGATAGAAGTAATTTCATGGTGGTTTGTAAATTTGAGTTGGCTTGTTGGATTAACATATCTTCCATGTTGTATATAGGATGTTATGATTATTATAATTATAATTCAGTGTTATAAACACAATATTCCTATGTTAGCTACCCCTATGTTTCAATTTGTTTGTCTTACTTTCCGTTTTAGACTGTTACAAAAAGAATGCGTCTTTCCTTTTTTGGCAACTCTTTAATTTTAACTTTCCACATGACATGTTTAAGACCACAAGATTAATAGACATTTTGGTACATTCTACATATCTTTAATTTAAAATCACAAGATTCAAATGTTCTCTTTACTCAGTGCCAAGTCGAAACCAAACAAACAAGTTTAAAAGGAGGGAGTAATATTTTTTCCGTATATATTCACCTTACTTTGAAGAAGCATATACGTTGCTTCTTATTCCTTACTCTCGTTAAAAGTCCAAGAAGTCTTGTTGATTTTATTTTTTTTTTTGCTTTTTTATTTTCAACTGATTCTAGCTGTTTCTGATCTTGCTTCATCCGGATTTGGTAATGACTTACTAATGTTAGGTGTTAATTCTTCAAAATATTGGGTTTCCATGATTAACAATGTTTGTTTGATAATTGAAAATTTTTCATTCTCTACGGGAATTTAGGCCTGATGATGTACTCTGTCGTTATTGTTAGACTTCTATGTTCCGCTGTGCATCAAAGACACTGACCAGAAAATACAAGTGAATAGTGTAGTCTAAGTAATCGCTATACTATTGCATCCAAGGGTGTGGCCTAGTGGCATATGAAGTTGATTGAGAATCTTGAGGTCTCAGGTTCTAATTCCATCAGAGGCAAAAAACTATAGGTGATTTCTTTCCATATGTTCAAGCTTTTGTGGACAAAGTGACTCGGTACCTGTGCTGGTGGGAGGTAGCAGGTATCCTGTGGAATTAGTTGAGGTGCACGGAAACTGAACCAAATACCGCGATTATACAAAAAGAAAAGTAATCGCTGTACTACTTGGTTCGGTTCCTGGCAGGCACTCTTTGGTCTAGAGTGATGCTTATGGTCATAATATTCATCTCAGGTGGAGTAATTTTTCCGGGGAATTGTGTTCAGATAGATGCATTACCAATCAAAATTACCATTAAACAACTGGTTGGTACTTGTATGTAGGATCAGAGACCAAAGATCATCAACAATTTTATGGAGTAAGCAGATGGTAGGATATCCTTTCGAAATCTTGAACTTAAGATAAAGTATGATCTTCATTCTTCCAGATCTTAAAGGATAAAGGGAAAATTAAGAGATGGAATGTGTGAACTTCCTTTTTTTGAATAGATCATTACTATACCATATCCTTTTCATGCCTCATATCTTTTTATAATTTATATTTGATACAACAACAATAACATACCTAGTGTAATTCCAAAAGTGGGGTCTTGGGATGGTAGGATGTATGCAAACCTGACCTCTAGCATTGTGGGATAGAGAGACCGTTTTTAATAGATTCTTGGCTCAAAATAAATGTAAGTGATGCATGAAAGTAAGAAAGAGAAAGAGACATCAAAACAACAAATGTACAAAACAAGTGCAATAATAGATATTAATACACATAGGGGTCATTTGGTAGAGTTTATAACAATAATGCTAAATATAGTGTATTAGCAGTACTTGCATTAGGAATTCTTGTAATAGTTATGCTTGCATTAGTTGTACATACATTATTTCTTATGCATTGTTTGGTTTGGTGTATTAAAAATAACATGTATTTACAAAAATATCCTTCACAATTATGGTGAAAAAGATGTAAAAGTGCCTTTGAGGGGTATTTGTGTCTTTAAAGTGCTAATGCATGCATTAAATCCCTTTGCATTACTAATACCTAGAAATCCATGGTATTAGTAATGCACTCCCCAATACACAATAGAGGGTATAACTAATGCAAACATTAGTTATACATAGCAAGAAAAAAGGTACCAAACAAGGTACTACTAATACGCAGAGCTAATGCAAGCATTATTTTTTGTTAATACACTCTACCAAACAACCCCATAATGTACAAAACAAGTTCAATAATAGATAGTAATACATATGGGGAAAAGGAACTACGTGATGCCTAAATCATACCACTAGAAGTACGAGAACACTCGACTACCTACTAACTACCTAATCTTCGGCCTCCATACTTCCTAGCTAGGTCATGTCCTCAGTCAGCTGAAGTTGTAGTTGTTCCATGTCCTGTCTAATCACCTAGTTTTTTTCCGGCCTACCTCTACCTTTCCCGACTCCTGCTACAAACAACCTCTCACACCTCCTCATTTGCGCATCCTCGCACTTCCTCTTCATTTGTCCGAACCGTCTCAACCTTGCTGGCCTTATCTTGTCCACTATGGCGGCCACTCCCACCTTGTCCCGTATAACTTCTTTCTACGTCATATCTTTCCTAGTATGCCCACACATCCATTTGAACATCCTCATAATATAAACGTGAAGATTTTTATTAGCAAGCACTCTGCAGTCTGTCCCATACGATAGTGTGGGTCTAACCATCACTTTTTAGAACTTACCTTTAAATCTTAGCAACACATACTTATTGTACATTACTTTAGTAGCCCAGAGGGAAGCCTCCAGTTCACCCAACATGCACCAATGCAGTGTGTGGCATCATCGTCATTGCCCTGTCTCCTTCAATTATGGACCCAAGATACTTGAAGCTTTCTTTCTAAGGTATGGCTAGTGCATCGATCTTCACTTCCACCTCCTCCTCATGCGTCACGGTGCTGGACTTGCACTTAGGTACTCTGTGTAGTCCTGCTTAACCTGAAACTTTTAAACTTTAAGGCCTCTTTCCAACTTCCTGCCTACCATTAACTCCATCATGCATTTCATCTATCAATACTATGTCATATGCCAATATCATGCACCATGACACCTCTCCTTGAATATGTCGTGTCAATTAGTCCATCACTAATACAAAGAGGAAGGCTAAGGGTTGATTCCTGATGCAACCCAATCATGACTGGAAAGTGGTCCGAGTCTTTTCCCACTATCCCAACCCAGGTTGAGGCTCCAGTGTGCATTTCTTTAATAGACCTAATGTACGCCATAGATGCACCTCTAAATAATTTACATTTGATACAATAGGCTTTTTCTATGTGGCGTCTCTCTTTCATACAATTCCTTTGATAGACTTGGACGACTTTGGAGTACTCTTTAGCTTTGGTAGAATTTTGAATTTCTGTAGAGGACAATTATCCCTTTCTTATTAAGGCAAATATTTTATTGATGTTGGGGTAAGAAACTATGGTATACAAATAGTATACCAAAAAGTAAAGAACCTATACCAAAATATGGTTCTCTACAAAAGTCATCCAATCATCCATACAAGTAGAAACCTCACGGGTGCATATAAAAGAAACTAAAAACACAGGGCTATTCCTCAGGCATGTCATTCTTGACTCTTCAAATACTTTCCTATTCCTCACTTTCCAAATCACCCACATAGGGGCTAGAGGGATTACATCTTCTGCCCTTGGTCTTCTCTTCTTTTTCCTGAAATCCTAACTGCACTCTGCTCTCTTTACTGTGTCTGGCATCACCCCATAGTACTCTGAACCTATTCAAGACCGTCCACGCGTTGTTACGTGACAATGCAAGAGGAGGTGATTAATAATTTCTCCTGATTATCTGCACATAAAATAGTATCAAACATGTGTAATCCTCCTCTTCCTCAGGTTATGATCAGGAAGGATGGCTCCAGAGCTGGTAGCCACTTAGAAAACACACTTTTTAGGCTCCTGTGGTATTCATATCGAAAAATGTGGAAAAAACACCTCCTCCCTCACCAACAGTTTCTGGTAATAAGCTTTATCTGAGAACATCCCTTCTCTCCGTGTGCCCCACCTCCAAAGTGTGCGATACTTTCTTCTTGCAAAGTAGTTCCACTAGACTTTGAATTCCCCCATCTTTCAATCCTGTAAGTTCCTAATATATCTCAGATGCCATAGAACTACCTGTTCTTGTACCTTGTGTAAGGTTTGTAGCATTTATACATCACGGTGGAATGAATAAATTTGGGAATCTTGTCTGGAAGCTCATTATGGTTCTTGGACATGGATTAATTTATCTTTTGGAAATGAAATTTGTTTTTTTTCCGAATGTACGTGGAAGTACTATAGGTTGTGATATTTTCCATGTCAAATAAAAGAATACTTTAAGAATATTAATAAAACATTACTTGCTTAATTCCACTGTAAGCGAAAATGGCTACCATATTTGACAGAGGGAGTAGTGTGCTTACGCATTTAAAGTTTAAGCCCATGGATCCTATCTCAAAGCTGTCACTGTCTTTAAGTAAGTAGCTTGGGTTGAATTGCTCCTTTTATTCCGTCGAAAAAATCTTTGAGATACTGCATTGTCTTTTTAAGCAAGTTATGACCTTTATATGGGTGAAGGTTGTGGGAGGTGCTTCTTTAAAGTCTTTTCTGAGTCCCACTGGGCCAAAGCCAGTAGTACTTTTAGTTTTATGTTTTGGTTGATTAAGCTCAATCACTGATCAATCACTCACCTTTTCAAGTTATGGCCTGCACAGGATTTTAGAATTGGTTCTTATTTATAGTAACATTGTTTTGATTTACCTTTCAATGAAAATCTGTTTCTCAATTTTAAATGCCCATGTACTTAATCTAGGGTGGGCATAAAAACCAAAAAACCGGACCAAACCAAATCAGTTCGGTTCGGATTTGGTAAATTCTTTTAATACTTCGGTATTTCAGTTTGGTCCCAGTACTTCGGCTTTACAGAAGTTTTATAACATTCATTCAAATTTCATACCTCAATTAAAATTCAATCCAATGTGCATTCAGAATTTTTTTTCCCAGTAGGCCCAAATCCCATTCCTGTAAAATGTAAATTTCAACCCCAAGTCCCAAGGCCTTAACCCATTACCAAATCTGAATGCTACTGCTCGTGTTATGTTGTTGCTGTGTGCTGTTCATTTTATGAGGCTTGAGCACTTGTTGCTGACTGTCCAGTGCTACTGCAGACTGTTTATTGCTGCTCATTTGTATTGATTGTTGCATTGTTGCTGGCTGCTGCAAAGTGCAAGTCTACTATTATCATTAATGTATGAGCCTTTCTTTGGTCTTTGGGCAGTGACTGCTGGCCTGCTGCTCGGTGCTTTCTTGGCAGTGGGTACTGGACAGTGGCTGTGCTTGCTATTAAATTTTTTATTATACTTTAGTTCCATTCAAAAAATACAGAAGAACCGAATTAAAAAGATCAAACTAAAGTGAATCGAACTTCAAAGAGAAGAACCAAACTGGATTAGTTTGATACAATATTCTGTACACACTATTGACAAACCAAAAATCGAAGAAAACGAATGCCCACCCCTAACATATTCTATGTCAAAGACCACTACTATTGATTTAACTTGTCCGTTCCCTCTGTATTCGCTTTCTAATTATGATCTTTTGATGTCAATATAGTGTGCATGGTTTTTATTTCCTTCCCTATAAAGATTATGTTATAAGGTTTTTGTGACTTCATCTTCTGAGCCTACAAGTTGAGCATATTGGCAATGTATATATTAGGTTTAGTCTGAAAAAAATTTGTTTGCTGTGTTAGAAGATTACTGATTGTTGTTGTTGGGGTATATCATATATCCTACCACACATCGGGCTTTATACTACCTTTATAACTGTGAGATGATAGGCAACACAAAAATAGATGATCAGGTGTTTCACTATAGATTTTGGATGGGAATCCTCAATTGATCGAATCACGTTCTCAAGAATTATGCCTTCAGAGCTCCTTTCACACTGGTAGGTAGGTAGCATTTGCTGCAAAGAGAGATATCTCTTCTCAGCAAGTTCCATTTCAAACAGCCTTCATGGGCAACCACCAAGAATAACAAGCAAAGCCACCTTAGTTGGGGTTTAGTTTATTGATCATCTCTGCCCTCAATTCTGTTCGTACTTTGAGAGATAATGAGGAACTTATCACATGACTTGACTGAGAATAATGTTTTGATGATTGTTAAAGGCATTTTATTGAGCATCTAGCAACAAGAAAATGCTGTAGAAGTCTTTATAGGAAGACACTTTAACGACAACAACAAGGGTAGGATGTAAGTAGACTTACCCCTACCTTTGTGGGGTAGAGAGGTTGTTTCACATAGACCCTCAGCTCAAGAAAAAAGTTTACAAAACAGGTTTGAGGAAAAAAGCCCTGAGATGAAACTATCTAAGAAAAGAAAAACACTTGAATAAGATAATTCCATCCTTTTGCTCATACCATACCAGTGAATCTGGTTGCACAGGGAGAATCTACATTTCATCCATCTTCCTTGGCAGCACAGCAATGCTGTCTACTTCCCATTCTAAACAGTCCTTAAACAGATTCCCAGCCATTGGCAATAAAGCAATGAGCTATAGTTATCTCTATGTGTGCTCTGAACATGAATAAATCAAGGAATTGCTCTTGAAGAGGGCATCCTGCCAAAAGAGTATTCTTTTTCCTTTCCTACTTTGAAGCAATACTTTTCAGAGAATTCATCCTCATAGATTTCTTATAAATTTCCATATTCCAACCTCATTAGAGCCATTACCTGCCGATTAAGCACCAAGACTCTGGAGCTTAGCTTGCTTGAATTACTTCCCGAAGAATCTCTTCTTCTCATGTATCTCCAAAATGATTGAATTACATGCTTTTCTTGTGAAACCTCAAAATTTTGACCCCAAGTCCTTGTGTGATATAATTCAGTCTGATTAACAAGATCTGTTCTCCTTGTTGTCTTCCCAAAGGAAGATTCTCTTAATCTGTCTTTCCCCCTTTCCCCACTGTTGCTGGGATGCAAACTAGGAGGACATCATGCATGTGGGCAGGGATTCTAGAGCACCATTAGTAAGTGTTTGCCACCTAAGGATAGGTATTGCCTTTTTCTGTTTGAATGATTTTCTCCACTTCCTCAATGACTTTCTATACCTTTGTTAATTAATGTGTTGCACCCAAAGGCATTACTGGAGAAGTAGTGGGGAGACGCCATAAGCTGAAGCCCAATGTGTCTGCCATCTGCTGCAGCCCCTATCTGTATTGACCGGGCAAGGTTGGTACAGTCTCTAATATGACCTTTAGAGCCAAATTGAACAAAAACCGATAGAGTGCTCCTATTCCTGTTTGAAAGATTTTCTCTACTTCCTCAATGGCTTTTCATACCTTTGTTAATCAATGTGTTGCACCCAAAGGCATTCCCGGATAAGTATTGGGGAGATACCAATACCATAAGCTGAAGCCCAATATGTCTGCCATCTGCTGGTTGGTAGTCTCTAATATGACCTTTTGAGCCGAATGGAACAAAAATCAATAGAGTGCATGGCCTGTGGCTACTCTATCACATCATGTCCCTGGAAAAAGACCATTAAAGTTTGTTTATACTTCTCTAATGACGTGGGACAGAGCTATTTAAAATTGGAATGGAGTATGGCTGATGATTAGTCCTAGGCTGGGCACATATACTATTTTCTGCGGCTCCACTACTGCTTTTTATTTGTTGCTCACTCATCTGAGTAGAGAAACTAATACATGTGTCATGTTTTCTTTTCTCGAACTATATTGCATGTTCTGGAGAAAGAGATAAGGATACTTCCCATGAACAAGAATGCTTCACAGAACATGGCTGAGAGTTCATTGAACATTCTGTATTTGCTAACCATTACCATTCCTTAAAGATCTAGGGAAGTGTTAATACACATCAGTTTAGAAGGAGCAAAATAAATTCAAAGATTTGACTTGAATATTGTTATCTATGTTGATAGCTACTAGAGCAAATAGGAGTTCTTTTTTCTTATCATTGTTGTTTTTCTGACCTAAAAGATCCCTCTCTGTTCTTTCCTTTCGCTATTTGTTGCATGTGATGTCCAATCAATGACTCATCTTAATCTACTGATTTTGTATTGATGCAGGGATTGGTGGCTAGGAGAATATTGGCAAGCAAGGGTGTTACATTAGGTGAAACTTTGGTGTAGAATTTGAATCATGAATTTTGCATACTTCTCTATAGCTATATGAAGTTGAGAGGTTAAAGAATTGGATATCCTTTTGTAGGGCTAACTGGAGTTGCTTGTTTTGAAGGTCTAGAGATAGAAGTTTACAAGATTTTGTGCTAAAGGGTTTTTTGTTTTGAGTTTATGTCTTTAGGAGTTCCCCCTTTTTTGTTTTCCTTGAGTGAGGTGTAAAATCAGATTGCGGCATATAGTCAGAAATGTATCGTGCATCTCTGGTGAGGCAACGATACATACAACAACAACATAGACAGAAAGTTTTGCGTAAAATTTTTAGAGTTAAATGTTTTTTGCTGTAACGTTGCAGATTCTCGTCTGGTAATGTGTTTGTTCTGTAGTTTCCCTTAATTGGGATTTAACTTTTTCATTTGGATGTAAGGGAGGTTGTTGATTTAGTGTGATACATTTTAGGGATACCCATCTAGGGTCTCCTAATGAATAATTTACTGCATATTAATGCTGTTCACTTCACTTGTTCTAAATTCTTAGACATTGATATTGTAACTTATTAGCTGGATGACTTCTAAACTTTACATATTAATCAATAACTAAATCATGCTTCCAGCTGATATTTATGTCTAAGTAGAGATGTTCTACCAAATTCAGTATTCAAAGGATTTGTCATAGTTACCTATTTTCACAGTAGTTATTGACCTTATACTGCTCTCCTTATTGATACTCAGACCTCTCTATCGCAACATTTCACTATGATCACCAAGTTATCTTCGGAATAGGTTTTGATGTTATGTTACTCCATGACATTTTCTGCTTTATGAGAGTTAGTTTGACTAATCGATGAAGGTTTAATTGCATTAGATTAACACAATATTATAAAACTTAAACATTCAAACTCTATAAGAAAAGTAGTGTCATGTACAACATTTCTCGGTATCAATATGATGAAAAACACAATTTAAAATGTTGACAAGGTTTATATAGCTTGAATCTCGAAAAAAGGAAAGTGACATAAATTGAAACATACTCTCTCTTACAACATTTCCAAAAAAATATCTAAACAAATGACGTTTATGATATAGTACTACTACTTTAAAAGTTCTTGAATTTCATTTGATATTTTCATTCCTTTTTCATACCTTTTGAAACATAGTTTTATCATTTATGTCTGACTATTATCACCTCACTCTAACATTATACTTTGTGAAAAGCTAAGGCAGGTCATATAAAGTTGGACAGTGGAAAGACCCCACATTGAGAAGCTATAATACTACCAAACTAATAATAGCACTAGAAAAGTCTGAACACAATTTTGCCATAAATGTCAAAATTTATAAGTAGAATATAGTCAAGCAAAGTACTCCACCATGACTAAATCATTTGGTATTCAATTGTTTAAGAGACCAGTAACAATCATGCTAACATAGTCTGTCATAAGATAAGCCATGTTATTTGTATCTATATAAAATTCATTGAAATGGAACTTTCAACAGAAGAGTACACCAACACCCTGGCTTTGGTAAATTTTCTACATTTTTTAGCTTACATAGGACACCTTTCCGTGGTTCTAGCTGTGGAAGGTACCAACATTAGAGTAGACTGTCTAAATCACACCCCTTAGGGTGCGGCGCTGTTCCCTGATCCTGCTAATAACACGAGATGCTTTGTGAACCAGACGGTCCTTTATAGTCAGATCAAGAAATAAGCTATCACTAAGTCTAGAACTCAAGTGTTAGGAAATGAAAGGTTTCATAACTTAGTGAACTCAGTGCTAGAAAATGAATAAAGACAGTGGATTGTGAATTGACAGGAACCAAGAAAAGTTAAATAACATTTCTAATACAGCAACAGGAAAAGTTCATAGAAAACATCTTACTGATTAGCCTAATTTAACTGAAAACATTCCATTCTATGCTAAACTACAAGCAAGTTCAGGTAGATAAAGCATACAAGTGATTTCTTCTGTGAACCTTTTCAGTAGAAGGCACTACTACCATAAAACACTCTTGGGCTTTGGCCATTTGGGCGCGTCTGTGGTCTCTCACTTGAACTGGAGTTCTCTGTTTTGTCATTTCCATTTTCAATGTCCAGAGGAAGTTTCATCTTTTCTAGAGCTTCCGTGAATTGCTGCATACTTTTCTTATATATATCAACTATGTCTTGCTGCACAACCTGCTTCTCTGGTACAATGCTCACGTTGACAACTGGCAGCGTAAACATGCTAATAGGCTTAACAGACGAGGTGCTATCAACCTCTTTAGCGCTGTCTTTAGTATAATTCAGAGGCAGTGCAGATTCCTCCTTCGTAGCGCTTGCTGTCTGTTTGGGGTTTGAGTTTGATGGAGAACTTTTGTCAGAAGCACTCAGGGTGATAGTCTCTACCTTCTTGATTTCAGTGGCATCTTGACCTTCAACAGCCACACTTTCTGGTGTAATCTCAACGTTTTCGGAAGAGATGTGTTCACCATTATCCTTGGAGTCGATATGCTCAGAACTTTGACCATCCAATTCAGTGCAAGGAATTGCATAGTACTCGGTAACCATTCGTTCATTTTCGTTCACAATTTGGGGATCGGGGAATTCAATCTTAACCAATTCACAAGGAATACTCTCAGCTATTTCATCAACATTTGCTGCAGCCAAAGAATGGCCTGGTGTGGGAATTTCCAAGACCTCCGGGGTTGCACCAGTATATGTTAGAGTCAATTGCACAAAACCGGACGGAGAATGGAAAAGATCACTCGATGACAAGGTGAATTCTTGTTCTAGCTTCCCATTCTCAGCAAGAACATCACAAAGTGGTACTAAAGTTAATCCCAACAACTGATCCTGCAGATAATTCTTCACCCTACTCATCATCCATATCTCACATCTCACTGATGTATCAATAGTCTTGACATTAAGTCGAAGACTCTGATCGAAAACCGGATTCTGCCCCCCACCATTAATAGTATCAGTCGAAACAGCTTCTTCAGGATTACTAGTTAAGGAAACCTTAGCATACACATCTTGTTTATGATATATACATATGTTATGTATATCCCTTGCTTGATGCACATGAACATCAAGAACCCCAATAAACCCCTCTACATTCCTAATCACACCACCCTTCCCTTGACAATCAGATTTTGTTTTGTCATCAACAACAAGAGATTCTGATTCTTCCATACTGACTACTTGATGACAGTCCATTATTAAAAAAAAAACTCACAAAATCAAAGTTGGCTACTCAAAAGTTACAAAAACTGACTATTCCCTAAAACCCTAAAATGACAAAAAATAAGAGTACTTCAAGAAATCCAAACAACAATAGCACTAACCTTAGATTTTTTTCGGGGGGAATTGAAATACTTACCTACTAGAGAGCCATAGCTGAACTTTGTCACAGCTTCCAACACATCAAGATTCACTGCTTAAGTCAAAAAAAGATTAGAATTTTTAACAACAATTGTAGCACAACTAGCAGACCAAATCAAGAATTAAATATTTGGGTGGCTGTCTCAAAACTCTCTAGAGCCCCCAACATAAAAGACTAAAGACAGCAAACCCAAGAACCCCAAAAATGTAAAATTCTACACTAAACACCCAATCAAGCAGCACAAAATCCAATAAAAGTAACCGCTATCCTTTTATAATTGGACACCATATTCAAGAAGTGAAAGCAAAACTTCAAGAAAAAGAAAAAGGGACCAATAATACACAAATATCTAGAAGATTGCAGAAAAAGTGAGGACACAGAGAGAGAAAAGAAAAACTAGTAGTAGAAATATAGAAGGGGTATCAGTATACTCCAAAAAAAATCCTTTCTTTTTCTTTGCTTTTTGGGTTTTTTGTGCATAAAAAGTCAAATTTGAGTCTAATAATTTAGGTGGGGAGTAATAGCTAATCAAAACTCTGAACTGAAACTGTAGAGAATTCAGTTCTTGAAAGGAAAATCATAGGATTCATCAATTATTCACCATGTATCAGTACCTCGCTGGAGCTGCCATTTTTTTTTTATAATATACATAGGGAAAATGGTTTAAAAATAATTTTAATTTTGATCGAAATTGCTGTTAGCATACTAAATTTTGTGGAAAATCTTTTATCTCTATATTATTTAAAAGTGTATTTTAAAAATATATATATACTCACATGAACATCATAAATATTATATCATTATAAAATTATAAATAATAATGTGTCTACGTAAACATATATATATCTTTAAAATACGTTATTAAATAGTACAAAAAGATAAAATTCTCCTTTCAAAATTTGATAATATACATACATACGGCATAGTGCATACACAATAATGTTGTGATTATTAGGATATATATTTTAATAATGAACCTCTTCTTTTTGTGGAAATAATAAAGGATTAAAGGACATTCAATTATTGAAATCTTTGAACTGTAATTGAAATTTGACTTTGACTTTGACTTTTGACAATTTGACTGCTACTTTCAATGTGTTTGAAGAAAATGTTAAAATTATTTGGTTTGAATATGAGTTATAATGAATTAGCTATTGAAAAAAATATTTAAGAATATTTTTTATTGAGTATTCTTATTATATTTAAAATAATATGCATTTCATAAATTTTAAGAATAAGTTATTATTTATAAAAATATTCTTTATAAATATGAAAAGTAATATATAAAAAGGATTTAAATGATATCCTTATCATTTGATAATTGTATCCTTTGAATTGTGATGACTATGCCATCCAAAGGTGAAGAATAACTTATCTGATACTAATTTATTTTTAATTCGGAATAAGATATTTAGAATCTGCCAATCAAATAATAAATTAAGTGGCACTATAATTTAATTCTAACATTATTTAATGTTATTCTTCACGCGACTTCTCTATTGTGGTTATCTATGAGAGGTTATATTTAGAGGTGAAATACTAGTAGAACCAATTTAAATGAATACTCAATAATTAATAAACTCTTTAGGATAATATTTTTCTTCAATCTTGACTTGAATCAGTGAAAAAAATTATCAATTTTGATAAAATAGTATATTTTCTAGAAAGAGTCTTATATAAATACATGTTCCTATTAATATTATAAATTAATAATTTTTTAAAATAATAAATATCTAAAATAATTTAGTGAAATATGATTTTAGTATTTTTCATTTTTGTTATAATTTAAATCTAGTTGAAGCTTATATCTAACTTTCTTATTACATTCAAAAGTTTTGGTATTTATCTTCTCGAACTGCACAGAAGAGTTTTAAATGCAACAAGTGTTTCCTTGTGTGAAACTAGTTCCAACGACATTGTATCATCTTCAACTTCATTGTTAACATCATTTTCTTTCATTGTATCCACAATTTCACCTAAACATGTATCATGTTCACCCCTATAATCTAACAAGCAAATAGATGTCATTTTTATTGCGGTAATCGAAATTATTAATCATGACTTTAAATTCATGAATATTGTTTTCACATAAGGATTTATTTAAATTACGTAAGACTTGATATAATCAAAATTAACCTTTATTAAATCTTAAAATTATTTCTATAAATTAATAAATATTAATTTTTCTATTAAATAACACTTTATATAAAATAAAAATATTTCATGGTACCAATATGTGATTTAACTCTTGTAAAAATTACTTAATTAAAAGAAATCAATAAGATCAACATCAAAGTCAAGATGGCCGAGTTGGTCTAAGGCGCCAGTTTCAGGTACTGGTCCGAAAGGGCATGGGTTCGAATCCCATTCTTGACATATTTTTATTTTATTTTCCTTTTTTCTTGACATATTTTTTTTTATCTTAGTGATTCTTTTTAGGCTTGGGCCAGCCCAATGGGCCCATGAAAGATTAGTTTGATTAGCCATTCTCTTAGTGTGTCTTTTTAGGTTTGGGCCAGGCCAATGGGCCTATGGAATTAAAGTGAGAGCAAGATTTGAGATTGACTAGCTAAAAAGTCACTCTCTGAGCAGGTACACTATACACACCAAAGTTTCAAACTTTTATACTCACCAATACGTGATTTCGATTCGATAATGAACACTAAATGAAAGAGACAAAACAACATTCTTGCCCGCCTTCAACTGATTGAAGACAAAACAAGAATTGTATGCAGAAGAATGAGGAAATTTGAATTTGAAAAATAAGAGAAAACCCCTCTATTTATAGCCAACTCAGAGTGGTATTTAAATTCGCTAATTGTGTCTTATCAGAGAGGTCACAACCTTTGAAAAAGATACAACCTTTTTTGAAAGGTCACGATCATCTTTCGAAAAGGTCACAATCCTTCGGAAAAGTTATAACCCTTTATTTTTTATTCATATCTTCAAAACCCAACAGTGTTAAATCACAAATTCATAAATACATAGATTTAATTGAGTTTCAATATCAATTTATAGGATGCAATGACAAATATTACACTATAAACTTGCAAAATCTTAGTTCAAATTATATTTTGAACTATCAAATTACAAATAATGACATACATGATGATACATGTGATACAATAATTAATCAACCATGACTTGATCCACTAAATTTTCCAGAACTCCCAATTAATCCCTCTCTTCTCATCTTATCTTCCTTTGCTTTTCTACAAAAGACAACCCAAGAATTCACTTCTAATGCCACAGTAACACCAATCAATGTAGACAAACACAAACAATAACCCAATTTAACATAAGACCTTCCTTCTCCCATCACTTCAAATCCTTGAAAAACATTGACAACTCCTAATACCACACAACCATAACCAACAAAATGATGATATGATTTCCAATACTTCCTAAACTTATTTGTTGTCTTAGGCCTAAAAAACAATGCCAATGTTTGTAACATGCCCAAAACAAACGTCGCGATCCCTAAATTTCGATGTAATCCATACACTCTCCCTCCTGAAAGTTGCCCTAATCTAATCCCTATTGCAAATCCAATAGTACCTAATGATATTCCTGATAATTGTACCCCTGCATGTACATAAAACCATGTTGCCCCTAGTGACTCAACATGCCTTAAGTAACGAGCCGTGACCGCGCCTAGAGGTAGAATAACACCCCATGATATTGAATTTATAACACCATGTACATTTTTTAGTGTTAAGAAATTGTTGTGACATATTGCTTGTGAACCTGAAAGGACATCAATTGTGGCTATTGAAGAAAGATCATTTATGTTAGTTGGATGAATTGTTGGTGAATAGCCTTGTACATAAATGCCACGGTTCCAAACAAAATGTACATTTTTGGTCTTATTAGACACAAGTTTTAATGTGGCATATATTTGAATTGTAGCCCCATTATGTATAGTAGCCATTTTGCCACCATATAAAGTTGATGAAGAGGCTAGTAAATGAATGTCTAAAGGTTTTGATAAAAGTGGACTTTTTTGGAGTTTGACTGATGGATCAATTATGTATGGTAGAAGAACAAGTTGGCCTGAATTTGGATCAGGAAAGGCGATTAACGCGCGAGTTCCTGTCATTTCAGGAGAGTTAGGGTTAATACCAAATCCAACCCAACCAGAAGGAGATATAAATGAACCAAAAAACACTATATCAAGTGTGACATTATGTGGATGGAATGTCCAAGCAATTGAGGCATCTTGTGAAGGGAGTGGCATACATTTTTCAAATGTTTTAGTAGATGTTGAGGTTGTACATGAATGGGAGGATAAGACTATTGTGAAGGGGAAAAAAGAGAGGAAAATGAGAAAGAAGGGAAGAAACATGATGGTGAAGAATTTTGGGAGTGTGTGATGAAAAATTATGATGGATAAAAGGAATTAAAGGAGGGTATTTTTCTTTGATGAAAAGGTATAGAATTGGAGTTTGTTTATCATGCTTGTTGTACACTAGTCTTGAATGAATCATTGAGGGAATTAGCTTTTACTAATTTGAGCTTAGCTTTGAAGCAATGCAACTTGAATATAGGTATAGTTAATTATTATATATAGCTAAGGAAAGTACAATATATATGTTAAACCTTTCATTTTTCGTTAATGATAGAGTCAGAATTTTTATCAAGGAAAATTAAAATACAAAGTAGTGAACACACAAAGTAGCTAGGAAATTCAATATATAATACTATATAAACACTTTTTTACTGAACTCAATAAAAGATTGTCAATTGACGCTTCTTGAACAAAGGTGACTCCGTTATAAAAAAGAATATTTTTTTATACATACAAATAATTCTTTAGAATATGTGGTTTTGTACATGTGATGACATTATTATTGCTATATAAAATAAGAAATTTAAGTTAGAAATAACCATCTTGACACTCCTTTTTTTTATAGATTAATAGTGACAAATTGCACATATGAAATAACTTAGCTTTAAAGTGAAGGGACAAGTGACCCACACACACTATGATATGTTATGATGATAATGCTAAGGTAGCTACTTTTATTATAGTATGTCTTTTATTTGAATCAAGCAATCAATAGTACTCATATTGGTGCGTTTGGT
The DNA here is from genome assembly GCA_016801875.1 of Solanum sitiens. NCBI lineage: Eukaryota > Viridiplantae > Streptophyta > Magnoliopsida > Solanales > Solanaceae > Solanum > Solanum sitiens. The sequence goes on along the minus strand of JABWTJ010000271.1, from coordinate 225,359 downwards.
ACCAACCAACCACACAATGTAAGTATGTAAACTAAAAATTGGACGAAAATTCAATTAAAAAAAGTCACATTTTACGAGTTACCTAAGTGCATGAGGTAAATGAAACCAAGTATATATATGGTGACTCGCGAATTTACGATTTTAAAGGATGAATTGGAACATTTTATTAATCAAATAAACACTTTTTCCTTTTTGAGGTATCATTCTATTTTATTTTTTTAAAATAAAAGGCAAAAAAATATTTTTGTTGCGTTTTCACAAATGAACATAAGTTATTTCAGAGTAAACTTACAAATTTTAAGGAAATCTTCCATAAATAGCGAGATTAGTGCATTCCTTTTTTTTTCAAAAATAATATAAAATAGTGACATATTTTTCTTTCAAAACGAAGCATATAACTAACTATATCCACGCTTTTTCAAAATGTAGCATATACGAGCATACAGAGAGTATCAATGTATATACATGTTTATATATACATTGATACATGTATAAAATTGATAGCATATACACCATATGATACAAGAATTATGCCAACAATTTTGAGATATATGTATTATGCTATAAAATATAAAAAGAACTATATTTTTTAATTATTTAAATGTATCACTATAAATATAAGGCAACTTTCACATATAGCAAATACAAAATTTAAATTTCTATGCTATAACAAAGTTACATGATTGCGCTCCATAGCAAAACATATATATGTATAATTCGCCATACATATACAACTGAAAGCTATGCCTATTTCGCTATACATATATACAAAGAAACAATTGTATAATTCGTTGGTTCCTCTTTAGATTTGTATAATTTCACTGGCAGGTCATTTGTATAAATTGTTGTTAGCCTCTCATTTGTATAAATCGTTGTCAACCTCTCAATTTAATTGTATGTGTTTGTATATATGTATAAAATTTGAATTTGAACACAATTGAATCGGATTGTATAAAACGAGAAAGAGAGAAATTATATACAATTTAAATTTGTATAAAACGAGAAAGAGAGAAATTATATATAATTTAAATTTGTATAAAACGAGAAAGAGAGAAATTATATACAATTTAAATTTGTATAAAATGAGAAAGAGAAATAGGTAAAAGAGACTTGGGCAGAAAAATATTTGTATTGTATAATTATAAGTGTATAGGATGGATATATATGTATTTGCATGTGTATATATAATTTTCTCTCGTTTTATACAAACAGAAACACACTTTATACAATTCTATTGTATAAAGCGAGAGAGGGAGAGTGGTGAGCGAGAATATGAGGGAGAGAGGCGACTGACAAACAATTAGCTATGAAATACAAATAAATCAAACGATAACTACTATATTTATTTTACATTACTAGTTTGTCATTTTATACGATTATCCTTAAATATAATTATGGAGTATAAGAAGTTACATTGGATAACTTCATCAAAATTTAAAGTTGGACTACAACTTAAACATGGGCCTCAAATTCGGGTATTTGTTCATGAAGTGGTATATGATGACTAATGGGCCACATAAAAGTCCATATCCCTTTCCGCTATGCTGGCCCATATTTTAATTTTGAATTATTCAGTAATATAGTCGGGAAACTTACGAAAGTTCAACTAGTTTCGAAGCTAATTACTTATATACTCTCTAGTATGCAATATTATGAATCATACTAAATTTTTGTGCATCGATGTACGTCGAGATACATGTATCTCGGGATACACGAGGTCAAACTTAGGTGTAGTTTGTTCTAAATACATTGTATCAAAGTGGATTCACATGTATTTCGATATATTAAGAATTTCCCTTGCCTCCCTCCCATTCCGCTCGCCACTCTCCTATATATTGGTATCCCAGATACATTTAAATCACACTAGATACATACAAATATATGTATTTAGTGTGATTTGCATGTATCCGATCTACATGACTATCTCGCTCGCCTCCCTTCCCGTCTCGCTTGCTTCTGTTCCTATTTTAATGTATCAGTTGGTAGCAAAAATACATGTATCTAAATATATCTTTCTCAATATATGATAGAAAACTCTTAATTAGTGATATTATACACAATTATTTAAAAGTAGATAGAATTAGTAAATATTTCATGTATGTATGTCTAGTAAGGTAGTTTAATTTTGAATTATTGAGTCCACATCATTTCCGCGATGCTGGGCCAAAGTTTAATTTTGAATTATTGAGTGATAATCATCAGGAAATTAACGAAAACTCCACTTAGTTAGGAGTTACTTAGATATAGTACTCTAGTTACAATATTATCAATCTTACTAGATTTTGGTTCATTTATATATGTTCAGATATATGTATTTTGAGATACATGAGGTCAAGATTAGGTGTATTGTGTTCTAGATACATTGTATCAAAGTGAATTCACATGTATTTGGATTCATTAATGATTTCCTTGCCCTCCCTCTCATTTTGGTCACCACTCTCCTATGTAGATGGTATCCCAAATACATGTGAATTACACTACATACATATAAATGCATGTGTCTACTGTGATTTGCATGTATACAAAACACATGACTATCTCGCTCGCCTCCATTCTCATCTCACTCGCCTCTCTTCCAATTTTAGTGTATCAGCTGGTAGCAAAAATACGTATATCTAAGTGTATCTTTCTGAATATATGGTAGAAAATTCTTAATTAGTAATAGTATACGTAATTATTTAAAAGCATAGATAGAATTAGATAGTATATATGACATGTATGTATGTCTAGTAAGGTAGCTTCCCCATAAACTTGAAGGGGATGGAGCTTGGCGGGATAAATCACGAGAATTATAAATTGATTTTAACAATTAAATTAGCTTACTACCACTATGACGTATTCCCTCAAACATGCAATTGTTTATATATGAAATTAGCTCAAACACTTTGGACATTATGCTTAAGCAATGAGTTTGTTAGAGACAGAGTCAAGAATTGAAGTTAATAGGTTCAGAATTTTAGTTCTTTTAAGTTACTAGGTATTGAATTAAGATTTGTACATATTCAATAAGTTCTTAAGACATATATTAAGTATGAATAAAAACTACTAAATTCTTCCGAACTCGCTTCATGCTCCCTAACCTCCCCCTCTGAGTTGTTAGCAGTTCAGTTCGAATTTTTTTACAATGGTAGAGGCCAACCGACAATAGTTGTTTGATCCTCCATTGATTAATCAACACATGGATAATGTATCTACTTCTTTACCTTTTTACCATGCCTCTCCTACTCACCCTTCTTTTCATTTATTTCTTATTTTCTTACTCCTAATAAATATTTTTTAACTTCAAAACATTTTTAGAACTGCATATTTAAATCCTCATATCATTCAATATTTTTAATAATATCAAATTAACTAAAAATTATTTAGTGTTTTCTCAATTACTAGCACCTAAAATGACAAATTAATTCAAATTTATTTTTCCATATTTTTTAATTTCATTTTAGTTCATATATTTATAGTCATGTTTATTTTAATTCTGTTTTAATTCATATACTTATAGTCATTCTTTTAACATAGAGTATCCATTATTTTTCGTAATTTAAGTTATATTTTTTTAAATACTTAATAGAAAAACGTTGAAAAATATATATTATAACTGAATATTCTAATAATATTAAGGCTAAATGATATTATCATCATTATTATTATATTATATTATTATTATTATTATTATTATAATAATAATAATAATAATAATAATATAATGAGTAGTTAACTTAAAATTGTATGAAACCGATTGACTCTTGAAAATAAATTAAGCATTGTGTCAAAATTTTTAAGCATTGGTGGTTTTTCGATTTATATTTACTTTAAAACCAAATTGATTATGTAAAATTTATTTTTTTAAAAATAAAGTAAAAGAAATATTCAATTTGACTAAATTTTTGTTTAGTTCGATTTTTGATGTTCGTTATTGAGTGAATACTTTTTAATATAAATATAAAGTGTGTGTAAATTTCTCATTCAAAATTTATCTTTAAAGGTATTCTAGGGATTTAATTTAATTTTTTGAGATGTAAAATGAAAATTTTCAAAGATTTTTTTTCTAAGGCTATGAGAAATATTTTTTTGTTTTTTAAAAGGAATAATTTCTTTTGAGAAGTGGCAATATTTTAAATAGATTTAGTCGAGGGAAAGAAATGATTAATGCGAAACAACGAGCTAATCAAGTTACTAATTAATAAAGAGCACAAAGAATTAAAAAAACTGTGAAAAAGAGAAGATTATCGAACAGAGAAGAGCTAAAATACTTTGGATGAAAAATGGGAGATTTAGGGTGTGTTTGGTACGAAGGAAAATATTTTTTATGGAAAATGTTTTTCTGGAAAACAAGTAGATTTTGAATTTATTTTCTCATGTTTGATTAGTGAGTAAAAAATATTTTTCGAAAATGATTTTAAGTATTTGATTTATAAATGAAAAATATTTTTGAGAGACATCTTTTATTTTTACTAGAGTGGAAAATAATTTATGAAATTAAAAATATTTTTTTTGGAGTGGTGGTGGTGGTGATGGCAGAGGGTAGTGGCGGTGGAGGGGGTAGAGGTGAAAAAATAAAAAATTAAAGTTGAGAGTATTTTTTAAAAACAAAATTAATTTTTTGGGGGGTTGGGGGTGGGTAGGAGGCTGGTAGAAGCTGGGTAGGGGGAGGGGTAAAATAAAAAGTTGAAGTTGAAAATATTTTTAAAAAGCAAAATTAATTTTTTGGGGAGGGATGAGGTTGGGAGGGGGGGGTGGTCAGGGATTGGGCGAAAAAATAAAATTTTGAAATTGAAAATATGTTTTTTTTTAATTTGATGTTTTTAAAAAAAAAATATAATTTGAAATTTGAGGAGAGTTTTGAAAAATATTTTTCTTAATTTTTAATTTTGAGAAAAATAAGTTGATTTGGAAAACATTTTCTAAACCTTTTGTCCCAATCAAACATGAGAAAATTGAAAAAAATATTTTCCAGAAAACGTTTTCTTCGTACCAAACACACTCTTAGAGAAAAATAAGGTGAGAGAGTGTGTGGTGTTAAAATAAATCCACTAATTCAAGTGTCAAAAATTGAATAGAACCTCTCACGATTATTGTTGATTGTGCCTCAACCATATTAAAAATTTTCATCAGTTCATGTTTATTCTTTGGACCTCTTCAAATAGCTAATAATTATCATGTTTTGATATGGGAAATGTTCTTTGATACAATCAATTTGTAAATATTATAAAATAGTGTTACTTCAGGAGAAAATTGTTGATTTGATCATACACAAGGTGAGAAAATAGATATTTTTTAAAAATATTTAAAGCAGATTTTTGAAAGTAACAATTTTAATTCAAATTCTTTTAAATTTAAAAATATTTACATTATTTATCATAGGATATACATGCGATGCATGTGTTCGAGAATTAATTTATGCCCAAAGTATCCAAATAATGTCCATTAATAACAATATTTTAAATTAGTAAATTCAAGAGTACTTTTCCAGTTTGAAAGCAAAGGTTTGTTTAAACACCCAAGTCTAGTCATTTAGAGAAGTATTCAATCTCTAAATTTAAAACAAACCAAAACTTTAAAATATAAAAATCAAACACCTTCATAGTTACTTCCATATGAACTCTTCTTTGGGTTACTAACGTACTTGGTTTTCGATTAAATTTTAATTCATGTCAAAATATTTAATATTGGTAAAATCCTTCCTAAGTAACACAATTTCTTCCTCAGGAATCAAATTCAAAATGTATCCTTTTATCACATCATTATAATTAATAAATGTTTCTTGAGTAGGACGATTTCATTCTCAAAACTCAAGATTCTTTTTTATAAGTTAAGTATTCTAAACATTCTTTTTTTAATTCATGCGTCGGTGAAATTAGATCTGAGTATCACTCAAATACAAAATTAAAATATGTGATCATCTCATCTAAAAACTTAAGCTATTAGTTAATAATATTCTCAACAAACCTCGATAAGCAAATATTTCCTAAGTAAAAGTTCAAATTCAAACTCTTCGATTAAGGATGAAACAATACTTATCATCGTATTTCTACTCGTTATATGCCTAGAGATACACGTATAGGAAACGGTCAATTAACTCCATCGTTTTTGCCATCAACTTCCTTCCCCCTTTCTCTTTCAAAAATCTATATAATCTAAGCCACTTCACCCTAAATTTACAACAAACAGTTCAATTTTCTTGATCCAATCATCCCAAAATCTCAAAAAAAAAAAAACAATTCTTACAACATTTTGATACATACCCAAGTTCTTGAATTCGAGTTTTTCTTTAACAAAAAATGGTTAAACTTTTAACAACTTTGCTATTCACATCAATCTTGTTTTACACTACTTATGCTCAGAATCTCGATTGCTCATCATTTTCATTCAGCAACAACCAGATTTTCGCAACTTGCATGCCTCTACCTGTACTAAACTCTGTTCTTCACTGGACTTACTATCCAAAGACCCACACAGTTGATATTGCTTACAGACATGGAGGTGTAACAGATTCAGATTGGGTAGCTTGGGGTTTAAATATCGATGGAAAAATGATGATTGGTACACAATGTTTAGTTGCATTTAGAAATTCAAGTGGAGAAATTCATGCTTACACTTCCCCTGTTTCTAGTTATGCTACTCAGTTAACAGAGGGAGCTTTGAGTTTCAATGTTCCGAGAATTGGAGCTGAGTATTCGAACAATGAGTTTATTATTTTTGCGACTTTAGAACTTCCTGCTGGAAGGACTAGTTTTAGTCAAGTTTGGCAAAATGGTGCTGTTACTGGTAAGATTTTAACTCCTCATGCTCAGTCTGGTGATAATCTCAAGTCTTTTGGAAGTGTTGATTTTGCAAATGGATTATAATTTTTTTTATAAACTTTAGTTATTTCGAATAAAATACAGAGCATATGTTTGCTTTTTATCGAATAATTATATTTTTATGTTCACTCACAATAAGGGCCTATAACGGATTAATAAGGCTATTAAAGTTTAATAACTTGGGATTCAAAATATTTTGGGTCTTCGTTTCTTGTTTAATAAAAGATGTATTTTTAAAAATTTCAAAATAATTGAATTGTTGTAGTGTTTAATATCCTTTTCGAAAGGGAAAATTGTACGGAATAACAAACATTTAAATCAAATTAAATGTCATAGCTATTGTTCAGATTATTTCTATTTCATAGCTATTGTTTTGCCGATCTTGCCATCTGGAGCCACGCAGAATACATAGAAAGTATACATATACAAATTCAAGTAAATATACAAATGTAATTTTCAGAGATATAAATGAATCTATAATGTAGATGTATATAAATCTAGAAAAAACTAAAGTGTTCCATTTACGAATCATCCAATTGTTCATGATAAAAAATATAACACAAAGAACAGAAACATTTACAAATTCTCGCAAATATACAAATCATTTTTCAGAGATACAAATGAACATGTAATGTATACGTATACAAATCTAGAAAAAAACTAAAACGTTTCTTATACGAATCATGCAATTGTTCATAATAAAAATGAATTTATACAGAATTGATCAATTCATATCATTACACCTAAAAGTACAAACGATTTAACAAACATAATATATTTTTATTGTTCGATCTTCCAACAAATTGAATTATATAACTTGTTTGTTCGTATATACGAATTGATACGAAAAAAAGAAATACAACTTAATTCGTGAATTATACAAATCAGGGCCTCCATAGCAAATCACACTATAGTTATGAAACACATTTATCAAAACTATAACTATAGAGCATTATTATGTTTATTTTGTTTGCTAATAAATCAGACATTACTTTTCATTTTTACCCTTATTAATTATTGTCAAATTGATCTTTAGAATAATTAAGTATTAATCATAATAATTCAATACTAAATAATTAATAAAAATATCTTGAACTCATAACATAGAAATAATTAAAAGCAATTAAAGTTTTCTGAACTCTATCATATAAAAAATTAAAATGAAGGGTAAAAATGAAAGAATATTCTAAGTAGTCGTGAAGATTGAATAGTTAAGTTAATTTGAAATATGAAAAGTGTCTAAACAATTCAATTAATAATCATTGATTTTAGTGATATTTTTTATTTATTATCATTTATAGTAATTTATAACAATACTATGATAAATCTACCATGTATTAGAAGTGAATTATGCATGCAATATAAAATTATAAATGTATAATAAGTGTTTTAAAATGTATTATGTTTGTTTAATAAGAAATTGACCCAATGTATATAAGTGTACTAAAGTGCGATAAATATATTATTCATAAATAAAACTTTTTCGATAGCGTTATGTCAACTTCTCGAATTATGTTTTATTATTCTAATCCTATCATTGAAATCTTTTCTTCTAATAATATGCTATTTTATATATATATATATATATATATATATATATAAAGAGTTGTGAGCAAGGGCTATGGCCATAAAGTGGACGCAGTTGAGCTAATCGTAACAGTCAACTCTAATCAATATATAAGGAATGAAGTTTGGTAGAACGAGGCGACTGAGTCAAGATTTAAAGTATATAAATTTAAAATGTTATTTTTTTTAAAGTTATTGTATACTAAATTAATAATTAGTCTGTATATATTCAACGTGTTCTTAAGCTAAATATTAGGTTTGATTTGAGCCAAATAAAATTATGTATTGAATTTTATCGGACCTGCTTCCTACGCTCTAACGTTGCCCCAGTGAGTTGTTAGTAGTTCAGTTTATGTTTCTTTTTTTGGACTTCTTCAAATAGCTTATAATTCTCATGTTTTGATGTGGGAAATGTTCTACTTAGACATGACCTTTTTTATACTGTCAATTTCCAATATGGGGAAAATTGCATGTTTTTACTTCATGATAGAATCGTTAATTTGATCAACAAATTAAATTATGTGAAAAAATAGACCTTTTCTTTAAGTATTTTTTTTTAAAGTAACAATTCCATTCAAGATACACATCTCTCCCTTTAAAATTAAATAGTTAACTCATATATCTTAGAGAGTCCTTCCTTTATACTATATATAGTGTGGGTATGAAATACCAATGTCTTCTATTCATAGGTGACAGAGACAGATTTAAAATTTAAATTTTATGCGTTTAACCTTTAAGATTTTTCGTATTAAACTCATTATATTTTTAAAATTATGAGTTCAAATATATTACTTATTGTGATTTTAGTAAATTTTATGTTCCGCAATAAAAATACTAAATTCAAATGAACCTGATATCGAAACATTGGATATATCCCTCATTGGTGATATAAGCTCCGTTTTTACCAGGATATCAATCATATACTATCTTTCTCTATGATGAGTTAAATATCACGTAAACAATTGGTCTTCATTTCAAATTCTTTGTTGATTTTTTGTTTGATGTAATGTTTTTGTCTCTGTATTTTTCCTTTGATAAATTAAAGGGAAAATTACATGGGATGGCAAACATCCCTAAGTAATTATATAATAAGGGTATAGTTTAATTTATTTACTTTCTATAATTATAGTTTCCTTTTTTTTTGCTATAATTAATGGGGTCCATCACCTATTCCTAAATCAATCATATAAAAACCTTTTTTTTTTTAATTTTGTATATAATTTTATACAAATCAATATTATCTCTCCTATTCATATTCCACCTTTTTCTCCTATAATCAATACTTCTATCCGATTTTAAATTTCAAATTGACAAAAATTCAATTTCTCCCTCCCGAAATTGAATTCAAATTTCGCAGGTAATCCTAAAATTTAGTCGTGTACAATTTTTTCCCCCTTATTCAACAATTGTATATGTATTGTGTTTCTTACTTTTTTTCATATTTTTTTGGTGAAATAATCGATTGTTCTTATTAGATTACAAATTCTTCAAAATCAGAATGAACGAATCATCTTCATCTATGAGGATTACCAGAGGTATTCCATTGCATGTCAATTTTATTGACAATTTATCCTCGTTTTTAATGGGTTTAACTCAAGATTTTGGGGTTGATGTAGGGTCTATGGTAAAATCCAAACAAGTTCAACATGAACAAACAATGGAAGAATTGAGATCAAAGAAAAAATATGACCCTACAGCAGTTCAAAAAGTTGTTAACAATGCCAAAGCTAGAGGCATTAAAATTGTACAAGGAGGAAGAAAGAGGAAAGCAGTAAACAGTGATTCAGAGGAGAGTGCATCTGAAATTGACGGATCTGAAGAACATCATGAGGTAGTGGCTTAAAACACAACTTTAGATACAATATTTTTGTTACTTAGGTGTCAATATACAAAAAATTGTTTGTTTAAGTAATTTTTATATTCACGTAATTGTATATAGTATATTGCATGTTTAGTATACACATGTTTTAGTTATTTGTATATATCTTCCATTATTTATTTGTATATTCCTTTAGTTATTGTACGTGTCTGTAGATTTGATTAGTTTATACATATTTTAAGTTATGTATAATGAATAATATACTAAGTTTTAATAGGGGTAGTAGTGGATTGTATATTAAAGGCTCCATATTATTTTTGTTTTTGTATACATATACAAAAAGTAATTGTATTTAGTTATAGAGATGGAAAAATTTCATATATGATTATAATTTGTATATTTTAGTAGTGATATACAAATTATTGAAGTTAAGTATATATTAAGTTTATATATTATTGTAGTATATACAAAGTCATTTAGACAGTTGTATATATTGACATGTTTAAGTACCATATTCATGTACACATACTAATATACAAAAAAAGTAAGTTTGTATATATATACAAAAGAAACGCAATTATAAATGTATATTTTATTTATACTTTTTTTTTGTTATGTATACAAAAAATGTATTTATATGTAGCCCTTGATTGAAATAATGTAGCTTTTCCCTGTTTTTTTAGGTAGTCAGATTTATTTGCAAGAACCGTGAAAAAAGGACAATTCACATGCAATGTTATACGCAAATCAATACATTGAATGAACTTCAGAATAAACTGCCTCCAAATCAATATGATCGTATATGTACATCATCGTGTTTTGCACAGTTGACAACAATGAGACGATGTCATGTGCAAGCACAATTGTTTAGATGGTTTATGTTGAGGGAGTTGGAAGGTAGTTCTGTCAATGCAATACTTTTTTATATAAATGGCACAACGCTTCGATTCAAATTTTATTTCAAATAATTAACAGAAATCATATATACAATTAATACAACACTTTTATACAATCAGATTAATAAATAATGACAAACTTATGTTTACACTGATCTTCTTTCTAATATACAAATACTACATCAAAAAAAGTATATAATTGTATCTTATGGGTTTTCATCTTAAAAAATTTATATACTTTTTCAACATATACATTACTTCAGTATTTGTATATGCAAAATTAGAAATCACAGAACGTATACTACACAACTATATCACAAGTAATGCAAATAGATACAAAACTAAAATTTCATACTTATATACAATTAAATAACACGACCTTTGTATACAAAAAAACTTAATATACAACTGCAAATTGAAATTACTGCTACAATATACTGCCGTTTACGATAAACATTGAAACAAGTTTTCAAAAGAAAAACACTCCAAAAAAAATTATATACACTTACGTTATGGACATATACAATTCTCAACACACTAAGGAACGCACATATATCCAAATTTGTAAATCCAATAGAACATTGTATAATTATTGCAATAATAAACATGAATTTTCATCCAATGAACCATTACCTGTATTCGAATATACAGAAAAACAAAAAAAAAAGGATGAACTACTGCTTCGTCAAAGCGCAGAAACAAGTTTATCTTGTCTTTTAATTGTTGTATACTTCTTATTTTTTGAAAAAAAAATGAACTTGAACGTTTACCTTAAATTATGGCATTATCTAAATTTATTGTTAGCTTATTTAACGCTTCAGTTACAAATCACTTTTTCTAAAAGAAAATTGTATAAATAAAAAACAGAAGAAACGTTATATACAAAATTAAAGATACCTAAATAACTAAACTATACCTATAGAATGTAATTAGGTAAACTATACCCATATAATGTTATTTAATCAATTAAGTTTGCCATATATGAAATTTTCCCTAAATTAAACTAAGATATCCAGAAAATTGTTTCCATGTGTAATATATATACTCCCTCTATTCACTTTTACTTGTTATTCATTTCTATAATAGATATTCATTTTTATTTATCACTTTCGACAAATCAAAAAAATTATAATTATATTTATTCATTACCATCAATATTAAATACTTATTTTTCTGAATCGTTTTCCAGACCTAATACTAAACATCATTTAATAGAGATAGTTTGATAAAAATACTTGTATCAATAATTATTTTCTTAATGAATTTGTCAACTCAAATCGTAAAAAGTAAAAATGAACCGAAAAAGTACTTTTTAAATTTATTTATAATATAAGGATTTAGTATATAACTTCAAAGTGTACGTAGGTATTTTAACTGGTGTACGATTTACGAACATCCTTTTATATCGGAGGAAATTTCAAAAACAACGATACTTAGCTTTATATTTTAATTATAAAATCGTAAATGATAATTTTATTAATTATAAACGTAAAAGATAATTCAGTGTATCAATTTGTTCTATATATGTTGATTCGATATTAGGATTAAAAAAATACATTGATACAAAGCGAATAAATACAATTCCAAGTAAAAAGATACAAGTAAAACTCAATTTTTCACTATATATTATAAAATTTTAAAACACCCGCTATTTCGGATAAAATATTGAGCATATATCTTCAATGAATAAAAGTTAAACTCAAGAGTATTATCATAAAACTTACTATATGACTAAATATAATATTTTGATTTAAATTTGGATAATAGTTTCTTAAATTAATAAAATCAAAATTTTCACAATCTAATTCTAGTTTGATTCCCACCATAAGTATATTCCACTCCATCAAAGAAAGATAGAGAGTTGACTACTAAGTAGTCAAATCAATTTTCTAATATTTGGACCTTTTTGTTTTGATTACTTCTTATATAAATTAATTTAAAATTTCTTGCAAAAAATAAAAATCTAGTCTAGATGTTATGAATATGTGCTAGTGTTTCCATATTTCTAGAATAAACTAGATGACCTAGTCATTGAAGTGTAAAAAAATGGGAACCTAACAAAGAAAAAGAGTTTGTAACATGTCCAATTAAAGAGGAATTAGGTGGGGATTTTAAAGTGTATGATTTAATATATTTTTGAGGTTGTTTGGTAAACAAACTAAATTATTGAGTTTGAAATTGTAATTTGGACTAATCTATTTTGTTCGGGGAATATGATAAAATAATCTCAAGTTAAATAAAATAAAATGAAATATATCAAAATTAAATTTGAGACAAAATTTATATTATATCCATCAAATACTCAATAAATTTATCTCTAATTTTACTTATAAATTAGTCCATCTTATCCTACATACGGAACAATTTCTTAAAATTTTATAATTAATATAGTTTAACGACTCATCACATTAATTTACAGAAGACAAAAGTGGGTTGGCCAAAGTCAAAACAAGCTTGCTGCACAACGTAATTTACCATCGGAATTATTCTTATTTTAATTTTTGATAGTTATATCATTGGAGTTTATTTATCTACGCAAAATTAAAATAATATCGATATTTTAAAAAAATTAATGATATTATATTAATAAAAATTATTTAAAACGTACTAATAAATCATATAAACTACTACAATTCTTAACGATAAGATTTCATGAAAACTTCATTAAAAATAATAATGAATAAATTTCAACTGAAATGAAAAAATCAAACATATTTTGGAAGCATCATCTTATTGATAAGTTACTTGGAAGATCAAGTCGAACATGTGAAGTAGATATCTCCAAATGTTTGATACTTTATGTACAATTCTAAATCCACATTTATTTAAGTGGGGTAAAAAATATCATCTCGATTTTTAATTTTAAATATTTAAATTAAATTAAAATTCTTGATTTAAGACTTTTTGTAGATCAATTCAGTATTTTGAATTTTATCGATATGATTTAGTAGATACTCAATAAATTTTGATGAGTTTCGACTTTCGATCAAGAAATCACATTATGAACGGTTGCAAATTTTTAAAATATTAATGATATAGTTTACTTTTTCTAAGCAGACATGATTATCACTTAATTAATCTCCCGTAATTAAAGAAACGCATACGACACTTCACTTGAGATTACCCTTAATAAGAAATATTAATTGTTAATGGTAAGAGGAAATTTCGTTTAAGCAGATACAATTAAACTATATAATTAGATTAACATTATTGATTTGGTCTTTCAAAATATACGTCATTAACCTAATAGATTCATTGACCACGTTGCTAAAATATTCTTTAAAAGATTTTATTGGTCTTCTTTGACCCGCGAGTGTGAATCGATAGCTGTGAAACTAGCTCTGGCTTGGGCATAGAAGTTGATGACGGCCAAAAAAAAAAAATTGTAACATGAACTATTAGCAGAATATATGCGCAAATTTCTATCATTTCATTATAACAAAAATTATGGCGATAAATTTTCTTTCTAGCAGTATTATTTATTGTTGTAAAAATATTTTAGTGGTAATTGAGTTAATTCATTGTGTTCAGAATGGCTAAAATCCTTAACGATGTTTATATAAAATGTCGATTATAAGCTTTTATAGTTATAATTGTTTTTAAATATACTATAGAAATAATTATATTATTTTCATAAAAAAATTAATTTATTGTAATGCATCCACTACTCTAAAATAGAAAAAAGAAAAAGGAAAAAAAGAAGAATGAATTTAATTATTACTCTTTCGGTTCCACTTTGTGCAACTATTTTTGTTTTAATATTTTGAATTGTCAATTAATAACATTTATAGTGCGTTTTAAAGATATAATTTTAATTTTTCTAAACAAAAATTATGTTCAAATTAACATAAAAATTGTTCACTTTTGTCAAAGAAATGTTTGAAAATCTAATGCAGCTTCGCTCCTGAGAAAATTCATATCTCATATAGTGTAACATAAAATGAAACGAGAGAATAAAGATGGATGATCGATGAAGAATGGGTTTATAATAAATTGATGAGTTGTATAAAAATGATAAGTAGGGTTAGGTCAAGTTTGGATATTGAATTAATTATCTCCAATTAATTGCATGGACCTACGAATAAAAAGGCCCATGCACACACATTATTGCATTTGCATGCAATGTATGTACTTATTAATTAGTATATCTTAAAATCTAGTAATATTTAATTTTATGTAACTTTCTTATATTATCTATTAATTATATGTAAGTCATGACTTGTTATAATACACAATGCTTAGTCAACTAAATTTGGGTCAACACGCCATAGCCATGTCCAAATATAATTAACTTCCTTGTGTTTGTTAATAATTTTCTTTTTATTAATCCTTTCTTTTACTTCTCTTTTGTCTTCACTTTCATATTTAATTCCTAAGAATATAATATTACCGATTCACTATAGTTCATAGGATAGTGCAGTGAATGAAATTACTTTCTTAATAAGAGATCTTGATTTTGAGTTTTATGTATGGAAAAAAGCTTGGTAGCTAGTGAGAGCTTCCTCGAAGTTCTACGCGGCGTGAAAATTCAAAATAGTCGAGCGCCAATTCTGCAAAGGACACTGAGTGGTAAACTAAAATAAAAATTCCTAAGAGTAATAAAAATATTAACCGCCTTTACTTTTTTTATTTTTGAAATATTTTTAAATATAGGACTAATCAGATTTAAGTATAATTATTTATAAAATGATTACAAATTAAATAACACGATTATATTTCTGTTTGTTTCTTTTTCTTAAGAAGTTTTGTGCATGTATATCAAAATATGAAACGAGAGAAATATTTAATTTAATTTTTTAAAATTTTACTTTTTTCAAATTCTTTTTGAGTAAAAAACTTAGGAAATATCAAAATTCAAATCATCAATCATTTTGGACGTATTTCTTACTTTACTTTATTTATAAGCGAACTGATGTACAAGGTTGTCATTTCATATATGATGAAGTGTATGTTAGGAAATTATTAGAAATAACAAAAATTCTCGATGTCTGAGACGTGTTAAAATAGATCGCATAAGATTTAACAAATTCATCTTTCATATAAAGTATGAGCTAAAACAATAAATTTAAATTGTGTTGACGGGCCCATTAAAAAATCCCAAATCACTTTCTACAACTAGTCTATTGTCATAACTCTAAGCCATGACATATGTAGAAGGATTCAATTCTATCTACTTTAACTTTGTATTAGAACTTTAATTAAATTTAAATCATGCTTGATAACTATTTGAGGTGATATTTCGAACAAAATTTTCTCCTTACACAGGACGGACTCTAATACAAAATATCTGATTAAAAATAAAGTAATTTTATTACTATATTTTAACTCATATTGATATCACCCCATACATTACTAAGACAATAAATTATTCAAAGTCATTAATTTAAAAATAAATAACAGCCAAATGTTCTCAAACCATGAATAAAAAGGTCTTCTCTTTCCCTTTTGTCTTTTTCTTTTTACATTTCATTATGTTCCACATTAATTGGGATCCATCAATACTGGAAAGACGGTGGGAAAAAAAAAGCTTCCTCGTTGCAAGAGTAAAACATGGATATCATTACTTTTTCTATTTAAAACTAATCATTTAATTTGACTTGATACGAAGAAATTTTAAATTTTTTTAATTTTATTATTTTAAATTAAAATTATGTTCATATAGAATAATACACATTGATATTATTTGTGTCTTCTTAAACATGTTATGTGAAAAACTGAAATTAAAGTGTTATAAAAAAAAATCCGTATTTTAAAAACAAACCTAAGAGAAAAAATATGTCATATTCTTTTTGAGACAGAGTATTCTCTCAAAAGAACATTATTTTTATAGATTAGACACAATTACCCCTCGAACTCAGTTTTGTTTTTTTGTAATTTTTTATACCTTTTAATTTACGTGACACACTATGTGACTCTATATAATTAAGGCGCATAAAAAATGTTTGGATGTCATGTCAGCTAAAAAAGTATACAAAATTATTTTTAAAATAGGGTTCAAAAGAATAGTACAGTATTTATTTAATAAAGATATCTCTAAAATTTCGATTATAATAAACTATATCCCATATTTTTGTAAATAAATTTTCTTTATTAAGATTTGTCCACATTGTGGTGGACATTGTTTTAATGAAAGTGGACAAAATAACGATCAACTTATCATGGTAAACCATATTCTACTATTCTAGAGGACAAGGATATTACTCACTCCGTCTACTTTACGTAACAACATTTTATCCTCACATAAAATTTAAAAAAGAATAAAAAAATTAAATTACTTATTTCAGATATTTATATAACTATAACTTATTTTATTAAATATAAAAGATAATTTTAAAATTAAATTATTTTTACTTATAAAAAGATTGAAATTTATTTTTTATTATAAAAAGTGGGTAATTGATAACCCCTTCAAATTCATATAATAATAGACTCTTAACTTTACATTGCCGTTTGCCGGACATGATTTTATTAATATTGCCGATCGCCCAACGTATTCATCGTAAAACCTTTGTTTTATTCCATCGGTTCATATATATATATATATATATATATATATATATATATATATAACATTTTGAATTGTAAGAGTTAAACGAATTTTTTTAAATCACGATCTTCATTATTAATATATTTATATAATTTTCAAATATTTAAATTTTATTTTAAAATATATTTAAGTTTTATATTCAAATTTATGGTCATTATGAAATTGTTTAACTGTAAAAATTCAAAAATATAACGTAAATTGAAATCAAAGAGTATATAGGATAAAAAAGAAGTCAACATTATATTTCTTGAGGTCATGATGTTTACGGTATTTGAACAAGTCTTTTTTGAAAATATTATTTAGAGAAGTTTTCGAATTAAAATAAAACCAAAAATAGATAATCATTTTCCTCCTTTTTTTTGGGCAATTTTGTGATATTCCTAAAACCTTTTTCAGTTTCTTAAGTTGAAAAATTTTATTCTGCTTATTATTTTATTTTAAAAAATTCTGACAAATTGACAAGAAAATATGTTAGGAAAATTTTGGATTTTTTAAAAATTATTGCCACCAAATTGGCTCTAGTTGCAACATAGGACAATTAAGACGATGATATTCTAAATAATAATTAAAATGTCGTTCTACATCGACCTTGTTCTAAACATAAATTATTATTTTTTTAAAATTGGCTCATTTTAAAATAAATAAATTAAATAGTAAAAGACATGTAAATTAAAATAATTTTTCATTTGAAAAAATGAGTCAGAATATTACATTATTATATCATCTATTTACACTTTACATATATATTGTTCAACTACTCTCCTCAGCTAAATTGAATTATTCTCTTGTTCTATTACTAATTTCTCAAATATAATAATTAAAAAAAATAGCATTTCCTATATGACCAAAATATCCAAATTACGTTGATTAATAGCAAAATATTAAATTAGTAAATTCATGACTTTTCCAAGTTTGAAAGCAAAGATTTGTTTTGAGCACCAAGTCTAGTCATTTGTAGAAAAGTATTCAATGTAAAACTAGAAAAAATAGTAAAAAAATAAAAATCAAACACCTTCCTAGTTACTTCCGTTAGAACTCTTCACTGTGTTTCTAATAATGAATCTTTGGTTTCCACATATACGCCTAAGATTCTTCTTTTACCTTTTTTTTTAATTTGATCTTCGATATACGTATTAAATGATTGAATTTTGATTCATATCGAAAAATCAATCATAGTCTGTAAACATTATAACAATAACAAATTTTAGCAATATTAAATATTGACATTAATAAGAGTGTTAAAGTCTTTATTAATATTAGTTAAGTGTCATTGGAACCAATATCGCTAAAGGCTTTAGGGACATTTACAAAAAATATCAGTTATCGCTAAAATACATATTGAATAGCAATTAAGAATTAATAGTCGCTAATGATTATTTTTAATGTAGTGAACCTATTTAACAGAAACATTTCATAATAAGGATCCAAATTCAAAACCTTTTTTTAAGGAGTACATTTTATACGCAAAACTCGATTTCGAGATCGTTTTCTGAAAGAGCCGGATTCAATTATATACATTTTTAAAAGAGTTGTGATTTCGTATTAAAACTCAAAGTCTAAATCTTTTTTTTTTGAGGGAGTAATAATTTCGTACTTAGCACTTGAACTTTAAAAGAAGTACTTACGACTGTATCAATATTTTTTTAGCTGTTATATGCCTAAAATTCCACGTAAAGGAAGCGGTCAACTAACTCCTTCGAATTTGTCATCACCTACTTCACCTTCCATTTCCCATTTTCTCTTTCAAAAATCTATATAATCTAAGCTACTTCACCCCAAATTTTCAACGAATAGTTCAATTTTTCTTGATCCAATCATCCCAAATCCCAAGAAAATCAATTCTTGCAAAAATTTGGGGCTTACCCAAGTTCTTGAATTTGAGTTTTTACAGGACAAAAAGAAAAAAAAACAGAGCACAAACATGGATAAACTTTTAACAACTTTATTATTTTCATCAATCTTGATTTCAACTCTATTTTCTACTAGTTATGGTCAGAATCAAAATTGCTCTGCTTTTGCATTCAGAAATAACCAAATATTTGCAACTTGCATTCCTCTGCCTCTACTAAACTCTGTTCTTCATTGGAGTTACCATCCAGATAACCATACAGTTGATCTTGCTTACAGACATGGAGGTGTACCAAATACAGATTGGGTAGCTTGGGGTTTAAATATTGATGGAACAATGATGGTTGGTTCACAATGTTTAGTTGCATTTAGAAATTCAAGTGGAGAAATTCATGCTTACACTTCCCCTGTTTCTAGTTATGCTACTCAGTTAACAGAGGGAGCTTTGAGTTTCAATGTTCCGAGAATTGAAGCTGAGTATTCGAACAATGAGTTCATTATTTTTGCGACTTTAGAACTTCCTGCTGGAAGGACTAGTTTTAATCAAGCTTGGCAAAATGGTGCTGTTTCTGGTCAGGCTTTGACTGCTCATACTCAATCTGGTGATAATATGAGATCTTTTGGTAGTGTTGATTTTGCTAATGGAGAGTTAGGTGGTGGTGGTGGTTCACTTACTTCTAGACAACGTAGAAGAAATGTGAGTTTTCGCATACCCTTTCTTTATTTCATTGGAATTTAACTTATATATACTGACAGTAGGTATCGATTAGATTTGGTTTGGATCACAACTTTTTAATCTATTAGGGTTTGCTTTGGTACGAGGAATAAGAGATATAGAATGAGATAAAATCGCAGGATAACTTGTTTTTCCCAACCAAATGAGCCGTTATAATATCATAACCTAGTTTAACAGACTCAATTGAATTCAATATTTTCTATACATAACCTATGATCTCGAAAGTCCAATTGACTTAACCTTAAGTTGAACTCATCGAGTTGTGATGTGATACAACACGAAAACTACATACAAATTAGGGTCAACTATATGAGTTCTCGTTGACCATATTACTCATTTTTGTATCCACTACCCCAAGGCAACAAAGAATTTGACATGTTTGAAAATTTGACAGGTTCATGGAGTATTGAATGCAGTGAGTTGGGGAGTGTTAATGCCAATGGGAGCAGTGTTTGCAAGGTACTTGAAGGTTTTCAAAGCAGCAAATCCAGCTTGGTTTTATATACATGTTGCTTGTCAAACTTCTGCCTATATTGTTGGTGTTGCTGGATGGGGAACTGGTCTCAAACTTGGTAGTGATTCGACCGGTATCGAATTCACTACTCACAGGAACATTGGCATCACTCTCTTTTGCCTCGGAACACTTCAGGTAACGCATCAACTCTAAATCTTGAATTCACTCCTAAAAGCATTTGCACACAAACAAAATTTCCTTTTTTTTGCTTCAGAAAGTTACACATTTGGCTGCTCGCAAGAACAATAACAACCACTATCCATATATACAAAAATATACACCTGCATATATACATTAATATACCATAAATATACATTTGCTAGGTATAATTTTGGTGGACGGCTATACAGTGTAAAAAGCCCTTTTTTGGGGGGGCTTATTACATAACCGACCCCTCAAACTTGTCCCTTGTTTTTCATTTAGACACAAGAGCTAAGGGTTATACACATTTGATAGAGTAAGTGCGACATGTTCAACTGAACTAACTGTTTTTACTTATCTGAACGCATTAACTATAAATCTTGAATTCACTTATGCAAACACATAAAAGACCGGACCCTTCAATAAAGAGCAACAAAATTTTCCTTTTTTTGGTCTAATACATAGACGCCCCCCTCAAACTTGCTCGATTGTTTTTTTCATTTAGACACCTGAACTAAGGATTATACCCGACCTTCATTACTAATTTGTATGATTACAAACTTTATAGGTATTTGCTTTGCTTTTGAGGCCAAAGCCAGACCACAAGTTCAGATTATACTGGAACATCTACCACCATGCTGTTGGATACGCGGTAATAAGTCTGAGCATCGCCAACGTGTTTGAAGGATTTGATGCATTGAATGGACAGAAAAATTGGAAGAGGGCTTACACTGGTGTGATCATAGCCATAGGTGCCATTGCTGTTTTATTAGAAGCTTTTACTTGGTTCATTGTCATTAAAAGGAAAAAAACAGACTCTAACAAGCACACACAAAATGGAACAAATGGTACTGTTAATCCTTATGGAAATGGGACTCATCAACAGGCATAAGTTAACTTTTTTTTGGCTTTGAACATTTTTGTATGTTTATATGTTTTTTGTTGTTTGGTCAGATTTTTATTTTTTTTTAAATCTTTGCAGATTGATATATATTCTTGTATACATCATATATGTTGAAAGACCACCTATTTGTGGTTTTATTTATTATTATTAGTTTTTTTTATTCACTTTCATCTATTATCCAATATTATGTTTGAGTTTAATTTCTGTACACTAACAATATAACCTGCAAGAAGAGTAACTATTTATATTTAAGAGATGTTCAAGTTAGAGACTAACTTTGAAATTAACCTGTGAGAAGA
Source organism: Solanum sitiens (assembly GCA_016801875.1). Classification (NCBI taxonomy): domain Eukaryota; kingdom Viridiplantae; phylum Streptophyta; class Magnoliopsida; order Solanales; family Solanaceae; genus Solanum; species Solanum sitiens. Next base: position 203,289 of record JABWTJ010000271.1, on the reverse strand, counting down.
GTAACTATTTAAGAAATGTTCAAGTTAGAGACTATTATGGTTGAGTTTAATTTCTGTACACTAGCAATATAATCGGCAAGAAGAGTAACTAGTTAAGACATGTTCAAGCTAGAGACTAACTTTGAAATATATAATAATAATAATAACCTACTATAACTATTTAAAGTTCTTTTATAGTATAAATCTTTTACCGCCAAGCCTTGAAAACAGCCTCAGCAGAAAAGCAAGGTAAGATTATGTACAATAGACCTTTATGATCGGACCATTTCCTGAATCATTCATGTGTTTAGCGGGAATTATAGTGCATCAGACTGCGAGCAGTAGAAAAAAAGTTAAAAAAATTAATAGTTTGCCAAGTGGCATATTGTCATCAGGTTAGAAAAACATGAATTGGGCCTTCTGGAAGTTGAAACTTAAAAAACAAATTAAAGAAGTGGAATAGGAAGAAGCAAAGTTGAGAAGCACTAGTTGCAAATGCAAGCAAAGTCTGTTTTCTAGAAGAATGCTCCATTGTTAGTCAATACCTAATTTGCCAAAAAAATAATAATCAAGTTGACCTAATTAGCAACGAAATTAGCAGTACTATTTATATTCAATTTGTTTTTGAAAGGAGTTAAAAAGATAAAAATATATTTAAACTATTTTACTTTATTGAATTCTCTCATAAATTACTTAGAGTAAGAGCTGAACTATCACTCAATGGTTAGGAAATACATTTAGATATTAACTAGATCAAATGTTTATTTAGAAATGCTTCTAACCATATCTATCGATAAAATTTTCATTTACATAACATATATAATGACTCTCTTTGTTGATATTTTAATATTTTTTAATTGAATTTTTTACATAAATTCTCACCTTTCAAGTCGGAGAAATCAATGTCATGTCCAAGAAGGTGTAAAAGAAGATGGTGGATGTCATGGTTGAACTAAATTAAACTATATGGTGATAGTTTTATCCTTAGCTTTTAACCAAGATTTGTCACTCTGAAATTATTTTTTCACGTGGAGTGCCACATGACAAAAATTTTATACAAAAAAGAGATTATACACATCATCAACAATTAATCGAGGTGTGTTCGCTAACTATTGAATGATAGTTCAGATAGGAAACTCACACTTAATAATTCGAGTATAAAACTCAAAAAAATTGGAGTGCTTTTAACTCTTAAATCTTAAAAGGAAAAATTCAAACTCAAAAGGATGAATACTATATTTTTATACTGATAATGTGTGTGAGTCTGGAGTACCTCAGTGGATAGGACAAAACATAGAAAGTGAGGCAGAAATTTAAAAAGTTCGGATATGTAAAGATTAGATGCATAAATGCTTCTTATGCGAAGGTGTGAGTATGAGAGAGGTTGACTATGAATGAATTTAGGAGAGAAGTGGGTAGATCGAAGAAGTAGTGGAGACAAGTAAGTAGACAAGATGATACAATTTCAACTTATCGAAAACATAACCTTAGATAAGAGGTTGTTTTAGTACACAAATTAGAGTGGAAGATTAGTAGGTAATAGTGTGTTGTCTACTTATCTTTCCATACTAAGAATCGTATGTAATATTACTTTTGTAATTTTTTGTCCTTTTAATTATGTTAGTATTTGATTTTCTTGTACTTCGATAATGTTATACTTGCTGTTTCTTTCTTCTTCTTTTTTCTAGAATATTTTGACATGCTTTCGATAGTATTGTACCATGATTTGTTCATTATTTTTTGTTTCTTGATTTGCTTTTAATTTTTTTTAGACAAAGATCTATCAAAAATAGTTTTTCTAAGCCCTGACTAAAGTCTGTTATAATGCACAGACTAATGCAAGCAATAATAACAAAAGAAAGAAACACAAGTTCCTATAAAAGACAACTTTTCTCATTTTTAGTTGATCAAAATGTAATATTTCTTATCAAAAAAAAGTTCAGGAAAGTACTTAGAACTAATGCTTGACAAACAATAATATTAGTAATGCAAAAACTTTTAATACACCCATACTTATACTTAAAAGACATAATTGTTTTTTTTAAATGATTTCACTTTCTTTCCATCATATTTTTGGAGTGTATTTTATAAATGAATTAAATTACTAAAAATTATGCAATACATACTAATATTTTCAATTAATACAACAAAACAAATAATGTATAAGAAATATTCTTATCATAACTAAGAATATTTCTTATTTAACACTATTTTTATACATCCTATCAAGCGACTTCGAAGTATCATTTTATTAATATAATATAATATGATACAATTTCAACTTATCAAAAACATGGCTTTAGATAAGAGATTATAAAGTACACAAATTAAAGGGAAATATTAGTATAGGTAATAGCGCGTTGTCTTACTTATCTTTTCATACTAAGAGCCGTACGTATATTACTTTTGTAGTATTTTGTCCTTTGAATTATGTTAGTATTTGATTTTCTTGTACTTTGATAATGTTATACTTACTGTTTCTTTCTTCTTTTCTTTTTCTATAATATTTTGATATGCTTTCGATAGTATTGTATCATGATTTCTTCATTATTATTATTTTTTTATTTTAAATTTATTTTTTGACAAAGTCCTATTAAAAATAGTTTCTCTATCTTTTGAGGTTGGGCTAAAGTTTGTTACAAGGCACCAACTTATGCAAGCAATAATAACAAAAAAAAAAAAAACAAGTTCCTTTAAAAGACTACTTTTCTCATGTTTAGTCAAACAAAATGTGATATTTCCTTGTTAAAAACAAGTTCAGGAAAGTATTTAGAACTAATGCTTGACAAACAATAGTATTAGTAATGCAGAGATTTATCAATGCACACATATCTATAATTACAATTGAATTGTTCCTTAAAAAAAAAATTTCCCTTTCATTCTATTGTATTTTTGGAGTGTATTTTTATAAATGAATTAAAGTATTAGAAATTATGTAATATATAGTATTTTTAATTAATACAACAAAACAAATAGGGTATAATAAATATTCTTATCATAACTAATATCAATATTACTAATGTCAGCATTACTAGTTCTTATTCAACATTATTTTTATACATCCTACCAAGCGACTTCGAAATATTATTTTATTAATGACACATAAAAATACTTTTGAGCAATGATATTTTATTGACTTATCAAACACTAAGTAATAATTACTATTTCCCGAGAAAAGGTTTTAGAAAATATTTTCTTTGTACCAATCACACTTTTTTTTGTTTCCCACTAGATATCTAATACCCACATTAAAGACAGAGTCAAACTATTTTTAAATTCGTGCCACCACATAAGACCCCATTAGAAGGAGAGTAAGTTTCAAAGTAACAACGATAATGAACATAATATGACTCTATAACAATATTTTCGATAATTACACTCCATAGATATAGTTCTGTTTGTTATGTAATCTGCAGTTTGAATATTTTGCTTGTCTGTTCATATATTTCGCTAACAAATATACAAACATGGTAAGTATATACAAATAGATAATGTGGTTTGTATATTTCGTATGATAAATATATTTAAAATTTTGTATTTATACATGTATGATTTTTTCAAAGCTCCATTCATAAATGTAATTTTTTATGAACTTTTCATATATCGTATACAAATAACTTATGTAAGCATATAATATAAATAATGAATTTATACGATTAAAAACTGAGTTATATAAATTCTGAATTTATATAATTAAAAGGGAAAAGGATCAAAAATGCCCTTGTACTATGTGAAAAGATCAAATATGCCCTTTGGTTATACTTTGGTTCATTTATGCCCTTATTGTTAGAGAAATGGGCCAAAAATGCCCTTAATGAAACGGAAGTAACGGCAACTTCTTAAACACTTTAATTAGTCTTAATTAATATTTTTACTTATTAAATTTTAAATTATTTTTACCCTGACCCATTTACCATTTAACCCGACCCACCCTTTTATTTACTCTTCTTCCAATCAATTCTACATCAAACTCTCCCGCTAACCCAACTCCATTTTATCACAAGATCTTTTTCTTCTCTTTCAAAACCCTAGCCCCTCTTCTGGATTTTTCAAATATTCTTATTTGGGTATAACTTTTTCTTAGTTTAAGATGATATCGAGTTTGCTCCCGACATTTCATTGTTTATCTCAACATTCTAATTTTTCATATAGATATAAGAGCATATGCTATTGTGGAATTGTAGCAGTTCTCAATTTCATATCGTGGATTCCTTCAAATTCAGGAAGACGTCTTTTCAGGTTGCCAAGCCTGATGTAGAAAACAAAAAGATCTTGTGAAATCTGTAGATTTCTTTTGAATTGGTTTTCAATTGTACCATGAAGTTAAAGTATGTTATATGTACTTAATGAATTGATGGCAGATTGAATGATGAACTTAATTTTATCTTTTTTTAATGAATTTAATTTAATTTTTCGTTACGACATTGTTAAAGATGGAATAAGATAAATAGTTAGCCACCATGAATTCACCTACAAAATCATATTTTTGTTGTAATTTTTCTTTACACAACTCTTCTCACTGTATTTTCCTTAATTCTCACAAACACATCTCATTTACTCTCTAAAATATGAATTATCCAATATTAAATTATCATCGTCTCATGAATTTTCATTAATAAATATTAGTACTACTTAGAAGTTGATTTCTTATTTGTTTGGATGTTGGAAAACAAGTGGTATTGTTTTGTTTCTTATTTGTTTGGATGATGTCAAACAAATGGAATTGTTGTTGATTAGTGTCATAAAGTAGGTAACGGATTATGGTGATACAAATTTTAGATGTGCAAATTCTTTAATTATATTTATGTTAGCTTTTAAGAACACAAGTTGCACTTACAAATTTTCAAAATGGTTTTGAATGTGATGATATACTCTTCTAGTATGCAAATAGTGCATAAATGCCCTCCTAAAATAAAGAACTCCATATATCCATGACTATTTGAATTAAATATGCCCTTATATTATGCGTAGAGGTCCATAATTACACTCAAAAACGAAAATTCAGTGCCCAACATCCAACCAAATAAAGAAATTATAAGTTTTAACAATAAATTATTCCACTAAAAAGGAAGATTCACTGCACATCACAACACCAAAAAGAAGCAAATAATAACAAGACCAGATGTGAAATATTAATCTAAATAGAGAAACAAGTATTCACTTAAAACCATTGCACCAAAAGTATGCAGATTCACTGCACACCAACACCAAAAACTATCAATCACAAAACAGGTTCTAGTGTCAACTGTCAAGCGACTTCGAAATATTATTTTATTAATGACACATAAAAATACTTTTGAGTAATGATATTTTATTGACTTATCAAACACTAAGTAATAATTACTATTTCCCTAGAAAAGGTTTTAGAAAATATTTTCTTTGTACCAATCACACTTTTTTTTGTTTTCCACTAGATATCTAATACCACATTAAAGACAAAGTCAAACTATTTTTAAATTCGTGCCATCACATAAGACCCCATTAGAAGGAGAGTAAGTTTCAAAGTAACAAAGATAATGAACATAATATGACTCTATAACAATATTTTCGATAATTACACTCCATAGATATAGTTCTGTTTGTTATATAATCTGCAGTTTGAATATTTTGCTTGTCTGTTCATATATTTCGCTAGCAAATATACAAACATGGTAAATATATACAAATAGATAATGTGGTTTGTATATTTCGTATGATAAATATATTTAAAATTTTGTATTTATACATGTATGATTTTTTCAAAGCTCCATTCATAAATGTAATTTTTTATGAACTTTTCATATATCGTATACAAATAACTTATGTAAGCATCTAATATAAATAATGAATTTATACAATTAAAAACTGAGTTATATAAATTCTGAATTTATATAATTAAAAAATCAAATAGCAAAAGTTTTATAAAAATATAGCTAAATATTAAAAATAATTAAAACTATAGCTATACTACATAATACGCCGGTAAATATTTCTCATTTCACACCCACAAAATGCTCTTTTTTGAACTGTGCAAATGAAATATGAGGAAACAAAATCTCCGCCACAGAAATCACAAGACCCACAGCAACAAATAATCATTACCCAAAAACAGCTCAAATGAAGTACGTTGGCGCTGTGGGGAAAACAATGGCGTTATCACTATCTTCACGCTCTCTCTTCACTTCCTCTTATAAATCCCTTTCTCCTCTCAAAAACCCCTTTTCTTCCTTCCCAATTCGTCAATATCGGCTTCTTTTTGTTCTTGATCCCTCTAACAACAACAACAACAAAACTGCCAGGAACAAGTTGCTGAGACGTCGCACTTCTTTCTCTACCCATGCTTCTACCGCCCAACAAGAAGCTCCTGCCCCAAATGAGAAAATTGTTCTCCCAACTAACGAGTCATCAGATGGGCTACTTCGAATTCGCCATACGGTAATGTTGATACTGGTTCGGTTTATGGGTATTCATGAAATTGAATTGTTTCCAGTTTTATTGTGTTTATAATTGAAAATATTAAGTGGGTCGATTACAGAAATTAGTAATGCTTAGTATACATTGTTGCTCATTTTAATATCAGTAAAAAAAATGCTGTTTTTATACTGTTTCCTAAATTACAGAAAGCTAATTTTCTTGTGAAGTAATTAGTTTAGCTTATAACTCATAGTATACTCCTTGTACATTTGTTGGATTTGGGAAGTTTGATTTTTTTTTATAAGTGTGGTTTCCAACCCAGCTTGTGTGCACCTTGACTAATTTCATAGGTAAATTTGTCTACTAAGGGTAGAATAGATGGAAAGAAATCAGCTAATGTTGATTTGGGAAGTTTTTTTCTTTTATGATACAGATGAGGTTTGTATTGTCTGTTGCAACTTGCAAGATAGTTTTTGTTTTTAGCCAGGACTGGTGTGAGTTTTTATAGTTTAAATGTGAACAGTAGATTTTAGTAATATAAATTACCATTCTGAGGGTGGGTTGATGTGTTCCTTGCTGCAGTGTGCTCATGTTATGGCCATGGCAGTCCAAAAACTCTACCCGAATGCAAAAGTGACGATTGGGCCCTGGATCGATAATGGTTTTTATTATGATTTTGATATGGAGCCTTTGACTGACAGTGACCTGAAGAGGATTAAGAAGGAAATGGTAAGCTAATTTGTGCTTTTTAGTGATTGTTAGAAAGTTACTCCCTCTGCCTCCCCACAACGATCCACTCCCCCAAAAGAAGAACTAAAAAATAGTTTGATCTTGTCAATGAAGCTTTGATTTTTGGTTAGAGAATTGACATCTTAAATTTTCTCTAGGATCGAATTATCAGCCGAAACTTGCCTCTTGTCAGAGAAGAAGTTAGCCGGGATGAAGCTCAGAGAAGAATAATGTCTATCAATGAACCTTACAAGATCGAAATTTTAGAGAGCATAAAGGAGGAACCAATTACCATTTATCATATTGGTAAGACTTCGATTAATTGCTTCTGTTTAGTTTGAGAAACTTACTACAACATACTTTGTGTAATCCCACAAGTTTAGGAACTTGAATATAAAATATTACTTTAGCATATTGTACATGTTTTCTAACTAAGATGATATGAACTTTTACTTTATGGTTGTATATGACTCATAAATGAGATTTGATCATGGGGAGTTAATTGAGAACCATAAACCCTATATATTTCAGGACTATACCCGGTGATTCGTTGAGATGAGTATCTTACGTTATCCGAATGATCTCAATATAAGATTGTGGTATTCCGCTTGAGCATTTTTGAGTGTATGAACGTTATCTATCTCTTGAGGATCTACTATTAAACATGTTGACCTTAACTTAGTAGCTGTCTTGATGTCATTGTTATTTAGCAAATCATCATATGGTAGAGTGCTAGACTAATTCGTGGAGGAAATTTTTGGTCTTTGCTGCTAATTACATCCTTCCTGAAAGTGTTTCAAGTGGAATTCTCAGTACCCACCCTAGTAATTGCTGCAGGTTGTTCTGAATATATCATTCTTTTGTTGAATTATATAGTTACTTCTTAATATTGCTAAAACATCAGGTTAAAAAATATTTTTATGTCAAGTATTATATTTCATTCTGTTCTGTGCTAAATTCACTTATACTTGTAACCAAGTCAAATGTTTTCACTTTGAGGGTATTTCATTTCTCGATATAGAAACTTACGTTTGTGGAGGGCCAAAGTGATGTCAGAGAAAGTGTTTCATGAACAGGTAAGTGAAGTTTCGGAGTTCCATCACAAAGGCTGTTAAGAAAGATATTGGCTCACTTATGTCATAATGCACGAATTGAATCTAGTGCTTAGATGGAAAGATGTACCGTATTGATATTGTAATAGTACAATGAGTTCTTCAAGTTAGGTTGTTATTACTATTGTTAGTGCTAAGAAAAGAGGGAAACTGAATCCTGTACCTGGACGCCAGATGACTTGGACCTGGCTGGACACCTAGATAGTTGATTTGTAGTAAAATCTTACTTCTAATTTTCCTGAACTTCCACCTCTTACTAAAACTTTGCTATTGAAGCCTTAAACCCCACCCTGGAAGCTTTGACAATTTTGCAGAGGTCTGCGATGTGAGAACATGAGTCGGTAAGATCAGAGTCAGCCAAATCAACTCTCCCAGATCTGGTCTCAATCCTTGTGGTACCAGATCCGAGTCATTAGTCCTTACTGTGCAAGAATCAAGCTTACATGCTATTATTGGTGCTAACAATTATTGTTACTATAATACTTTTCAACTAAAAAGTGCTTCAGAAAATGTTAAGAAAATGTAGAATAGGTGAACATACTTAAAGAATTTACCAGCTGCTTCTCTAGAACATCATTTCTACAGCATTATTTTAGATATAGTTGACTGATTAGGATCGATTGAAGAAGGGATTAAGACTTCTTAGAGGTGGGCAAAGAAGGTTAAGTTTGGACTTTTCTAGCTATAATTATCCATCAAAATGTAGGTTTTAAGCCAATATTTGCATATCCATCCTTTATAAACCATAAAGCACCCAAGAAAGCTTCCTCTCGTTGTTTGCTGAACTTGATATGATTGTAACAACATCAACATAAACCTATTGCTTTAACAACAAAGTACATTTTGCCTTTTCTCATGGTCAAATGCTTTCTTTTCGTAGGTGATGAATGGTGGGATCTTTGTGCGGGACCTCATGTTGAAACTACAGGAAAGATTAACAGAAAAGCTATTGAGCTTGAATCTGTTGCTGGTGCTTACTGGAGAGGAGATGTAAAGAAACCAATGCTCCAAAGGATTTATGGCACTGCATGGGAGAATGAGGACCAATTAAAAGCATACCTTCATTTCAAAGAAGAAGCTAAACGGCGTGATCACCGGAGAATTGGCCAAGATCTTGATCTCTTCTCCATACAGGCAGGTCTCTCTTTGATTAACCCATTTATGAGACTTATGATTATATACCCTTTTTTATGGAATAATTCAACAAGTTTTTTTTTTTTGTTGCATATGCTTGAATTGAAACTAAAATTGATCGTAAAACTGGCAGGATGAAGCTGGTGGAGGCTTAGTCTTCTGGCATCCCAAGGGAGCTATCATTAGGCACATAATAGAAGATACTTGGAAAAAGATTCATATGGAGCGGGGCTACGATTTGCTCTATACTCCCCATGTAGCGAAGGCAGATCTTTGGAAGATTAGTGGTCATCTGGACTTCTACAAAGAGAATATGTTTGATCAGATGGAGATTGAGGAAGAGCTTTTTCAGCTTCGGCCAATGAACTGCCCTTATCATGTATTGATCTATAAGAGGCAGTTACACTCTTATCGGGATTTTCCGATCAGAGTTGCAGAGTTGGGAACAGTGTATAGGTATGAGTTATCCGGAAGCTTACATGGGCTTTTCCGTGTAAGAGGTTTTACTCAGGTACGTTCCAAGCATAAAATATTTATTTACCTCAAGTCTCAACGTCTGTATCCTTGATTAGAACTATCATCTCTAAGAGGGAGCGGTTATTGATCAATTGTCTGAAAGAGAAGGAACGAAGGGTGGTAAAAATGGGTATTGCATTTTTTTTTTTTTTTGAGACTGTAACATTTGTATTTCACATAGTACTTAGGTAGTACTGAAAAACCATATTTACAAAATCATAAAGGAAGTATAATCTATCCAAAAACTGAACCAAATCTAAATGGATCCTAAAACATCTATGATTGGCTCAGTTTCATTGGAGTAGACATTTGTACACCAAAAGCAGAGCAACAAAATACATTTAAGCTTAACTTCCTGCAGTTTGTTGTTCCTATTCTCAAAACATCTCTCGTTTCTCTCCCTCCATATAGTCCACCAAATACTAGCAGGGATCATCCGCCATCTTTCTCTGTTTGTGGCCCCAACTCCAGCCATCTCCCAACTGAATAGAGTCTCATCAATCTTGCTAGGCATACACCAAGATATGCCTCTGAGATTAAGGAAAATCTGCCACAGTTGCCTAGTAAAGTTGCAATGTAAGAAGAGGTGTCTCACTGTCTCATTAGCCTTCCCACACAAGGAACATCTATTACATAGAGAGATTCCTCTCTTGGCCACATTATCCAATGTCAAGACTGCCTCCTTGGCTAGTAGCCATGTAAAGCATGCCACTTTGTGTGGCACTTTGATCCTCCAGATTTGCTTCCAAGGCCATTTGAAGTCTTGAATGCCACCAGTAATTATCAGTTTGTATCCTTCTTTCACCTTGTAACTACCTTTGTTGTGCCCCTGCCACCATAAATAATCCTCGCCTGTTTGTATACCTTGGAAACTCTCCAAAACCTTAAACAATTCAAGTATTCTGGGAATTTCCCAGTCATTCAAATTTCTTCTGAAAATCAAATCCCAGCCTTGTTGTGTCCACATTTCAGCGACAGTCTTCAGTTGGTGTTGAGCCAGTGTAAAGATGTGTAAAGATGTCAGGGAAACGATCTTTGAGGCTCATACCACCCAACCATTTATCAAACCAGAAACTGGTTTTTCTGCCATTTTGTACCTTGACAGTTGACTGGTTACTGAGAAAGGGCCAAAATATTCGGATGGATTTCCAAAGGCTAATCCCATAGGGGGTGTTTACCTCTTTGGTTACCCATTTATTTAGCTCCTCATACTTGTGGTTGATCACCCTATACCATAGTGCTTGGTCCTCCTGATGATATCTCCATAACCATTTCACCTTAAGAGCTTTGCTATGGTTTTTGAGATTCTTGATACCTAATCCACCTTGCATCTTACTTATGATGATGTTCTTCCACTTGACTAAGTGAAAGCCTTTTCTTTCCTTATTTCCTTGCCACAAGAAGTTTCTTCTAATTTTGTCCAACCTCTGAACTACTGACTGGGGAATATGGAAGATAGACAGCATATATGTAGGTAGAGCATCCAGAACAGAGTTTATCAGTGTTAGTCTACCTCCCAAGGAAAGGTATTGTGATCTCCATCTGGCTAGTTTCTTTTCACATTTCTCCACTATTGGGTTCCAAATGTCTATGGCTCCAGACTTTGCCCCCAAAGGCATGCCCAAGTATACTGTTGGCAGAGTACCTATCACTCCTCCCAAGGTTTGTGAGAGGTGTTCCATATTCGGAACCACATTAATTGGATACAAATGGCTTTTGTTCCAGTTTATATGTAGTCCAAATATGGCTTCAAAGTAGACTAATATAAGTCTCAAAATCAGCAACTGCTCCTCCTCAGCCTCACAAAATATTAGTGTATCATCAGCATACTGTAGGTGTGTGATCTCCATGCTATTCCCAGCAGCCTTACTGACTTCAAATCCCTGTATTCTTCCAGTTGTTTTGGCTATGTTCAACATATTGTTAAGCCCCTCCATAGCTATGATGAACAAGAAGGGTGATAAGGGATCCCCTTGCCTGACTCCTCTGTGTGCATTGAAAAAGCCTTCAGGAGACCCATTGATGAGTACTGAAACTTAACAGTTGAAATACAAAACTTGATCCAACCGATCCATCTGCTACCAAATCCCATTTGTTTCAGCATACTTAGAATGAAATCCCAATTCACATGGTCATATGCTTTCTCAATATCAAGTTTGCATAGTATGCCAGGTTTCTTCTGGGACACTCTAGAATCAATTGCTTCGTTAGCAATGAGCACTGCATCCATGATCTGTCTGCCTCTGATAAAAGCCATCTGTTGTTTGTCTACCAACTTATCCACAACTCTCTTCAACCTTTCTGTCAAAACCTTGGACATTAGCTTATAGAAGCTTCCAATTAAGCTGATGGGTCTGAAGTCCTTGAGTTCCTTCGCTCCGCTCTTCTTAGGAATCAGTGCTATGTAGGTTGCATTATAGCTCTTTTCAAACATCCCAGTTGAGTGAAAATTGTGGAAAGCCCCCATAATGTCATGCTTAATGATCTCCCAACATTTTAGAAAGAACCCCATTATGTATCCGTCAGGACCAGGGGCTTTGTCTAAAGCACACTTTTTTAAACACTCAAATACTTCTTGTTCCTCAAAATCTGCCTGCACTACATCATTTTCACCCTCTGTAATGATAGGATGGTTGCTGATATTTCCAGAGGGTCTCCAATCTTCAGGTTCAATATACAATTTTTTGTAGAAAGAAATAATTTCTTCTTTAATTCTGTTTGGCTCTGTTATCGTCTCTCCCTGAACTTCCAATTGATCAATATTGTTGCATCTCTTGTGGGCATTAGCTGTTTGGTGGAAGAACTTTGTATTCCTATCCCCTTCCTTGAGCCACAAATCCCTTGATCTCTGTCTCCAGGCCACTTCCTCATTCTTCAAACACCCCTCAAACTCTATGAAAAGTGTGGCTTTTTTTTCTATCTCCTCCTCAGTTAACACTCTGTTGCTCTGATGTGATTCTAACTCAGCCATCTGATTGAGAAGGTTGTTCTTTTGCAATTTCAGATTGCCTTGTTCATTTCTGCTCCATTCTTTCAATTTCCCTTTGAGGGCTTTGAGTTTGCATGCTAAGATGTAATCTGGCTTCCCATAGAATTCGAAATCATTCCACCAAACCTTGATTCTATCAACAAATCCTTCTTGGGACAGCCACCAATTTTTGAACTTAAAATAGGACTTAGATTGTTCCCAATGCCCACATAGCAAGGCTATAGGAACATGATCAGAAGTCACTCTTTGCATCGTAGTTTGCTTTATGTTGGAGAAAAGATTATTCCATTCTGTTGAAACCATAATCCTGTCTATCCTGGATGCTATGATATGGTTATCAGCCTTGTACCAGGTATACCTTCCACCACTTAATTGCAGATCAATGAGGTCCATGTCTTCAATGCATTCTGAGAACTCTGTCATTGCTGAGTTTAACCTGTTGCATTCCTTTTTTTCAGAAGGAAATCTACAGACATTAAAGTCACCACAAACAGCCCATGGACCATCCATCAGGCCTCTTACATCAGCCAGTTCTTTCCATGCAGCCCTTCTCTCCACTTTACTATTCGGAGCATATACTCCGGTTATATGACATTCAAAATTGCTTGTCTGAGCTTTGAATTTACAAGAGAGAGCATAGGCTCCAACTTGAATAATTTCCCCTTCCCACATTCTGGAGTCCCATAACAATAGGATTCCTCCTCTAGTTCCACTGGCCTCTAAACAAGCATATCTAATCCATCTCCCTGCCCAAATTTGTTTAACTAAGTCCTGTACATCGCCCTCTAATTTAGTTTCCTGGAGGCAGACAATGTCTGCTTTCCAGTCCTGCAGCATGTTTTGTTCCACCCTTCTTTTTCCCTGTTCATTCAGCCCCCTAACATTCCAAGAGATTAGTTTTATCTTCATGGATTAGTATGTGATTTCCCCTTCCCCTTCCCTCTATCACCATTGCTTTTGAATTTGACATCAAAAGTTATCAAATTTTTTAACTCTTGTGCTCCCTTATGCTTTGCTCTTTTAACTTCTACTGATTGCTCCATTCTTCTGGCATGTCTGCTTGCATCAACCTGCTTAAGCAACTCAAGTGCTTCCTCTTCAAGCCCCTGAAAATCTACTCCAAACATCTTGTGAAGTTTGAGAAGATTTTGTTGTACGCATGTTGCTGCCCTCCGTTCTGAGTCGGTTAATACTTGGGTACGTAGTGGTTCAATCTCCTGTACATCCCAAATTTCTCCAGAATTAACCATCTCCAGTTGTTTTTGTTGCGACTCGTTTTCTTTTTCAATGATTTCCCCCAATATGTTGCATGTGTTTACTTCGTTAATGGGTAAACATAAGATTCCTGCTTCTTGACCTTCTTCGAGTCCTTCTTCTTGTGACTGGGTTCCCTCAAAATTCTGTAGATTTGAAGTTTTCCTTCCAGTACCATCGCGACTGGAGTACTTTTCCAAATATTCATCTATCACCACCTCTTGAAGGCCAGAGTTTGGCCTTTGGAGTACTTTTCAAAATGGGTATTGCATTTTATTTGTGTTTTCCTGTGCAGTAACCACAATGACCTATGTCTTATGCAACAATTAATATGAGTAAATGAAGATGGATTTTCTCGAAGCCCATTGTTGTGGAGCACAAACATACTTGCTGTAGTTGATATAAGTGGTCTCTTTTCTCCTCTTGGAGGGCTAGGATTTTGTCTTGGTCTGCTTTGGGTTCTCTGGGACATAGAGAACATACCTAATGTGGTTGAACAAATCAGTATGTTCTCTCTTTAGGGGTTTTGTTACCATTCAGTCTCAACATCTGATCTTTGTTATTGGCAGAAACATTTGGTATTTCCAGTAAACATGAAAAGTTTCTCAATTAAGAAATCTGCAAATCATTTATTGGTTTTAGTTTCTTTTTATTGTGAAAATTTTTCATTGGGCATCCAACGGTAAAAAGAAAATGATTCAGCTCCAGAGCTAAAGATCATAGTTCTCGAACGAGCAATCGAAAAGATTCTGGAACATCTTCGGGATAAGGTATTATTCCCCCAATGATCGTAGTACCAATTACGTCCTATCGAGCTTCAATATGATCCAATTTATAAGTAAGCATCTCTTGTAAAATATGAGCAACCCCAAACCCTTCTAGATCCCAAACCTCAATTTCTTGTAAGATCCCAGAGGAGTGGTGTTTATGACACCAGAAAGACCAGAAATTTCTTCCAGAAGAAACTTTAGTATGCCCCATAAAAGTTCCATCAACCGCGAATCATATACCAAGAACTGCCTGAGAAGGGAGAGAGGAAAACAACACACACTAATCTGTATACATAAAAGTAGTGCCTGCTATAATTGAGGACAGTTGGACACTTCTTTAGATTACTTTGGTTTTCTTTTTCTTGCACCTATACTAATTCAGGGGCAGCCTGCTTCAGCCTACAAGGCCACATGCATAAGCCAAGTAATCCTACTCACCATGGCTGGAGCAGATCACATTAGACTTTAGAGTGTTGTAGTTGGGATAGGAACTTAAGATCTCTAGGTTGTACCATTGTACTCATTTGCCTCCACCACTCAGCCATCCTCTTAAGGACCAGATTACTTTGATATTTTTTTTGGTCATTATTGTTTAATGTTCCTTCCATCTTTCCCGGTCAGCACTTAACTTGGTCCAAATATTTCCCCTTCTGCTTGTTGCTTGTCACACCTTCCTTGAGAATTAAGCGCAGTGCAGACAATCCTCATTGTCCCCAAAACTATATAACCAGAATTTCTGGAATGTTCATAATTCTGAAATCTGACTGTGGAGCCAACCCCCATTATATCCTCTATTCATACCAAGGACTTTCCAAGAGGAGCCCCTAATAAATTTAAGATATTTGACTGAGTGCATTGCTTGTGATGTTGTGGAGTTTCAACTTTTTAACCTGCATAACTTAGATCTCTTACATTATGTTATACTTCAGCCTTTTGTGAAAGACCTATATAGTACTCTTTTACCCTGTATTACAGGTGGTGGTGGGGAGTTGTTAAGTTGTTAACTTTTACCTTTTTGTGATCTTCTTCACTGCTGTATGAGATTTTTGTTTTCACATTTATAATTATAATCATTAAAACATATTGCAATGTACAGTCTTCTTAGTAGTATGCTTGTCCTCTCTCAGAAAAGGACGAGAAAGATTGAATCGTATGAGATAATTCAGATAAAATGTCTGTTTCAAGCGTTGATTCTTTCATCCAGAAACTCTAAAGTAGTAGCAGCTTGCATTACTGTTATCTGATATCTCCTATATCGATTTTGCAGGATGATGCACACATCTTCTGTTTAGAGGATCAAATTAAAGATGAAATCAGGGGTGTTTTAGATCTGACCGAGGAAATATTACTGCAATTTGGTTTTGACAAGTATGAGGTGAACCTTTCAACAAGGCCAGAAAAAGCTGTTGGAGATGATGAGATTTGGGAAAAAGCAACATTTGCACTTAAGGATGCTTTAGAAGATAAAGGTTGGAGCTATCAAATAGATGATGGTGGTGGGGCCTTCTATGGTCCAAAGATTGATCTGAAAATTGAGGATGCTCTTGGAAGGAAGTGGCAATGCTCAACTATACAGGCATGTATTGATCTTGGTCTCCTTTTCCATTGGCTTGTATGCTCCATGGGACCACTCTCCTCTGTCTTCTTGTCTTCTTGGTCCCTCTGCTCTCTGTTTTCTTAAGTCTAATCAAGTTTGCTTTAGTCTTAACCTTTCGCAAACTTGAAAGTGTTTTATCTATTCAATTTCTTTGTCCAAGCCATTAGCTTCTTTGTAATCCTTCATTGACACATGAGTTTCTACAGGTTGATTTCAATTTGCCCCAGCGCTTTGATATTACATATGTTGATTCAAATCAAGAGAGGAAGCGACCTATCATGATCCATAGAGCAGTGCTTGGATCTTTGGAACGCTTTTTTGGTGTTCTCATAGAGAATTATGCTGGTGATTTTCCACTTTGGCTTTCTCCCATCCAAGCCCGAGTTTTACCTGTTACTGATGCTCAGGTAATCAATACTTATTTGACTAATTCTTGTCTCCATTTACATAAATACATGTTTAATATTTTACCCTGACGAGAGATGCTTACACTATACTAACTCCTGAAAGTCACCCTTTAACATAATTTGTGGTTTCTATTTGAGTGTACAGTACAATCATGATCCATTTCATTTTCATCAAGTAAAAGACTAGAAAAAAGCTTCATGATGATTTTCTTTTGTATTTTAATCTGTGAATTTGCTTCTGCTGTATATATATATATATATGGTGTTTCATACTGACTTATGAGTGTATTATGTTCACAGCTCCAGTACTGCAATGAAGTAAGCAAGAAACTAAAAGCTAGTGGTATTCGGGTCGAGGTTTGCAGCGGCGAGCGTCTGCCAAAACTCATTAGGAATGCAGAGAAGCAAAAGATCCCATTGATGGCTGTAGTTGGGCCCAAAGAGGTAGAAACAGAAACTATAACTGTTCGATCTCGGTTCGCGGGAGAGTTAGGGAACATGTCCATTGATGAATTTATCAGCAGAACAAAGACTGCTAGTGAAAAACGTACATTCCTATGATCAAGAGAATGGTTTATTGAAAATGATTGGGGAGTAGGGTCTCCTAAATTATTAGGTCAGTCATTCATGTATGATTTTGAACATAGTTGTGAACCACAGAGCAAATAGAGAGGAAAATAAAGGAATACATGAATTCTTATTCAATCTTTTATTTTGTGCTTTTCACCTTGAAATAATAGTTAAGTTGTTTCCGTATAACCTAAGGTCACGGGTTTAAGCCGCATAAGCTTTCATTATTGCTTGGATTAGACAATATTGTCTACATCACCCTTTAGTAGGAATGAACATGATATAAAACGATATGATATTTAAAGTTTTGGTTGGGTAATTTTGATTTTCGATTTTTAAATATAAGTATATCATATCATATTAGTATTTTTAAGTTCGATTTTGACAGTTTTTGATATGATAAATTGATAACCATCTTGTTCAAACTTTGACAAGAAAGAGAAAAAAAAAAACTTGCCGCCCATGTTGAATTTGGTATCTTTGTTGATAAATAATCTATTCGATTTTTTAGTTGACCTTATATCTAAGATCTCATAAATCATAAAAATGAATTTGTTAAGATCTACAAATACAATGACACTCCTCACAGCTCACTATCTCTTTTATTTTATCACTCTTTCCATTCCAAAATATTTATCGTGATTTCTAAAAATAGTTATCTCAAATTATTAGTCACTAAAAAAGTTCAAGACAATTAATTTTCTGTCCATTTTGTTCTCAAGACTACAAACACTTCAGTAGAGTAAATATTTAATGGAAAGAAAATTATATAAAGAATAGTGTAAAAGAAAAATACTATAAATAATTTAAAACGAAAAATGATATCAATGTTGACACGTGAACTAATTAGTAGATTACTGGGAGTCCATGTGATTCCAGTTGTAAAATATTTAACGGAATAGATCGTGATTAGTGTGTGTTAAGATTTAGGTTATGTATATACATATATTATTGTGTATAAGTAATATTTTTACACAATTTGTATAATCTAACATATTACTTATCACATACTATGATTTACTCTTTTGTTTGTAAGATATATATATCAATTATCGTGTTCAAAATTTAAACTCATCATATATAATTTATCATTATATTTTAACCGTTAGGTAAGCTCAATAAATTGTTCCAAAATAAGTGTTACTATTAAAAACAAATTCAAGACTAGTGTTTGTAATTGTTTCTAATTATAACCCTAAGCATTAAAGGAGTAGTAGTTTTTTTCTTAATTACAACTCATTTCTATGGTACATATAGTAATAGGAGCAATAATTATAGCTTTATTAACTATAGTAATATTTTTTTATTTGGACCACTTTGTCCTTTTCTCTCAAGAGGTCGGACATAAAATTAATGTCACCTAATAGATCAATTATTTTTATAGTAAGAAAATCCTTGGGAATTGTAATTAGGCAATTTTTAGTCAACTAAAGACTCTACATAAATTCAAAATTGTTGATTTGGGACACTTAAGTTTCCATTATTTAGAATTTGTCTCTTTCAAATTTCAGTAATCGAGAGCTCCTCATCAAACTTTCTTTCCTAATTTTATCATTCTCCGATTTAAAATAAGTGGTGTTTATAATTTTCATACATTTGATAAATAAATCCATTACTAAAAGTAATAAGGATATTTTAAAAAAAAAGAAAAAATTAATGTCTTGTTAATTTTTTAAAGCGACACTTATTTGGAGCTAGAGGGAGTATGTTGAATTTCATCTGTCTTCTTTGACATGCTTCATTTCTAGAGCACCCTATAAGTAACATATACAATATTTTTCCATGTGTTAATCATGCAATGTGCCATAAAAATAAGGGGACATCATTTGCAAGTTGCAACATAGCAAATGGAATAAATATTGAAAAGCTTAAAAAGATAGGACTTTGGAAAAAGAATTCCACAATGATAAAATAAAACTAAAGAATAGAGAAAAGTTTGATAAAGAATATGGAATATGGAGTATGAGAAAATGAAAATGATACATGAAATGTATACAAAAATATTGTAAAGTAACCCATACTAAATCCCCAATGTATGGAGTATATCAAAACCAATAAGAAAAACCAGATGTACCATGATGATGTTCAACATTTAATTTAAACAGAATAACACATCATTTTTCATTACAAGAAAAACATCAAGAATCCACCACCAATTGCCAAAACCAAATGCTTCAAAATGCCCCAGCTCATCATCTTGTGAGAAGCTGATGGTGACGATGAATCAGGCGATGCTGGTGCTCTAGCTTTGCCTGTTTGATCAGCAGCTGGAGTATCAGCAGTAGGGGCGATATCCGTTACTGGTGCTGGTGCTGGAGCTGGCATTGGTGGTAAATCCGTCCCGAATATGGCTTCAGGAAGAAGTACCTTGTCCACCTGATAAACAGCCACTGGATAAGTGGTGCGAACAGCGCTGCTAACTTTAGTCCTAGACCATCCTGAGTTAAGATGAACGGTCCCAGAGTCATCGGTGAAGTTCAACGAGTATAAGTTTCCTCCAGCCAAGGTATTAATAGGGCTAACATCACTAAGGTTCTTGAAATCAGCTAGACTATAGTAATGTGGCAATGCATGGAAAAGGCAAAGGGACTTGAGTTGTTCTGAGGTAAGATTCGAAAGTGAGGGCTTTTTCAGTGAGGTAAAGGCTGAGTCTTTAGGTACAAAAAGTGTGATCCCTTCTTCTGTATTGTTAGCTTGGGCTTGGAAAGTCTCCATGACTTTTGTCGATACAAGGTAGTTAAGGAATGTATGAAAAGGCCCTGCAACGGAGAGTAAGTCCGTTAGGTTCGTGTATTCAGGACCTGGTGCTGGTGCTGGTGCCATGATTGGAGATCCAATCGCTTTGCCTTTCGCCATTACAGTTGACAATTGAAACACTACAAGTAGACTACTAACAATAAGAACCCTGGAGTAGCCCATTTTCACACTCACTGACCCCTACAAAATTCAAGATCCATCATTAAGTAAAACCAAATTGACATAAAGTTAGCATCTTTAGCTTAAACTAAACCAAAATCAAAGCAAAATGACATAAAGTTAGCATCTTTAGCTTAAACTAAACCAAAACAGGACTAACCCAAACTCAAAATATTATGTTATCTAGACACCCTTTTAGTTAGATCTCAACATTTCAACTACATAACTTTCTTGAGGGCAACTTGTGTCTCCCTTTTGAAAGGTACATTTTTCATACTCACCACAACAAAATCTTCTTGAAAAAAAAATGAGCTAGCAAACAATATGAGTATAAAATAATTGTAACTCCTCAACTCAATTCTTGAAAAATTCTTAAATGAAGTTGTTCATACAGATAAACATGCAAAGACAAAATTAAGCAGATATAACAGTAAAAATTAAAAAGAAAAAAAAAAAGAAATAGAAACTTCTAGATGTTACAATGTCAATTACAACTTTCAATATCTTTGAGGAAAACAATGCAGAACATTAAGCTGACTGAACAAGAACAAGAACACAGATCCAGATCCAGTCATACACATCCCACCCCCACAGAAAAAATCCCACTACCCTTATACACAAACACAAAAAAGAACAAAATAATGCAAATATTATAAAGAGAAAATGCAAAGATTAAAAACAGACCTTGAAACAGAGAAGCTGAGAGAGAGAGAAAAGGCTTGAGAGCTAAAGGGTATGGAGTTTAGTATACAAAGAGAGTATTTAAAGAAAAAAAGAATGTGTAAATTTTACAACATTTGCATTGGCATTTGGTGAAGGGGGGAAAAGGGCAAAATAAGGAAAATGAAAGCTTTTGTTTACGTCTATCATTACTATGGGCGTTTTCTTGTCCACATTATTTTATAATATATAGTAATTTGATAGTGTTTTGTACTTCGACAAAGACTCAGTTAATTTGGAGAGTGGTTATGCACATGAATGATTTAAAATCGATTTTTTTAATATTGTTTTAGTCGAGTTTGTCACATAAAGCTTAATTAGTTCAGTTTACATTCTTTCTATAGTAGCGGAGCCAGAATTTTAAATAAAGAAATTTAATATGTAAAGAAATAGACACATGAAATAGCAGAAAAAGACTCGACATGTACTATATATATATATATATATTATTTTTAACCATTATAAATAACATAATTTTTTGTTAAAAGAATGAACCCCGGACTATAAGGTTGCTAAGCCACTGCCTTTGTGTATTAGCAGGTTATTACACAGTGAGAATTTACCAATGTACACAAAATATTCACTAAAAAGTTACCAATATCCTGGATTTTAAAAAAATAAAATAAAATAAAATTGATAGAGTGTTAATTTGTATTTTGAGTGGAAAAAATTGTTGTGACAAGACTTAAAAGCAAAGTGTTGATGTGCGTTGGCCTTTCAATGTCTTCATCTAATTGTGTGTTCTTTTTATAATACTTTTTCTATGTTTTTTCTTGTGTCTATAAATTGGTATTCTACCCATATATCTTCAATTTGTTGGGGACAACAAAATATAAATACGGCACGAAATAGTTATAAATCAACCATACGAGAAATTAAATTTACGTAGAGAACTTCTTTAATGTGAAGGGTGAAAATTACAGGACCACAATTGATAGATAAAAAAAAAATAGCATTAAAAAATTAGAGAAGAAAAATGAGCAAAATCGTCAATTCTAGAGCTATAAGACTTTAAATTCACGTATATCAACTTTTGATAAAACATTATAAAAAAAACAAATTATTCAAAAATCACCTAAATCGTATCAGCTAATAATTATTATCTATGCAATATAAATATTACAACATGGGACTTGATTAAGCCCATAGGTTAACATTTTAGATGTATTTATAGTTAGCTTCTTCATGAAAGTAGTGTAGTCTTTGTCAACCATCAATTTCCTCCTATAGTTATCCCTCCCTCAATTTATTTTTAACGAGTGTGTCAAGTTTAAATATGACAGGTAAAAGTTACTTTCTTGGGCTAATTATATTTGTCCGTTATATTAAAAATAGATGTTCAATACTATTTTTTCACTTTATGAAATTTATAGATAATATTACACTTAATTCCTAATTTATTTTATCATTAATTATAGTTATTTTCCTATTACATTTTTTCAAGATATTGTATATATTATATTCAAAGAGTGATATAGTAAAATTACCCTGTTATTTATAGTTTCTTAAGGGTGTGTCAAGGTAATAGTAAACAACTATAATTGAACAGAGATATATAAAATACTTATAAGCCGGTGAAACTTTGTCAAAATTATTCTACGTTTAGAATGTAGTGGAAATATGAAATTAATACTAAAGCCTGTTTGAGTCGACTTATTTTAATTGTTTTCGATCTAAAATAGCCTTTAAACAAATTTGTGGTGTTTGAACAAGTTAAAAAGAATACTTACAAACACTTAAGTTTTAAATTAAAATGACAAAAATAAGTCTAAAATAAATCAAAACAGGCTCTTAATTACTTTACTTTAAAAAGAAAGAAGAAAAAACTTTGCTAAAGTTCTAAGGCTGAGATTTATAAGAACTCACTTATTTAATGTTCAATTTAAAAATTACTTATTGATTGCCTTTCTTACTCTTATTGTTGTAACTTTTCTAGAAGAAACATAAAAAAAAAAAAATTGTAATTATTTTGTTAATCGTATAATTATTACTAGCTTAAATATATCTTGTACTATAAGTAATAGGACAATAAATACGGAGATATTGGTCTTATGCACCTATATTCTTTTAATTTGATCTTATTAACCAACCCTAATATATTTTATAATATCAATTATTATTATTTTGTTAACTTAAAGCTTAACCAAAGACAAAGTGTACAGAAATATATGATTATACCTAATGAGTTGTTTTATTATGCAAAATGACAATCAAATAGCTAAGATGGGTCCAACATGAACTGTCAATACTGTCCTAATTAATAATTTTGTTGATTTTATTGTTTACATGAATAACAATGCTTCTTAATTTAGTGTTATATTATTAACATTTTTTAAGTAACTAATAAGAATAAAATTTGATTCTGTTGGTATATAAAAAGTAAACTGCATGGAATTATTAAATAATTTGTTATTTTATTTTAACTTTAGTACTAAATGTTTTTGAAATAAGAATGCAAACAATTATAATAGTATGTATATCCTCGATACAAGTTAATTACATTCACAAATAATAATTGTTTAAAAAATTATAAAAAAATTGGGACTCAAATATAGTGATATGTGTTATGTAATGTTTTTGTGATGCTTATAATTTCTATTATTAGCTTAGTCTTATTTTTAAATAAAATGCAATTTATTGGAGAGGAGGAGAGCTAGCGAAGGGTGTTTGTATATGTATTCATAATCGTTATTGATATTTTATCCGTCTCATATTAAAATAGTTATTAAGATTATTAAATTTTTTTATCACGATTAAGTGATACAAGAGAAAAATGCAAGTATTAGACATTATTAGTGTAATGAAATCTAATATATAAATACAGAATACTTATATATACAATATAATTTTCATCATATTGTTACGTGCTCTTAGAATCAAATAGCTAGGACCTAGGTAATTTTTAAATATGTATAGATTATACATATTAACTTTTTAAGTAAATTCTTGATTTTGTCATTATTCAAATTTTTTATAAATAAATTTTAAATTTTGAATCTACGTCGGCACTAAGGTACATGGAAAGGGAGATGTGGAGGTTGAGTTGTTGTTGTCGGATATACAAATACTAATTTATTAATAGAACCCAAATTCCTTTGGAAACAGAATATTATTTGGGTATGTAGCTCACATTTTATTTTTGGTAACCGACACTTCATTTGCCATTTCTTTAAAGCAAGATTAATTAAAGGCACAATATATTTTCATTTCTATCCTTTTTCCTTTAACCAGAAGGGTGTGATTAATTAATATAATATTACAGTCCTAAATTAAAACGAGTATTATATACTTTGATAAGAATTATTCAAAGTTATATTAAAAAGATCGGGAGAATGCACAAGTATCCCTTAGACTATAATCAAAATTTCAGAGACACACCTTAACTAAACTAAGGTTCTATTATCTCTCTGAACTTATATTTTTAGTAATAATATACACCTTTTGTCTTACGTGGCACACCCGTGACTCCACGCAATTGAAGCGCGTGGGAGATATTTGAATGCCACGTAAGTCAAAAAGGTGCATAAAATTAAAAAAAAATAAGTTCAGGGAATAATAGAACCTTAGTTTAGTTAAGATATGTCTCTAAGATTTCGGTCATAGTTTAGGAGGGTACTTGTGCATTTTCCCTAAAAATATCATCAATCTCATAAATAGCTGACGTAAAACTCTTCATAGCTTATGGAAAAAGAGTAAGAAAAGATTTGGCATATACATTTATATTTTACCAAAATTCCTAAAGAAAAAATGCAAAATAGTATCCTTTATTATTAAAAATTTGAAAGGATTTGTTATTCTAGGTAGGTATACAAACAAAGGCAATAATAAGAGAGAAGAAAATGGTTTCATAATTTGTTGTAGATATTTTTTTCTTCTTCGCATGACAAAATAATATTTACATGTTTTAATTGAAATAAGTGATAACCAACAGTGACAGAGTCAAAAATTTCTTAAAGAGTGTCTAGAAATAGCTACTTGTTATGTTGAGGGTGTCTAGAATAGGTTATTTAATCATTTTGTATATAGATATTTATGAAATGAAATAATTTTTTCCGTTAGAGTGTTCACAATTTAGATAAAAATTGATTAAATAAATCAATTTCATTTGAATTTGATTTGATTTTATGTTTTAAAAAAGATAATATTTGGTTTGATTTCAATTTTGTTCAAAAAAGTCTGATGAAATAATCCAATTGAACCGAAAAATTATATACATATTATAAAAAAATATATACATAATATACCGTGTTTTATGAACATTATTAAATATCTTAGGTATGTTTTAATAGAAAAAATATTTATAAAAACAAAAATAAGCTCAAAAGTAGAACTTATCTTGTTGGTTTCGTTTATATGAATGCCATGACAATTCTTGGTGAAGACTAAGAAATGTCATGGCCTTTTGCTTGACTTAGGCTAAGAGTGGTGATTTTTTGAAAGCTTTATTGATAGTAAATTGAGTGATCGAAAATTCTTTAATGCTAGCTATTCTAACTCTCTCTCTCTCTATATTTTTTTTTTTTTTTTTTTAAATGAATTGTAGTTTTATTTTGAATGAACTGTTTCATTTATTTTTGTGTATGATTAGTAGTCGAATAACTAAATCAAATCTAATAACAACCAAACTAATATATATATTATATTTAATTCAATTTTAAAATTAGTTAAATTAGTTTGATTTTGATTTTAACCAACATTGAATAGTGCCCCTCAACTATGATTAGGGACCCCCCCCCCCAAAAAAAAAAAAAAAAAAAGAGAAAAAAGAAAGAAGAGTGTAGAATGGGCCTATTGGGCCGTAAAGCCAACTCATATCTTAGCCCAATTAATGAGAAAAGTCCGAGGCCCAAACGTAAAATTCCCTCCTTTAGGTTTTGGCGCGAAGAAGAACTGGCGCGAGTTTAGTGAACAACTTTGTTAGCTCATCGTGTAGCGCAAAGTGATTAACCATTTTTCTACATTCAATGCAGAGCTTGCTAGGGTTTCGTCCTCCTCAATTCTCCGAGGTAATTTTTCAATTGCATCACTCTGTATATTATGTTATGGCCATTTTTTTGAACTTTTTTCAGCAAAATTCAGGCAAAAAACGAATAAATGAGAAATTCATAAGCTTACGGCTATACCGAAATCATAAATCTCTGGAAAATTTCAGTTTCAATCACTACTTGCAAAGCTCAATAATTAGAAAAAAAGAAGTGGAATGAATTGAAGTGATAAAAAAGGGATTAATTGATTTGAACTAATTGATTGATGTAGGAGGCTGCTTGGCTTCCGGGTTGGCTTCAGCAACAGGATGTTGAAACCAAATCATCTTACAATGGTACCGATATTGGGAATTCATTTTCTCAGGTATGCTCTTTAATTATTATTTTTCGAGGCCATTGAGTAATAACTGCTAATACTAGATTTTTTTACTTTGTCGTAGTATTGTTGTATATCAAATGATTGAGAAAAAAACTCTAGGAAGTCGAAGTAAAATTACACGGGAGCAAAAGTTTTTTTTGTTTGCAAGACATTAGCAGAGGTTTGAAGTTTCAAGGATTGTCCTTAACATCTAGTTACTTTTTTGTTGTTTCAAATATAAGACCATATAGTTTGTGAAAAGATACAAGGTATTATTTTGATAAAAGTTGGTTTGCCATCTAGAAGAACAGTTCAACGCATTAAAATTAGTATTGTGTGACATTTTTTGTTGGTGAGAACTTTAAGACGTTGAAACAATATCAAAACTTTTAATTTAGACCATATAACTAATGCTTAAATATGGAGGAAAGTGTAAATGTGTATTGAACTGAGCGTGGTGTAATCTTACGAGGATGGAAGCTATCTTTGCTCAGAACTGTTAATTGTATTCTCATTTCTGAACCAGTTACTGAAAGTGCTAGGTCTACCTTTTGTAGCAACAACAATCTGTAGTACTTTTATCAGCATCATTTATAGCAGTGTAAACTAAGTGATAAACCAACAGGAAAGTAAAAAGAGGAAGTTGCAAAAGTGAGGTGCAATAAACTTTAATACTAAGCTGATGATTCTGCGTCCTGTTTGCTCCAATAATCTGTTGTGAGCTAAGACAAAATTGATTCTTGCTTATATTTATTACAGGTAACTATCATTGGTTGATCCTTCAAAGTTTTTTCATGGTCTACAAACTTCTAATTTTTCTAGATAAGCCTCGTGTGCCACGAGAAAAATCAATTTGGCTCCTTGGTCTCTATGTAGGAACTTCTCCAGCAACATAATGCAGTGGCGTCCCATCAACCATCAACACAAGAAGATGGGTATAAGAGTTGCCATCTATTCTTATCCGGTGATGATAGTTCACCACTCAGTTTGGTTCAACCGACTAACAATGTAAGCTGAGGAATTCTTTGTATATATAAAATTTTCCGAAAATTCTTAGCCTTCACTGTGAGTTATTTTCCAACTTTAGTTCTTAAACTGTGATCTTCCAGGAGAAGTATGGATTTTTTTTTTATGTGATAACTAATATGTGCTACAATATGAGAAGTTACGAATCCATACTATTCTTTATTGACTAACTATAGTAAAGTAGCTATATTGTAAAACAGTTAAAATCTAGTTACATATTTTAAGTATAAGTGACTTGTTGTCATTAATCAATATCTTCTTTGCTTGCTAATAAGTTATTTCAATTCTGACATTCATTTCAAGACTTGGATGATAGAGACCAGCTTAGTGCTACTTATTTGGGCCTCTCACTAGGTGCTTTTCATAAGGAAGTGACAGAAGTTTGAAAAACTTAGTAGAATGGCAAAGGAATAATTCGTCAAAAGTTAGAAAACTAGTCATTTTAAGCAATACATTTCAGGCCTCCCAACCTCTTTCACGTCACTGTCTAGCGTGCTTCTATACGTGATAGAAAAAACATTATCAATTGCAGGAAATTCCTGTAAGATGGCAAGGAAGGTTCCAAAAACCCTTCTGATTGACCAGAAAACTGCTTCTGCTATTACTAAGGATTTGGTCCTTGGGTGAGGAACAAATAGTAGTGCTGCTTTACTGGCAAAGTGTGGTGATTTTGCATGGAAGAGGAGACGTTATGAGCAGTCCGATAAGGGAAAATATGCGGTAGAGGATGGGGAGCGAAAAATTGCACGTATCAACTGCCGTTCTCCTGTAGTCTGTGGAAAGAGATTATGTAGGGGTGTCCTTACTCTGTGACAATTATTTTCTGGGTTGTCATCAACGGTGTGATGAGAGAATCTTAAGTTTGGATCTGGCAGCTGTATCACATCCACTTGACAAAGAGGCCATTGTAGCGGAGTTATCTAGGTGGTACATCGAAGGTTTCTGGCCACTCCGATTTTACTAGGGATATTCAAGATTGGAACATGAAGATTCAGAAAGTCAGATGACCAGACTACATTTTCTTATATCTATGGGGTGAAATATATAGGTGGATGGATAGATTTGTGAATTTGAAATCCTCTTCAATGAAGTTGTCTATGTATACTCCTCGTGTATAGGTCTTATGTTTTGTCAGTAGTCCTAATTAGTTATCACATAATTTTTTTAAAAAGGAAATAAAAAAGAGTGACTACCAGGCTTCAATAATTAGTCCCATATTTCCTTATCTTTCATAAATTGCTAAGGAAAGGAGACTGTAGCTATGCTGCTACACCTCACAAAAAATGCAGAATGTTCTTGTGAAAGTTGTGCATTCTCTACGGTTCTGCTTTAAGATGGTTGGCCGGTGACATTTATTACTGACTTTGTCAAAGGTTTGTTTTCTTTTAACCTGTTTCCACGAGTGAGATTAGTACGTGAAGTTAAAGTGAAACTGATCTATAAAACTAGTATTTACTGCAGTTATCTAAGACTGCATCTAGTGAATTGATGGGGATGCATAACACTGGATCAGTTCACCCTTGCAAATTTGGCTTCTTGCATGACACCTTAATCTCAAATACAAGGATGGGATGAAGAATGTTACTACAATAGCAATTGAAATGAGATGAACACCAGATTAATTTGTCATGTGGAGGTAATTCTAGGAGTTATAGAAGGCCGCAATATCTCACTTGCCTTCCTATTGGCTTACCTACTGGCCAACCTTGTGTGTGCATTTACGGTTGGTCCTGGAATCAAATTTTACTTGCAGTATCATTCAACCATGGCAATTTTAGCATTCCTTTGTGCTTTTGTAAAATTGTTGATTATCTTTCTCCCTTATCTCCATTCTTTTTCCTGCAAGCAAACTTGTGCATGTATTCTACATGCGTGCGATTTATAAAAGAACTCTTTGGCACGTGTACAAAGTTCTAATGTTATTTTTACAAGCTTGCCTTTAGCCCAGGTATTCTTTTCTTATTTTCACAGTTTCGGGGATCAAGGATTAATGGTGATTGTTACACTTACATTAGTACGGATATGCCAGGAGTTTTCAGAATTTTGTCAGAAACTTGTATGTTGGTGTAGAAATAAGTATTAGATTATTTTTTTTGTGATCGAGGGATCTGTCTAGAGCCAACACTTTGGGCCAACCGCTGAACCGCACCCTTAGTTCCCTTGATACAGGGCTGAAATTTTTGACATAAGCACGAGTCCCTCAACCTTTGCCGATTGAGATAACCCCTGCGGGGCAAAAATAAGTGTGAGATTTAGAGAACCTCTAGCTTTAGAGACCCTGTAATTTGCCTTAGAGTATTGGAATAAAATTGGCCACTACTGGAGTTGAATGGTTGTAGAGTAATCATATAGCCAACCAAACTAGTTTGGAATGTGTAGTTAAGTTTGATTGGATGATTAGTTGATCTTCTCCAATTCCCTTCAAATCAGAGAAGCCAAGATAATGAATGTCACATAATTGGTTTTTGTCACTGCTTGCATGATGCTCTGTCCTGTGTATTACTAGTGCAGTCCTTAACTATTTCTATTTTACTTTCTTTTAAAGGTGGTTCAATTTCATCTTCATCTGTCATTGGGTTGTAGCTCAGAGAATCTTCCAACTACACTTGAAGATTTATCTGAAGCAGAAAGGATCAAGTCCAGTCATGCTCTGTCAGTTCAGTGTGTTCAAATCCCAATTGTTACTGAAGGGGGTGCTAAGGAATTGAAAGTAGACAACTTTGCTGCATTAAGAAAAGGATGTAATAATGTGAACAAAGGAGAAGGGCATGAGAGAAATGCCAGCTTACATGAAGTCAATCACATGGATGATGCAATTGAGTTGTCGATTGCTGCATCTGAAGCACTGGTTATTCATGAGGTGTTCAAGGATGAACTGTTTTCAAAAAGATTTCCGGCTTCAACTGTGTTAGAAGCTGCACTACAGGTGAAACAAGCACGGCTTGAAGCTTGGAAAGAGAGTCATGGAAGCTGCAATTGTGCCACTGAGGAGATACCCGAAATTGATTGTCTATCAGAATCTGAAGATTTGAGAATGGAAGATGCATTCCATGATGTGGGGTTATCTGCCAGTGACTATGCTGATTTGCATTTCCATGACTTTAGTCTGTCTCATGTTAAAGATACTCTTGCTTCACAAACTCAAAGTTGTAGTGGCAAATTGGAAAAGGAAGGAGCAGTTTTTCATGGGATAGATATTCTTCAGCCAGGAGATAGTTTTACCAAGCTAAACTTAAATAATATAGAGAGTGAGTCTCAGTTGAAAGTGGACGAAAGGTTTGGGTCTCTTAGCGATGACGGGCAGAGAAAACCAACAAGGGATCCATATTTGGTTGCAGATATCATCCCTGTGGCACGTGAGAGTGATCACATGTCAGACTGTTTGAAGGTAACTCCTATTGATTCAGCTTCAGTAGTGACAAAAGTGGAAACTATTAATAAAGACAGAAGATATGTGAGAGTTTTTTGTCTCCATGTCATTGCTCCGTATTAATGATTGTTCTTTACCTAGTTGGTTTTCTTAATATTTGCTGTGGATTAGTTTGGGCATTAATGTTACCCTGTTTATGCAGAAAGTCAGTTTTCCTGTCTTGGAAGGAAAATCATTTCAAGCATCTATTGGTTCTCCCAGTGTTAAGAACATCAATGTTGTAGGTAAAGTACTTCTCTTTGTATATCATATTCCATTGGAAGAATCTTCATGTCAGATAATGTATTTCATTCTTACAGGAGAAAGTGATGAATTACCAAAAGTATTTCCCAATAGATTCGAAAGTCGTTGGTTTGGTGGTTGGACTTGTTTGAAGGTCAGTAAATTCAAGTATATCTTGTCACTGGTTCCTTCATCAACCCTTCCTCTGTGGAATATTTTACTATTAAAGCAGAACTTATGTCATATGTAAATCCAAAGCTTCAGTGATCCGTCACTTGAAAGTAGCACTTGCATGCCTAGAAATTGTCCGATATTGTAACCAATGAATGAGTTGATTCTTGGCACTGACACAGATGCAACAGGTTGAAGAGTATTCTCTGATTCTGTTTCGTAAGGTACTACATTATATCTCAGTTGCCTTCAATCCATTAGTCAATATTAACATTACTCATCTAAATTGGGGTCACACATCCCTGCTGTAGTGATGGTTTAGGAATCCTCCATATAGAAAGCCCTTTTTATCTTCTATTTTTTTTATTCTTATGTCCTCAAGTCAGGTTATTTTTTAAACCCAGGTTTCAGAATCAGAGGAAATTTGAGGGCATGATCGTTGGAAATGATAAGCTTGAAAGACATAAAGTAACCAAATTGTCTTTTCAATGAGACAAAAACTAACTTTTTTAGTAGCATAGGAAAACCAGAGCTTCAGAAGCACTAGATGCCATGTCAGTAGCAGTACAAGTCCTATTTGACATTTGGAGTTTGCCTTTCCGCGTTGTATCTCATTTCTTAGGCTTCTTTGTCATCTTGCTTTGATTACTATTCTCTCTCCTCTTCAATTGCTGTTCTTATCACTGAGCTTTCTTGTTTTTACGTTCTTATTCAATTTTCATGAGATGTACCTTATTTTCATTTCCTTCTCATCTTTCTTTTTAGAATGAAGTACGCTCATTTGATCAAGTCAAATGCAATGCTATCAAAAGTATTCCCGAACCTTTTATTGGTGAGACAAGTTATTTCTCAGAATCAGCTGACATAGCTCCAGATATGAGTTCCTTTGTCGCACGAAAACAGGATGAAAGGGTCATCGTTGTTTCTCAATTGAGTATACCTTCTGAGAATTTATGTAACAAAGGAAAGGAGATGACACTGCTCTCTCAGGATATTGTGGCATCTTCAGATCTGTCCTTAGATGATACCCTCTGTTCTGTTGTTCCGTGCAGTATATCATCTGACCATCTGTCTTCTCCTTCAGCTGTATACAATGATGTAAGGGATAAAAAACAACAAAGCTTTGGTCCCACAACTGAATGTGCTACGAACATGCAGAAAAACTCGGTTCTTGATAATCAGGTGGTTCATAGGAAACAAGTTACCACTCCGAAGATTAATAGAGAAGGGATGCATGTCCCAGTTCGCCGAGAAGTAACCTCTCTAAGAACTTATAGTGTACTCCCTGGCAATGGGATATCCTCAGAGAAAGGATATTGTTTAAATACATCGTTCTCGTTGGGAAGAAATGATGCACCGATGCTAAAGCCAGTAGGTCAAATGACAAACGAAAAAGGAAATTGCGGTGATACTCCAAGAGACGGGAATGAAGTCACAGTTTCTATGGCCAAGAACACAAGCTCACCCGTTATATTGAACCCTGGACCACGCCGTCGATTCCAAGCTTCAAAATCATTTCAACATGATTTTGGAACAGAAAAAGATAGAAAGCAAACAACAAAAGATCAAGCTGCTATAGAGTGTCCAAAAAGAAAGCGTGTTCGCTTTTCAGAAAATGAAACTGAGATTCAACGGGGGAAGGAGCTTAAAAAGTCACTCGTCGCACTAAAATCTTGTTAGTGAGTTGTAATTTGGAATTTGACTTAGTGTTTGATCAAAGAATAAGGACATAATTTCACTTCTTTCATCACCTTCATCTATGTAGGTCATACTCCCAAAGCTGCTAGAAATTTGAGACCTCCAACTTCACATTTAGAGTTGAGAACTCAAGAACTCAAGAAACGTCTAATAAATTCTAGTGCTAGAGTTGGAAGAAGATTGATGCTCGGAAATATGGAATTCTTAGTCACAGGATTTTCTAGGAAGCGAGAGAAGAAACTTGAAGACTTAATCAAGAAACATGGTGGCACAGTTCTCTCTGATATTCCCGCTCCAACTAATAGGGGGAAGAGATGCAAGGGATTTCAATCCCAGGCAGTTCCTGTTGTTCTTTGTTCAAAGAAGGTCAGTCATTGTCTCTCTGCTTTTATTTTGCCATTTCATTTCAGGTCTCTAGCATGATGCTTATAATGGGCATAAAACGGAACATTGTTCATCTGTAAAAAAATAATCCAGTGACTAGCTACTGCATCATGTGCTGGTGGGAGGTAGTACATGTCCGATGGAATAGTTAAGGCGCACGGAGCTGGTCTGGACACTACCGTCATAAAAGACACTGAATTTGGATTGTTATATTCTTAAAGTTAATTAATTGGACCTTGGAGCTTTAGATACTAAAACCACAACTTAGATTTATAAAACTTCCAGCTTTCTTGTCCTGTTGCCTATATATATTTACTGTCATTTCACTTAAACTGCTATTATCCTAGATTTTACTTCTGACTTTCTAAGGTAAATATTTATCACTACTTGGTGTTATTGCAGCTGCAAACAATCAAATTTTTGTATGGACGTGCAGTAGATGCCTTCATGCTTAAAGCTAAATGGCTTACTGATTCAATTAGTGAAGGCTGCATTTTACCACCTGAAAAGTAAGTTTTTCTACCATGCCCAAGATATAAGATGGATTTATGGATTCTTCAGCTCTCACCTTTATATATTACATTTATGATGGAAAGTTCATTGTCCCAGCTATAATTATTTTTATTGGATCTTTTTTTAGTGTGATCATTCTACATGTGTTGTTCAAGAAATCTATAAGGCACTGATATCAGGAAAAACTTATATTCAGTTTTGTAGCATCTATCATCTCTATGCCAAAAACTTTTAATGTTCTTCCTGTATCTCCAATGATCTGTTTTCACATTATCAATTTTTGAACTAAATTAATTCAAGCATTGGGAAGGATCGCTGCTCATGCTACATATAGTTTTAGCATATTATAAAACTAATAAGACTAACAAGGCTCCCTCTCAACCTTTCCTACCTCATCATTCTTCAAGATAAACCCCTGAGCCCAACATCGGATGGTAAATTAAAGGTTTGAATAATCCAAAAGAACTTCTAGACTGCTTTCGGAGTTAAAGGCAAAATGGATGCCAAAAGAGCAGTCAAAAAAATCATTCCCGAACCTACTTAGTAAAGGACAATGTGTTCAGTCCCGAACATCTTCATCAACACTGGGAGGGGGTATAAGGTGTAGGATGTGGCCTATGGTGTGTTCATCCAAAGGAAACATGTTATTTTGACTGCCATGGTATGATTGTGGGGCCTTCTCCTTCACCAAGATTTTAACTTTACAAATGGCGTTGTAGCAATGTACATTAAGCCTCCCAAAAGTCTAAAAACTATCCATACAAGTGTTTCTACATTGCACAAATATTGACCTTACATAATGGAGTCTCTACTTGTTCAAAGTTCTCCTATTTTTCTCTTTCCTCTCTATTATAACAGCAAAATGCAAAAAAGTGTGGTTTTCCACAACTTTTCCAACTTGCTAACTGAAAAAGGAAGCAACAAATGAATGTTAAATCATATATACTATGACCACATCTCTGAAGCAAAGTTAAAAAATGCATGAAGGCGGTTCACATCCTCCCCAAGTTTCTAGCACAAGCAACACCAACCAAAATGCATCTGCTATTTATGTGTTTTGGTTAAGATAGTTCCCTCCCCCCCCCCCCCCCCCCCCCCCCCACCCCACCCCACACACACACCAAGTGAAGCCACCTTCTTCAGGGTCTCAGATTTCCTGTCTTTCCATATAGGTCTGGAATCTCTCTTGATCCTTCACCCTAAGATTAGACTGAGAAGTCCTCGAGGATGTTCGTTTCCGTCTTTATATGATTCCCTAGGAAACTTTTTTTTTGAGAAAGTTAACTGAATTCCCTTGGAAACTATGAAAGCTCCTCTTTCACTTCCTTAGCTCTGGGGTAAGATAGTCTTGATGATGCTACTTCAGACTAAAGGCCGTAAGAACTCGAGCTACATTGTGTAGGGCTATATGATCTCTATAGGAATGGCTCCACCTCATCATACTCCCATACTTGAAGAATTAGAGGTATTCTGGGAGTTATATCTCATGGTGGTTGAGTGCATACTCTCTCTAGAATCTCAACTACTATGATCAACTGGTAGATAGTCAAATGCAATAAGTTCGGTAAATCATCTGTCAGTGTATTGTTATCACACCATACATCTAGCTTCAATCAGACTCTATACTATTCCCATTCCCAACCAAAAATTCAAGTATGGACAGTACATTTTCTCCTTTATTATTCCCATTGACAAGCTCATGCCATATCATCACCTCCCTTTTGAACTATCCATGTTGGTAATTGCTGTATTTTGCCTCACTTACCTTCCTCGACATGTCCCATCTTCACTTGCACCTCAACTAACATTTACCAACAATGCTCAGATAAAGATCTCCAACCTTCGAATGCCCAAACATCCCATCTCCATACGGATGGAACCCTCTCATATTTAAGCAAAAGATATTCCTGTTCTCATTCGTGACATCCGACAAAAGAATCCCTCAGTAGTTTCTCCAATCATTTATTGACCTTTAACAGAAAACAAATGCATATAGGAAGTGGGGTGCTTGGTGTTACCTGTACAAAAGTTGTATTCCCCTCTTTTGGGAAAATAAATTTTTCTTCCTACTTATCCCGCTTATAGCAAGAAACACTATGATTCTAAATACTAGGTTTAGTGCCTTCTTGTGTCTACATGTTTCTTTTAATGCACTCAAATGATGACTAGTTAACCCTTTCTCCTTTTTTGTGAATCTTAACTTCCACAGTGAGTAAGTGTGCATAAGAATTCAAAACATAAATATGACTTAATGGTAGCATATTGCTTTACACAAGCTCGATATTGTATTTAGGTATGTGAAAGCTCCACATGTGTTTGCTTAAGGATTGGAATGTATGCGTCCACAAATGTTGATGTTTTGATGATTTGACAAACTTCGGGGATGATGAAGCTCCAGTTACCCGAAGAGTTCTTGTTGATAGGGGGAACTGGTGAATAAGTATGTTATCATCAAAAAGGGGGAAAATATTAGTTCGAAGTTGATATGAATTTTTGATGATTTAACAAACTTATCGATCTAACAAGGATCCAGATCCTTGTTATTGGGACTGCTGACAGGGAAATGAATGAATAAACTCAGTGTTAGGAATATTTGTATGTCATCATCAAAAAGGGGGAAATGTTATATTCTAGGTGTTTCGATGATCCTCACAAATGCAGAGACTTGGTCCTTGACAGAGTGCTCTCGTCCAGATACAAATGGAGTACAACTGTAAAGCTGTCATGTCAGGTGGTAGGTGAAAAGTGCAGTGTCCAACACCAATAGGAAGAGCGGACGAGATTGTTTGTTTTAGTGTCTCACAAACAAAGGGACCTGGTCCCTTGTTATCCATTATTAGAAACAACTGTAAAGCTGTCGTGTAAGAGGTTGGTGAGGCGTCAGCGTACTACACCAATCAGAATGGACGCAACTGTTTGTCCAACGGTCAATAACTCTTTATGGTTGACTTAGTCAACATGACAAACAACAAATAAATTCATTCATTCAAAGAAGGAAGTCATCCAACAAGCCTCTCAAGAAATTACTAAGAAAAGTCTGTAAGGGACCTGGTCCCTGCAAGACTGCGCACGTGAAAGGACAAACAGTACTGTAAAGTTGTCACTTCTGATGTGACAGATCTACAACTTTACAGAGGGCATGCTCTCAGCCAATGAGTCATCCCAAAGAGTTGTGTTGATTTTATATAGTCTCTTCCAACAAAACACAACTCAAGATTTGAGAAATTAAATTCACAAGCTTAAAAAGTAAAAGCCAGTTACAACCCGAGATTAGTCTGCTAATCTCCACACTAAGTAATATCTCCTATCACTTAGTTAAGCCAGGACAGATACAACACCATTATACTAGATTCTTACAATGATTCACACAAGTTCGAAACGTTTCTAACACAAGTGAAACGAATCCTACAAGTTGAGCTCAAATACAAACAATCAAGAACAACAACAGGTACGGAAAGCACTCTTTTAGTTGATCAGGTCCTTAATGTAAGTGTTCTTGTGCTTGAGTTCTTCCTTGAAGATGGCTTTGTCTTTTTAAGCTTGTGAATTTAATTTGCCAAATCTTGAGTTGTGTTTTGTTGGAAGATACCATATAAAATCAACACAACTCTTTGGGACCGCTCATTGGCTGAGAGAATGTAAAGCTGTGGATCTGTCACATCAGTAGTGACAACTTTACATGTTGTCCTTTCATGTACGCAGTCTTGCCGGGACCACGTTGACTTCCTTCTTTGAATGAATTAGTTTATTTGTTGTTTGTCATGTTGACTAAGTCAACCATAAAGAGTGATTGACCGTTGGACAAACAGTTGCGTCCATTCTGATTGGTGTAATATGCTGACGCCTCACCAACATCTGACACAACAGCTTTACAGCTGTTTCCAATAATGGATCTGGACGAGAGAACTTAACAAGGGACCAGGTTCCTTTGTTTGTGAGACGCTGAAACAGACAATCTCGTCCGCTATTCCTATTGGTGGACACTGCACTTTTTACTTACCACCTGACATGACAATTTTACAGCTGTACTCCATTTGTACCTGGACGAGAGCACTCTGCCACCTAGAATATAACATTTTCCCCCTTTTGATGATTACACACAAATATTCCTCACACTGAGTTTATTCATTCATTTCCCTGTCAGCAGTCCCAATATCAAGGATCTGGTTCCTTGTTAGATCGATAAGTTTGTTAGATCATCAGAACTTCATATCAACTTCGAACTAACATCTGATACCAGCTTCAAACTAACATTAAGGATTAAGAGATGGAAAACTGTAGCCTCAACAACTAAATCTACTCTACTTGTTATGCTGAAGCAGTTAAACTCTTTATTAAGTACTCAGTTCAATGACCATGCTTATTTGATTAATCTGGAAAAAAAGGGATCCTGCTAACTTGAAAAATCTTCTCTAAGCATGTTGCTTTTCTTTTTTGTAAGTAACTTAGTTTTGATTATTGCTAATGTTAATTCTAAGTAATGATTCTCTTCCTTATTTGATTAGGAAAACATGATGAAGAGTGTTAGACTGCACAAGTTACATTTTCCTTTTGAATTGTTCCTGCTGTTGATCCTGATAACTTGCTTATTCATGATTAGTTGCATTTTTGCTTTTTGTCAGGTACATGGTTGTTAAAAAATGTGTTGGCAAAAGGTTTATTGTTGTCGGAAGTTTAGTCGAAAACAATAGTCATAGCCCTATTTTTGACAATCTAGGCATCATGCTTCACGGTGAAAAGAATTTCTGTACCGACATGGCCAAAATAATCAAGGTAGTTTGGTTTTTGAAGTCATTCAGTAACTACTATATTCTCTATTTCTTGCAGTTCTCTTGCTCAGTTGCTCTTGATACTCCATTTTTCTTTTCCTATTTCAAGTGCCAGTTTCCTCAAAATAAAAAACAAAAAGAGAAAAAAAAAAGGGAAAAGAAGAGAAAAAACTACTCTGGTCTCTGTTATAAATAAATAAATCCTTATGATTGTGTCCCATACAACTAAGAATTTGTTCATTTGAATGAACCAAGTGCTTTCTCCGTTAACAATTTTTGTGTACTTGGTTTGTAATATAGGAAGTTTTAATTCCATTTAATGATTAAAGAAGCATCAATATGTGAATAGCCAGTACGTGTCCAAGTTTGCTTGTATCTATCAGTTCTCTGTCGAAGTTGGCACCAAGAAAGAGAGAAATAGAATACTTGATTACTCTTCCCTTTTCCACAAGATAAATTTATTGATTGAAAGCTGTAGATTCCCGTCAAATTGTCAAGTTTCCCCTTTTAATGCTTGATTCAAGTGTCATATGTCTCTGTTGATCAAATGTAGGGTGGAACTGAACTTTTTTTCTGACTAAAAAACCATCTATAACTTATCAAAACAGAAGAATGTCTATAAGCTCGAATACCAGAAAAAAGCACATCAAAGAATATCAAATTGATCTAATAGACACATGAAATAGGTGAAAATTCGAGTTTTTCTTAGGTAAGTTGTTCGTATTTCTGTTTTAGTATACTCATCAGGTTTTGTGAATAATATGTTTCTTCTTTATTCCTGATTCCTTTGGAGAGTTGCTATCCTTATTGCTAATACATAAGAACTTAAGTAGAAAAAAAATAAATCCAGTTTGATGATTCAGCAGAAAATATTGATTTATGTTTCCCTCAACCCCAGCTCAATAAAAACTTATTCTATGAGCCCCTTCTTTTAACGCATGGAAAAATTAAAGGCTTAATGTCAATTGAACTAATCTTTGTCAAGATTTAGCCAGAATCTAATACATCTCTTCTCATATCATTGAAATTATCTGGGAATTTTTCTGCTTTAGCTTATTACTGCTTGTAAACATATTTAAATGTAGTAATTCTTGTCAATAATGACATTACAAAAGATCCTCTTGTTCGTCTTTGTTGGTCTTTAGTTTCTCAGTCAAATCTGTGTGATAGTATTCCTAGAGTGGCTACTTTGTTGTCATTCAAGCTTTCATGTTATGATACCCCTTTTTCTTCTTTCTGGGCCACCCAGCATGGTGGCGGGCAAGTTTTCAAAACGCTTCTCGAGTTGGTTCAAAATTGTGACTCTGAGAAGATTGCAACGGGAGTCATTATTACTGAGAATGAGCGTAGCGCATCACGTCACCTGAAGCATTGCGCCTTGGAAGGGAACATACCAATTATGGTTAGTTTGACCCTTCTTTGATTACGTAGTTTAGTTGGTTAATTGAATTATTTAGTTCAAGCATATTAATCTCCAACTTGCATAAAAGTGTGCTATGGATGAGCCGTTGATGCTCTGATGTTTTCGAGCATTTAAATCTATTCTTTTTAGCTCTGCCTTACCATATAGACTTCATTTTTTTGTTTTTCAATTTGTGCAGTCAGCTTACTGGATCATAAGGAGTTTACAAATGGGAAAACTCCTTCCCTTGAAGGAGAAGACCAAAACCTGCAAGTTACCTACTCTCGTGCTTCCAGAATCTCCTGATACCGTGGAACTGAGTCAAGAAATATAAATGCTCGTCTTTCTGTCCATATATGTGTGCTTGCAGGAAGAAATATAAATGCTCGTCTTTTCTTGGCATATGAACCATGGTTTACTCAGAAGCTAAGTAGGTAACTGACTTGCTGATGTGTAGCAGCACATTGTTTGCTCATTTATTTACTTCTAAAGAAAGGAATTCTTTTTCATCTCCCCTGTCAAAGTCGACGTCTTAACCTGACTTACTAAGGTCAGTTTATCCTCGAGGTGTACATAATTTATCAGGAGGATGTTGGTATATAGATATGCACGATAGTTTCAACAAACATTCATCAAGGCTGATGGGTTGAGGAGGCATACGACAAGAACAGTGATCGATGCTCAAGACAGATATATATTTATCCTAGCTTCTTTGGAGCATGATCAAAGGGTTATATACAACTAAGGGGTTCACTAGGTGTAGTGGTTCATAATCATGGGTGAAGTGATATGTTGTACATATGTATTTGTTACAAGTCATCTGTTTCTGCTGTAAGAGACATGTAATCTATCATTTCATGTGTTTTTTGAAAAATGTACCATTCATGAAGATAATAAAAAAAATTCTTTGCTGAATGTTTTTTCGTCTTACTACTTATAAAACATCTTTATTAAAAGATAATATTTTGCTATTTGGATAAGTATTTTTGTAACAAATCTTATGGGAGACTCAGGGCACTGTATTTAGTTCATTCAATTTGTTAACAAGACATTTAGGAGTGTACAGAGCTGAACGGCAGCGTATATAGAATTTCGAGTCCGGAGCCTAAATGGCATAAAATGTTAACAAAAATTCCAAAATGGTATGTGAATTTTTATTTTAATCAAAACGGCAAAATCGCTCACGTAGTAGCGATTTCTCCAGCCGGAAAAAACAAAATCGTTGTATAGCAGCGATTTGCGAAATTTTATTTTTTTTAAAAAAACAAAATAAAAATTCAAAGGAATCGCTGCCAAAGCAGCGATTTCCAAATTAACTTTTTTTTTAATTGTTGTTATTTTGAATTTTTTTTATTATTATTTGTTTGTCATTTTTAAAAAAAAAAAAATTAAATCGCTGCCAAGGTAGCGATTTTAAATCGAGTTTTTTTTTCAATTTTTTAATAAATCGCTACAGTGGCAAGCGATTTTAACTTTTTTTTTTAAAATTTAGTTAAATCGCTCAAATGGCAGCGATATATTAAAAAAAAATTAATTTTAAGTAAACCGCTGTACTGGCAGCGATTTACTATATATATATATATATATTTTTTTTTTAAATCGCTCAAAAAAATAATCCTCCGTATTTTTGTGTAGTAAAATTTGTGCAATTTTTTTTTTGATTTTCTCCAATTTTTTAGTCTACTTTAATTTTTTTTTAATTTTTTAAAGTAGACAGGATTTACTACCATTAAAAAAAATTAAAGTAGACTAAAAAAATTGGAGAAAATAAAAAAAAAATGTACACAAATTTTACTACACAAAAATACGGAGGATTATTTTTTTTGAGCGATTTTAAAAAAAATTAAAAAAAAACAAAAAATATAGTAAAGCGCTGCCAGTGCAGTGATTTAACTAAATTAAAAAAAAAAGATTATAAAATCGTTGCCACTGCAGCGATTTATTAAAATATTAAAAAAAAAATCGATTTAAAATCGCTGCCTTGGCAGCGATTTAATTTTTAAAAAAAAATTGAAACAAAATCGCTGCACTTGCAGCGATTTTATTTTTATTTTTTTTTAAAAAATGACAAATAAATAATAAATAAAAATATTCAAAGTTAAACAACAATAAAAAAAAAGTGAATTTGGAAACCGCTGCTTTGGCAGCGATTCCTTTGAATTTTTTTATTTTTATTTTTTAAAAAAAATGAAATTTCGCAAATCGCTGCTATAGCAGCGATTTTGTTTTTTCCGGCGGAAGAAATCGCTACTACGTGAGCGATTTTGCCTTTTTGGTTAAAATAAAAATTCATATATCATTTTGAAATTTTTGTTAACATTTATACCCTTTAGGCTCCGGACTCATAGAATTTCCTAGTAAAGTATTGCAGTATGATAATTCAAATTTCTTCTTTTTTGGGATACTCAGACTAATTTCTCTGTTCACTTTTACTCGAATATTTGAATTTTGCATTTAGTATAAGAAATAATAGACTTAAAAGTGATATAACGGTTAATGTTAAGGATAAAACCAATAAAATAAAATAAAATTCAGAAGTCTATCGACTAATAAAAATGAAAATTTGATATAGTAAATAAATAAAAGTGAATAAGCGTATGAGTTTTAAGGCGTTTGACAAAGCTCTCTATAAATCAAGCTTTTTTGAGTGGTAGCAAATGCTTGTTTTCATGAGCTAAAAAAAGTAGATTTTTTCCAGAAACATTGGTCTAATACAGAAATGCTTTTCAAATTGAATAGCCTAACGCAAATTACTATTCTTTAAAAATATTTTCTGTTTAGGAAAGCACTTTAACAAAAAAATACTTTCCAAAATAGGCAAGATTTTGACCAATTGTTATGCCGTAATTTTATCTATCTTTAGAAAAATCACTTTTTTGAAATGTTTCTAAGTATAAAACAATTTAGAAAAATACTTAGAAAGAGTCGCCACTTAATTTTTTAAAGAAATTAAGAAAACTTAACTTAAAAAGACTCTAACATATTAAGTCTTAATAAATTTAGAGAAAACGGGTAAGAGGTTCTTATTTACGCTTCATGAAGGTTTTTAAGGCATTTGAAGTGCCCGCTAACATACGGTTATCCTATGACTTAGGTTAATTATTTTTTTTTTACTATTCTTAGGAACATGATTTAATATAATATAATAATTAACAATATTCGATCAACTTTAAGAAAATATTTAGACAAAGATTAATTTTTAATTTTATTTTTAAAAAATGGAACCTTAATTATGATTTTTGAAATTATAAGTGAATAGAA
Organism: Solanum sitiens; assembly: GCA_016801875.1. NCBI lineage: Eukaryota > Viridiplantae > Streptophyta > Magnoliopsida > Solanales > Solanaceae > Solanum > Solanum sitiens. Next base: position 159,984 of record JABWTJ010000271.1, on the reverse strand, counting down.
TTTAACGAAAGTAGATTATTATTTTTTTTGAAAGATGATAACTCAAACCAAATTGATCAATTTAAGCATGAAAACCCATTTCAAATTAATGGAAGAATAAAGCTTCGCATAACTTAAAACAATTTTTTTTTTAAATAGTAAAATGCGGTTAAGTGAAAAGTATTAAAGAATATATCTTTTAAGAACATAGATTTGACTTAACTAAATATAATACTTGACATAAAAATAAATGATTGCAAAAGATGTTTAAATAGTAAACCAACATAAAGAAAATAACTCATCTTTTGGGGATTTAAGTAAGTTAGTTACCAATTCTAAAGTTAGAGTTAAATGCAATTAGTCAACATAATCAAAACAATTAGGAGAGTAGAAGAGATAATGAAATTGGGCCCCTTCTTGGGCCAATTTCGCTGCAGATTTTTGGGTTTTAACCCAATCCCGTTTTTGTATACATTGGCTGTATATCAGTGTATATCGGCACGTATTCCAGCCCTTTGCGTGTATCTCCTGCTTCCGAACACCTGTAATTTACCTCATCTCTGTATTTTTTGGCTGCATATTTGCTTCCATGAACTTGTATATCAGTGTATAAATGTTGTATACATCATGTGTACAACCCATTTCTCGGGCTTTTGAACATTTCCAGCAGCATGTTGGGCCTCTGGGACCTATAACAGCTTCCAAAACATAGGGAGGCTGACTCGAGGAATGGAGAAGACAAAGATCGAGTCTTTATGGCTCAACTTGGAAAATGCAAGGTAGATGAGCCCGGAGAACTCGATCCAAGAGATTTATGCAAGAAAAACAAGATGAAATGATTAGGACGGAGAAATGGATCATAACAACTCAACATAATAACAAAAAAAAAGAAATAAAATAATATGCAAGCATATGAAGGCTACATACAAACTCTAGTTTACAAATGTAAACAACTGCTATAACTTGATTTTTTATTATTTATTGTTTATTTCTTTCTCTCTTTTTATTATACAAAAAATAAAAAATAAAAAAATCATTTCGAATATACATTCCACCTACACACTGATTCACGATCAACGATAAAGAAAATTTCCCCAAAACACTAACATATTAACAACTCATACAGTTTGGAATTAAATAATAGAGCATTAAGAACGAAAGGTGTTCGGATCGAAATTAGTATTACCTTTTAGAGGGCAGCGTTCCGGGACGAACGAGCTTGGATGAGCTATCCACCACCACACAAGGAATTTTGACGAAAATTCAAGTTCCAAAACAACAAACCCAAAATTCTAGAATACTATTATTCTATAAAATCCAATCAGAACTATTTTCGTATATGACCTCAAAATCCAATTTTTCTTTCCTCCCTCAAAATCCAATTTTTTCTCTCCTTCCCTCAAAATCCAATTTTTTCTCTCCTCCCTCAAAATCCATTTTTTTTTCTCTCCTCCCTCAAGATCCATTTTTTCTCTCCTCCCTCAAAATCCAATTTTTTCTCTCCTCCTGCTCTTCTCTAAAACTTTCCCTATCAATTTTTTTTTTCTTTTTTTTTCAAAAAACTTCCCCTAACTTTATTTTTCTCACCACGATTTTTCCGCCCCCCTAACACTAAAGAAGATGGAGGTTTATATAGAGGGATTTTGGGGTCGATTTAGGGGGAAACGGGTCGATTTTTTCAAATTGAAATTCAAATTCATGTGCCTTTTTTTTCAAGGCCATGATGAAGAGGATGGGGAAAATGTTGAATTTCACGAAAGGGGGAAAAGGGGGATGAGACGCGGCTGTTGCAGGTCCGAATTTAATGGGATTTTCGCTGGATTTGCTCACTGATTTTTCTTGTTGTTAGGTAAAGAAGATGAGGCAGTGAGGTCGGGTGGTACTGTACATGTATTGTTGGGTCAGCTGGAATTAAATTGGGTTGGGGATTATTATTGTTGAGAATTGGGCTGAGATTTTTGGTGACTTAAAAGTGGGCTGAAAGAAAATTATGTTGGGCTGCTGACTTTGAAGAAAAAGGCCCAAAGCTTTGGTCTTTTGAAGGGTTTAAGAAGTGACCCAAAATTGTTTATAAATTAATTAAGGAGTTTCTTAATCTTAACGAAATAAAATAATTAATTCTATTATAAGATAATTAACTCAAAAATATAAACTATAAATTAGCTAAACTAATTAACCAAATATTTAAGTAAAACTAAAATCTTTTTTTGAGATGATTTTCAAACATTGATATAATAAATATATGCAAAATCATATAGAATATATAAATTATTTTTTAACATTTTAAAATTTATAATAATGACAAAATTACTTAATATGACTCGTAAAATATTTAAAATTTTATAAAGTTAATTATTTCAAATCGTTTGAAATTTAAGAATCTCGATGACTAATTTATATTGTGAAAGGCCAAAATTGAGTGTCAACACCAATCAGATATAAACCTTATTCCTCATTTGTCAATTGAATATTTCCACTAGGGGTGTCATATTTTCTTTTCTTGGACTGCAGAGGCAAAGAAAAAGGAACTTAAAAAAACACAAAAGTGCAAAATGCCAACAGAAGAACTTCAAAACTAAAGAAGGAATGATCATTTCCTTTTTTAACAGCTGATTGTAGGACAGGAGTCAGAAGAACTACAATATAGTAATAGAGAACCAAGAAGGTTATGTACAAAACTAAACAACTCTATAACCTTGAAAAAACATGCAATGCCAAACAGGTTTCTGCCAGCTCACGAAAACTTGCATGTTTCAACGAAGGATTAATCCCGGCAAGCTGCTTTTGTCAAGTTGGCTAGCTTTATCTGTGAGATGCTAAATGTTGGCTAGCTTTTCTAACTATACTTGCGTTGTTGCATCAAAATCAGATAACAATGGAGGCGATGAACCGCTCCTTTTGCTTGGCAATGGTGTGTTGAAACGCGATTGGCGTTTTGTTTGGACAAGCGAAGGTTCCAGCTCTCCATCTTCACTGGCTGCATCAATTTCACTATCTACTTCACCTTTGAAAACTGGGTGGATATAAGCATTCTGAAGGAACTCTTTCAAGTTGAAGTTTGGCTCCTTTGTACGTTCTAGTGTATCTTTCCTCACTGTTTCCTAATATTGATCAATCAAGAAAGGGATGCCATAGGAAGAAAAATCACAAACTGCCTCAAGTTGGCCATAGATCATACAAGGAAAAGAAGAAAGCTGCAATACCTGCAACGGATATCTGACAAAAGCTGGCTCATAACGACCTTTGCAGAAGATATGGAACCATATGGTTAGTATAGGGAGTGTAATTAGCAATGGAGTCGATTTAGAAGCTTCCTTTGTACTTAACAATCCCATTAGAAGCAATTGAGAGACTATTAGCGCGGTTATGATGCGCCCATGTACATCAGGCCAGAATGCTGCTGCACTTTCATACTCCTGATTGTACACATTTATAATCTACAGGTAAAAAAAACATCACAAATCAGGTTTTCACAAGTCCATATAGAATTGCATAGTAGTTTTGACTGTGCACATGTATTAGGGGAAGCAAACACAAAATTATACAGACGGCTGACATACTATATAGTTAACCAAGAAACAAAAACAAAATAAATAAAAACTGAGGTGATGATCACGTAATAAATAATAGTTCAATCAGTCTCAAGCCGGGGGAAATGTACTTCAAAGTGATCATCTTCAATCAAACGAACAACCAGCAGCATTTGGATGAACATAAAATCATGCATAATGTACACCTAGAAGTACCATGCGACTATAAAAGAAAACCCTGTGATTCACTAAGTTTTTGAATGGAACACTTTTTCCACTGGAAGAAATCCTTTTGAAAAACTTAACTATATAAGAAAAAGTCAATCAAAGTATTAATTAATATTACCTGATGTCGATATACAACGTATGCCAGAGCATAAAATACTATGATGAATGGGAGTAGGATCGGTGAAACAACAGCATAAACAAGGCCTAGCAAGAAATAGAGCTGTATCTGAGGTTCACCAGTGTTGAACCCGAGACTTCCTGGATCCATGGCCTCTTCTCTATCCTTCTCAGTCTTCACCAGGAAAAAGTTTTTCAAGTGAAAGAATATTAATGGCTTCAACCTAAGTATCTCTCCAGCAACTCCTGCCCACCCATCCACCATTATGTAAGTTATGAAGAAGGTTGCCTTCATCGGAATGGATACACCGATTGTCTTTGGTATTCTGCATCAGAAACCACTCAACCTTTTAACTGTCTGATCTTTCATAATCAGCACAAGCAAACCAGAGTGAAATATTTTTTGCTCTGCCTTATGGAAGTTACAATAAAAGAGTAGAAGAAATAAAGGCATGAGATTGGAAAATGAAGTAGCAGCTCTCTCTAGATATGAATTGAAGAAGTTACATATAAACATGTCATTTGTCAAGAACATTATGTTCACCCACATTTTATGCATGAAACAAGATTGGTGGGACAACTAGAAATTTACTGAATTTTTGTCACACCTCACAAGAAGAGAAGGGGACATGAACTGCAAAAATAAGGTGGACAAAATTCTCAGGTCCAATCACTGGCAGAACGGGAGAAATCAGGTTGTGATAGATAAAACTGAAGACAAAACAACATAAATGAAAACAAGAATGTTTTATCAAAGGAAGCATTTTGCATTGGAGAATTAAATATGAAATTATAGAGGACATACTCATTTGCTGACTGATGCAACAAATTATTTAGCTGATTAAATGCGGCCCCAGTAATGATGCTTCCAAGAAATACATTAACAAACTGAAAAATATAATATCTTGTTGCGGATCTCCTTTCAAGAGCTGATATGGAGCAAAATCCTTCAAATTTTGACATTTGCATCAATAATGAAGGTAGAAAGATGAGGAAAATCTTCAATGCGATTCCAGGGAGGAAGCCTTGAATGAAGGATTTTACACCATTACTGCATGGATAAAACATTGTTTAGTATAAATACTTTAGCAATATTGCTTTGTAATTGCATACTTTCTCAGTTTGCCAAAGCTGGTATTCAAAAACTATATAAGTCGAGTTATCAAATGAACTAGAGAGAAACAGTGTGAAGAAGAAGAAACTCACGTTTCAATTAAGGATTTCAAGAAAGGTAACGCTTTCTCAATTCCTTCTATATTAGCAAGGGACTGTACAAATGCAATTGGAATCATGAAAAAGAAGGTAAGGAAGAAAAATGCTACAGCAACAATAAGCCTCCTGATTGACAGTGAAACATAAGGAATTGCCAAATTATCCCAGTAGACATCACGAGGCTCTGGAGCCCACTCAGTTAACCAGAGTGTTGGATTTCTGGCTTGTTGTGTTTGCGCACAAACAGCAGCTGCCCATCTTGTTCTGAAGGAAACAAATGCTGCTGGCATGATGTACTTGGTGCTCCCAATAATATTCGTTCTCTCATCAGATATCTGACGCAAACACAATCCAAAGTAGTGATGTGTGAGTGGACGTTATAAGGAATTTTAGAATTAGACATTAAATACTGACATCTGAAGATGTAGCTATCACTATGTTACTACAGTCAAACTATTCACCAAATCTTTTGAGACGCCAATGAACTCTCCCTGTAAGTTGATGTTCAACCAACTAAACTGATTTACCTCTTATTTAATAGACAATCTGACTTGGTCACAAATATCTGATAAAGTAATTTTTATGGTTTTGAATTCTCACTTAACGCATACACCAAAATAAGAATGCAAAAAAGGACAATCACTCCTAAAAAATTTAAATAAATTTATGCAGTTACAGTGCACAAAAACCTCAACCACGTTAAAAAACATATTGTTGGTGAACTTACTTCTTTTGAGAGCCTTTCAATTTCAGAACTATTGAAATCAATTGCATCAACGGTCTTGCCACATAAGCCAAGAAAACCAGTCTGCTTAATAGAAATAATATTCCTCATTAGATGTTAGTACTGAGATGTGAGAAATGGCATTTCACCTTGCGATCACTACTAGCTAATACTAGAGCAAAATTAAACTATTAATAGTACCTTTGATGTTGGCCTTTTGGACTGATTTCTAGTATACTTGAGTTGATAATAGTCCAGCCAATTCTGCTTTTTCTTCTTCTCATTGACTAGCGCTGTCAACTTGTTGGCATTATATACAACCTACACATTTATTAAGGGGAAAATAAAATAAGTGTTTGTTCATCATAGACGGAAAATAAAATAAGTGTTGTTCATCATAGACTGAATCCTCCTGCCCTATTGGCGTTAAAACCTGCAGCTCTAGCAAATAAGGAAACTACTACAGAAATGTGATTACCTCATTTGATCTGATCTGTGAGAGGATCAAAGCAAATTCAAACAAAAATTTATACTTCTGAGTTCTGTCATATTTAAAATCCGATACTATCTAAATCATTTTGCACCAGTTTACCATGTTAATTTCACACCAAAAATGTATACAAATTTTAAGAATATAAGAGGTAACGTGTTCTCACAAAGTATCAGATGCTAATAGGTATGAGCAACTACATATGGTAAACTCATTTTTTACCCCACCTACAGTGAACTCGAAATAACACCTTGTTCTTCACCTTCTAATTCATGTTACTATGTTCCTTCATTGATATTGACAAATAATTTGAGGATATATCAAAACGTTAAGAGCTAAGGTTATGGAAGTCCTTTAGAGGTCAGTACAAAAACAAAACAGATGTAATACTTTGAAAAATTCTATTTTGGCAGTGAGCAAATCCTTTAAATGAGAAGATACGGCGTATGAATTGCAACCTGATGAGTTAAATAATGATCTTGATGGTTGACCATGAAGAAGTGCTCTACCAGCTCACTCACTGACTCATCAGGATCTGGTGGCACATTTTTGACAAGTACCTGGGCAGGGCATAGTATTTGTTAGAAAACATGCATTAGTCATTGAAGGCTATTAGTTGAGGGGGGGGGGGGGGGTTGGGTTTAACCCAAGAAAATAAAAGGTAAGAAAACCAATACTTAATCCAATGTCTCTCTTGTAAGATGGTTATTATTGACCCAGAAAGAGATATGGCCTTGAAAACAAGATAACATCAAATATCATCCTCTTCTACCCTCATTGAGGAGCATAGCTCCTTTTCTTTTTTCCAGATAAGAAAGGCTATTTTTAAAGCTTCAGTTATTGCATTATTTTCTTGCTGTTACTGTTCCACTTTTGTGTATGCTATGTAATGATTTTTCTATTAGTTAAATCATGAATGCTTTACTTTGGTATTTTATCTTTTAAAACTGATTTGATATGCGTTACTCGAGCCAAGGGTCTTTTGAAAACAACCTCTCTACCTCCCCACAAGGTAGGAGTAAGGTCTGCATACGTTCTACCCTCCCCAGCCCCCACCTTGTGGGATTACACAGGATATGTTGTTGTAAGCAGAACACCGTAAGTTGAAATTCTAACATAGGATATGCTGAATTTCAGTATCTTTTGCATCCTAATAAATATTCCCAAGATCAATATTAAGTTCTCCCTCCCTAACAAGACATAATTATCTTAACAATGTTAAGTTCAAAAATTTCACTAGCTATAAGGTAAATTTATAGCCAAACTTTTCCCAAGGCTTCACTTACCCCAAAAACCTACAGTCAGATTAAGATTGCCATCATAATAGATCAACAAGGCTTGTGGCTCTTACTGTAAATTGGTCAGGTCGTCGACGTTCAGATGCAAGGAAATGCAACCTCATTGATGCAATTATCTCGTACTCCCTTTTCAGCACATAGCAAGTCCAGAAAGTAAAGATGTAAGCCATAACCAGATGGGTCCAGAATCTGCAAGCAGTAGTTCAAGTACTCAGGGATAGAAGCAAGAAGACATAATGAAACCACCAATCTACTTCCCCCAAAACATGCATTTACAAGTCCTATTTTCTAAGTCGTGTACCTAACATTTGAAAATAATCAACTTGTCATCACTGTGCTTATAGTTAGTGAAACTTAAGCTCCTCTCTTTTGACTCCCAGCATGTGAAACCTTACAGAGACTTTGACAATGGGTGGTTTAAGCTGGTTCAGTGAAACTTAAGCTCCACTATTTTGATTCCCAGCATGTGAAACCTTACAGAGACTTTGACAATGGGTGGTTAAGCTGATTTAGGTTAAAACACCAAACTGTCAACTTGTAACTTCTGATCCTGTATTTAATGGTTCAGCGGGACTTAAAACTTTCTTTCTTTCCCCTCTTTTTTCAGTGAAAACTTAAGACCTGTTTTCTTCACATGTCCATACTTAGAAACTCAACATTGGACGACTTCAAGGCTTACTTCTAATAAGAATATGGTGCTTTGACTCTATAGACACCCAATAACTTCTACACGCATGATATGTTCTACTATAGTTTATAGTTAGAGCATAAGATAAAATCAATAGTAAAAAATATGTACATAATAAAATGTTGACTTATTAAACTGCCCGGACTAGTGTTTTTTTGGGCCACCAGTAGTGAGATGTCTTAAAGAGATTTTGATGTACACAAAAGGAATCTCGTTTCGCTAAGGCACCTTGATACCTCTTTACGTGCATAAACAGATGTAGAATTCTACTTTCTCTGAATACAATATGTTAAATTAAATATGCCTAAAATTTTATATGCTACATTTTCTGTTTTTTCTTCAAGTCATCAAGTGGTTTTCAGCACTTCGAGATTGCTTTCGCTAACATCTTCACTGGATGGTGTCAAAAAGAGATGACTGTAAAAACAGAATTTCAGGATACATAAAGGAAAGGTTCATCAAGTGAGTTGCGAAACCCGCTAGAGCTACTTTACAAGCGCAACACACTGAATCCATAGAGATGGAGAAGGAGAGATGGCCTGTTCACATACAAATATTACTACTACAGATTGCTAGGGAGAGAGGAATTGCTATTCCTTTACCAAACAATTTGGACACCGAGGGCGCCAAAAAAGGTGTGCTTCTTCAATCTTCGCATAGTTGGGAACTAGGGGTGTGATATTAACTGTGAAAACCTGAGACACTTGAGTTGGTGCTTCATGTGTGAAGGTTCAGGTGAAGAAGTAGATCATCCTACTATTACATTGTCAGGTAGCAACACGTCTGTGGGTTGGTGGTTTTGAATTGGCTTGGAGTGTGGTGAGTGATGCAAGCAACAGTCAAGGAGTTGCTACGTAGCTAGTCATTTAGAAGGAGAAAAAGAAGACCTAAGTCGTTAGCTCTTTTATTGGATTGTATGGAAGGAGAGAAATAGGAAAGTGTCTGAAGAAATAGAAAATGACTTCGTAAATCTAAGGAATAGCCTTTTTTTTTTAATGTTTTTTTTTTTTTTTTTTGGTGTGCCCATTAGGTCCCTGCTCGTATAGATGATTGGGTGTACGGTCATATTTTCGTGTAGACTATAAACTTTTTGGTATACTATACCGGATTTTCCCTTCAAACTACATTTATTACAAGATTATGATACTTCGAGTACTTTGCAGCTGGAACCAAGCAATGAGGAGCTTCTTTATTTTTAAAGATTTGACAAATATCAAGGGAACTTAACGACATTGGTACATTAAAAAGGATCACAAGACATTAGTGAAACTGGGAATTTCAGGAACCAAGCAATGAGGACTTTCCTAATTTTAGGGATTTGACTAATATCAAGGAAACTTAATGATATTGATACATTAAAAAGAAGAGCACAAGATATAAGTGAAACCAATAACATCTTCAAATTTGTCAAAGAAAAATGGAAAAATTAGAAGAATGGCAGCTTTAGAAAGAATAACTGCAAACTATACAGCAAATAAAGATTCTGCTTACCTCTGTGATCCCGAAGGAATGTTTGAAATTGAAAGCTTGTCTAAATCACTGTAAGTCAAATCCAAACGCTCCAATGTGTGGTTGGTCCAATTAACAGGAACCATGACTGAGAACGCAATAAAAGCGATCGGGACAAATATTTTAAGCCTGCATTGAGCAAAACGATGATAGAAATTAAACACAGGGTGGGGAAAAAACAACTACTATAAAGCTATTAAAGACAATATGTTCTGGCTTTTGATTTAAGAAGCCCGGGGTTTTCAATATTAAGTTAGCTAGAAACAGACATAAGAGACAGAAGTCAATGGTTATCTCTAAAATGATTATGATACGGTTCCAAAAAAGTTGAAACAATAGCCACATCATTTGGCAGAGGACTCCTCAATGCCAAAGAAACTGTTAATACTAATTTGTATGAATTGTCTACTCAAATAATTTATCAGCATTAGATCACATGTATGTTGCTTGTACTCTTCAAAAATGCCAACGGGTGCGTGTCGGATTCGCCTAAAGTAGTGTATTTGGAAGAATCCGAGACGGGTGCGGCATCAAAAGTGAAGAGTCCGCGCAACTAAGGATCACAGAATTACTCATTCCTCAAGGTATGATATTATTAGCCACACAATATTGTAATAGCACATATTGATGTGTGCCAAAGATTTTCATTCAAAACAAAGAAGAACATCTTTTAAGATTTCTACGTGCTCGAGGTCTATTTCCGAAATGACTATCATCAGAAAAGAGTTAAAACAGTTGAGCAATTTCTTGAAACTTTAAGTTAGCTTCTAGACTTTTTTGTGATCAAAGCTAAATGTCAAAACAAATGAAAGAGATGGCAAATGGAAGACCTCTAGCACATCTTTATGGACTTTCGATGTATACACATGGAGTACAGAAAGAAACTATAAGCAAGTTACAAGGTATCTATTATAAACTAGAAACATATCAATCAGGATTCAAATAAGATTCCAATGTAAGGGATAATTATAATTTACACAATGGTCGTAAAGTTCAACTTTCATGAACGAATTTCAATATTATGTCAGTAAAAGAGGTCCCTGCCTAAATTTCTGATCATCATATTCCCTAGTCTGTTCTTGCAGTTAAAATTGGTGTCCTGTGCAATAATGCAACAAAGATATGCAGCTCCATAGCTGTACCTATTAAATTGTTTCTCTGAGTAAAATATAACAAAGATGACATGAAAGTGCAATTTGAACATGATTATATACTTCAAAGAAGTTGAACAAAGTAGTGCAAAACAGCTGATCTCAGCCACCTAAATATTCCATACAAGTAGACCAGAGTTGATGACTTAATTCTGATACTGGGTTCAGTAAAATTCTTGAAGCATGGACGCAGGCATGATTGATCTGATGGCACAACTGAAATGAACCTCTATGATTATGTACATACAATATGATGAATGCCTATTTTAATTTAGTCATATGAAAGACCACCAGTATGCACAAACAGATAGTAGTGGCGGAGTTTCTAATGCAGAAAATAGAAAACAAGAAGTGGAAGTGAAAGTGCCAATGAAGATACCCTATCAAATAAATCCTCAAGTAGACAGCTGAGTCCAATCCTGCGTGTTCAATAAGCTCCGGTTCTGGCATTTGTAATGCAGCAGGCATCCAATTCAGAAACTTCAGGTACGCACGAAAGTCCAAGTTGACAAACTTGTTGACAATTGTACCCGAGTGCAAAGGACTGCTTCTTAGACCCTTTAGGTACCATTTTGGGAAGTATACCCTATCATTCACAGGTTGTATTCGAAGGAATGCAAATGCAATTAAAAAAATACATGCACTCAGAATGTTAATAGCAGCTGCGACACCTATATCAGAGAGAGTGGCCATGTTTCTGCTTCAAAGACTTGTCTGCAATATTAGCATTCTTAGTGAGATAAATATGTCAAAGTGAAATTTTATCAGGAACAATGTACAACATATATTTGACTCAAGTTTCAACAATGGGATTAATCTGGTGGAACTAATCAGAATGCATGAAATTTGAAGAGAGTGATAGCAAAGAAATGAACTCATATCCTTAAAGATAAAGATGAGAAACTACATAAAGTATAAAGACAATAATACCAGCCTCACTGTTTTCAGTAAAAATGAATACTAAGACCAGAATCAGAGTCACTACACTACGGTAAATGAGAATATATCCATGTCTGGGTTACACCTTCATGCCTTATGAAGGAAGGCTTTGATGAGGATTAAAATTGCAGTATGTCAACCCACATTTTCAATTTAAGGTGTTGTCACTAGAGCACACTATCCCCTTTACATAGACAACAAAATGAAGATCTCTAATTGATTCTCAGTAAAATGCTTTGGCAACAGTACACTGAGAAAAATAATAGAGGCCAATGGAACCTCAGAGAAAAAAGGGCCGGAATTTCATAGACAGTGCATGAAAAGAAACCAAGGAACGCATGACGCAAGCACTGCCCTTAAAAGTCAGCACCATAAAGTCTAGCTAACTAACATTATGATCACTCGTATTTATAGAATAGAACTGGCTAAGCCTATACTAGTTCCTTTTGTTATCTACATTTTCACAGCCTCCCTTCTTAACCAATACTCATGATATCTAAAAGGAGTGAGTAGTTTGTCTCAGTGTACTCCAATTGTATCCTACTTGGTGACATTCAACCATAATCCAAGTAAATCACTATTCTCAAATACAATTAGTTTCACATCAATAACTTTCCTGTTCTCACACATTGCAAAATAGTTGGTCCTGGATTATTCTGAAAAAATTAACTGGAAGGAGTCTTAGTTCTTCACTCTAATGAACTAGTGTTAAGCCCACTGCCTCCAGCTCACTGTGCCCCCTCTGGTATCCATCATTGACTTACCACCATATATAAACATTTAAAACTGCATCAACTCAGATTGGTTCGGACTTGATTCAGCGTCATCTACCACCCTGAATATAAGGGCTTATCGAAATACTAGTTGCCTCTCAAGACCTTGTAGTAGAACTATCATCTAAGAATATCAATTATTTAAAGAGATTCACCGGAGCCTAAACACGATCCAATTGTGAGATAGAGCAGTTCAGCACAAAAAGCCAGCTAATCAATGCAAATTCCATCTCCTCAAAACTTCCAGGATATCCAACTTCTGTTATTCATATACACTTCCCTTGACATTAAAATTGAAACCTTGTAAATCGATCTTTATCGCCTTATCGTTCAAAGCATCATAGATCAACCATCCTATAAGGTCATGAATAAACATTCTTCCCCAATTCACCATCATGTAAATTTAGAACAAAAACATAATTAAAATGCACCAAATTCCTAAAACTGAAAGTAGCTTCAATAATCAATTAATCCAAACTCTTCTCATCCAATAAAGTTCACCCTACAAAAATCAAATACTAATTTCACCAAAATCCAATCAAAAGTCCACTATATCCAAAAAAAAAATAATTCAGCTTTACAGCATTTAGTTTCGCTCCTATATTCTTCCAATTACCTCGATGGTAACGAAAAGTTGATCAACTTAAAAATCTAAAACAAAATCGAACTATAGAAAAGAAACAGTAACTTTTTCATGGATCCTTCAAAAAGTAGCAATCTTGGTACTAAAACAATACATAAAAAAGTTCCAAACTTTCACATAAAAAAATGTCTACACAAAAAAAAAGTGGGGGTATGGGGGTCACCATTACTCAAAACCAAGAAAAGGGTGTTTGAGATTCATACTCAATGACTGAAAAAAAAGCAATTCTTGGACTTGCCAAAGAAGAAGAAGAAGAGACCATGAAAAGTGTGAAGCAATAATTCAAGAATTTCAAAAGGACAGTTCAATTACAGTGTCTTATACAGTATGAAAAAAAGGAGAAATGGGGTTCATGAAAACAAAATGGAACACCTGAAAAATGGCTAATTTAGGGGTGGCAAGATTACCTGAATCTGATCACTGTATAAAAATGGGATATTTTAATGGAATTATTTATATTTTTTTAATATAGAAACTGAAGATTTTCTTTGCTTTTATGGGCTTTTCTTACGTTACTTTTTCGTTTTTTTTTCCGCGAATAAATTTGTTTAAAATTAAATGTCGGTATAGTCCCATCTGCAGTAACGGCTACTTTCTTAGACCTCATAGTATTGACATTTTAATTTTTAGGGAAAAAATAATAATTTATCAACTAACGGGAGAGAAATACTGAAAATATCTTTAAATTTGATATGAGTTATTAATTTTACTTGTCAACTAATGACGATTTTAAAAATATTCATTTACTTGATTAACTGAATTTATATACATTTTTAATATTGTAACATGAGTAAAATATACTCTTTCAATTCTCGTCAAGTTTATGAGTGTTGACTTCTCCAAATTTTATATCATTTGATAGATCAAAAATATATCTAAGTTAATAATTTGTGTCAGTTTCATGAATGTTTTCAATACTTCTTTCTTCAACAAAATAATAGTGTTTATAATTTTTTATTTGTGTATATCTTACTAGCATTTTTATTTTGCAATCTTGCTTTGAGAATTCTTTTTGAGTCGTAGATATATCGAAAATGACTTTTCTACTTTATAGAATAGTCTTTTGAGTAGATTTATTAAAAATGACTTTTCTACTTCATAAAAATACAGAAATAAAATTTGTTTATTGCCTATTATTTGCTTTTTCTAGATCTACTTTTGTGATTGAATTAAATACATTATTATTGTTATTATTATTATCAATTTTATTTTTATATATATATTTCCAAATAAAAAAAATCTCATAGCTATTTAACTAGTTAAATCATAATCCCATATAGTTAGGCATCGCAAAAGAATATGTAAATTTTTGGACCTCTTTTTAGGAAAAAACATTAAAAGATATCACACAATAAATTTATCTGTATAAACAAAATATTTATTGTTAAAACTTGTATACAATGAACTTTACAAAGATCTATCTATCTCTAGTAATTAATAATGTAATATGGGGTTTGAACCTTTATGTATCTATTAAAGTGAGATTCATTGAAGAATGAAGAGTAACATAATAAATGCATTACAAATTTTTATATCGACATAATTAAAATTACTTTTATTGAATTACTTTTATTTTTTATAGCATTTTTCATCTCCTATTATTAGTAAATTCTAATTTTAGTCCTAGTAATTTGAATGATTTTTTTTTATTCCTTTACTTGTGGGTAGTTATATATTTTTTGAATTAGTAACTGTGCAATCATTTGATTACTTATGTATTATATTAAAGTTATATTATTATTATTACTCTATAAGTTGTAGTGTACTTTCACAAGTAAGGACGATAGATAATTACATTGTTATACATGTTATATATGTATAGTAAATGATGAACTTTTTGACTTTTTTTTGTATGTTTATTTCTTTATATTTTAAATCTACTGAATTTCAATTCTCTATTAGCTATCTAAATTTAATTTATTTTCTATATAAAATGATCGAATTCATATACTCATATTAAATTATATATTGTACGCACCATGAATCATTATCAATTTTCATCATTATACCATAGTCATCAAATAATAGCTCATCTATGTCTTTTGCCCAATTATTTAGATAGGAGGTTTTAATTGATTTTACTTTTGTGAGAAACGTCTATGTCAATGTATATAAGTTATCAACTATATTGTATATATTTAGCAAAAAAAATTGACATTTCATGTATGAACGGTTGACTTATAATTTATTTATTCGTCAAAATATTGTGAAAACTTTTTAATATTGAGATGGATTGTTAGGTATGAATTGTGATGTACTATGTTTGATATTCATACTACCTCCGTCTCATATTATAAGTCAAATTTTTATTTGTACTTATATTAAGAAATAAAATAATTTTATTCTTATATTCTTATTTAATATTTGTTTATGACAACTTTGTAATAAATGATGAAATGATAGATTTCAAAAATATAAATACATTTGGATAATTATTTAAATTTTAATTTTTGGAGCTAAATTTTTTCACCAATTGATCCAAAAAATTTAAAAATTCAAGTTTCTCCCACCTCAATTTTTTTATATACTTTGTGTAAAATGTTTTATTTATATATTTTATATATAAATTCTTAAAGCAAACATGACAACATTACAAAATATTCAAATTTCATTACTACTAATTGAATTTGTTTGTTGATATTTTTATATTTTTAATTTGTTTGTTGATATTTTTTTCAAAATCATATTTTATAGAATAAGTAGTGAATAAAGAAAGTAGTACCCTAATTAATAAATGAATTAGTTGTAGATTTTTAAGATTAGTCAAAGTAAATATATTTTCAAGATTGATTAATAAGAGTATAATAGGCAAAATATAATATTTTATGCATAGATTTTATTAAATGACATATATTGTGGAACAATTTTTGGAAAGGGGTGACTTATAATATGGGACGGATGGAGTATTAAATTTCTAACTAAATTTAAATTTGCGTCGAAAAATCTCATATTCTTAAATAGAATAAAGGAGTACTTACCATTTTCGTCATAACAGAAATACTCCCTCCGTTCCTTTTTACTTGTCCACTTTTTTTTTTATAGTTTTTCCTAATTACTTGTTCATTTTGACAAATACAGAAAGGACAATTTTTTTTTTATCTATTATACTCTCTATTAAATAATTATTACTTTAAATAATGTAAAACTTTTCATTCACTTCATAATTAATAAGGGTAAAATGATAAACTCACTATCTTATTAATTATTTAAAAGTGAGACAAGTAAAATGCTACTTATTATTGCTTTTAGTACAGGAATATTCCCTCAATTTCTAAATTTCTTACACATGCATAATTTTTTAAAAGTGATTAAAGAACACCTGTCCCCATTAGCTTTTTAGTTTTAATTTCTTTTAAAATCATGAAATTTTTTATTTGCAATCTTTTTTCCTAAAAGTAGACACGAGGGGATTGTGGCTGGAAAATACTATAAGTTGATTTAATTTTTTAAATACTAAATATGCATAAGTTACGTATATCATAAAGTTGATTTAAATTCGTGCATTGTGGCCACTTTAACTTGTATAATTTGATTTAAACATTATATAATTTGATTTAAACATTGAATATCTATTTTTAAAAAATTCAGTTGAGTTATTATGATTTTCACCCTTTAAATTTATATTAAAAAAAAGATATAAAGAAAATCATTTTAAAATAGACTTCATTCTTAATCCCATTCCCTTAACAAATTTCTATAATGTTTTTTTTCCAACCTATGTCACTTAATTATCTGTTTTTTTAAAACTCTAGGAATGAATATAGGTCCCTTGATATCTACATTTGAACACATTATATAATTCATCCCTTGATAACCAACATATTACTGTATATGTCTTAAAATTTTATTTCATTGAATTCGTTTATAAAAGCTTAATGATAAAGTTTTTTTTATAAGATATTTTCAGAAACTCTTTTTACATGTTTTCGAGAGTTCATTTTATAAATAAGTTAACTACTTAAAATATGTTCATTTTCTTTAAGAATACGCATTCACATCAATAAGTGTTAAACATGATGTGCAAAAGTATTTTCAACATTTGAATTGAAAGTGGCTAGAAAAAATATTTTATCATGTGTCGAATGTTTTATTGTAACAAGTAATAATTCGAGTGTTTATATTATGAAAAATTTAAAAGGTTATTAAGGCTATTCATAATATATTTGGTCGGAAAAATCCAATTAGTTTAACTTTATTTGATGTATATAGATATATAAGTATTACTATTTAATTACAAATTTGATGACTTAAAATGAGTTATGAATTCAATGAAAAATTCATTACCCCTAAGGGTGCGTTCACCTGTTTAGCATGGAGAAAAATCTTTTTCAAATTTTTTATGTTCCATATGTCAAAAAAATTGAATTTTTGTTCTTTGAGAATATAAATTTCTTTAAAATGAGGAAATTAACTCCTCTAATGAAAGTAGGAAGACAAGTTCCTTACGAGTATAGCATTTCACACCGATTGTGTCATCTGCAAATACTCTTTCCTCCCATAGTATTTATCTCAAATCATATATAAATACTTTTAATTATGATATATGTTCGAAAAAAAAGAGAAAATCTACTTATTTTTTTAAAAAAAAAAAAAAACAATGGATACACCCTAAACTTTAAATTCTAGCTTTGTCTCTAAGTTTACTAGCTTGAGTTTGGTTCTACTGAGCATACTGACGGTGTTATTTTCCACGGTAATGACAACTAGTTATTAGAAGAGAAAATAGAATAAAATATCATCGAACTTGACAACAAAACTTACTTTAATATTTTAATTTTATGAAAAATTATTTGCCTCCTAATTTTATTGCAACAATTACTAAAAAGAAATTTAGTACACTACAATCCAATAAATAAAAAAAGGCATTGTTCATTTGATCACAATTTCTTTTGGTTTCCCTCATAGATAAACAATGCATGTTGTTTATTCAAAATGAAAAAAAGAACAAAAGAAAGAGTACCAGTTTGGTGTTAATAAAATATTTTATGCTTTATGTCTATTTATTATGAATAATGATGATGAACATATATTTTGAAAATTTATTAAAACCAAAAGGTCAAAAGAGAGAGGTGAAAGGGTCATGTGTCCCCCACATAATCAAATCAATACTACAATTGTCTTTATGAACATGTAATCCATATAAAAATATAGTCATTGATGTAGACATAACATTATTTATATTGGAGTACTATATCATTGATCCATGTGGCTTGTTTTATTCATGATTTTAGATGTTTTTAAATGCTCAATTGTTTTTATGGTAAAATTAACTTATTCGATTAAAAGATACATATTAAAATTAAGATGTTTATATTTGTACGTCGATGATAATTGTGTCATTGATTATAATGGTGATCGATAGTGTTATTGATCGATTATTTTAATTATAGATATGTAATAATTAATGATTATTATAACCGAGGTTAATAGAGGTACGTAACATAATGATACCTAATAATTTATTAGAAAGGTAGCTAATGGTAGTCAATGACCAATCCTGATGGTTGAGAATATATATAATACATGGTGGTTAATGGTGGTGATCCCGACAATGATTAGTGATTGTTATAAACTTGTAATGATAGTATGTTCGTAACTAGTGATAGTAATTTTAAATAGTAACTAATGATAGTAATTAAGCACAATAATAAGTTGTGATAATTAATAATTATAATTCAGATTTTCATTAAATACACATGAAATATTACATGCTATTAGTGTTGTTTCATAGCATAAGTGCAAGTGATGCGTTCTATTTTGTCATGGAGCCAAACATAAGTCTTAAAACATAATGCATGTGCTGTTCAAATTTTCTTCAACTTTTAAAAAAATTGTATACAATATCCTATTTTCTAATTTTCTTCAAATCAATTTTGTTGCAAAACAACTCATCCCTCCATAGAGGACACCCACAGCAATGTATATTCCATCAAAAATCTTAGCCTAAAAATAACATCGTACCCTTAAAAGATAAACATTTTATTAATTCAATACTATTTTAATTGAGAAGTTGAAGGTTAAAGAAAAATGAGTAAAGATAGTTGCTTATAATTTGAATAGAAAAAAACGATGTTATATACTATGGGTAAAATTTTTTTGTCTCTAAAAAAATATAAAATTAAGACTTATTTGTTGATGGTTACAAAATCGATTGACCTGAGAATTTAGACATTTTTTTAACCCTATTTACTATATATGAGCAAAATTTTAAATTTCACGGATTTTGTATCATGAACAGCACTTTTAATTCTAAACATTAAATATTTGTGTCCATAAGATGCATAAGGATTAAAAACTCAAGGTCATCTATTTTTAAGGAAGAATTTTCACTATATAGGTATAATTCAGACCATAACTATGAATATTAGATATAAATATTGTTTACCTAATATAATTCATAACACCAATTTTAGAGAGGAGCAAACAAACTAGATTTAGAGAGATACTAGATGAGAAAGATAAGCAAGTTGTATCTCAATTGAGATACGCCAAACACAGATACATATCTCTCGCTTACAATCTCGCTCGCCTGTCTTTTTCAGTCCCACATACAGAGATACAAGTATACATATTAGCTTGGAAAATTGAAAGATGAGTACAAATATATGAATCTTTTTTTTTGTACTACTCAAATGAAAAAAATACATTGATACAACATTTGATTATTGTATTACCCAACTATACATATATTATTATTATTATTATTATTTTTATTATTATTATTATTATTATTATAATTGTACTATTTAATAATTATTTTCAGTCTAGTGATGCGAACACTAAATAATAAATCAAGAAAAATTATATGGTTAAACAAACATATATTAGTTGATTGATAGTCATCACAATTATAGTTTTAGTTAATTATTATCACTCATGATTAAGATTCAATGATAATTACGTGGGCTGGAGTTTCGAATTTGTATAAATCGCAAGTTTGCATTATTCGGTATTTGTATAACTTTAGTTTTAATGTAATTCTGTATGATATAATTTATATAACTAAAATTCAAATGTTTGTGTTCGTACAAATTCATTATTTTAAGTTTATACAAAAAAGGCTCAATTATACAAACGTACCCGTGAATTATACAAACTCAACCGTGAATGAATTATACAAACCCGTGAATTATACAAACTATACAACTAAAACTGTAGCTACATCCCATAAATATGCAAACTATACCTATAAAGATAATTAAGTTTATTATATTGACTATTTGTGAAAACTTTTTATATATTGACGTTAGTATAGTAAAAAGACGAATCAACAATTAAAGATCAAGAACCATATATGTAGATAAAAATAATTTAAGTAAAGCCTAATAAAATTTCATATTATATAAGAAACCGAGAGAGAAAAAATATTCGCTCAATGAATTATAAAGAAACGAACAAGGGTGAGAAAAAAACGTGAAAGTTGAGAGGAGAGAAGAAAGCCGGTGAGGCACATAGAGAAAGAGGAGGAGGAGAGTGACGAGCTAGAAAGAACGAGAGATGAGAAATTTACAATAACATCCTAAGTATAACTATGTTAGATAGTTTTTTAAAAGGACAACTTTCACATATAGCAAACATAAAATTCATATTTGTATGTTATAGTAAAGTTTGCATAATTGCGCTCCATAGCAAACTTATATATGTATAATTCGCTATACATATATAATTGAGGCGAATTGTATAAAACGACAAAGAGAGAAATTATATACAATTTGAATTGTATAAAACGAGAAAGCGAGACAGGCAAAATTGAATTGTATAAAATGAGAAAGAGAGAAATTATATACAATTTGAATTTGTATAAAACGAGAAAGACAAAAAGAGACTTGTGCAGGAAATATACAATTGAATCGAATTGTATAAAATGAGAAAGCAAAAAATTATATATAATTTGAATTTGTATAAAATGAGAAAGGCAAAAGAGACTTGGGCAGGGGAGTACTTTTATTGTATAATTATAAGTGTATAGGACAAAAATATATGTATTTGCATATGTATATACAATTTTCTCTCGCTTTATACAATTAGAAACACAATTTATACAATTCTATTGTATAAAGCGAGAGAGGCGAGCGACAGGAATAAGCGAGCGAGAGAGGGAGAGTGGCGAGCGAGAATATGTGGGAGAGAGGGAATGACAAACATTTTGCTATGGAACACAAATAAATCAAAGGATAGATACTATATTTATTTTATATTATTAATTTGCTATTCTATACAATTATCCCTTTTTAAAAAATATCGATAGCTATGTTTACTTTAGTTTTATTGGGCCTAATTAAGTATTTGGTTGGGCAGGCCACCAATATCCGGGTTAATCTCGAAAGGCCCAGATTGTTCTCGAATTCAAATTAAGGTTAGCGAATTTACCTTCTCCATCAAGAAATCGAAAAATCAATGGAAAGAGTTTCAGATATATATATATATATGTATAATCTTACCTTGGACCGATCATTCGTTCAATATATCTGAAATACATAATCTATAGCATTGCAATAGAAGAGAAGAGAAGAGAAGAGAAGAGAAGAGAATTTGTTTGGAAGTTTTGTAGAGCGAGAAGAATGGATTTTGAACTGAGAAGAGCGAGAGAGAAGCTAGAGCAAGAGCAGAGGGAGAGAAAACTCAAGGCTAAATTGAAATTGGACAGAGAGAAGAAAGCCAAACAAGAAGCTATTCGTCAACGTGAAGCAATTGAAGCTGTTCAGCGAGCTCGCCGACTTGATGCTGCTGAAGCCCAAGCTAAGGTCAGTGTTTCGAATACACCAATAGTTTAATCGATTTGGGAATTGGGTATTTGTTGAGTTTGCATATAGTGCTTAGTTGGGTTATGGGTGTGAGTATATTGATCTCTTTTAGTTGTTCTAACTTGATGTAATTGTAGGTAGTCTTAAATTGCTCTTTATTATTTCAAGTTTGTATTTTAAACATAGAATTCCAACAAACGAGAATCATTAACAAACAGTTTACTTGAATATGTGCACTTGTAACTGAAAGTTGCTACCCTTTTGTATTTTGTTGCATCATCATCTCATATATCAAATTTTGGTGACTCATGAATTCTGTAAGAAGAAAGTTTGATCTTTTTGAGATCTGTCATGTATTGGCCTTCAGTGAGATTAGATACTGAAGGAAAGTGAGAATTCGTTAGTATGTTTCCTTCATGTGAAATTGTTTGCTACAATGCCATGAAGATGGATGATTTGCAAGGTGCCTAAAATGACTTTATAGTGTTTCTAAAGGGTTTTAGATTTGAAGATTGGGATATACTGTGGTGTAGTGATCCCTTGGTATGAGGATAGGCGTTGGGTAACGCCAACATTATGCCTATGGTAAAGCCCACGAGGGGCTGCGGTTGCCTGGGTCCAACGTCATGATCGAACATGGCGCTTGTTGGGTGGACTTAGTTAAGAAATAAAGCTGCACATCTGCTATCAGCTATAGCTTGTGGCATGATGGTAAGCGCTTGATCCTAACAATTAGGGTTAAAAAACTGAAAAGGTAAAAAGGAAAGAAGTGGAGGCTTCCTAAGGGGTGTTAGATAAAAAAGTGAAATGACAAAGAGAAAAGAGGTGGTGTTTCTAAAGGGTGTTAGATTTGAAGATAGGGATATACTGTAATGCAGTAACCCTGGGCATTAGGATACATTTTAAAAAGTGAGAACTCAAAAAGGAAAAGAAGTGGAGTTCATGGATGGAGGCAGTCATAGTCGAAGTTGTCCTTTTCCAATTATATTACTCCCTCCGTCCGGAATTGTTTGTCATGTTGCGCTTATCGAAAGTCAATTTGACTAAGTTTCAAAGGTAAATTAGATTACATTAATTCGATATATTAAACAAAAAAATTAGATATTCTAAAACCATATGAAAAGTACTATAAATTACAATTTTTTACATATTAATATACACATTAATATGATGAAAAAATACATCTTAAAATGTTAGTCAAAGTTTTTATAGTTTGCAACTAAAATTAGAAATAATGACAAACAATACCGGACGGAGGGAGTAGTTATGAGGGGCATGGGAAAATTTATCGGTGAATGTTTTCCCACTGGGAAAGAGAGTTTTTCGTAATTTTTTTGTGAAAAAGTCGGGGTGATGTATGGACTTGAAGGGATAGTTTAACTACCGCAAGTGTCTTGTGACCTGTATCAAATACTTCTTAAATTAAACGCTATCTGCCAAGTTAAGAAATGAAGTGATGGTAATTGGCTAGACGTTCAACAATAAAATAACAGTTGATATTTGCGGGACTTATTACCACATCATTTATTAGTTTTTAATTGATTAAGTATGAAAGCAAGCACATTTTACCTGGATACCTAGTAAATTAAACTACTTATTTCCCATTGGGAGAATCACTTCAAAATTTATTTCATTTGTCCTTTTGAAGTTCTACTTGCCACCTTGAAGTTTTTTGACAAGTTAAGAATTTTTACAATATGTTTTTTATTTATTTTCTGCTTCCTTTCTTCAGCTGCGAGTCGTTTTCTTTACAGAAACAAACTTGTTAACACATTATATTTTCAAACCATCACCTATTTTACTTCTCACTTGTGCTTGGTTAAACCAGATAATCAAAACCTGCTCGACGTATGTTTTTTTTTTCTTCATAATGTTATCTGTACTCAAATCAGATTTTCTATATTGCCGTGTCTTTCTTTTGGTAAGGTAAAAATATTATCATTAAAGGTATCAAGAAAGTACATGAAAGAAAGTTCTAAAAATAAAGAAGGTATATAGAAGTACGACAAAATCAGACAGCCCGTGTAATAAACTCCAGTTGCAAATTCCCAATCGGGTCCAAAAAGTCTATATACTGATCCATATTCTCTAATAAACTCTTCTTACACCAAAATAACAGATTATGAAGACAAATGTTCATCACTAATCACTCTAGAGATGTGGTTCTTTCTATTATCAAATCAAACACTGTTCCTTTCTTCTCAAATAGTCTGGAAGGTGCACAAAGGGATAGGCCTCTAGATCTGCTTCTGAAATTTAGCTAATCTTCTGCTCATTCCAGCTCCCCAGTGAACTCTTTAACATCTGTAGGCATTACCCAAACAACAGTACACAAATTTAGGATCATCTTCCAGCATTGTTTAGCAAATTTACAGTGAATATTGACCGACATCAATTTCACTTCACGTAGATAACACCTGTTACTCGAATTTAAACCTCTCCTTTGCAGATAATCTTGGGTTAAGTATGCTTATCTATTGAGAACCCACCCAAAACAGGCTACCTTGCAGGGGCTTTAGTCCACATCAATTTCCATGGCCTACTTGTCTCTAAGTGTTATCAATTCACAATTGATTGCTATATTGTTATGCCTTAACAATTGATTTTCTAAAAACCTGTGCGTGTGTGTCCAAAGCAGAGCAATATTTTCAAATTTTTAGGTCAATTCCACATTGTTCTGCATGTGCATTACATACAAATATAAAATAATATCAACCCTTTGGGGGTAAGAGTGGTTCGCAAAAATGTGTTTGAATCAATCAAGTATAGATGCCCTCCTTCTGCTTCATTAACTTTACACTTGGAGATTAGTGTAAAGTGCTGTACCCAATGAACTTAGCTGAAGTTTTCTGAATATCAGTGCTCTTAGGAGTTCTATTGTTTCCCCCCCTGGATAAGTTGTAAGCATTTGCTGATTCTCGAGATACCGACGAACTGAGGCTGAACATGCCTTGTTGATGTGGGGTGTGAATCAAAATATTAATTTCTTATGATAGGAATCAGTCCCTACCTCCATGCTGCCTTCTATGGGAGAAATTTATTGATATATTTATTGGATCCGTTGGGACTGGCGGGTCCTCGAACCGGTGGCAGGGGCTCGAACCGGCAGCTTCTGCCTTGACAGGGCTAACCAATTTAACTATAGTCCAAGAGAAATATGGGATCTAACAGTAAATCAGATTGTGAAAGACCTACTGCTGGATACTTCATGGGTAGAGCCTAAACGCGTGAACAATATAATTTCTCAATAACATCAATTAGTTGATTAAATATTAACTTAAGGTATAAAGTGAAGGCTCTGTTGTATTTTAGACTTGTTGGTAATCCATGGTCAACTTAAGGTATAAAGTGAAGGCTCTGTTGTATTTTAAAAGATGAATTAACTTGCATTGATCATGCCTCCTACGTGAAGCTGCCTCCTTGAGAGAGAGATGCAATATATGCCAGTTTTTTAGTACTAATCCTTTTCCTTAAATTTGTCTAACATTATTTTTGCTCTGTAGTTCAAATTGTACTTATTTTTGGTCGAGGGATCATGGGGTTTAAGCTACTTGCTATGGTTTTCTAACTGTGTTAGGCAGTTCCAATGAATTTACAAATGTCGGGACCAGTTCATGCGTCCATTTCTTATGCTTGATTACATATCTAAACCATTATAATCTGTTGTCAGATTGGGTTGTACAGACAAAATCTTCCTTTTCTGATTATTAATTAGAAGAAATTAGCTGGCTCCATTCTAGTGTAGCGGTCAAGGCGGTGTAATACTTTTCCTTATTAAGACAAGTAGCTGGCTCTGTCATCCCTATTTGTCATGTGACCTATTGCTGATGTTCAAGCCGTCTTGAGGAAATTAATAATGGAAGGGAATGCCTAACCCTTCAATTTTTCTTTAACAGGCAACCCAGCAAATTGAAGAAGAACTTCTAGCTGGACGAGGAGTTGCATTTTCTCGTGTTTTGGAAGCTGTACCTTACGAGGGAGCCGGAGATAAAATTAAATTGCCACCATCTTGCTTCACTGAATTGTCTGATCAGGGTGCCTTTGACAAGGGACCTCTACACTTCAGGGTGTCTGTCATTCACCAATCTTCTCTTTCGGACTTGGAGGATGCAGAGCAGAATAAGCGGACAACGCATGCTGGAGTCCTGGAGTTCACTGCAGATGATGGTGTTGTAGGGCTTCCTTCCCATATATGGAGTAACTTATATCCTGCAGTCTCGCCAATGGTTCCCATGGTTGAGGTGTGTTATGTCTGGCTCCCAAAAGGAACTTATGCAAAACTTCAGCCAGTTGAAGCAGGATTTTCTGATATCCCTAATCACAAGGCAGTTCTTGAAACAAGTCTTCGTCAGCATGCGACACTTTCAGAAGGCGATGTACTTACTGTTAATCATGGTGTTCTGACATATCATCTACGTGTTCTTGAACTAAAACCTTCTTCGAGTGTGTCTGTTCTAGAAACAGATATAGAGGCTGATGTAATCGGCGCTGATCCAACTGCTGAGAGCACAAGTCAGCCTGTATTGCAACCTCTCGAATTGGGCAAGTTAGATTCTGGGGTGGTTGCAGAAGGAAGCTATGTATATTACAAGTTCCAAATAGGCGATGATGTCTGGGGAAAACTATCTTCAGGAGATGCTGAAATTGAGGTAAAAATAGAATCAGAGAACCAAGATGGGGATACTGACCTCTATGTTTCCCGACACCCATTACTATTCCCTACACAGCACCAGCACGGTTGGTCATCTCATGACATCGGTTCAAAAGCTTTGGTCCTTAACTCCAGGGATCTCGGCCTTGGACCTGGTACTTACAGTATTGGCATCCATGGTTTCAAGGGCACAACCAAGTACAAGGTGTCAGTTAGCATACGAGACAAATCTAATATAAAGATTGGACAGCAAGCCGTATCTTCCACATTGTCTGCTGATGCAGATACAGTAGAATGCCAAAACTGTAAACATTACATACCGTCCAGGAGTATAGCACTACATGAAGCTTACTGCAGGAGGCACAATATCATCTGTCAGCATACCGGTTGTGGGGTTGTTCTAAGGAGGGATGAGGTCAAGAACCATGTCCATTGTGAAGAATGTGGGCTAGCATTTCAGAAAGAGGAAATTGAGAAGCACAAGAAAGTATTTCATGTCCCGCTGAATTGCCCTTGTGGAATAGTCCTTGAAAAAGAAAAGATGGTAAAGTTATATTCCCTTTTTACAATTTACTACGCTCTCTTTATTGGCTAGTTCATCTAATAGCTTCTGGTAACAGGTTCATCATCAATCTGTGGAGTGTCCCTTGCGACTTGTAACTTGCCGGTTTTGTGGAGACATGGTCCAAGCAGGGACTTCAGCAGCAGATGTGAGGGATCGCTTAAGAGGACTTACACAGCACGAGAGTGTTTGTGGATCAAGAACTGCCCCTTGTGATTCATGTGGACGTTCAGTTATGTTGAAGGACATGGACATACACCAAGTTGCAGTTCACCAGAAAAATTGATCACGAGTAAATCTTCTATTTCTTCTCTGGTGACTTTGGATATAAAATGCTGGTTGAACTGTAAAAGCTCTGGCTGTTGATTCATGTATTCAGGCAGTTGTATATTTTCGTCTTTATTTGTCATTCTCAACAACTTTTAAGGGTTGCCAAGCAAAGGGAAGGGTGAATTGATGATTTGTAGCTCCCTTTGCTGTGACTTTGAAAATATTATCAATTGATCATCAATGCTTAGTACCTTGTATGTATAGTCTGGGCAACACAACTCCACATATGACTTGCGATTTTCGCTATAAGCATTTCCCTACCAGTACCTTGAGGAGGCTGAACACAGGCTCCATTATTCGTTCATCCTTCCACCATTTCACCATTTCTTGTTATGTTACATTTTGATGTTGTCACGATCCAAAGTATATCCTAGACGTGATATGGCATACAAGATCTCGAGAGACCCTATAAAAGCCATTTAGCATACATCATACAAGATAACTGAATTTAAAAAGGCTTAAAAGACAAACTTCAAAACATAGAGTTTTATAAGACGAAGTGGAAATCTAAATCTAAAAAAATGTCTTGTCCTCAGAACTTGAGGACTCATTACTCTTCAAACACTATATTAGTGAAACAATGTGTGAGAGTATGATAGTCATGCTAAAAGATATTTTTATCACATGCAAAGATCAAGTTAAAACATAAGATAAAAAGTTCGAAAAAACATAATTGTAATCATGATCAATGCAAGTTAATTCATCTTTCAAAACATATGAGAGATACTTTAAAGGTAATCTTGGTTCATTATTGTGGGAAGTAGCCTTACCATGCGAGCTATAACATGGACCCCTAATGTCTCCCACACCGAAAAGATTTGTCCTACTTGCCAAGCTAGAACCATGAATCTGAGTTAAAGTAGATCCACTAGCTAATGTATATCTAGACAATCATCCTATGAGGGCACATAGGTAAGCGATAAGGAGATTGCTACTAGAAATCAGATCTTAACTCGGGAGAACTTCCATCTCAATATCCTCTCGGTGCTAAGCATAAATCCCACGAAATAGTTATTAATCTTAACGTGTCTTACCTTTAAATGATAAGGGTAGTCGCTGCTTGTCTTATCATAGAATAAGTCCTTAGACTATGTGTGAAAAAATCTTTCACCGTCCATGCTCTTTTCATAGTAGCTTTTAAAGCCTATAATCATTCACTTCATGCTAGAGATATCCCTAATAAGCTAATACTAATGAAAATAGTTTTAAAATTGTACGTGGTTCTAATCATTGATGGCATATCCAAATACCATACTAATCGAGACCTAATTTAGGCAAATAGCCCGAAAAGCATTGAGGACAAATCTACATGTCCTAAATGTCATGTGGCAAAGCTTCATAGAACATATAGACACTCTCATCTATAGGCTTGGTTGAGTCATAAACATACTTTCATGAACATACATTCTTTTCAATAATTCATAAACTTCATCATGTTTTCAAATTCAAAGCATCTTTAAATTCATTTACATCAATTTAATAAAGAGAAGGCATGCATATTTTCATAAACTCATCTTTCATAGTTCAAAACCCACATTATATCACCACAACTTAAAAAACATGGGTTATGCATGGGTTCATAGAGATTCATCTTAAAATCATGATATTACTTCAATTCATGCATAAAAAGTCGTAAAACAATAAAGTACACATACATCGAAAAGAACCTATGACAGTTGAACAAAACCCCAACTTGATTGGGGAATCTAACTTTACAAAATTGGAGAATTTGGAAACTTTATGAAGAGAAGGGCTTCATAGATGAAATTTCTAAAAGGAGCTTGTAAATACGAAAATAAGCATTAAAAACTGTGTGAATATATGTGGTGGTTCCCAACTCATTACGGAAGTCTTCATTAAGTTTTTTTGAGAATTTTTTTTATGTGCTCTGGGACGCCAGATCTATGAGTTATAACACACACAAAATTGAGGATTTTAAGTAATTCCTAAAGAAAGACTTGTAAATGTGGAAAGAAACATTAAAAAAATGGTGTGAGTATCGTGGATGTTCCCCAATTCATTACGGAGGTCACCATAAACTTAATGGTGGTTCCCTAACTCATTATGGAGGTCATTATAAAGTTTTTTATATTCTTTTTTTGGTTGCTCCGTGGCGCTAGATCCCTGGGCTATAACACACGAAAAATTGAGAATTTTGGTAACTTAAAAATGGCCTATAAATGCGGAAATATGCGTTAAAGAGAGTGTGAATATACGTGTTGGTTCCCCAACTCATTACGGAGGTACTCATAATATTTTTTGAAATTCTTTATTTGCGTGCTCCGAGCGCCATATCAATGGGCTGTAACACACGAAAACTTGAGAATTTTGTTTAATTCCTAAAAAGGGCTTGTAAATGTGAAAATAGACGTTAAAAATAGTGTGTGTATAGATGGTGGTTCCCCAACTCATTACAGAGGTCCTCATAAAGTTTTCTGAGAAAAGATTTTGGATGTTCCGGGGCTCCAAATTCATAGGTTATAACACATGAAAAATCGAGAATTTTGGATAATTTCGAAATAAGGCCTGTAAATGCGACAATAGAGTTAACAAATGGTGTAAATATACGTGGCGATTTTCCAACTCTTTACAAAAGTTCTCATAAAGTGTTTTTAGAATTTTTTTGGGGACTCAGGGTGCCAGATTCTTGGGCTATATATAACACACGAAAAATCAAGGACTAAAAGAAGGCTTATAATTGCAGAAATAAGCATTAAAAAATGGCATTCTCCAAATCATTACGGGATCCTCTTAAAGTTTTTTGAATTTTTTTTGGGATGCTCCGGGACGCCAGATCCATGGGCTAAAACACATAGAAAATCAAAGAGTTTGGATCATTCCTAAAATGGCCTGTAAATGCGGAAATATGAGTTCATAATACGATTTGAGTATACGTGGTGGTTTCCCAACTCATTACGGAGGTCTTCATAAATTTTTTTAGAATTTGTTTTTGGATGCTCCGGGCGCTAGATCCATGGGCAACACATGAAAAATCAAAGATTTTGGGTTAATTTCTAAAAAGGGCTTGTAAATGTGAAATAGGTGTTAAAAATATTGTGTGAGTATATTTAGTGGTTCCACAACTCATTACAAAGATTCTCATAATATTTTTTGAGAAAAAAATATTGGGTGTTTCGGGGCGCTAGATCCATGGGCTAACACACAAAAATTGGAGGAT
The DNA here is from genome assembly GCA_016801875.1 of Solanum sitiens. Classification (NCBI taxonomy): domain Eukaryota; kingdom Viridiplantae; phylum Streptophyta; class Magnoliopsida; order Solanales; family Solanaceae; genus Solanum; species Solanum sitiens. The sequence continues at coordinate 129,238 of JABWTJ010000271.1, read as the reverse complement.
TTTGGGTAATTCCAAAAAAGACCCTATAAATACGGAAATAAGCGTTAAAAATGGTGAGATATACGTGGTGATTCTCCAACTCATTACGGAGGTACTTATAATGGTTATTTTTTAAATTTTCTTGGATGCTTCGAGCTAGATCCATGGCCTATTTATTACACCCGAAAAGTCTAGGATTTTGATTAATTCGTAAAAAAGGGTTTGTAAATGCGAAATAGGTGTTAAAATAGTGAATATACGTGGTTGTTTCCATAACTCATTACGGAGATCCTCATAATGTTTTCTTGTGAAAAAATATTTGGGTGCTCTGGGGCGCCAGATCCATGGGCTATATATAGCAAACTAAAAATAAAAGATTGAGTAATTCCTAAAAAAAGGCTTGTAAATGCAGAAATAAGCATTAAAAATGGTGAGCATATACGGTAGTTTCCCAACTCATTACAGAGGTCCTCATAACATGTTTTGAGAAACATTTTTAGATGCTCCGGGGTGCCAAGTTCATGGTCTATAACACACGAAAAATTATAATTTTTGGATAATTCTTTAAAAAGGGACGGTAAATGCAGAAAGAGGCGTTGAAAGACGGTGTGAGTCTACATGGTGGTTCCCCAACTCATTATGGAGATCCACATAATTTTTTTTGAGAAATTCTTTTTGAGTACTTCGGGCGCCAAATACATGGGCTTGTAAACACATGAAAAATTGAAAATTTTGGGTAATTTCTAAAAAAGGGCATGTAAATGCGGAAATAAACATTAAACATGATGTGATTATACGTGGTGGTTTCCGAACTCATTACAGAGGTCATCATAAAGTTTTTTGAGAATTTCTTTTTGGGTGCTCTTGGCGCCAGACCATGGGCTGACACACAAAAAATGAAGAATTTTAGGTAATTCCTAAAAAAGTGCTTATAAATTTAGAAATAGGCGTTAAAAAGTGTATGTGGTGGTTCACGAACTCATTAAAGATGTCATCATAAAGTTGGTGGTTCACCAACTCATTACGAAGGTCCTCATAAAATTTTTTGAGAAAAATATTTATGGTGTTGCGGGCACAAAATCCATGTGCTATAAAACACGAAAAATTAAGGATTTTGGAAAATTTATAAAAATAACTTGTAAATGCGGAAATAAGCGTTAAAAATATGATAGATGTATACGTGGTGGTTCCACAACTAATTATGCAGGTCCTCATAAAGTTTTTTAAGAAAATTTGTTTGGGTGCTCCAGGCATTATATCGATTGGCTATAAATACGAAAAATCGAGAATTTTTGGTAATTTATAAAAAGGGGACTTTTAAATATGAAAAGACGCGTTAAAAATGACATGATTATATGTGGTGATTTTCAAACTCATCATGGAGGTCCTCATAGGTTTTTTTGAGATATAATGTGATTCTCCGGGGTGCCAGATCCATAGGCTATCACACAAGAAAAATCGAGAATTTTTGATAAATCCTAAAAAAGGCCTTTAAATGCGGAAATAGGCATTAAAAATTGTGTTGGTATACGTGATGATTCCCCAACTCATTACAATGGTCTTAAAAAACTTTGAGACAATTTTTTGGTGCTCCGGGTGCCTGATGCAAGGTCTATAACACTCAAAAAATTGAGAATTTTAGGTAAATTAAAAAAAAAGACTTGCAAATGCAGAAATAGATGTGAAAAAATATTGTGAGTATAAGTTGTAGTTTCCAACTCATTACGGAGGTTCTCATATTTTTTTTGAGAAGAACATTTTGGATGTTCCGGGGTGCCAGATTCATGGGTTATAACACTCAAAAAATCGAAATTTTTGGATAATCCCTAAAAATGGGCCTTTAAATACGGAAATAAGCATTAAAAATGGTGTGAGTACACGTGGTGTTTCTCCAACTCATTACGGAGGTCCTAACTGAGAATTTTTTTTTAGTACTTCAGGCGCCAAATCCATGGTTATAACATGCGAAAAATCGAGGATTTTGGATAATTCCTAAAAAAGGCTTGTAAATGCGAAAATAGATATTAAAAGATAGTGTGAGTATATGTTGTGGTTGCCCAACTCATTATGGAGGTTCTCATAATTTTGTTTGGGTTCTCCAGGGAGCCTTATCCATGGGTTGTAACACACGATAAATTGTGAATTTTGGGTAATTTCTTTAAAATGGTCTGTAAATGCATAAATAGACATTAAAAATTGTGTTAGTATACCTAGTGCTTCCCCAATTCATTAAGGAGGTCATTATAAAGTTCTTGAGATTTTTTTTTTGGGTGCTTCAGACATCGTATCCATGAGATATAACATATAAAAATTCAAGAATTTTGGGTAATTCTAAGAAAAAAAAAGGCTTGTAAATGTAGAGATGGCGTTAACAATGGTGTGAATATACGTGGTACTTCCCCAACTCATTACGGAGGTCCTCGAAAACTTTTTTGTGAATTGTTTTTGGGTGCTTTGAGGTGCCAATCCATGGGGTATAACACATGAAAATTGAGAATTGTGGAAATTGCTAAAAAAGGGTCTCTTAATGCGGAACATGCATTAAAAAATGGTGTGAGTATACGTGGTGATTCTCCAAATCATTACAAATGTCCTCATAAAACTTTTTGAGAAAAAATTGTTGTGTGCTCTAGGCGCCAGATCCATAGGCGTAACATACAACTCATTATGGAGTTCTTCATAATGTTTTTTGAGAAATTTCTATTGGGTGCTCTGGGCGCTTGATCCATAACTACAACACACGAAAATCAACAATTATAGGTAATTTCTAAAAAACGTGCTTGTAAATACGAAAATTGACATTAAGAGTATGTGGTGGTTTCCCAACTCATTACGGAGGTCCTCACAATGCTTTATCACACGAAAATTGATAATATTGGGTAATTTCTAAAAAAAAGATCTGTAAATGTGGAAATAGGCGCTAAAAATTGGTGAGTATACGTGGTGGTTCCCCAACTCATTACGGACGTCCTCAAATAGTTTTTTGACAAACTTCTTTTTGGGTACTCCAAGCGCCTGATCCATGGGCTATAACACATGAAAAATCGAGGATTTTGGGTTACTCTTAAAAAAGAATTGTTTAATGCGAAAATATGCGTTAAAAATAGTTTGAATATATGTGGTGGTTCCTCAACTAATGACGGAGGTCCTCATAATTATTTTTGGGTGCTCTGAGGCATCTGATCCATGAGTTATAACAGACAATTTTTTTTAAAATGGGTAATTCCTAAAAAAGACTTGTAAATACGAAAATAAGTATTAAAAATGGTGTGAGTAGACGTGGTGGTGACCATCTCATTACGATGATTCTCATAAATTTTTTGAGAAATTTTTTGGGTGGTCTGAGGCACTAGATTCATGGGCTATAACATAACAAAAATTGAAGATTTTGGGTAATTTCTATAAAACGGCTTGTAAATGCAGAAATAGGCGTTAAAAAATGGTGTGAGTATACGTGGTTCTTCTTCCCAAACTCATCACGAAAGTTCTCATAAATAATTTTTGAGGAGTTTGTTTTGTGTGCTCCGAGGCCCCAGATCCATGAGCTATATATATAATACACGAACAATCAGGGATTTTGGTAATTCCTACAAAAGGCTTGTAAATGATGAAATAGACATTAAAAAATGGTGTTAGAATGCGTGGCGGTTCCCCAACTCATTACGGAGGTCCTCATAAAATTTTTTGAGATTTTTTTTTTGATGCTCTGGGCGCTAGATTCATAGGCTATAACACACGAAAAATAGAAGATTTTGTGTAATTTCTAAAATAACTCATGTAAATACGAAAATAGACATTAAAAATGGTGTGAGTATACGTGGTGGTTTCCCGACTCATTACAAAGGTCCTCATAATTTTTTTTGAGAAATATTTATGGGTGCTTTTGGGCCACAAATCCATGGGTTATAGCACACGGAAAATTGAGAATTGTGGGTAATTCTTAAAAAAAGGCTAGTAAATGCGAAAATGACGTTAAAAAATGACGTGAGTATACGTTGTAGTCCCCAACTTATCAATGATGTCCTCAAATAGCTTTTAAGAGGTTTTTTTGGGTGCTCCAGGGCCAAATCAATGGAAATAACACACGAAAAATTGAGGATTTTGGGTTAATTCTAAAAAAAGTCTAATAAATGCGAAAATAAGTGTAAAAAAATGAATTGAGTATACGTGGTGGTTTCTAAACTCATTACAAGGGCCCTTATAAACTTTTTGAAAAACTTTTTTGAGTGCTTCGGTCGTCAGATTAATGGGCTATCATACACAAAAAATCGAGGATTTTGGATAATTACTAAAAAAGGTCTGTAAATGCGGAAATAAGCATTAAAAATTGTGTGAGTATACGTGGTGGTTCCCCAACTCATTACGACAGTCCTCATATTGTTTTTTGAGAAAAAAATTGGATGCTCCGAGCGCCAGATTCACGGGCTATAACACACGAAAAATTAAGAATTTGAATTATCCTGATAAAGGGCTTGTAAATGGTGAAATAGGCGTTAAAAGGTGTGAATATACACGGTGGTTCCCCAACTCATTATAGAGGTCCTCATAATTGTTTTTAGAAAATATTTTTTGGGTGCTCCGAGACGCCAATCTATGAGCTTTAACACATGAAAAACTGAGAATTTTGAGTAATTCCTAAGAAAGGGCATGTAAATGTAAAAAAGACGTTAAAAATAGTGTGAGTATACGTGGTGATTCCCCAATTCATGACGGAGTCATCATAACGTTTTTTTAGAAAAGAATTTTGATTGCTCTGGGTGCCAGATCAATGAGTTATAACACACAAAAAATTGAGGATTTTGGTTAATTCCCCAACTTATTACTGAGTCCTAATAATTTTTTTTGAGAAAGTATTTTGGGTGCTCCGGGCGTCAGTTCAGTTGAGTTTTTTGAGTAAATTCTAAAAAAAGGCTTGTAAATGCGGAAATAGACATTAAAATATGGTATGAGTTTACATGATGGTTCTCCAACTTATTACAGAGGTCCTTATAATTTTTTTTTGACAAATATTTTTTTCGGTGTTTTGGTGCGCCAGATCCATGGGCTATAACACACGAAAAATTAAAGATTTTTTGGTAATTCCTAAAATAAGGTGTGTAAATGTGGAATAGGTGTTAAGAAAATGGTGTGAGCATAAGTGGTGATTTCCCAACTCAATACAAGGGTCATCATTTAGTTTTATAAGAAAAAAGACTAAGGTACTCCGGGGCGCCAAATCTACGGGCTATAACACACGGAAAATTGAGAATTTTGAGCGTAATTCCTTAATAAAGCTAGTAAAATCCGGAATTGAGAATTAAACAAATGGTGTGAGTATACATGGTGGTTCCCCAACTCATTACATGGATCTGAGAAAAAATATTGGGTTCCTCAATGTGCTAGATCAATTGGCTATATCACATGAAAAATAGAGGATTTGGGTAATTTCTAAAAAAGGGTCTGTAAATATAGAAATATGTGTTAAAAATGGTGAGAGTATACGTGGTGGTTCCCCAATTCATTATGGAGGTCCTCATAAAGTTTTTAGTTAATAAAAATTTTGGGTGCTCCGGGCGCCAACTTCATGGGCTATAATAACACACGAAAAATTGAAGATTTTGTAATTTTAAAAAAAGAGCTTGTAAATACGGAAATAGGCGTTAAAAATGGTGTGAGTATACAAGGTGGTTCCCCAACTCATTAAAGAGGACCTCATAAAGGTTTTTGAGAAAAGAATTTTGGGTACCCCAGGGCGCCAGATCAAGGGGCTATACACACGAAAAATCAACGATTTTGGATAATTCCCAAAAAAGAGATTTTAAATGCGGAACTAGGTCTTAAATGATGTGAGTTTACGTGGTGGTTTCGCAAATCATTATGGAGGTCCTCAAAAAGTTTTTTGAGATATTTTTTTGGATGCTCCCGGGCGCCAGATTCATGAGCTATATCACACGAAAATCAAAAAATTTGGGTAACTCCTAAAAAAGGGACCTTTAAATGCAGAAATAAGCGTTAAAACTCATTACAGAGGTGCTCATAAAGTTTTGTGAGAAAACATATTTGAGTGCTTTGAGTGCTAAATCCATGGGTTAGAACACACACAAAATCGAAAATTTTGGGTAATTTCTAAAAAACTTGTAAATGCGGAAATAGGCGTTAGAAAATGACGTGAGTATACGTTGTGGTTTTCTAACTTATTACGGAGGTCCTGATAATATTTTTTAAAAAAATTTGTGACCTTTGGGGCGCCATATTCATGGTCTATAACATACGAAAAATTGAGAATTTTGGTGTAATTTTGTAAAAAGAAAATGCAAATATGAAAATAAGCATTTAAATGGTGTGAATATATATGGTGGTATCATATCATTAACGAGGTCCTCATAAAGTTTTTCAGAAAAAAAATTGGGTGCTCTGGGGGCCCAAATCCAGGGGCTATAACACCAGAAAATCGAGGATTTTGAGAAATTCTTAAAAAATGGCCTATAAATATGGAAATAGGGGTTAAAAATAATGTGAGTATACGTGGTGATTCCTAACTCATTACGGAGGTTCTCATAAAGATTTTTGAGAATTTGTTTTGGGTGTTCTAAGGTGCCAGATCCATAGGCTATAACACACGAAATATCAATGATTTTGGGTAATTCTCAAAAAAATGCTTGTAAATGCGGAAATAGGCGTTCAAAAAATGGTGTGAGTCCCCAACTCATTACGAGAATTCTCATAAAGTTTTTTTTTAATTTTTTTTCGTGTGCTTTGGGGCGCCAGATCATTGGGCTATAAGACAGGAAAAATTGATATTGGGTAATTTCCTAAAAAAAGACTTGTAAATGTGGAAATAAGCGTTAAAAATGGTGTTAGTATATGTGGTGGTTCCCCAACTCATTACTTTTCACAATTATTTTTTGAAAAATAAATGTTGGTGCTCCGTAGTGCCAGATCCATGGGGCTTAGAATTTGGGTAATGCTTAAAAAGTGAGTAAATGCGAAAATAAGCTTTAAAAATGTGTGATTATACGTGGTGGTTCCCCAATTCATTAAAGAGGTCCTCATAAAGATTTTTGAGAAAAAATTTGATTACTTTAATTTGGACGCCAGATCCATGGGACAACACACAAAAAATTGACAATTTTGGGTAATTTCGAAAAAGGCCTATAAATGCAGTAATATACATTAAAAATGGTGTGAGTATACGTGGTTGTTTTCTGACTCGTTACAAAATTCCTCATAAAAATTTTTGAGAAAAAAATATTTGGGTGCTCTGGGGCGCCAGATTCATAGGCTACCCGAATAATCAAAGATTATGGGTAATTTCGGAAAAAGGTCTATAACTGCGGAAATATGCATTAAAAATGGTATTAGTATATGTGGTGGTTCCCCAGCTCATTTGTGAGGTCCTTATAAATTTTTTTGAGAATTTTTTTTACGTGCTCTGGAGCGTTAGATTCATGGAAATATACACGATAAATTGAGAAACTTGGATACCTCATAAAAAAGGGCTTGTAAATGTGGAAATATGCGTTGAAAGATGGTGTTAGTATACGTGGTGGTTCCCTAACTAATTACAGATGTCCTTATAAAGTTTTTGAGAAAAACATTTTTGGTGCTTCGGGGCGCCAGATTTATGGGCTAATATACACGATAAATCGAAAATTTTGGGTAATTTCTAAAAAATGGCCTTTAAATGCGAATATAGGTATTAAAAATGGTGTGAGTATATGTAGTGATTCCCCAACTCATTCCGAAAATCTTCACAATTTTTTTGAGAAACTTTTTTTTAGGTGTTCTGGGGCGCCAGATCCATGGACTATATGTTATGCCGTAATTTTACTATCTTTAGAAAAATCACTTTTTTGAAATATTCTAAGTATAAAACAATTTGAGAAAAATACTTAGAAAAGAGTCGCCACTTAATTTTTAAAGAAATTAAGAAAACTTAATTTAAAAAGATTTTAACAGATTAAATCTTAATAAATTTAGAGAAAATGGTAAGAGGTTCTTATTTACGCTTCAAGAAGGTTTTTAAGGCATTTGAAGCGCTCGCTAACATGCGGTTATCCTATGACTTAGGTTAATTATTTTTTTTACTATTCTTAGGAACATGATTTAATATAATATAATAATTAACAATATTCGATCAACTTTAAGAAAATATTTAAACAAAGATTAATTTTTAATTTTATTTTAAAAAATGGAACCTTAATTATGATTTTTGAAATTATAAGTGAATAGAATTTAACGAAAGTAGATTATTTTTTTTGAAAGATGATAACTCAAACCAAATTGATCAATTTAAGCATGAAAACCCATTTCAAATTAATGGAAGAATAAAGCTTCGCATAACTTAAAACAATCTTTTTTTTTAAAATAGTAAAATGCAGTTAAGTGAAAAGTATTAAAGAATATATCTTTTAAGAACATAGATTTGACTTAACTAAATATAATACTTTACATAAAAATAAATGATTGCAAAAGATGTTTAAATAGTAAACCAACATAAAGAAAATAACTCATCTTTTGGGGATTTAAGTAAGTTAATTACCAATTCTAAAGTTAGAATTAAATGCAATTAGTCAACATAATCAAAACAATTAGGAGAGTAAAAGAGATAATGAAATTGGGCCCCTTCTTGGGCCAATTTCGCTGCAGATTTTGGGTTTTAACCCAATCCCATTTTTGTATACATTGGCTGTATATCAATGTATATCAGCACTTATACCCGCTCTTTGCGTGTATCTCCTGCTTCCGAACACCTGTAATTTACCTCATCTCTGTATTTTCACATTTTTGGCTGCATATTTGCTTCCATGAACCTGTATATCAGTATATAAATGTTGTATACATCATGTATACAACCCATTTCTCGGGCTTTTGAACATTTCCAGCAGCATGTTGGGCCTCTGGGACCTATAACAGCTTCCAAATCAGAGGGGGGCTGACTCGAGGAATAGAGAAGACAAAGATCGAGCCTTTATTGCTCAACTTGGAAAATGCAAGGTAGATGAGCCCGGAGGACTCGATCCGAGAGATTTATGCAAGAAAAACAAGATGAGATGATTAGGACGGAGAAATGGATCATAACAACTCAACATAATAACTCAAAAAAAAATGAAATAATATGCAAGCATATGAAGGCTACACACAAACTCTAGTTCACAAATATAAACAACTGCTATAACTTGATTTTTTATTATTTATTGTTTCTTTCTTTCTTTCTCATTTTATTATACAAAAAAAAAATCATTTCGAATATACATTCCACCTACACACTGGTTCACGATCAACGGTAAAGAAAATTTTCAAAAAATACTAACATATTAACAACTCATACAGTTTGGAATTGAATAATAGAGCATTAAGAACGAAAGGTGTTCGGATCGAAATTAGTAATACCTTTTAGGGGGCAGCGTTTCGGGACGAACGAGCTTGGATGAGCTATCCACCACCACACAAGGAATTTTGACGAAAATTCAAGTTCCAAAATAACAAACCCAAAATTCTTGAATACTATTATTCTATAAAATCCAATCTGAACTATTTTCGTATATGACCTCAAAGTCCAATTTTTTTCTCCCCCAACTGCTCTTCTCTAAAACTTTTCCTATCAATTTTTTTTTTTAAAAAAAGATCCCCCTAACTTTATTTTCCTCACCACGATTTTTCCGCCCCCTAACACTAAAGAAGATGGAGGTTTATATAGAGGGATTTTGGGGTCGATTTAGGGGGAAACGGGTGGATTTTTCAAATTTTCAAATTCAAATTCATGTGCCTTTTTTTTCAAGGCAATGGTGAAGAGGTTGGGAAAAAGTTGAATTTCACGAAAAGGGGGAAAAGGGGAATGGGACGCGGCTGTTGTAGGTCCGGATTTACCGGGATTTTTGCTGGATTTGCTCATTGGTTTTTGTTGTTGTTAGGTGAAGAAGATGAGGCAGTGGGGTCGGATGGTACTGTGTATGTTTGTTGATTTGGGTTTCTTTGGTATTATTTGTTTAATTGGGGGGAGTTTGGGCTTGGGTTATTTGGTAGAAGATTGGGCTGAAGGGTTGAGTAATTGGTTGATGTAACTTGACCCAAAATTAGTATTTTCATGGGTTTTGGAATGGGAATAGGAAATGGGCTGCTGGCAATTCAGAGAAAAAGGGCCCAAGACTTGGTCTTAAAATGATCCAAAAAGGCTTGGTGAGGAAATGGCTAGCATTGTCATCAATTGTGGCCATTTAGAGTTAACAACTTAGCCCAATTGAGTTTAATTTAGATAAATTTGACTAAAACATAAATAAGATAAATTAATATTAATTAATTATCGAGCTTCTTAATCTTAACAAAATACAATAATTAATTTGATTATAAATCAATAATTAAAAAAAAATATAAACTATAAATTAGCTAAACTGATTAATAAATTATTTAAGTAAAACTAAAATCTTTTTGAGATGATTTTCAAACATTAATATAATAAATATATGCAAAATCATATAGAATATATAAATTTTTTTTTTTAACATTTTAAAATTTATAATAATGACAAAATTACTTAACATGACTAGTAAAATATTTAAAATTTTATATAGTTAATTATTTCAAATCGTTTGAAATTTTAGAAGCTCGATGACTAATTTATATTGTGGATGGCCAAAATTGGGTGTCAACACTATACATGTGAAAAATTGAGGATTTTGGGTTTATCCTAAAAAGAGGCCTGTAAATGTGGAAATAGGCCTTAAAAATAGTGTGATTATACATAGTGGTTCACAACTCATTACAGAGGTCCTCATAAATTTTTCTGAGAAAAATATTTAGGTGCTCTTTAGCTCCATATCCATGACTTATAACACACGAAAAATCAAAGATTTTGGGTAATTCCTAAGAAAGTGCATGTAATGTGGAAATCGACTTAAAAAAATTGGTGTGAGTATATGTGGTGGTTTCCTAACTCATTACGGAGGTGCTAATAAAGTTTTTTGAGATTTATTTTAGTGCTCCAGAGCGCCAGATCGAGAGGCTATAATACATGAAAAATCGATCAAATATTTTTGGTAATCCTTAGAAAAGGGTCTGTAAATAGTGAAATAGGCGTTAAAAATGGTGTGAATATATATGGTGGTTTCCCAACTCATCACAGAGGTCCTCACAAAGTTTTTTGTGAAAATATTCTTGGGTACACCGGGGCGCCAGAACCATTGGCTTATACACATGAAAAATCGATGAATTTCGGTAATTCCTAGAAAAGGGCCTGTAAATGCGGAAATAAGCATTAAAATGGTGTGAGTATGTGTGGTGGTTCTAAGTTGTGATTTTTAGAATATGAAATTGCATTTGGACATACGTTTTGCTTGAAAAAATTAAAGTTTTCTAAGTGGAATCAAGTTCCAAAAACCCAAAAACTATTTTCAAATCAAATTTCGTAGTCAAACAGATATCTTTGAAGATAAATTTTCAAAAACTACTCCCTAAATATATGACGGAACGTCAGCATAGTAATGAAACAAATATAAAATGGACTCGACATACTGCATACACCTGCAACTCATATACCAAAAAAATTACTAGTCACCTTAAACAAACTAAGTTGAGCAGACTCTTCACTTTTGAAGCCGCATCAATTTTGGATTCTCCAAAAAATACTTTACTTTCGAAAAATCCAACACGTACCAATTGATATTTTTGAAAAATTCGAGCAACATGGTGCATTAAAAGAGTGATCATGCGTCCACATATATTTTTATCCGCACAATGACAATGCATGCAAGAAAATTAGGTCCCAAAAGTCTTCATTAAAGATTAAAAGAGTTGAAAGCACATAAGTTTTTCAAGTAGCAGCATAAGTCACAAAGTTGAAAATTATTCAAGCAAAGTACTTCAAAATGATGAAATTAAAGCAAAGCATGTTTATTTCAAAGGAGCTCTGTGAGGAATTCCCTTCCTCTTGCGCTTCCTCTTCGTCTCAACAATCTTTCCCGACTTGGCTTCCACCTACAAATTCCATCACACCATATGTTATTCGCAAAATATTTATATATACCGACATTATAAAGATATAATACTCTTGTTGTTTCAAGTTAAATGTATCGTTAAAGTGTTTCCCCCTATATTTAGGGCAACTAACTCAAATCCAATATAACAATAACCACTTGTCATTTATATTAATAAGACTAAAGTTCAATTACAATTCCCAAATATAAACATAACAATTGAAATAACAAAACCCCAATCATATTGAAATATCGAAAGTAAGACTAGGTATTGATTGGTGGAAGAAGGGAGATGAGAAAATACAGACAGTTCATAAGGGAGATGAGGAAAACTAGACTTTTCACACAACAATAAGCCTAACTTATCTTTCCAACTTCTCTTTCTTTTAAACTAGTTACTAATTGAGTTGGATCTCAAATCAACTTTTGTGAAGGTGTTTTGGTTTTATTGCTTCTTCTTGACACAATAACTAGCTCTGTGACGTCAAAATCCATGTGGGGCTGTGATTGATTCATATCATTTAGTACTCTCTTTGTTTCAATTTATATGACACACTTTCATTTTTTTTCTATTCCAAAATTAATGATACATTTCAATATATTTACTAACAATTTAGCTTTAAAATATTTATTTACCTTTAATGAGATATTTTTAGCAACACAAACATCTCTGATTTATTTTGGACCATTAATTTTAAGTCTTTCTTTTTTAAAATCCAAGTGAAAACAATATCACATAAATTGAGATGGCCGGTGGGAGTACATTTTTTCAATTTCAACATTCTATTTAGGATTATACTAAAACAACAACAACAATATACCTAGTAAAATCCAACAAGTGACGTCTGGAGGGTAGAATGTACCCAAATCTTTCCACTATCTTATGAAAGTAGAGAGACTGTTTTTAAAAGACCATCGACTCAAGTCTTTCTTCGTTTCTTAAACTACGTGCCCGATCAAGCATAATTTTCAAAATTCAATTATTTCAAAAAAATATATTAAAGTAAAATAAAAATCATCGCAAAACAATCACTTAGTTTGAAATAGAGGGAGTTATATGTACCTGACAAGCAATGCAACAGAAGCGAAACTGTTCAGGGTCACTCAATCTCCTTTTGCAAGTGTAACAAGTTGGGTCTCCAACAATTAGAGAGCCAGATCCACTATGTGGCAGCGGATTCAAAGCAATTACCCATTTTTTGTTGCATTTGTATGGCTGCACATAGCAAATTATATATGTCTCATCTCTAACACATACTTTACTTTATCTCGTGATGTAGAGAAATTATTCCGAACTAACATACAAATACTAATTATGTAAAAATAACAAGATTGCAAATTGTTACTGCTTGTAAGGGTATATATAAATGAGCTAAATAATCAATCATTGTGCAACCGGTAGAAAACAATGTGCACAGATTTATCCACGATAAAAGTGTCTGAAGTTATAAATGATTAAAGTTCAGATATATTTTGTATGAAGTTCAAACAAAAATAGCTAAACTTTAATGTATGTGCATTAGTGAATGAGTTTAGGCAAACATAGCAAAATCAACCATATGTTTCTTAAGTTTAAACCAAAAAAAAAGAAGAAGATTGAACTTCAGCCATTTTGTTCAGTTCAACTTCAAATAAATGGGTAGACTTGTAAATTTTTACCCACAAAATGACTTAATTAGTGGGTCCAAACATAGATGAGGCAAGGATGAGACTAGTAAAATGCTTGTTTTAAGGGCAGAGACCTGAAAAAATTAATATTGATTTTATGAATTTATTGTCGATTAAAATAGAAGATTATAATAAAAAGTAAAAAATAAAAAATATATGTAAAAATCTCAATTGGTATATTAATAAATAATAAATTTATAATAACATCCAAAATAATATAGTAACAAATGACTACATTTCATTAACTAGTACTATATCAATTTGAATTTACCTGAATTTTGGTGCAGTCAATATATTTCTCCATCTCATCGAGAGGAACAACATCTTTGTAAACATGTCGATAAATCTGGAGTAGGTCATGCTCACTGTGTTTCTTTGTAGCAATGCAATTCCTGCATAAATCTGAATCACATGTGATACAATACTTGTTCAGCTCATTCTTTTGAAGTTCATCATGTATCAAACATGTCCCAAAGAATGTCTTCTTCAAAAATGGCCCTAGCCATGCTGGCATATCCCTGCTAGGACTTTCCAATTTTCCCTACAAATATAATCATTAGAATAATAGATTATGATATTTCATTGATCTAATTGAATTGCAATTTTTTTTTTAAATCTCACTTTTCAAATTTACTCACCTGGAGTAATATTATCATCAACTATACATATTGCAAGAAAATAAAAAACACTTATCAATCTAATTGTATTCAAGAAGGCTTTTCATTACTTGAAACAATATTGTCATCAAATATGCATACATCAAAAAAGTTATAAAGAAAAGAAAATACTTATCAAACTAATTATCTATTAAGTGTACTCTCATTCAACAATTGTTTGAGGAACTTTAATGAACTTTAAAGATTTAAAGTAATTCTATCAAGGCTTGGTTAGGAATGAATCAAATCCATTCAATTGACTAAGTTTCATTGCTTCTTGTTAACTATGGAACTTAGCTAATTGAAAGTTTAAAATTTAGGAGAAACTAATACTTCACTTCTTTGTAGTTGACTTAGTTTTAAGAACATCTACATACATTTTATATATAATAATTAGAAATGTATGTTTAGATTTTCTTTGACTCTTTCGTGAGTTTTGTTTTTTAGGATAAATATTAAATCAAGAGAAACTTTTAGTGGAACACAAAAGAGAATCATTTCCACATTTTTTTGAGTTAATGAAAATATGCATCTCAATAATTAGAAATGAACAAAAAAACATGAAACAAATCATGTATATTTTTTGGTCCACTTACTCCTTAATATGTTGTATGTGACTTAAGGGGTTGTTTGATATGCAAATTATATTCAAGACATGATACTAATCTAGATACGGATCACATAGATTCTATTAAAGGGGGAAATATTTCTTAATAGGGTTTCTCCATTTACAGGGTTCAAATAAGACATTGGTTACGAAGGAAGGAATTTCATTTATCTGATCACACCCCTTGATGATCCACACCAATATAATATATAAAAGGAAGGGAAGTTGTGTAGACCTAGGGTCAATCACCTCACAAAACCTTAAAGAGGTGATATAAACTTTTTATGATGTGTAAGCTTGATTCTTTTTATTTAGTCGAGCATATGAAAATTTTCAATAAAAGAATGACTATGGGACTCAAATTAAACTTAGAATTTGGACGGTTCATCAGGTCCTTTTTGTCTCACCTTCCTAATAAAAATAGGGGTAATTTACAAATAGGGCTGATAAATTCACCAATCAAAATATTTAGGAAACAATATTTTGAATTTCTTCATTGTAGTAAATTCTTCCAACCCAAAATACTAAAATAGGGTATTACGAGATTATTTAAGGTTAAATGGTTATTTTGTTCTATGTCGTGAAAATGCTAGCTTTCTAACTTTGAAAAAAAAGTAGAATGAACATGAACTAGAATACAAAACCGTTGAAAGTTTGCATATTCTAGACTCTATTAGAGGAAAAAAATATGTATATGATGTCAAAATAGAATATAGTTAAAATTACAAAACGAGTACATGTTTGACTGTACATACATACAAGCCGTTAAAGCACAAGGAGACTCCCCTCTCCTATATATATATCTAACATGAAAGAGTTATCAAGATTAAAATATTTAATTGTTAAATAAATCAATTATACCCTATAATTAGTCGAAACTGTTCACTAATTAAAAGTTGTGATATTAGAAAATAGTAATTCTTTCGTAAAATCAAGTCTGGAAAACTTTCTAATATGATATCATTTCTAGATGTCTACCAAGATCAATTGTTTAAAACAAGATGATGTGATTAATTAAGTCCCAAAAAAATTAATTAATCAATTTTTATAATAACAAGACATAGCACAGCTTTACAAAGTAGATCGAAATTCAATTTCATCAACAATCATTACATTTTATACAAATCACTTAAGAGGCTATCACACATATAGTCAGTCCCACTGTTTTAAAAAGCGGGGCGTGACGCAATATGTTTTATACAGTATGGAGCGAGACGTAATCCTCGAGACAGGGGGCGTAAGCCTCATTGATCTACTAGGCATAGTCTCATGTGTATTCAATTTTATAGTTTTATTACTAATAAAATAAGCCAATTTTTTTCCCCAATGATTTTACAAATAAATTTCTATAAATAACCTATAACATATAGAAATTATATTATGATTTTTATTTGAGATACGTATTAATAATCAATAATGAAGAAAAAAATATGATAATTACTATTTGAGAAATCGTTACATCAATAATAAAAAAAATATGATTTTAAAGCAAAAAAAATTCAAAAAATTAATTTAAAATGTCCGTCCTAAGTTTTTATGTCCAGGACTTACTTTTTTATGCTCGAGGCTTACGCGTCAAATTTAAAACTTATGTCTTATAGATCCAGGTCTTAGTTTACGCCCTGGAGCATTTTTGGTATGCGTCGCCCCGAGTCTCGCCCCAAAAATGTTTTTAAAAACATTAAGTTGGTCAGTCCCATGAAATTTCATCAACAATCAAAGGGAATAAATAATTTTCTATTTCCTATGAAAATGGAAATGAATGAATAAAATGGTAAGAATTAAATCTAGCACAAAACATAGAAATAAACAATAAATTTTGAATAAATCAAAATTCCAATTATAAGATACCTACATCTTGAATATTAAAACTAACAAAAATATATGTATAATTGAAAATCAATAATGCTATATATATGTATAACGCATGTACCTGTTCATTTGTTCCAAAAGATAACGAATCAGAGCTCTTCATTTTTTCCCCAATTTTTTTCTCTCTAGAGTGTCTCAATTTTCTGAAAAGGGTATTTGAAGAAGCCACATAGAACAACTAGTAGGATTATATAGCTAGTGTATGTTCCCTTGAAGTGTACTAAATTGGCAAGACAACAATTGAAGTAATAATGACAATTGTTTTAGTCAAATACTTTTTTGTTTAGAAGAACATAAGGACAAATGGGCCCTCGGTTTTTTAACTGTCCGTTATATTTCACAGCGTGGAACATTTCTTTCAATTTTACCCTTACAATGAGAAGCGATGAATCCAAGACAGATTTTTGAGTTGATAAAACTTGGAATTTTGAGGTCGAATTATATGTATGTAATGGACAATATTGTCATTTCATTTTGCTTGTCAAATAGTGTGAACATAGAAAGATTTTGGAACTCTATTATTTTTTTCCCTTTTCTATTCAAGTCCTCCATTTTAAGTTTTTTCCGTAGACAGTTCTATAGGTAAAGTCAAGCTTTCTCACTTTAAAGTTTCTACAAGTAAGGGATTTGAACACATTTGTGATTTATCCATGTATGAGGTAATTAGATTTAGTAAAATTGAAATCAAGGAAAATTAGTAATTGTGTGTTTAAATTTTGGTTTTTACTAAAAAGGGAAAGAAAATAAAAGGAAGCAGTAAATCATTGATTCTCTCTTTATATGTCAAGTTTTTACTTTTTTTTTTTGGTTTCTCACCCAGTGTCTGATACCCACATTGGAGTCCGACTAAATCTGGATTCGCTCTGGAAAGTCCCACATTGGGGGTGAAGCACTCCCTAACAAAGGTGACTCCGTACCCATTAAAGCTCGAACCCGAGACTGCTTGGTAGGGCGGACACACTTCGTTGAAAAATAACACCGTATATATGTTTAATCAACTTTTAAATATTTATATGTATATATTAACTTTTGACCCAACTAACACAAGTGTGGCCTTTGCCCAAGTGGGGAAGGGGGTTCAAATTTTCCAGCCAATCCGAGTTCGAATCTCTGTTGAACCCACTTCGTGAAAATCTTGGGTCCGCCATTGCCTCTTGGTGAATGTTGCTCCCAGTCTACACACAAGTGCACGTGGTTGCGCAAGTAATATGGTTTCTGTTAGAAACGAGCTATCGTTCCCAAGGGACTTATAATCAACTTATATTCACACTCAGTTCCACAATTAAAGAGAAAAGTAACTACTTCGCAGGTTGATTGTTTTATGGTTACTACGACTACTATGGACTAAATTCAAAGTAACAATGATAAATGACTTTGATGTAATGTTTCAGGCAAGATTAAAAGCAATTTCAGAGCTACATCATATAATGAATGTCATACATCATAAGATTGGCTTAGAATTAACTTCAGTTGTCAAATTACTGGTTTATAGGGTTAATAGTATGATCCGGGTTAACCACCTCTCGTCGCCAACTGCAGTTAGCTATCTAACTACATCGTTAAGTGGGGATAAAGCAAGGTGTTCATCTTCCGGGCGTCACTGCTGAACACTAATCTCCTCAATTTAATGGGCGAACCGAGCTCTCTATATTCCCTGTTCTATCTAATCTCTCCTATTGTCAATTCAAGATTAGACACGAAATTTATCTCTAGATGGCCAATCAAGAAATAGTAAAACAAGAATATAAAAGTAATTTGAATTGACAACCGAAGATTAATTCATAAAGCCTCAAATATTCAACAATGAATTCATAGCTGCAACCCCAGAACTAGGGCGTTTAGCTACTCATGCTATTGATAATCAAGAAAAGATAACTGTTCATAAATAAATCTGTAAAATCGAAGAGCTAAGATAATTATAAACTTGATTCTTGCCCTTGCACACTAAACAAATATCGAACCCCCACAATGGAAGCCCTCGTGTGACGTCCCGCCACGATTCCAGTCAGATTTTTCATTTGGAGAGGCGTAGAAGACTATAGAGTTAAGAGGAGGCTTGTGGAGGATTCTAGAGAACTTTAGATATTTCAAGAATGTGTAGAATTCTCTAGAAAAGGGGACCAAAGTGTAAATATTTTAGGGACTTGTAAAGTAAATATTAATTGCACTTTAGTACCTAGGAGGTAGTATAAATAGAGGTGCCCCTTATTTGCAAAGGCACCAAGCAAGCTGTAAAGCATTCTCCAAGAATAATACGAAGCCTTCTTCAAAAACTCTTTTTTGTTCTTTCTAAGTCTTTTCCAAGCATTCTCTTAGCGATCAAAGTCTTAAAGGCTTCCTTGAACTTATAGGATCATGAAAGATTAGTGAGTAAGTCGTCGAGGGCCGCACGGAGTCTTAGAAAATACTCTAAGTCTGTGACAACGTGGTATCAGGGCGAGGTTTGATACTAAGGGAATGACTACTGAAGAAGACGTAAATGGCGCACCCACATTCGTATGGATGGTGGAAAGAAGAACCGAAATGGGAAAAACATCAAAAGGGTAATGAGGAGGTGCTGCCTGATCACGCACCTAGCGATGCGCTAACATCTCATCCGCCCTCAACTGCCGAAGCAAGTGACGATGAATTGGACGAAGACACCATATATGTCACCGCTGGAGAAGAGTGGGTCGCAAGGGTGGAAGTGGCAAGGCAGGCCGTGGAGATATTAGGCCGGCGCATGAATGTGGCCGATTACAAGTTCAAGACCCTCGAGGACTTCACCCTTGAGGATAACAAGAACATCCGTAAGGAGTTGGAGGGTCGCTAGCGGGCTGAGTTCGAGATGAAGGAGGCCATCACTTCCTTGGAGTGCCGACTTATGGACGTGCTTAGCACGATCGAGACGCTAAAGGCCGAAGTGAGAACACTCAAGGAAGGCATGGAGGTTGGAGGATCTACATCACACGACCGTGATAGGGAGGCCAGGGTCGAGGCTCCCAAGTCACCCATATTAAAGGGCGTCCGTGATGCTCAAGAGGTGGAAAACTTTCTATGGCACTTGGAGAATTACTTCAAGTGTAGTCGGGTGAGAAGCGATGAGAATAAGATCAATACTGCCGTGTTGTATCTGTCCGAGATGGCTATGCTATGGTGGAGGCGCAAAGAGGCCGAGATTGTGAAGGGGACGTGCACCATCAACACGTGGGAGCGATTCCGCAATGAATTCAAGAAATCCTTCTTCCCTAACAACATAGTGTACGAGGTTAAACACAAGTTCTGAGAATTGAAGAAAACGGGAATCATTCGGGTGTACGTGAAGGAGTTCACAACTCTAACGCTTCAAATTCCCAACCTCACAGATGAGGACATGCTGTTCCACTTCATGGACGGACTGTAGAATTGGGCCAAGACGGAGTTGGAGCGGCGACAGATCAAGACCATAGACGAAGCCATCACACAAGCCGAGTTCTTGACGGACTTCAAGCATGAACGACATGACAAGGCGAAGGGCAGAAATGCAACAAGTAGTCATGTTAAAGGTAGAGGAGACCGTGGCCGAGGCAAGGAGAAGTATGCACACCCCAAGCAGCACGACCCCCACAAGCCGGACAACAAGCGGTTCGTGCGCCAAAATTATAAGGAGAAACGGGCACAGACCAACAAAGAAGATGACTGCTACATATGCGGTGGACCGCACGGTTATGCCCGGTGCCCCGAGATGAAGAACCTTGGTGCCATCCTACGTGAACGGAAGGAGAAGGACGCACAAGAGCAAAGGCAGGACGCGGGCACGACGCAGTTGGGCATAGTTGGATTGTGCGGTGCAATAGCCAAGCAGATCGATAAGCCAGGAGATTTCAACACCCAGTATGTAGACATCTCCATAAATGGACGACCAGCTCGTTCCATGGTAAACTCCGGGGCCGAAGCAAACATCATGACCAAGTCGACAACAAGAGGTTAGGGCTGAACTATATGCCAAGCAACACCCGCTTCAAGACTGTTAACGCCCCACTGACTCCCGTGTTCGGGGTTTCCCAAGGAGTAAGCATGGCGTTGGGGAAGTAGAAAGGAAAGACGAACTTTACCGTCGCTCCTCTAGATATATTTGATATCATTCTTGGGCAAGAGTTCTTCCAGCGCTGTCACACGATGATTGACCCCTACCTCCAACAACTCATGGTCATGGAGCGGGAAGGGTCATGCATGGTACCTCTAGTCAAGGTGACGAAGGAGGAAGGACACACCCACTTATCGACCATATAGATTGTGAAGGGCCTAAAGAAAGGAGAACCGACGTTCGTAGCTACCATTGCAAGTTCGGGAGAAGACAATGGTACTATGGAGTCCTTGCCACTGATCATAGAGAAATTCCTTGAAGAGAACAAGGACGTGATATCGGACGAGATGCCGAAGACTCTACCTTCGAGACGCGAGGTAGATCACAAGATAGAGTTGGAGGTTGGAGCCAAGACACCTGCACATGCACCTTACCGCATGGCTCCACCCGAATTAGAGAAGCTAAGAAAATAGTTGAAGGAGCTCCTCGAGGCTGGTCACATCCGTCCATCCAAGGCACCTTATGGCGCGCCAGTAGTGTTCCAGAAAAAGAAAGACGGGTCGTTGCGTTTATGCATCGACTATCGGGTGCTCAATAAGGTCACAATTAAGAAAAATATCCTATCCCGATAATTGTAGATCTGTTCGAAAGACTTGGGCAGGATAAGTACTTTACCAAGATGGATCTCTGAAAGGATGAGACGAAGATTAGGGCGATCCAGGAGTGGGAGGCGCCCACGAAGGTGACCGAGCTACGATCCTTCCTTGTACTTACGAACTACTATCGCAGGTTCATCAGTGGCTACTCCGCTAAAGCTGCTCCACTGATCGAGTTATTGAAGCATAATAAGCCGTGGGTTTGGAGCGAGGAGTGCCAAAGAGCATTCGAAGGTCTCAAGGCCGCAGTAATGGAAGAGCCGGTCTTGACGCTGCCCGACTTCTCGAAGACCTTCGAAGTACATACAGATGCATCAGACTTTGCCATTGAGGGAGTCTTAATGCAGGATAGACACCTAATAATATTTGAAATCCTCAAGAAAATGAGACCAAACGGCGTTACACGGTGCAGGAGAAAGAGATGACGGCCATTATACATTGCCTACGCACATGGAGACACTACTTACTGGGCTCCAAGTTTGTGGTCAAGACCAACAACGTGGCCACTAGCTACTTCCAGTCACAAAAGAATATCACCTCGAAGCAAGCTAGATGGCAAGACTTTCTGGCCGAGTTCAACTATGTCTTGGAGTACAAGCCAGGAACAGGCAACGTCGTGGACGATGCACTAAGTAGGAAAGACGAGCTTGCTGCCATAACTACAGTTCACTGTGACATTCAAGATGCAATCAAGGATGACATGCAACACGATCGATAGGCCAAGAAGCTGATGGAATTGGCTGCTCAAGGCAAAACCAGACGCTTTTGGGTAGAAGATGACTTCTTGCTCACTACCGGTCAGAGGGTCTATGTGCCCAAGTTCGGGGCTATCAGGCGGTGCATCATTAAGGAAAGCCACGACACCCCGTGGGATGGGCATCTAGGGCAGCTAAGGACAAGGGCGCTGATCGAGGCTATTTATTTTTGGCCAGGCATGCAGGATGACATCGAGTGCTATGTGCAAACTTGTCTTGTGTGCCAGCAAGACAAGGTGGAGCAAAGGCAATCGGGACGATTACTAGAGCCACTACCCGTAGTAGAACGCCCATGGGAGAGCGTGAACATGGACTTTATCACTTTCTTGGCGAAGTCTGATGGGTTTGGTACTATCATGGTCGTGGTGGACAGGCTTTCAAAGTATGCTACCTTCATGCCCGCCACAGCCGGTTGCACCGCAAAAGAGGATGCTCAATTGTTCTTTAGGAACGTGGTGAAATATTGGGGGCTGCCGCGGCATATCATTAGCAATCGAGACCCCCTCTTTACAGGGAACTTTTGGAGAGAGTTGTTCGAGATACTTGGTACGGAGCTTCACTTCTCCACAAGTTTCCTCCCACAGACCGACGGCCAGACCGAACGCGTCAATGCCCTATTGGAGTGCTATCTAAGGCACTATGTTAGTGCGCATCAAAAAGATTGGGCCAGACTCTTAGATATGACACAATTTTCCTATAATTTCCAGAGGAGTGAGTCCACCGGGCGCACACCATTTGAGTTGGCGACAGGTCAACAACCCCAAACTCCACACTCGTTGCCGACTTCTTTTGAAGGAAAGAGTTTGGGTGCCTACCATATTGCCAAGGGATGGGAGGAGCTACTTGACACTGCCAAGTCCTATTGGACCAGGCAGCTAAAAGGATGAAGAAGTTCGCCGACCGCAAGCGTCGTCCCACGGACTATAAAGAAGTCGGTGAAATTCAACCCAAGATAGTTCAAGGCACTAAGAGGCGTCTATCAAAACTTAGTGCGCAAATATGAGGGTCCGTTCAAGATCGTTGCCAAGGTGGGCAAGATCTCGTACAAGTTGGAGTTACCTCCACACCTCAAAGATACATCCGGTGTTTCATGCGAGCGTCCTCAAGCCGTACCATGAGGACAAGGAGGATCCTAGCCGAAATCGATCACAACAGACACCTATTACTGTCACCGCCTCGCACGACCGGGAGATTGAGGCTATCATTGACTACCAAGACAAACGGAAGCAAGGACAGCAAGCCAGCGCCATGTTCCTTATGCATTGGAAGGGACAAACTCCAAAGGAGGCCATATAAGAGAAATATGAAGACTTGTGGCAATTCAAAGACAAAATCCAGAGTTTTCACAGCAATGCGTCGCGATCGTCGCATGATCAAGTGGGGGAGCGTGTGACATCCCGCCACTATTCCAGTCAGATTTTTTATCTGGAGAGGCGTAGAAGACTCCAGAGTTAAGAGGAGGCTTGTGGAGGATTCTAGAGAACTTTAGATATTTCAAGAATATGAAGAATTCTCTAGAAAAAGGGACCAAAGTGTAAATATTTTAGGGTCTTGTAAAGTAAATATTAATTGCACTTTAGTCCATAGGAGGTAGTATAAATAGAGGTGCCCATTATTTGCAAAGGCACCAAGCAAGTTGTAAAGCTTTCTCCAAGCATAACACGAAGCCTTCTTCAAAAGCTCTCTTTTGTTCTTTCTAAGTCTTTTCCAAGCATTCTTTTAGCGATCTAAGTCTTAAAGGCTTCCTTGAACTTACAAGATCTTAAAAGATTAGTGAGTAAGTCGTCAAGGTCCGCACGGAGTCTTAGCAAATACTCTAAGTCCGTGACACTAGTCTCTATTTATAATAGTAGATATAGTTTAAAACAAATCCTTCTCAAATTATAACTCCTAGGGAACATTTAAAACTTTGGGAAATTCGGAATTGGGCTGGCGCATCGCGCCTCTTATCACGCCAACATGTTATCTAGTGCTGGCGCGTCACGCCTAGCAGTATGCCCCAAAACTTCTGCTGATCTTTTGGGGCTAGCGCGTTGCGCCTAGCAGTACTATCCAAAAATTCTTCTGATCTTCATGCATTGGCGCGGCGCGCCACTCATTATGCCAGCTTCTGTGGTCCTCATACTTGGTCAATTTCTTGGTGTCTTTTCTTTTTGTTTCTCTGTTTCAACTCCGATTTCTCCAGAAGTTCCTGAAATCATTGATCATGAGTGTAAGTGTAAAGATCATCACAAGTATACAAAAAATCAAGTTAATATTTCAAGATCATAGTCAAATATAATCAAATTATGGGCAAATATTGACTCCTTAGGCATATAAATATGTCTAAGATCACTACTCCACACTTAGACTTTTGTTTGCCTTCAAACAATCTCTAGACTATCAACTCTTTCTCATAACCCTTGGATTTATTTACTCACCTAAAAATCATGCAAACCATTTCAATCATGATCATGCAGTTTATATTGGATGCAATAATTTTTCACACATATGCCAAGTACAACACATGCTCAAAGAATGACTATTTACGGGCTAATGCAAACTCATACCTACACATCAACTAGATACTCATCTGCATGTCATAGATGCCCTCACTTGTTTATGTTTTTAGTATAGCCTTTCACTCAAGCAATATTAAAATCACAAAACCTATTTTTTTCTTCAAAACAATCAACTCACGCTCACAAGTGAAGTTTTTACTTTCCTCAACATGCCATATGCTTTCCCCTACTGTATTTCAACTTTCACATTGTACTTCTCAAGGAATCAAGAGGACTTTCATTTGGTTAATGTCGGCTTTTGGTAATGGAGGGAATATTTGGAATTCATTATAGTGAATACTCTTCCTTAATGCACATGTTATCATTTAGTGAACACCACCCCTCAAAATATTCTTTTCATCTAGTACACCCTTAATGACTAAACACCCTTTATTGCTCTATATTTACCTTTTTATTTCTTTTTTTTTTTTTAAATGCTTTTGCACTAGCCACCCAAACTCTAGATTTTTCGTCCGAGTGAGGTGCATAATATCCTTGATAGGATCAGGGCCAATGTTTTGATCATAGTCCCAAATTAACCACCCTCGATTTCATTCGAGGTGCACATTATCACTAAGGACCAGGGTCAAATTAGGATATATTTCTTTTCCCACACAATGTAGCAATTCACCCTTAGTTTATTCGACTTTATTTTTCAACCTTTCTTTTTAACATAGTGCATTAAGGACCTTAAGAGGATCAAAATATTTGGTATCAAGCAAAGGGTTTCGGTTTTTCATGTGGATTATCAAATGAACAAGGCTAAAGGCTCAATGGGGCTTCACAAGGGGGCAATTTCATGGTAGGCATACAAGTAGAGTTGAGAATTGGCTATTTCAAAGAAATGCCTCAATACATTTCTTAAGTCATACTAGCTACTCATTCAACACACATAAGACAAGTTCTAGATATCAAGTTAAGAAAGAACCAATTAAATCTCACCACACATGGCATTATGACACATATACAGATATATCACTGACATGCTCATATAGTTGCATTACAGTATTACTACACAATTAAGCCCATATTTCATCATTTGTGTCAAACTTAAGAACACATGCTAATTACAAGGTCAACAAGTCATTGCTTTTTTTCAAGTATAACTACCCATGAAGTTTGTCAAACTTATTGGGACATAGATTTCAAAGACCAAGGTTGGTTTTGTCCATCTTACTTCTCTATGTGACTAATTTTACCTTAAGACGGTCGTCATCCATCTATCATTGGAAACTGTCACTCCTACGATGACTCTAGGAATCGATAAAGCAGTAAACTAATCTTATACGGTTCAAAGGGACAATTCTCAGTTAAAGTATCAAAAACAAACTCTGAGGATCCCAAAAGCAAAAATGGCTAAAGACTAAAAATAGGCTCGATAAAGCGGTAAACAACTATATACACAGAACATACCCCCACCCCACACTTATAAAGATAAGCATTGTCCTCAGTGCACAATCAAAACAAAGTAGAAGGGTAGACATACTCCCGGGGACCTTTAGGCCTCGTCGTCACCCCCATCAAACGCCATTAAGAAGTTTTCTTCATTAACAACATCGTCAGCATCATCCTCATTATCATCCATCACCCCCTCATCAGTGGCCACATCATCATCTAGAGGCTCCATAAAGGCAAGACCAGTTTTACACAAAAATGCCGCACTCTCAAATAAAGGGTAACGTTCTGCCATCTCTTCCATATCGGCATCCGTCATAGGATGGCTATCAATCCTCAATTGTAATTCAACAATCCCGAACATCTGAGCCATAATACTATCATCGTGGACTTGCCGTTCCTGGGCAAAGAGATTAGGTCCATGTGATGTATCAGGGGCCTTGCTTTTAGTAAAATTAACAATTTGACCCATCAGATCCAGGTGGAAGGCGATGGTTAAGTCGCAGGCCACCTCCTCAATGTTGTGGGCCCTCAGAAAATGGATGATCAACCTCCATAACAAAAACTCCACCTCATATTATTCCGAAGCTTCATCATATTTTGACGCAAAATAGACCCCCACATTAATGGGCATCCCCTTCATAAGCATGTAGATAAGTACAACTCTATATCTAATGACTTTAGTTAAATGCTTTGTCGGATGCAGAACACTACAAACTATTTTGAACCACACTCGAGCAACTAGGCTGAAATTTGCAAAGTGTAGAGTATTATGTCTACCAGTATCTTTACTTCGTCCCCACCTAGCAGTCAACTTATGTCTTATAGATCCAGGTCTTAGTTTACGCCCTGGAGCATTTTTGGTATGCGTCGCCCCGAGTCTTGCCCCAAAATGTTTTTAAAAACATTAAGTTGGTTAGTCCCATGAAATTTCATCAACAATCAAAGGGAATAAATAATTTTCTATTTCCTATGAAAATGGAAATGAATGAATAAAATGGTAAGAATTAAATCTAGCACAAAACATAGAAATAAACAATCAATTTTGAATAAATCAAAATTCCAATTATAAGATACCTACATCTTGAATATTAAAACTAACAAAAATATATGTATAATTGAAAATCAATAATGCTACATATATGTATAACGCATGTACCTGTAGAGTATTATGTCTACCAGTATCTTTACTTCGTCCCCACCTAGCAGTCAATTCTACCCCACACAAAGTATGTCTGATATCTCTATAAGGAGGTTTCTCCTTCAAAGTATTAAAGTCATCAGAATCACAATTGGGGGTCCCCAAGAATTCATTCAGCACTCTTGCAGTGAATCTAACATACCTGTCTCGAATAGGCACACTCGTGTGTTTCGTTTCAGCCAACCAATTCGCATAAAACTCCCGCACAAAAGATAAATTGCAATCCCCAAGATGATTACACATATAACTCAAACCCAAATCTATAACAGTCCTATATATTCTCAGAAAGTGAGTTTGCAATTTTATCTCATCAACATATTCATCTTCCAAATATTTGGCCTCCCTTTGACACTCAAACCACATGCGCCCACACTCTTCCATTGATTTTTTGCCAAATTTTTGAGCGGGTTCCCTAGTGTTAGATTAGGATGCCTCACCCTTTCTACCTTTTTTTGAACCCGTCTTAGGAGCCATAGATTCCTGTTAAGAAAAAGAAAGTGAAGAAGAGAAAAAATAAAAAGAATGAGAAAATTGGGGTGGGGGTCGGATTGGTGTTGGGGAAGAAGAGATAATGAAAGTTGGAGAAGAAGAGAGTGAAATGTATGTGTTTATAAGTGGAGGTGGAAAGAGAGGGGTGTTAATGGGGGAGGAGAAGAGTTGGGGGAGATGAATAAGAAGAGTTGGAGAGAATTTAGGGGGTGGGTGGGTTGGAATGTGGAGAGAGTTTAGGGGGTGGGTGGGTTGGAATGTGGAAAGAGTGGGTGAATGTGGGATTTTGGGGTTTTTTAATTTGAATAGGTCGGGCGAGATCCGGGTCACAACCTAGAATTTGAAAATTCTGGGTCGGGGCGCATTGGAGGCGCAATGCGTCAGAGCAGTGTTAGAAAAAGTTCACAAAACTTTCAAGGGTGGCGTGCCGCGCCGCTTTGTACGCTACCCTATAGATGCAGGCGTAATAGTAGCACGACTCGCCAATAAGGTGCCCACAGGAGTGTTTAGAACTTTAACACTAGACGGCACGCCTGCCAGTGCGCCTTGTTATATATATATATATATATATATATATATATATATATATATATATATATATATATATATATATATATATATATATTTAATTACAAACTATATTGCAATTAGAGAAAAATTTCTAAGTTACTAAAGCTAAACTATAATCTAAAAATCTAGCCTAAGCTAAAAACACAAAAATTTTGAAATTGAAAAACTAACTAACTATCTATTACACAATATCCGTGGGTTGCCTCCCATGTAGCGCTTGATGTAACGTTGCGGCACGACGCAACTTGGATAATTCATTATTTAGCTCAAAAGCTTCTCGATCAAGATCTAAATCATCACCAAAATAGTGTTTCACTCTTTTTCCCATTGACTAAGAATGTGGGGCCAGTTTCACCTTGCAGTTCAACGGCACCATGTTGCGTCATTCTCACCACGTCGTAAGGACTATACCACTTTGATTTAAGTTTCTCGGGGAACAACCTTAGTCGCGTGTTGAAGAGTAATACATTATCTCCCGAATTAAAGGTACGAGCCACTATATGCTTTTCATGCCACCTCTTTGTATTCTCTTTATAAATCTTGACATTCTCATAGGCGTGAAGTCTAAACTCTTCTAGTTCATGCAACTGATTTACTCTCTTTTTATCGGCTAGCTCTGTGTCCAAGTTTAACTTCTTTATAGCCCAATAAGCTTGATGCTCCAATTTTTCCGGAAGGTGACATAATTTTGCAAATACGATATGGTAGGGAGAAGTCCCTATAGGCGTCTTGTATGCAGTCCTGTACGCCCACAAAGCATCATCCAACTTCTCAGACCAGTCTTTTCTTTGTGCATTCACCATTTTCTGCAAAATCTGCTTGACTTCTCGATTCAACACCTCCACTTGGATACTCATTTGAGGGTGATAAGTTGTAGCAACCTTATGGAGAATACCATATTTAGCAAGGAGGTTCTTAACAAGATTATAATGAAATGCTTACCTCCATCACTTATAATTGCTCATGGAGTGCCAAAACGAGTGAAAATGTGTTTCTTGATGAATTTTATCACCACCCTTGAGTCATTAGAAGGAAGAGCGACTGTCTCGACCCATTTTCTTACATAATCAACCACCACAAGTATACAGAGGTTTCCATTTGATGGTGGGAATGGACCAATAAAGTCAATACCCCACACATAAAAAATTTCCACCTCCTAAATATTATTGAGGGGCATATCATTCCTTCTTGAGATGGTACCCAATCTTTGACACCTATCACAACCCTTCACAAAATCCATACAATTTTTAAACAAAGAGGGCCAAAAGAAACCAGATTGTAATACCTTATGCGTTGTGCGCTCTCCTCCATGGTGACCTCCATATGGGCTTGCCTGACAACTCTCTAAAACTTTATGAACCTGGGTTTCCGGAATGCACCTTTTCACTACCCTATCGACCCATTTCTTAAACAAAAATGGTTCATCCCAGATGTAGAACTTGACATCATGATTTAGCCTTTTCTACTGTTGGGTGGTTGCATCCGGTGGATAGTCTCCATTCATTATTAAGTTCACAATGTCCGCATACCATGACACATGAGATATATCCAAAGCCATCAATTGCTCATCCAAAAACTCTTTCCGGATTTGCTCACCCGAAAACTCTTTCCGGATTTGCTCACCCTCATTCACATGTGAGAAGTCTTCCAACCTTGATAAGTGGTCAGCTATCTGATTTTCTATGCCTTTCCTATCCTTGATCTCAAGGTCAAATTCTTAGAGAAGTAATATCCAATTAATCAACCTTGGTTAGCATCCTTCTTGTTGAATAGGTACCGAATAGCTGCATGGTCAGTGAACACAATCACTTTGGTGCCTACCAAATACAATCTGAACTTGTCGAAGGGGAATACTAGAGCTAACATTTACTTCTCAGTCACTGTGTCATTTTCTTGTGTGGAGTCAAGGGTCTTGCTTGCATACTAAATAGAGTGGAACACTCTAATCTTTCTCTATCCCAACACTGCACCCACTGCTACATCACTAGATAGAGTGGAACACTCTAATCTTTCTCTATCCCAACACTGCACCCACTGCTACATCACTAGCATCACACATGAGTTTAAATGGTACCTCCCAATCCGACATAACTAGAATAGGAGCCTCAATTAAGCTCAGTTTCAATAACTCAAAAGCTCTCAAACACAATTCATCAACATCAAACTTCACCCCCTTCTCCAAAATACTGCACAAGGGTCGTGCAATCTTGTAAAAATCCATGATGAATCGCCGGTAAAAACCTGCATGGCCAAGAAAACTACACACTCTTTTACAGAAATAGGAGGAGGAAATTTCTCAATGACTTCTACTTTGGCCTTATCCACTTCCAAACTAGATTTAGACACCTTATGTGCCAATACTATCCCCTCTCTAACAAAAAAAATGACATTTCTCCCAGTTTAACACTAAGTTGGTGTCTTTACATCTAGCAAGTACCTTGTCAAGATTCCAGAGACATACCTCAAAAGACTTCCATCCATGAATACCTCCATAAAATCTTCTACCATGTCATAAAAAATGTCCATCATACACCTTTAAAAAGTCGTAAGTGTATTTCAAAGTACAAAGGACATGTGTTTGAAAGCATATGTTCCACAAGGACAAGTGAATATGGTTTTTTCTTGGTCCTCGGGTGCAATCAAGATCTCGTTGTACCCTGAATTCCATCTAAGAAGCAATAGTACTCCTGCCTTGCTAGTCGGTCAAGCATTTGATCAATAAATGAAATAGGGTAGTGATCTTTCTGGGTAGCATCATTTAATTTTCGGAAATCCATAAAAATATGCCACTCGATCACTGTCCTAGTAGGGATCAATTCATTCTTTTCATTCCTTACCACAATCATATCTCCCTTCTTGGGAACACATTGTACCAGAATGTACACAAGGGTACAAATAATTTTAATATGATGCAATTTAAAAGTAATGTGCATTATAAAGAAAACTAACTGAAAACATGCTAAATACTCTGAATGTACACAAGGGTACAAATAACCTCTGAGATGTATGTAAAATTACAATTATTTCATGTATATGAAAATACAATAACTTCTGTGGAAACTTCTCTAACCAATAACCATCACTTAAGAGATATAGTGATGATACAACGTTACTCGGCCCACGCTGCCCGGCCATCCTAACCTTGCCAGAGTATAGGACCTGAACTGCCTAATGGATCCACTAGTATACTATGAAAATGGTTCATCTAATAAGTATGACCCTCTTCTATCCATGATGGCTACATGGTTTTCATGGAGACTTGAGTTTATATGAACTCGCATCGCCACATCGGTGCTCAATACTACTCCCAAAAATATACTAACTCTTATGTTTTTAAAATATACTGATTCTGTGGTTTGAGATTAGTGTTCAAACTTACTCTAAAAGCAATCTTGGAAATCATAGTTTCCCCGTTTATTTCATTTTATAAAGCTATAACTTCTGTCTGAAAACTAGCCGAAAGTTCTTTGCTTGTTCAAATGTAAAAGCATTTGTAACTCTTAGGGATTACTTAGTCCCCTTATAACTTTTGAGAATGAACTCAACTCTTTACTCTTGCTTAACTTGTAACTTGAGTCTTTAAACAAAGAAAATGTTAGTTAAAGCCTCTTGGAAACTTTAGGAACTCACTTTGACTTGTTTCTTAACTTTTAGACTTGACTCTTAACTCCTTTAACTTTTATCTTAACTTTCCTTTAATTGGATTATGAATTCAAGGATCATGATTTCACGTTTATGGATGATTTCATGATGTTTAGATGTACCTTAGAGTGTAGAAATCAACTAAGAAATGTGGGACATCACTTAGGAACTAGTACGAAAAGATAGGGGAAGAATGGGAACTCCAGGTGACCTTGGCGCTCTAAGAGGCGCGGAGCGCCAGAGCTTGATGGACAGACTCTCGTCTGAGGCGCTCTAGCTGGCGCGGTGTGCCAGGGTTTGTCAGACAGGGCCTGCCCTGAGGGACTCTGGCAGGCGAGGGCCCCCAGGGTCTGTCAGACGGGAATTCTGACTTTTCTTCTTTGTTTTTCATCTCTAAACCTTCTAAACTTTCATGGATCTCACCCCAATAACTTAGGATTACTAATAACCTCAATACCCAATAGATTTGACTCGAAAAACAACCCAAAAACACGATCAAATCAACTAAGGCATGCTACAAGCCAACCAACAAGAATTCAACAATTGTTCATCAAAGACTTCAATATTCATCATTCAATCTATTCAAAACTCACTGAATTAAACATGTTGGTGTGTGGGTGAACGAATCCAACACAGAAAGATCTCACATACCTTATAGGTATCACCCCCGACGAATTCCACTCGAAGATCTTGACGTTCTTGATGAATTCATGGTCTTTTCTCCTTTCTCCTTCTTCTATTCTCTTTTCTCCCAAGCCCTAAGCGTATTCCAATTTTCTAAAACTGACTTAAGGCTTAGTTTTACCCCTAATAAATCCTTAAAATAAATTAGAAAATAGTAGGGTGAAAAGACTACTTTACCCTTAATAAAATCTGGATTGGACTTTCCTCAATCCAACTGCCCAACTTTCAATAAGCATATCTTCGTCATACGATATCGAAAATGCACAATCTCGGCGGCATTGGAAATCCCTCATATAAGAAATTACCCTAACTCATCCTGAGTTAGAAGTTATGGCCGTTTGGAAATGACCAAAAACTCACTTTTTACACTTAGAAAATTTTTCAGATTTTTCTTATTCTTTCCTCAAATGATAAGTTTTAGTTTCTTAGATTATTCCTAGCTATTTCTAAGTACGATATGTTACAATATATGTCAAGCTTGTCAGTGATTCACGGATAATTATATTGTCTTCAGATGGATCTAATAATTTAAGTATGTAATTAATGGTCATTGGATCCACGAATAATTATTTAGGTTGAAATTACTTGTATATATATATATATATATATATATATATATATATATATATATATATATATATATATATATATATATATATATATATATATATATATATATATATATATAAGAGAACCCTAGGCCCCCCTACGTGGCTCCACCCCAAGCAAGAATTTCTTTTTAAATTTATTTATTTCCAAAACTAACCTCCCCCTTTCATGAAAATATGTGACTTTTATGAAGAGTTGTTTTATGAAAAGTTGTGAATTTTATGAGGAGTTACGACTTTAATGAAGAGTCGCGACTTTTATAAAAAGTTGTGACTTTATGAAAGGGTGTGACCTTTTCGAAGGGCTGCAACTTTTCCAAATAGTTGTAAAAAAAATCCTCTATATTTTGTTGTCTATAAATAGAGAAATTTCCTCTCATTTTAAAACATAAAAATTTCTTCTTCTTTCACAAATAAATATTTGTGTACTTTGCTTATGTTGAGTAACTTACTGACACCATTATTTGTGTTACAAATTCTGGTTAGTATTTTTACATTCATTAACTTATGCTTAGGTTATTAAGAATAAATGATAAGATGTAATAATTTTCATTTTCCTTTACATTATTAATGTTTGTTATTACATAACTTTGTATGTGAGATAATATAATGTTTTAGTTTTAATGACTGATAGGTTTTAAACATTATTTTATATACTCCATGATATTAAATTCTCGCGCGAAGTGCGAGTAATTTTACTAGTTACATATAATTATAGAAATCATGCAAGTTATTTGAAAATTCCGTACATTTACGTCATAATACACACGCACACGCGCGCGCATACACACACATCATCTAGGTTGAGAAAGATCAATTAAAAAGATTGAGCTAGAAATTATGAAGAACTACGTTAGCTATATTTTAGGTATTCTTAATGCTCTTAATTGGATTAGAGATAGTCAATCAAGTAGATTTGTTAGTGTCTGAAGAGCTAATATAGAATCATTATTCGAGATAAAGTACTTGACCCATGATTAATTAGTGTGGTGGATTATTGAGAAATAAGAAGTAGTCACATTTTTGAAGCATTGCAATACAGTACATCCAAAAGTGGGTATAGGTGGTTAAAAGTTTGTTAGAAAGAGCACATGACACATGTGAGTGAGTTAGTGAGGGAGTTAAGTTAGTGAACATACTATAAAATACATGTATTTGTGTATAGTATTGAGAGACAGTTAGATTTCACAAATTATCATGGTATCAGAGTGTTTTTTGTTGAGATCAGATCATCATTTGCATTATCCAGCTTGACGAGTTCGATATTCAAGTTTGCAGGCTTCGATAATGGATGAAACACAGATTGCACAAAATACAGAGGTTCTTCCAATAGATCCTCAAACAGATCATAATCATCCGCTGCATTTGCAAGCTTCAGATGCACCTGGAGTTGCTCTAATTCCAATGAAGCTCACAGGGCCTGAGAACTATGGCGTATGGAGTAGGTCAATGCTATCTCGTTATTAGTCAAAAACAAACTTGGATTTGTGGATGGCACCTGCGCGAGAAGTCAATACAAAGGATCTATGTTAGCTAAATAGGAAAGATTTGATGTTGTAGTATTATCGTGGATTAGTGCAGCCGTTGCACCTGAATTAATGACTAGCATTGTTTATGCTTCGAGTTCAAAAAGGATCTGGGAGGATTTCTAAGAGAGATTTGACAAATCGAACTTGACAAGGATTTTCTATTTGTGGAAGGAGATTAGTATGCTAACACACGGAACAGATTCTGTAACAAGCTATTATTCAAAGATGCGAGACATATGGGATGAGATAGATGTGATGGTTTCGGATCCTTCATGTGATTGTGAGACATAAATGCCATATGTTGAACACCTCAAGCAGCAGAGGTTAGTTCAATTTCTGATTGGATTCAATGAAAGTTTTTCTCAAGTGAGAAGCTCTATTTTACTTAATTCGAATGTTCCTAGTGATAATCAGGCATATGCTATGGCTATACAAGAAGACAGTCAAAGAAAATTAGGCAATACAAGCTCAGGAAGTGAACCTTTAACAATGCTCGCAAGAAGAAATTGTAATGTTTCCAATAATCTCTATCATAATCAAGGACCAGGAAGGGCTTCACATAACCAGTCACAAGTTCAACATCAAGGGCAATTTCCACAGGGCAGGAGATCTGGAAATGTTATTTGTGAACATTGTGGTTTTAAAGGACATACTAAAGACACTTGCTATAGGATAATAGACTTTCCAGCAGACTTCAAATTCAAGAGGAAACCACAACCTGATAGTTTCAAGCCACATATTAACAATGTCACATTTGAAGCAGAGAGTAATGAAGAAGGGAAGTTCAGTTTTCCAGGAGGTTATTTTACCAAGGATCAATACAATGAAGCATTGAAAAAGTTGTATCCAACAGGTAGTTGCAAGGCTAATGCATAAGCAGGTATGAATGTTGTTGATTTTCCAATTGTTGATTGGATAATTGATTCAAGAGCTTCACATCATGTAACATATTGTGAAGCACTTTCGAATAAGTCAAAATCAGTATATAATTCAAACAACAATAAGGTTCAAGTTCCCACAAGCAATATAATTCAGACAAAACATACTGGAGACACAATGATCATAGGAAACCATTGGTCGAAAGATGCGCTGCATGTACCAAATTTTAAATTCAATTTGTTTTCAGTCTCCAAACTCACCACGGATTTCAATTGTGTGGTGTCATTTTATCCTGATCAGTGTATATTGCAGGAGCTCTCCAATTGGAAGGTGATTGAGATTGGTAGCGAGGTGGATGCACTCTATATCCTAAAGAATCACATAACACCTACCTTTGGATCAGTTATCAAGGCTTATGATAATTAGAGATTGTGGCATATAAGGCTAGGACATCCTTCTGTAGGAATCATGAAGACATTGAAACACAAGGTGAATGAAACTGTACAACAAAAGTGCATGATTTGTCCATTAGCTAAGCAATGTCGGTTAAAATTTCCAGTTAGTACTTCTAAATCTGGTAGTTTGTTTGACTTGATTCATTTAGATGTATGGGATCCTCATAAGCGTCCTACATATAATAGAAAACATTATTTCTTTACTATTGTGGATGATTACAGTAGATTCACTTGGGTGATGTTGTTACAATCTAAGAAAGAAGTAGTGGTAGTCTTCAAGCATTTTCTCTCTATGGTTTGTAATCAGTTTGCTATTGGAAAAAAAGTTGTGAGATTAGATAATAGTACTGAGTTTTTCAATAGTTTTATGACTGATTTGTTACTTAATCATGGAATCATTCACCAAAGTAGTAGTTCCTATACACCTCAACAGAATGGGGTTGTAGAAAGGAAACACAGACACATCCTACAGATAGGAAGAGCTTTGAAAATACAATCACACATACCTAGTTAGTTCTGGGGTACTTGTGTGTTGACTGTTGTTTATCTTATAAATAGATTGTCTAGTGTGTTGTTGAATGGGAAATCTCCCTATGAGATGATGTATGAGAGGACTCCTAACCTTGATCACTTAAGGGTGTTTGGTTGGTTATGCTTTGCTACTACATTGCCAATAGGAGATAAATTTGCCAAGAGCTAAGAGGGAAATTTTCATTGGTTACTCTTCCACTCAAAAAGGCTATAGACTTTATGATTTGGAAACTAAAGTTGTATTCATAAGTACAGATGTCAAATTCAGAGAAAACATTTTTCCTTTTAAAGGTGATCAGTCAAAGGATCTCCATCCTCTACTCTCACCTTTTCTGCAAGATGCAAGTGTCTCATCTGATCATATCATTTATGTAGTCCTTGATGAAATTGCACAACCAATGAGGTCACCAGAAACTTCTAAGCTATCTTCTGCTGACACTTATGGGATGCAGCCACAATGGAACAAGTTATTGTAAATGAACCAGAGTCTGCAACACTTTCTCAAGACACCCTTTTGGTTCCTGTTGACGAGGCACATGAACCAGCAGCCTCCCCTGAGGAGGAACACATTACTCCACCTGTTTCTAGAAGGACATGAAGAACATCCAAGCCCCCTATATGGATCAAAGACTACATTTTCCCATCTAAGTCAAGTCTCTACTCTATCACAGATCATGTGCATTATGCTCATTTATCCAAAGGGTTGTTGCGGAAGCCGAATATATAGAGAGTGATGGAATCACAACTGCTATATCTAAAGGTAGCTAATAAATAGTAAATGAGACAACAACAAAAGGAACACCAGGAATTAACGAGGTTCGGCAAACTTTTGTTTTCTTTTGCCTAGTCCTCGGACACAACCAACCAATATTTATTTCACTCCAAAAGAGTACAAGTGAAATACTACAAGAGAGAAAGAAGAACAAATGCCTTAGGAGATGAGAAGGCAAGTGAGAGGTGTGTTACAAATGAATTAGGAGCTACCTATTTATAGGAGTGAATTCTTCCTATTGATGTCATTCATGACATCACAATATGTCAAAATGTCAAGATTTACCTTGTGAAACCAATTTATTGTTCACCTAAATTTCACCTACAAAAGGTGCCATCTTGACTTTTCTACCAATGAAGAATTATCCTCCTAACTACCATATCTTCTCATTAATCCATTTTTGAATCTTGTCAAATTTAACAAATCTCCACCTTGGCAAGATTCTCTATTTTCAACTTTCTCTCAACAACAATTTTGATTGTGTCTTCAACCTCAATCTTCAATGTTCAACAATGTTGATCAAGTTCAAACAATGATGAAACTTGACCGCAGTCACCACTTTTGTCAACATATCGGCAGGATTATCCGTAGTATGAATTTTCTGCATTATAACTCCACCTACTTCTATGATGTCTCGTATGAAATGATATCGGACGTCAATGTGCTTCGTTCTTGCATGATAAACCTGGTTCTTTGCTAATTGAATAGCACTCTGACTATCACAAAATATTGTGATTCCTTCTTGTCCAATACCAAGCTCTCTAAGCATTCCTTGAAGCCAAATTGCTTCCTTCGCAGCCTCTGTAATTGCTATGTACTCTGCCTCAGTGGTAGACAAAGCAACTGTTGACTGCAAAGTAGACTTCCAACTAACTGGTGCATTTGCAATAGTGAAAACATAACCAGTAGTTGATCTTCGTTTGTCCAAATCACCTGCATAATCTGAGTCAAAATATCCAACAAGATATTGACTATCTTTCTGCTCGAAAACCAAACCAACATCTACAGTATTATGAATATACCATAAAATCCATTTTACAGCCTGCCAATGATCCTTTCCAGGATTGTGCATGTACCTGCTTACAACTCCAACAGCGTGTGAAATATCTGGCCTTGTGCAAATCATTGCATACATCAAGCTACCAATAATATTTGCGTATGGTACTCTTGACATATATTCTCGTTCAGCTTCATTCTTAGGTGACATAGCATCACTAAGCTTAAAATGAGGAGCAAGCGGAGTGCTAACCGACTTCGTTTTTTCATTCATACCGAATCGGTTTAGTACTCTCTTCAAATATTCTTTCTGAGATAAATAGAGTTTCTTTGAATGTCTATCTCTTTTTATCTCCATGCCAAGAATCTTCTTTGCCTCACCCAAATCCTTCATCTCAAACTCCTTTCTTAGTTGAATCTTTAGCTTCTCAATTTCCTCTTGACTTTTAGAAGCTATCAACATATCATCAACATATAGGAGAAGATATATAAAGGAATTATCTTCAAGCTTGCGCAAATACACACAATGATCGTATTTGCTTCTTATGTACCTTTGCTGCAACATAAACTTGTCAAATCGTTTGTACCATTGTTTAGAAGATTGTTTCAATCCATACAATGATTTTTCAAGTTTGCACACCATATTTTCTTTTCCATCAACTTTGAATCCTTCTGGCTGAGTCATATAGATTTCCTCTTCCAAGTCTCCATGTAAAAAAGGTGTTTTTACATCCAACTGAACTAGTTCCAGATTCAACTGTGCTACCAAAGCCAACAAAACTCTAGTGGAGGAGTGTTTCACAACTGGAGAAAATACCTCATTATAATCAATTCCCTCCTTTTGAGCATATCCTTTGGCCACCAATCTTGCTTTGTAGCGAACATCTTCTTGGTTAGGAAATCCCTCTTTCTTTGCAAATACCCATTTGCACCCAATTGCTTTCTTGCCCTCTGGGAGATTGGCCAATCTCCATGTATGATTCTGATGAAGGGATTGCATTTCTTCATCCATGGCATTCCTCCACTTATCTTTTTGTGAACTTTGGACTGCGTCTTTATAAGTGGTAGGAATGTCATCGGCTGCAATTGAGTTAGCACAAGCCACCATATCTGTGAGTCGAGTAGGTTGTCTTATTGTCCTTTTTGGCTTGC
Organism: Solanum sitiens; assembly: GCA_016801875.1. Taxonomy (NCBI): domain Eukaryota; kingdom Viridiplantae; phylum Streptophyta; class Magnoliopsida; order Solanales; family Solanaceae; genus Solanum; species Solanum sitiens. The sequence goes on along the minus strand of JABWTJ010000271.1, from coordinate 89,606 downwards.
TCGTTGCTATTGATTCAAGTTGTGGTTGAGGTTCTTGAGATGGAACCTCCTCTTCGACTGGCTCTCCTTCAAGAGGAAAATCTTCTGTTGTTTCCTCGTTTGATCTCTGTGTTGGGAAAATTATCTTTCCCTCAAACTCCACCTGCTTTGAAGCACCATCAATTTGTTTGGCTTCTTCAAGTGTTACCTTATTTGTCAAGGCAGATTCATCAAAGGTAACATCCCTGCTGAAAATAACTTTTCTTGTCTCTGGACACCATAAATTGTATCATTTGACTCCAGAAGTAATTCCCATAAATAAAGCTTTCTTTGCTCTTGGGTCCAATTTTGACTCTCTTACATGATAATATGCAATTGAGCCAAATACATGTAAAGAACCATAATCTTCAGCAGGTTTTCCATACCATTTTTCAAATGGTGTCTTCCCACCAATAGCAGCAGATGGTAGACGATTAATGAGGTGGCACGCATATGTTATTGCCTCAGCCCAAAATTCTTTGCCCAAGCCAGCATTGGACAACATACACCGAACTTTCTCCAGCAAAGTTCGGTTTATGCGTTCTGCCGCTCCATTCTGCTGTGGTGTATTTCTGGCGGTGAAATGTCTGACGATGCCATTTTCCTCACAATTTTTTTGAAAAAGATCAATTTTGTATTCGCCACCATTGTCTGTGCTAAGACACTTGATCTTTCTGCCACTTTGAGTTTCTATCATCGCCTTCTATTTGAGAAAAATTCCCAAAACTTCATCTTTTGTTTTCATCGTATACACCCACAATATTCGAGAAAAGTCATCAACAAAGGTTACAAAATAGTGTTTCCCACCTAATGAAGGTGTTTTGGAAGCACCCCAAACATCCAAATGAACATAATCCAAAATACCTTTAGTATTATGGATATCTGTTCCAAATTTAACCCTTGTTTGCTTTCCCTTGATACAATGCTCACAAAACTCCAAGTTGCAAGTTTTTACTCCTTTTAGCAATCCTTGATCCGATAAAGTTTTCAAGGATTTCCCTCCAGCATGTACCAAGCGCATATGCCACAGCTTGGTCATTTCTGCCTCCTTCTCGTCATTGGATGTTGTTGCCGCTGTCCCAATAACTGTACTACCTTGATAGTGGTACATGTTATTATTTCTTCGAATTGCCTTCATTACCACCAGTGCACCAGAGCATATTCTCATCACGCCATTATCTGCAATGACTTTGAACCCCTTTGATTCTAGGGCTCCAACAGAAATGAGATTTTTCTTCAAATATGGTACATATCGAACATCTGTTAATGTTCTACTTAATCCATCATGGTTCCTTAATCGGATTGAACCAACACCATATGCGGTAAGAGGATTATTGTTTGCAGTGTGAATAACTCCACATTCTCCTTCTTGTAAATCAATAAACCAGTCCCGATTGGGACACATATGATAACTACAAGCTGAGCCCATCAACCATACATCAGATGATTTGGATGGATCTGTTGTAACTAGTGAGTAATCGGAGTCATCACAATGAGCCACATTTGAATCCATGACAGCCTTTCCATTATTTGGTTTGGCTTTGCTATTCAACTTTGGGCAATCTTTCTTCCAATGCCCTTTTTCTCGGCAAAAGGCACATTCATCTTTGCTGAGTCTCGATCTTGACTTGGATCTCCCTTTCTTCGTTCTCATATGATTTTGAGAACGACCTCTCGCAACCAGTGCTTCTGCTTCTCCGCCTTTTTGTTTTTTCTCTCTTTCTTTGTTCATAACTGTATAAGGCAGAACAAACTTCTTTGAGAGATACTTCATCATTCCCATGCAGTAGAGTCGTTTCAAGATGCTCGAACTCATCGGGAAGTGAACTTAACAACATTAAGGCCATATCTCCATCCATAAAAGTCACGTCCATATTCCGCAAATCTGTCGCCAACTTATTAAAGCTGGTGATATGATCATTCATTGTGCTACCAGGAATATAAGTGAAGCGTAACAGTCTTCTTTTCATGTAAAGTTTATTTTGACTGTTTTTCTTCAAGAATTTCTCCTCCAATGAATTCCATAATTTATTTGCAGATGTTTCCTTCGTGTATGGATACTTTTGTTCTCTTGCAAGGTAAGATCGAATGGTACCACAAGCAACACGGTTGATAATCTTCCAATCTTCTTCTCCTACACTGTCTGGTTTCTTTTCTTCAATGGCAATATCTAGCCCTTGTTGAAAAAGAACATCAAGGACCTCGCCTTGCCACATTCCGAAATGTCCTGACTCGTCAAAAGTTTCAACTGCAAATTTCGCATTTGACACAATTCTTGTCATAAGCGAAGATGCCAATGATGACGTATTATTGACACTTGATGTGGACTCATCATTTTTCTTGTCTCCCATTTTACTACAAATACTATTTACTAGCTAACAATGCAAAGACCAAAGTAAATCTTTTCTGATGTGGAAGTTCAGACTATGTTGCAACCACAGAGCATACTCAGATAATACCTTGGCTCTGATACCAATTGTTGCGGAAGCCGAATATATAGAGAGTGATGGAATCACAACTGCTATATCTAAAGGTAGCTAATAAATAGTAAATGAGACAACAACAAAAGGAACACCAGGAATTAACGAGGTTCGACAAACTTTTGTTTTCTTTTGCCTATTCCTCGGACACAACCAACCAATATTTATTTCACTCCAAAAGAGTACAAGTGAAATACTACAAGAGAGAAAGAAGAACAAATGCCTTAGGAGATGAGAAGGCAAGTGAGAGGTGTGTTACAAATGAATTAGGAGCTACCTATTTATAGGAGTGAATTCTTCCTATTGATGTCATTCATGACATCACAATATGTCAAAATGTCAAGATTTACCTTGTGAAACCAATTTATTGTTCACCTAAATTTCACCTACAAAAGGTGCCATCTTGACTTTTCTACCAATGAAGAATTATCCTCCTAACTACCATATCTTCTCATTAATCCATTTTTGAATCTTGTCAAATTTAACAAGGGTATCAGGACTATGTTCAACGTTTTTCAGCCTTAGTTGAACCCAAATTCTTCAAGAAAGTAGCTCAAGATGATAGATAGGTTTAAGCTATGCAAGAAGAGATTAAAGCCTTGGAAGATAACCACACTTGGGATATTGTAGACTTGCTTGTTGGTGCAAAGGCAATTGGATCAAAATTGGTGTACAAAATCAAATATAAATCTGATGGTGAGGTGGATAGATTTAAGGCCAGACTAGTGTCTAAGGGGTACACTCAGAGGGAAGCACTTGACTATTATGAAAGTTTTTCACCAGTTGCAAAAATGGTGACTGTTAGGATAATCATCAATTTAGTTGCTTCTTATGGCTTGGATATTTGTCAAATGGATGTAAGCAATGCTTTTCTGCAGGGTGATTTGCATGAAGATGTTTATATGGATTTGGGTTTTAAAAAAAAGGAGATCTCCAAAAGTCTCTATATGGTTTGAAGCAAGCATCTAGCAATGAAACATTAAGTTCATTGATGCTCTACTAAAAGAAGGTTATTGTCAAAGTGCGCATGACCATTCTTTGTTCACCAGGAAGCATGGGGGTGATATGGTGGTGCTTCTGGTGTATGTTGATGATTTGTTGATTACTGGCACAACTCTAAAATGATTGCTGAAACTAAGTCCACTTTACATCAACACTTGAAAATGAAAGATTTGGGAAAGCTAAGGTATTTTTCGGGAATAGAGGTAATGCAGTCCGAGGATGCAATATTGTTGAACCAGAACAAATATGCACTACAACTGATTGCAGACACTGGTCTTATAGTGATGCAAAACCAATTAGCACTCCTGTTGAATTTAACCACAAGTTTACCAGTCTTGTTTTTTTATCAACATACAACTGATATTTCTGATCCAGAGTTGGATGATACCACAACATATCATAAACTAATAGGGAAGTTTATTTACTTTAACAATAACAAGGACATATATATCATTTGGAGTTCAAACTCTAAGTCAATTTATGCAACACCCCAAGATGTCACATTGGGATGCAACTCTTAGAATCGTGAGATACATTAAGAAGTCTCATGGTCTTGGTGTTCTCCTAAAAAAAAGTTTAAGTTACAGAGTTGATTGGGTATTGTGACTCTGACTGGGCTTCTTGTACTAACACCAAGAGGTCTGTGACACAGGTTATGTGATAAAGTTGGGAGGATCCTTGATCTCTTGGAAGTCCAAGAAATAACAAACTGTGAGCAGAAGCTATGCTAAAGCTGAGTATAGGAGCATGGCAGTAGTGGTTTCAGAATTGATATGACTTTCAGGGTTATTACAGAAGTTAAAGGTATCCATCTCAGCCCCTATTAAACTCTTTTCAGATAGTAAGTCAGCTATACAAATTACAGAAATCCTGTATTCCATGAGAGAACAAAGCATATCGAAATCAATTGCCACTTTATTAGGGACAAGGTGAAGTCTGGTTTTATAGATCCTCAGTATATAAGTTCAAACATGTAGTTGTTTTGAGCTTTAAGGACCCTATTACCCTGTTAGACCGCCCATTTTGTTGTTTTGAGCTTTAAGGACCCGCGGCCTTATTTTGTGGTTTATGTCTTGTGGGTATGTGTTGCATAGCACTCGAGATAATCAAATGCATATTAGAGAAGAAATTTCTAAAGTTGAAAGCATGAAAACTTGAAGTCCAACCAAAGTCAACATATATTTAGTGAGCTTGTAATTGGATTTTGATGGTTTCATTAGGTTAAGAGGTTGATTTATAACTGAACAAGTCTAGGGGGTCTCGAAAATGTTTCAGACCATTGAGTTAAGTTCTAGTGAAATATGGTTAACATTTGGTCAAGATGATCTCAGATAGGTGACTTGAGTTTTCCAATTTTAGAAGTGATTTGCATATTTGATTTGTGTTTGGATGGGTGGGTCTCAGATGAGTTTTGGATTAAATAATTGGAGTTCGGACCATACCTGAAATTTATGATATCTAATGCAATCGTAATAGGTCAAATTTCTAAATTACTCATATTTGCGCAGTTGGTTTTGAATTGTGACAACACAAGTGATAAATATGCGTTGAAAAATGGTGTGAGTAAACATGATAGTTCTCTAACTAATTATAAAGGTTCTCATAAAGTTTTTTGAGAAAAAAGTTTTTGATTCTTCGGGACGCTAGATCCATGGGTACACAAAAGATCGAGGAATGACCTTTAAATGCAGAAATAGACGTTTGGAATGGCGTAAGTATACGTAGTGGTTCCCCCACTCATTCAAAAAGTCCTCATAATTGTTTTTGAGAATTTTTTTTGGGGTTCTCTGAGCGCCATATCTATGGCTGTAAATAGAGAAATAGGCGTTAAATATGATGTGAATATATGTGGTGGTTTCCCCACTCATCACAGAGGTCCTCACAAAGTTTTTTGTGAAAATATTCTTGGGTACTCCGGGCGCTAGAACCAATGGCTTATACACATGAAAAATCGATGAATTTTGGTAATTCCTAAAAAAGGGCCTGTAAATGCAGAAATAGACATTAAAATGGTGTGAGTATGCATGGTGGATCCCTTATTCATTACGAAGGTCCTCATAAAGTTTTATGAAAATAATCTTTTAGGTGCTCCGGGGCGCCAGATCTATGGCTATAGCACATGAAAAATTGAGGTTTTTGGGTAATTCCTAAGGATATGTCTGTAAATGCAGAGATAGTCATTAAAATTAGTATACGTGGTGGTTCTCCAACTCATTACAGAAGTCCTTATCATTTTTTTAAAAAAAAATTGGTGCTTCGAGGCGCCATATCCATGGGCTAATATACTTGAAAAAATTGAGGAATTTGGGTGTCTTCTACAAAATGACATGTAAATGTGGAAGTAGGTGTTAAAAATTGTGTGAGCATACGTGGTGGTTCTCTAACTCAATACGGATGTCCTCATAAAGCTTTAAAAAAAATTGGGAGCTCCGGGGCGCCAAATTTATGGGCTATATATAACACACCTAAAAAGGCCTGTAAATACAGAAATATGCGTTAAAAAAATTGTATGAATATACATGATGCTTCCCCAATTCATTAAGGAGGTCCTCATAACGTTTTTTGAGAAAACAAATATTTGTTATATGGGACGCCACATCCATGGGCTAATATCAATGAAAAATTGAGAAATTTGGATAATTACCTTTGTTTAGCTGCAGTGCCCAATTTCTCCGTCTCCTTCTCCTTTCCTTCATCCCTGACTCCTACATCACTTTGCATCATACAATTCTGGGTGCATTGCCCAACAATTGTGTTTATCAAGCCCTTGAAGACAACACCCATTACAGTAGTTTGGTCTATAACCATATTGAACCTTGATCCACACGTTGACGAAGCTTAGCCGTCAGATCCACTTCAATTTTGACTCTTGCGCATTTTGGTTTGGTTTAATTTTTGTCGCAGCTATCGAAAAAATTGCTTCTTTGGTGGTAGATCTGGGAAAGAAATCCATGCTACACATAGAATGTTGTTGTTGATAATAGATGCACATAATCCTCCGTCGTAGTAAGTCTGATTTGAAGTCCTATTGTACATTCACTTTTGATTCCACATTACCCTGGTATCGATCTACTTAATTCATTTATCTCCGGTTTGCCGTATGAGAACTTTCCAATGAATATAAATATAGTATACTTCAGATATATATATTTAATTATATGTATAAATACTAGAAAAATTGTAGTATATACCCCTTAACACAAAAAAAAAAATGTTGGTGTATGTACCATGAATATATAGGTTAGCCCATGAATAAATACATGTGTGAGAACATGAAGACAAAAACTAAAGAAATCACTCTAATACAAACTAAGCTCCTAGTTGATCTTAGTTTTTGAAATGGAAACTTGAAAATATGAGTTTTCTAAGTTGTGATTTTTAGAATATGAAATTGCGTTTGGACGTATGTTTTGCTTGAAAAAAATTAAAGTTTTCTAAGTGGAGTCAAGTTCCAAAAACCCAAAAACTATTTTCAACTCAAACAGATATTTGAAGATAAATTTTCAAAAATTACTCTCAAAATATATGACGGAATGTCAGCATAGTAATGAAACAAATATAAAATGGACTCGACATACACCTGCAACACATATACCAAAAAAAAAGTACTAGTCACCTTAAACGAACTAATTTGAGCGGGCTCTTCACTTTTGACGTCGCATTAATGTTGGATTTTCCAAAAATACTTTACTTTCGAAAAATTCAACACGTACAGATTAATATTTTTGAAAAGTTTAAGCACCGTGACGCATTAAAAGAGTGATCATGCATCCACATATATTTTTAACCATGCACAATGACAATGCATGCAAGAAAATTAGGTCCCAAAAGTCTTAATTAAAAATAAAAAGAGTTGAAATTAAGCACATAAGTTTTTCAAGTATCAGCATAAGTCACAAAGTTTGAAAATTATTCAAGCAATTACTTCAAAATGATGAAATTGAAGCAAAGCATGTTTATTTTAAAGGAGCTCTGTGAGGAATTCCCTTCCTCTTGCGCTTCCTCTTCGTCTCAACTGGCTTTCCCCACTTGGCTTCCACCTACAATTTCCATCAAACCATATGTTATTCGCAAAATATTTATATATATTGACATAATAAATATATAATACTCCTGTTATTTCAATTTAAATGTAAGTGTCCCCTCCTATATTTAGGATAAAGAACTCAAATCCAATACAACAATAACTACTTCTCAATTATATTAATAAGACTAAAGTTCAATTACAATTCTCAAAAATAAATATAACTGAAACGGTAAAAACCCTAACACATAGAAATATCGAAAGTAAAATTAGAGATTGATTTGGTGGAAGAAGGGAGATGAGAAAATACAAACAGTTCAGAAGGAAGATGAGGAAAATTAGACTTTCCACACAACGATAAGCATAACCTATCTTTCCAACTTCTCATTCTTTTAAACAAATTGCAAATTGAGTCTCGATCTCAAATCAACTTTTGTGAAGGTGTTTTTATTTTACTTGACACAATAACTAGAATTGTGATGTCAAAATCCATTCGGGCTGGGATTGATTCATAACATTTAGTACTCTCTATTCCAATTTATATGACACACTTTCATTCTTTGTCAATTCCAAAATTAATGATATACTTATATATATTTATTAACAATTTTGCTTTAAAACACTAATTTTGCCTTTAATGAGAGATTTTTAACAACACAAACATCTATGATTTATTTTGGACCATAAATTTTAAGTCTTTCTTTTTTAAAATCTATGTCAAGTGAAACAATATCACATAAATTGAGATGGAGGGAGTATGTTTTTTAAATTTCAACATCTATTTATGATTATACAACAACATACCTAGTAAAATCTAACAAGTGAAGTCTGGATGGTAGAATATACCCAAAACCTTACCACTATCTTATGAAAGTAGAAAAACATGTTTCCAAAAGACCCTTGACTCAACTTAAAATACGTGTCCGATCGAGCATAATTTCCAAAATTCAACTCACAAAAAATATTATAAAGTAAAATAAAAATCATCGTGAAATAACCACTTAGTTTGAAACAGAGGGAGTGATATGTACCTGGCAAGCAATGCAACAGAAGCGAAATTGTTCAGGGTCATTCAATCTCCTTTTGCAAGTGTAACAAGTAGGGTCTCCAACAATTAGAGAGCCAGATCCACTATGTGGCAGAGGATTCAAAGCAACTACCCATTTCTTGTTGCATTTGTATGGCTGCACATAGCAAATTATATATATATCATCACTAACACATATACACTGCAATAACATACTCAGTGAAATCCCAATCAGTTGATGTATGAACGGATATAATATATACATACTTTACTACTATCTAGTGAAGGTAGATCAATTATTTCCGAACGAACATACAAATACTAATTATGTAAAAACAACAGAAATTGAAAATTGTATGCTTATAAGGGTATTATAAATGAGCAAAATAATCAATCATTGTGCAACTGAAGGAAAACAGTGTACACAGATCTATCCAATGCATATAGACAACTTAGAAGTTAAGCTCTGTCAGGCTTAACTTCAAATAAGAGTATCTGATTAAAGTTTAGATATTATTTGTATGAAGTCCAAACAAAAATAGCTAAATTAAACTTTAACGTATGTGCATTAGTGAATGAATTAAGGCAAACATAACAAAATCAACCATATGTTTCTTAAGTTTAACCAAAAAAAGAGAGAGACTAAACTTCAAATAGATGAAGCAAGGATGAGACTAGTAGAATGCTTGTTTTTAGGGTAGAAACCCCAAAAAATTAATATTGATTTTATGAATTTATTGTCGCTTAAAACAAAAGATTATAATAAAATGGTACAAATTTTATATATATAAAAATCTCAATTGTTATATTAATAAACAATATTTTTATAATAACATACAAAATAATATAGTATAAACAAATAACTACATTTCATGAACTAGTACTATATCAATTTTAATTTACCTGAATTTTGGTGCAGTCAATATATTTCTCCATCTCATCGAGAGGAACAACATCTTTGTAAACATGTCGATAAATCTTGAGTAGGTCATGCTCATTGTGTTTGTTTGTAGCAACACAATTTCTGCATAAATCTGAATCACATGTGATACAATACTTGTTCAGCTCATTCTTTTGAAGTTCATCATGTACCGAACATGTCCCAAAGAATGTCTTCTTCAAAAATGGCCCTAGCCATGCTGGCATATCCCTGCTAGGACTTTCCAATTTTCCCTACAAATATGATCATTATAATAATAGATAATGATTTTTCATTGATCAAATTAAATTACTAAACTTTTTTCACTTTTCAAAATGTAAACTCACCTGAAGTAATATTAGCATCAAATATACATATTACAAGAAAATTAAAGACACTAATCCATATTCAAGAAGGCTTTCTCATTATTTGAACAGTAAATTTATATTATCATCAAATATACATACATCAAAAAAGTTATAAAGAAAAGAAAATACTTATCAAACTAATTATTTATCAAGTGTGCTCTCATCCAACAATTGTTTGAGGAACTTTAAAGATTTAAAGTTCTATCAAGGTTTGTTTAGGAATGAATCAAATCCATTCAATTGATTTAAGTTTCATTGCTTTTTGTTAACAATTGAACTAAGCTAGTTGAAAGTTTAATTTCTAGGAGAAATTAATACTTCACTTCTTTGTGTAGTTGACTAAGTTCTAAGAACATCTACATACATTTAATATATATTATAATAATCAGAAATGTATGTTGAGATTTTCTTGACTCTTTCGTGTGGTTTTTTTAGGATAAATATTAAATTATGAGAAACTTTTAGTGGAACACAAAAGAGAAACATTTCCACAAATTTTTGAGTTGATGAAAATATCCATCTCAATAATTAGAAACGAACAAAAAAAATGAACCAAACCATGTATATTTTTTTGTTCACTTTCTCCTTGATATGTTGTATGTGACTAGGTTTTTTTGATAGGCAGACTATATTATCTCGAGAATATAATTTTAACTATATTTCTTGAACTAACTTATCGATCCTGAGGTGGGATAAAATAATTTCAAATTTGATAGGAAGGTGAAATATTTAGGGTTCGGTGTGGAGTTAGATCTATATTGTCAACACAATACATAATAGACTCTAGAGTTTACACGTGAATCAAAATTTTATTTTACTTGACTTGTCAAGAAAATGATACCTTATATGTTGAAAGGAGGGTTTGAAGCAAAAAAAAAAGTGTCTAACATATTTGGAAGTTTGTTTAACATGGTTAGGAGTGTTGTTGAAGTATAACTAGTGGCTCACTACATAGTCCAAATTAAGAGAGAAGCTCACATCAAGTCCATGAACCGAGTTGAAAGAAAGAACTCAACAAAGATAATAGAAGATAGGGTTTTACAGGATGATTTAAGGCAAAATGACTATTTTATTCTATGTCGTGAAACTGCTTGCTTTTTAACGTGAAAAGAAGTAGAATGAGCATGAACTAGAATACAAAACCGTTGAAAGTTTGCTTATTCTAGACTCCATTAGAGGGAAAAAAAATATGTTCAGGATGTCAAAATAGAATATAGTTAAATTACAAAATCAGTACATGTTTGATTTTACGATATATATATCATGAAAGAGTTATCAAGATTAAAATATTTAACTGTTAAATAATTCAAGTATAGCCTATAATAAGTCGAAACTGTTTCACTGATTAAAAGTTGTGATACTAGAAAACAGTAATTCTCTCATAAAATCAAGTCTGGAAAACTTTCTAATATGTTATCATTTCTAGATGTCCAAAAAATTAAGATCAATTGTTTAAAACAAAGAGGATGTAATTAATTAGGTCCCAAAAATTTTTATTAATTAATTTTTATAATAATAAGACATAACACAGCTTTACAAAGTAGATCCAAATTCAATTTCTTCAACAATCGTTACATTTTATACAAATCACTTAAAGAGGCTAGCACACATATAGTCAGTCCAGTGTTTTAAAAAGCGGGACATGAGGCGAGGCATTTTGATACAGTACGGGGCGAAGCGTAAGCCTCGAGACACGAGGCGTAAGTCTCATAGATTTACGGGGCATAGTCTCATGTGTATTCAGTTTTATAATTTTATTACTAATAAAATAAGTAAAAGTAAACTTTTTAATGATTTTACAAATGAATTTTTATAAATAACCTATAATATATAGAAATTATATTATGATTTTAATTTGAGATAAGTATTAATAATCAATAATGAAGAAAAAAAGTATTATAATTACCATTTGAGAAATTGTTACATCAATAATAAAAAATATGATTCTTAAAGCAAAAACAATTAATTAAAAATGTCCGTCCTAAGTTTTTACGCCTAGGACTTACATTTTTATGCTCGAGGCTTACGCCTCAAATGTTAAAACTTACATCTTATGAATCTAGGTCTTTAATTTATGCCCCGGCGCATTTTTGATATGCGTCATTCTGAGACTCTCCCCAAAAACGTTTTTTAAAAACACGGGTCAGTCCCATGAAATTTCATCAACAATCAAAAGGGAAAAAATAATTTTCTACTTCCTTTTTGAAATGGAAATGAATGAATAAAATAGTAAAAATTAAATCTCACACAAAGCATAGAAATAAACAATCAATTTTGAATAAATCAAAATTCCAATTATAAGATACCTACATCTTGAATATTAAAACTAACAAAAAAGTTATATAATTGAAAATCAAAAATGGTACATATATGTATAACGTATGTACCTGTTCCTTTGTTCCAAAAGATAACGAATCAGAGCTATTCATTTTTTCCCCAATTTTTTCCTCTCTAGGACGTTTCATTTTTCTGAAAATGGTATTTGAAGAAGCCACATAAAACTACTAATAGGATTTTATATTGCTAGTATATGTTCCCTTAAAGTGTACTAAATTGTCAAGAAGTAATAAAGACAATTGTTTTAGTCAAATATTTTTTTGTTTAGAGGAACATAATGACAAATGGATCCTCGGTTCTCTAACTGTCCGTTATATTTTAAGAGACAAGGGAGATATGTTCGATGAGAAAGTGTGGAACATTTCTTCCAATTTTACCCTTACGATGAGAAGCGATGAATGCAAGACAAATTTTTGAGTTGGTAAAACCTGAAATTTTGAGGTCAAATTATATGTATGTAATGGACAATATTGTCATTTCATTTTGCTTGTGAAATAGTGTGAACATAGAAAGATTTTGTAACTCGATGAATTTTTTCCTTTTCTATTCAAATCCTCCATTTTAAGTTTTTTTCCCTAAACAATCCTATAGGTAAAGTCAAGCTTTCTCACTTTAAAGTTTCTCCAAGTAAGGCATTTGCACACATATTTAGGATTTATCCATGTATGAGGTAATTAGATTTAGTAAAATTAAAATCAAGGCAAATTATCAATTTTGTGTTTTAATTTTTTATTTTTACTAAAAGGGGAAAGAAAATAAAAGGAAGAGGTAAATCATTGATTTTCTCTTTATATGTCAAGTCCCGAGCCTACATCCTGGGGGGGACTGGCACCCGAAGACCATTGCTGGCTTCGAGCGGACCCTTGGCCTAGCTTACTTACTCAGCAGAAGACTTAAACACAAGAAATAACTTAAAAGTAATAATTAGCCAAAATGGCAACCCAGTCTTAGTCGATTACAAGTGAAAGGAAAAAACTAAAGAAAACTAATACTATCTGTCTATGAAACCTCTAAAATAAAGAGGGATGTTGGGACAGGACCCCCAATCAGCCTAACAACTGGAAACTAAAACAAATAACTGAATGATAAAGATGTCCTCCGAAATAAAGGGAGACTCACCAACTAACTTTGAGCTGCTCACTGGATCAACAGTGCGCCGAATGCCGATCCTATTTTCCTGCGTCTGAATGATGATATGATGCAGGCCAAATAACATCGGTACATTGAATGTACGAGTATGCGAGTTGGAATGCTAAACAACTTAAGCTTGAAAAAGAGCAAGAAGGAACACTTACCTTGGCTCTGCTAACTCATGAATAACTAACTCATTTCAATATAATGCAATTTAAAAGCAAGTGCAATATAAACAAAAGATGTTTAAAAACATGTTGTAAACTCTGAATGTATACAAGGATACAATTAAATTTGAGATGTATGTAAAAATACAAATAAACTAATGTATATAAACAAATGCATTTAGCTTCTCTGAGAGTTTCTTTAATCGACAACTATCACTTAAAAGCTATAGTGAAATACAACGATCTACCTCACGCTGCCAGCGCATCCTACACCCGGCCAAAGGTACAAGACTTGAACTGCCTAATGAATTCACTAGTCTACTGTGAAAAGGATTCATCTAAAAAGCATGATCCTTTTCAATCCATGGTGACTACATGATTTTATGGAGATGTGAGTTAGGTGAACTCATGCTCGTCCCCAATTTAGGGCTCAATACTACTCCCTAAATACAGTGACTCTTATGTTTTTAAAACATACTTCTTCTTTGATTTGAGATTAACATTCCTTATCCCCTTTGTTTTTCATCTCTAAACTCTTTAAACTTCCATGGTTCTTATCACATCCGGGTTTACCCCCCAGACGTAACCAACGTCGTCGTCCTCTTTGAGGACTAAGACAAGCCCCTTAGCCTTATCATAGCATTCATCGATTAAAAATGTGAAGGAATTTAAAACTTTTTATCTATTTCTACTCGGAGGTTTACATAGACCTCTACATACACATAATCATATTTATATCAAGTATACATAGACTTGTTCATACACGAAGATTACATAGTCTTCTACTTTTATTACACCCATTAATATAGTAAATAAATAATAGTCATAAAAGTCATCTAATCTCATAAACCATCTATCAAAGACAATAAATCTTGGGCATATCCCTACATCAATACAAAAAGCCACATATAGGCTATATACAACATCGTCTCAAACGAGTAATAGAGTCAATACAGAATTATAGTAACTAAGTAACATAGGAGTAAGATGTCGGCAACGCCCTCGGGAAAGTGAGGACCAACCACTTGGATGGTAAGAGATTCAAGTCTTTCTTTCCAGCAATTCGGAGCAAGTTCAACGACCCGAACCTAAAATGTTTGGAAAAAGGGAGAAATGGGGTTAGTACTCCACATGTACTAAGTATGGGACCATATATACAATTACCAATCAAATATACTTAGAAAAGGACATTTAAGAAAAAAGCATTATAAAACATGTATCCGAGTGAAACATAGCAAAGCAAAGCTTACTAACTATAACCTTCATAAAGTCACAAGTGCAATGATCAAGTAAATTCCAATGTCTCTTAGTTAATCAAGTAACCTACCAAGACTACAATTAGCAATTAGCCTTACCTAGCATACTCTCCCATTTCATGAAACATTCTTCTTCAACCAAAGGCAACAACCTTATACTCATAAGCAAGTTATCCAATATACAAAGTCAGTTACATTATATCAGTACTTTACATACATAATATTGACCTCTCAAAGCTCCTATTAAGTCAAACTAGTGCAAGGCGTAGGTAGAGTCTCATACCCCTATCTAAGCTATAGCCAAACCCCTCAAGTTACTTCGATTAGTCTATATTTAATCATTCATTTTAGTTTAAGGAACTCTTGCCTTAACCGACATAGACCACATGAGCTAATGTGGAATCCGGTGTCATGAAAACCTTACACCTATGGAAGGTGGTCTACCGGCCAAGGTAGAACCTAATGTAAACGTAGCTATCTAGGTGGATTCACTAGCTAGTATCCTATGGTGGCAACATAGTTCAAGAACTAAGAGGTAGATATCCCTATTCATATCATTTGGTAACATGAGCCGCTCCTCATGGGAATCCCTTAAAGTGACATATCCCTTAAACAAGGGAGTTAACATCACATGGGCAACTTTAGGATGAATCTTTCCTTTTATGGACAAGTCATCACCTCTCGTTGTCAAGTTCACTCGGTGCTAAGCTAAGTCCCCATTTTAGAGAAATCTTTAAACTTTATTAATCTTCTCAACTTAATTAGATAGTAGGGCCAAGCCCTTGTATATTCATCATTATAGCTCAATAAGAATTATATGAGAAATGATCCTTTCATTACAACTCAATAGGTGAAGTTAGCCCTTGAACATCTCTTCAGAATCGGGCACATCTTTACATAACAACTTCCCTATATCATATACTCCTAGGCAACCTAAATATTCCAATTCAATCATCATACCAACCTATCACCTTAAGCAAGGTATACTTCAACACACCATTATTACTTGATGACAATTAATCACAATTTGAAGTAAGAATTAGGATAATCAAGACTTACCAATACTCCTCCATAGTTCACCAATAAGGGCCTTACCATCAACCCATAGATCAACCCAATTTGGGTCATCACACCAATGTAATTCAATAGTCAACATAAGAACTAATTTAAGAGAAGCACTATACCATAATGCAATACTACATCAAAGCTTGGTAACATGATATCAAAGTTTATCTTCTTACCCTAGATTCAATACTCAAGAAATAGGCATGAAGAACTTCAATTCACCACAATAGATTCATGATCAATGCAATAACAATCATTAAAGATGATTTAAACAATAATTAGATCAATTACATCAATCCAACCCAAATTCATATCAATCTCATACCTAGGGTTAAGGGTTAGGGGTCATCACCCACAATCTAGACCAAACTACATCAATTAATCATAATAAAGTTACAATACATGATAATCTATTCATTTTAACGCAAAGAATACATGAACAACTCAATTCATAACCACAAACTCGAAATTGGATGAAACCCATATGAAACTCAACTTTTGGAAAATCTTTGAAGGAGCCCTTTGAGAAAAGAATCTCAAAGGTGAATTAGATCCCATACCTTAAGGTTTAATGACGTTTTTATGGTGATTTCATGATAAACCATCCCCCAATGATCCTCCCAAGCTATCCTCCAATGGAGTCTTCTAATAGAGAGAGAAAGTAGAGAGAAGGAAGAGAGTTTGTTTAGAGAATTGTGTTTAGGCTAATGAGGGTTGGGGTATTTATAAGGGGGATTAAGTCAACTTAATTAGTCTTCCCTTAACCCCTAATTACCCCTAAGACACTTAATAAAAAAATTGAACTAAAGGCTAAATTTCGAAAACATGATAGGCCCTCCACGACGACACCCCGTCGATGGGCCATCGTGGGCGTGACGGACTGCCCTCCCTCCGTCCTGCACGTCCATCGTCTCAGTCAGAGACTGTGCAGGCGAGGGTTCCTGACCAGGAAACTAAGGGTGGCACGACGGTGGCCTTGATGCCCCGTCGTGCCCATGACGTCCCGTCATGCCATTCGTCGAGGCATCCTGCCACTAGGGTCCTCCTCGAGGGCCCTTGGTTGGTCCTCGGGGAGTCGTACCCTGACCTTTCCATCATGAAACCATCCTGTACTATGTGTTACACCTATATTTAAGACTTTCGCTCGTTTCCGACTCTTTAACTTGGTCAAACTAAAAGAACACTCTAGCCCTTTCTTGAACCAACTTTTCGGACGTCATGGACGTTCTTGAATGTTTTGGTTCTAAAGCACTTCAATGACTCTATGTACGCCTAATTTGGCTAGGAACAATGGTTTAGACCTTAAGGAGCCTGTTTAAGTCTTACCACATGATTTTGGGATTTCGAAATGTTACAGTTCTTTTCCCAAACACTTAGAAACATTAGTATCCTCAATACCAATAGATTTGACTCAAAATTGACCCATAAACAAGAATCAAATTAACACTAGGCATGCAATAACTCAACCAACAAGAATTCAACAATGTTCTTCAAGAATTTCACTTTCTATTATTCAGCCTACTCAAAATCACTGTATTTAAACAAGCTCGTGTGTGGGTAAACTAACCCAACACGAAAAGATCTCACATACCTTGATATGGATCACCCCGACGAAATCCACTCGCAAACCTTGGCGTTCTTGACGAATTCTTGGTTCTTCTCGGCTTTTCTCACTTTCCTTCTTTTTTCTCTTCTCCAAGCCCTAAGCGGGATTTTTGATTTTTTAAAACTGAACTAAACTTAGTTTTTACCCCAATAAACCCCTAAAAATGAAATAGGAAATTAATTGGTGAAAAGACTAGTTTGCCCTTCCTTAAATTCGGATTGGAACTTTCCTTACTTCAACAGTCCAACTTTCGATAGGCATGTCTCCCTCATACGATATCAAAAATGCGCAAACTTGGCGGCGTTGGAAAGATCTAGCTTTCCAACAATATCAAGAACTACTTCTAAATCATCCTGAGCTATAAGTTACGCCGTTTGAAAATGACCAAAACACACTTTCTTAATTGGGCAATTTTCCAGATTTTTCCTTTCTTTCCAAAAACGAATATTTTAATTTCTTAGCTTATTCTTAACTATTTTAAGTTTGTGGGATGTTTTTATATGTCAAGCTTGTTAATGATTCAACAATATTGTCATGAGATGGTTCTCATAATTTAAGCGTTACGAGCTTACATCCTGGACGTGGTCGGCACTCGAAAACCATTGTTGGTCCCAAAGCGAACTTTCAACCTGGCTGACTACAAGCGAAAGACTAGCTCAAGCATGCAAAGCTTAAAAACTGAATAAAATTCATTGAACTTTATTACAAATATTTAACTCAAATGAATAACTCTGAAAAAAAATAATATATTCAACTTGTCATAAATAGACAACTTAAGTCTTTAAAACAATTAACAAGATAAATAAACAGACTTCTGAAACTCTACTATGCGTCTAACTGACAAAGATGAAAGTCGGGATAAGACTCACGACACCCTAACAACTTATATGACTGAAAGAACAAGTGGAACCCTTCGGAAGCAAGGAGGCTCACCATAGCTAACTCGTACTGCATGTGGTATCAACAAAGCGTCTGTTGATGATCCTGAGTACTTGTAGTTGTATCATGAAATGATGCATGCCAAATGGCTCAGTCCATGAGAGCTATGATGTGGCAGGTGAGATTGATATTCTATTCTCAAGGTTGTATTTATGTAACACCCTGGAAAAATTTTGAACTAATACTCGAATCGTTCTTTGTAGTGAGTGAGATTTTTAAAAGGAATTTAAATTTCTTAAGGATTAATATCAATAGATGTAGCACATTGAGTTCCAAAAAGAATTAAATTGGGAATAACAAAAATCTGAAATTTTGAAAGTTATGCTAAGTATGAGTTTTAGGTCAACTTCGAACAACCATAATGTTGACACATAATTTTGACCCTCCCTGATAAGAATTGATTAACGAGCTTCTTAATTCTATACGATTTGAAACAATTAGATTTTATAAAGCATTAATTGTTTTTTTTTTGTTTTTTTATTCTAAAATTTGATTTTATCGCTTTGTCACAACTTTTGGATAATATATATGATTTACGCAGCTATGTAAATAATTTATATATTTTAGGATTATTCGAAATCCGTCTCAAAAAGATTTTATTTTGTTTAAATATTTTAGTAATTAGTTAGTTAAGTAATAGCTTACATTTTGAATTAGTTATTTTATAATTAATTCAATTATTTTATTTCGTTAAAATTGAGAAGCTTATTAATTAACTTACAATAATTCGTCTTATTCATTTGCTTTTAGCAGGATTTGCAAAATGACTTAGTTTGGGCTAATCTGTTAATTTCATAAGTCAAGTTTGGGCTTGGCCAGCAAACCCATTCCCTTTTGAGATAACCCACTTAGTTTTTTTGGTATTTCAAATTTCTATGGACCAAATTCGTTTTTCTCAGCAGCCCCCTTACTCTTCAAGCCCAAATCCCATACCCTTTTTCCATATCAGCTCAATCCCTTAGTAAATTCGACCAAACTCGACCCAGCTCCAGATTAAAGAAGAAGAATTCAACGCGTGCAGCAACAAACACACCGCGTGTGTTCTCCTTTTCACGCGAGAAATCCTAGAAGCAGCGATGCAATCGCGAAAGGCGCGTCCTTCTCCAGTAACGATCGCGACTTCAACGTCTTCTTCACGGCGTACAGACGGAGAGCAGTACACGGCGTCAATTGTTCAGTGACCCGGTATGATTCTCTGTCTCTTCCTCATCTCAATTCGTACGACGAGCAGCAAAAGCACCAGAAGAGAGATGCGGATTCGTCCTTGATATGGTGAGATGATGCCACGTCAAGCTCCAAGGACGACGGAGTTTATCCCAGCCATCTACCTCCCTTTCCCTTTCCGAAATAGGGTCAAAAGTCTCAGAAAAGTGGTTTCCCTTTTTTTGGTGAAATTTTTGTTTTGAATTTTAAAAGGAAAATTCGAAATGGGTCTGGGTTTAACCCGTTTCTTCCCCATTTGAAACCCTAATTTCTCACCTATATAAACTTCTCTTGCTTCACTATTTAAGGGACTTCTCTTTCTAGAATTTTTTATAAAAAAAAAAAGCAGAGGAAAAAATTTGAGAGATACAGGGAGATTTTTTTCCTGATTTTTCTCTGGAAGTTGAAAGAGACTTATAGGGAGGTGATTCTCTAAAGAAAAAAAAAATAGTGAAGGATTTTTTGTTTAAGGATTTTTACCTGTGAAGTCTCAAAGCGAAACATACTAATATCAAACCAAGCGACTCTTGATCGAGCTCGTTTGGGATCCAAAAATTTCTACTCGGCTTTACTTACTGTTGCCTGTGTTTGTGTCTCAGTGGTGGAACCTCTCTCTACTCGTCTTCGTCCCGGGAATCGCTGCATCCTAAAAGGTGATGCTCATTTCGTTTCGAATGTGTTTTACTCCTAATATTTGCTTGTTTGACTCTCAACTCTGTGATCTGCTTATGCGTTAGTATTTCAGAAAGTTTTAGCTCTTTGTTGTCATAAATTTTGCCTGTAATTTTGTTTGTTCGTTTCGTTTGATGCTTGCCTTTGCTCCTGTTTTCTTTCTTTCTCACTGTTAGAACCTGTTGTGAAGTAGTAGTTTAGTCGTGAAATTTGAAGGTCCTCTTCTATGGACTATTTTGACTTTCATTGGCTTTATATTCCATGATTCTCACATATTGCGCAAATAAACTTAGTTAATTCAAGTTGTCGGAATATTCAGATGCCATTCTATCCCATGTATTATTTCCTTTCACTTCCAGTTGTTTTTCTGTCTTTGTGGTTTGGTCGTTCCTCTTGTTTGGTTGGTCTTTTGCTCGTTAGAAATCTAATGTTGGGAGTGCTAGATGTTGTTCCCTTTACTTTTTCACCACAAGTTGGGAGAATGAGGCTAAACATCGATTTTCGAGTTCACTTGGTGCCCTTATATCTGTTATTTTAATGTCTTATAGCTGAGTGTGCATCTTACTGTTATCTTTGTCTTGCATTAACTTTTGGCGCGCTATTTTTTTTTGTTTAGTTCTTGATACCCTTCTTTTCCTTTCATGTCTTGAACATTTCGATCTTGGTGCTTAATAATTTATTTATTTTTGTAGTCTATCTAGTTAAGATTTGAAGCTAGAGAATCTGCTGATTGTTAGCGTTGTTTATTTGTTCATCTGTTTTTTTAGCATCTATTTTGAGGGAACATTATAGTATGTGTATTGGTCTTGCCTGGTTAATTTTCTTTTGCCTTTGAGGTGAGGTAAGTTACTTGAACTGTGTGTGAAATTTGGCTTGATGATTAATTTGAAGGATAGTTTAATCTTTGGTTGTTAGCTCTTTTGGCCTGATGAGGCATTCCTAGTTTAACGTGAATGGAATTTGGGGGGGTTAGTTCATAGGTCTTTATACCCTTATTTGCTGGGCTGGGTCAAGCGAGCATAATTCAAATTTCATTTCGTTAATAGCTACTTTGAGCGAGTGGTAGTGTCATTAATTGTGTTTCTTACTTTGATTATTGCAGTGTTGCCTTACTAATTCTTATCTTTTTATTTTTTATTTTTTTTACATGAATCTATCCGAGTTCTTCATGAACTCTTATCGCTCTCCTACATTTTGAAGAGATCAATGAAGGCTCAAATTCCCTCTCGAGTCTAACTTACAAAAATCGACGGACAGATCATGAAATTAAAAATTCAAAGCGAGTGGAGGAGTCGAAGAAAGCTGGGCCGAAGGAGGCCCACTTTATTTACTTATTCCTTATTTTCGTATTGTATTTATTTTGGGCCTAAGCCCTTGTCTTTTATTTTTTATTCTTATTGTATGTTTAGTCTAGAACAGGTACAAAGAAAGTGGGCCTAAAGGCCCTAAACGGGCCCAAAAAGTCGGTCCAGGCGTACAGAAACTGGATTTGGGTCCAATCTCTCTCTCTCTCTCTCTCTCTCTCTCTCTCTTTTACCTTATTGTCCATTTGACGCCAGTTTAAAGTTAAGGAATCCAAATCCCCGCGAACGCCGTAAATGTTATCGGTCTAAAAGTAATTTCAAACAGACATTAAATGAATGAGTAAATTTGCAAATAAATCTTTACTTAGACTTTCAAACAACTTCTAATAGATTTCATAAGGAAACATTAAGTTAGACTTTTTAGCCAAACTGAGTTAGTTGTCGGATAACCGTATTTAAGCGGATTTTTTAGGTGCCTAACACTTTCCTAAAATATAAATAAGAATTCCCGAACCCCTCTTTATTATTTTCAATTGATTTTTCTATTAAGTCTTTTGAAATTAAAGATTTTCTTAATTTTCTCAAAATTAAGTGGCGACTCTAAAAAGTCAGAGGATATACATACAAATAATTTTTTCATTTTTCGAATTAAACACATAACACCCAGTAAAGGATGATTTAGGTGTGCTACAAGATACCATTGGATAGATATTTGAATTATATTTCTAAAGCAATCGAGTTTGCTAAATTCCAAGTTCGGATGAGTGAGATATGATCTTTTGAAGTTAGGTTGTCCAGTTGAGGAAAGTTAGCCAAAAATAGTGAGGGGTATTTTAGTCCTTTGCATACCCAATCAGATTTAACTCGTTTTTAGTCATATTTTAGGGTCTAATCCTTTGAGGTTCAATTTCATAATCCAAAAGTACACTTAGGGTTTTTAGTTGAGAGTTCAAAAAGAGACAAGAAGAGAAAAGAAAAGAAAAGAGGAGAAGATCAAGCGTTCGTCGAGATTCTTGCGTCTTGAAGCGAAATTTCGCCATGGGTCTAATTCCCTAAGAGGTATGTAAGTTTCCATAGTGTTGGGTTTGTTCACCCACACTCTAAACATGTTATTTTCAGTGTAATTCCATTCTCAAAAAGTTGAAGGATTTAAGTTCTTGATAGGTGTTCTTGAGGTTCATTGTAAATCTTGTCTTGTTGGCGTTTTGATGATTTCTTGAGATGAAAGTGATTGTTTGGACTGTTGTTTTGAGTATATTAGTGTTTACTTAGGTTAGGTAATTGAATCTAAGGAAAACTTGAGAAAAGAAATCGATTAAAAATGATTTAGGGTCATAAAACGAGAGGCGAAATTCGTTGAAACGTTGCTTGAAGAGAGGCTGGCGTGGTGCATCCCAGATGCGCACAGAGTGCTGGGGTGGCGCGCCTGCAATGCGCCCAAAGTCAGCCTCTGAAGTTAGGGGCTGGCGCCCAGAACGCGCCAGGGTCGCCTGCCCCCACTCCTTTGCGTCAGTAGTCCGGCTTGAGCTTATTTAAGTGTATCTTCACTCCTTTTGATTATAAACACTTTAAACTACTTCTAAACACTTATAAATCATTCATAAAATTAATCATAACCTTGAATAATAATTCAAATTCAAGGTAAAGTCAAGATTAAGTTTTGTGATTCTTTCAAACCTTTTTTGGAGAGTCGCTTCGAGTTCTTTTGAGGAGTCTTCTACAAGTTCTAGTAACTTGTTTTCAAGACACAAACAAGTGAGTATAAGAGTGAAGAGTATGTATTCATGAAGCAAAAATATCACTTAGATTCATCGTATCATGAATCATAACTCTTAAATTCATAGTTTACATTCAAGAGAGAGAGTTAAGAGTAGAGTTCAAGAAAGTCTTTAAGTTCCATTGTGAATTCTTTGAGATCCATCATTGATATGAACTAAGTTTTGAGGAAGTAAATAATATAATGAGAGATTCATAAAGGAGTTCCATCTAGTTACTTGGACCTTCGAGTTGTGTTGTTCATGCCCATAACTTCCGCATGAATTCCATAAATTGAGTATCATTGGGAGGAGGAGTATCTCCAATTTCTAAGTCTTAAGTATTGAGTTCCTTATTCCTATATTGAGTTAAGAAGTATCTTTCAGTTTTTGAGTTGAGTAGTTCATGCTCATAATTCCGCATGAACCTTCCAAGTTGAAAGTCATGAAATCATAAACATGAGATTATAAACCTTGAATCCATACTTCAATTCAAGGAAAGTTAAGAGTCAAGTCTAAAAGTTAAGAAGTAAGTCAAAGTAAAGTTTATAAAGTTTTCTAAAGTCGTTCACAAACGTTTTCACTTCGTTTTAAACGACTTAAAGTTCAAGTCAACCAGAGTGAAGAGTTGAGTTCATTTCTCAAAAGCTATAGGGGAACTAAGTATTCCCTAAGAGTTAAGTTTTCAAGTAAGCAAAGAGTATGAAGTTAAGTTAACTTCTCAAGAAGGGAACTAAGTAGTCCCTAAGGATTTAAACAAATATTTTCAAACTTTTGAGAAGGAAGGGAGGCTAGACTTCCACAGAGCCTATGGCTAGCTTTAATAGAAGAAAGAGGAAACTATGATTTTCAAAAGAGCTTTTTAAAAACTTAAGTTTTGAGCACTAATCTCAAACCACAAAATCAGTATGTTTTTAGACATAAGAGCAGTATATTTTTGGGAGTAGTATTGAGCACCGATATGGAGGAGAGTTCAGATAACTCACAGCCCCGATAAATCATGTTAGCCACCATGGATAGAAAACGGTCATACTTTTTAGATGATTCATTTTCATAGTTTACTATTGGATCCATTACGAAGTTCAGGTGTTATACCTTTGGCCGGGTATGGATGCGCTGACAGCGTGCAGTAGATCGTTATATCATCATTGTAGCTCTTAAGTGATGGTTGTCAAAGAATCTCCCACAGGTAAATGTATTTTTATATACATCAGTTAATTGTATTTTTATATATACATTTCAGAGTTATGTTGTATCTTTGTTATACACAGAGTTGACATCATGCTTTAATAACTTTTCTTTATACTACACTTGTTTTAAACTGTTTTATATTGAAATGAGTTCAGTTGAGTATCAGGAGTTGAGTATCTTAAGTCAAGTATCTTGAGTTAATCTGTACTTCATTCAGATGAGTACCATATATTTGGGTTGAATATCTAATCTTTGATTTGAGTATCTTATTTTTTATTTTGAGTTGAGTTGAAAAGAGGTAAGTATGTTTTCTATTTATTCAAGTATCAAGCTTATGTTATACTTTAAAATTCCCTTTACATACTCGTACATCCCACGTACTGAGTCATTTGACCTGCATTTTTTGATAATGCAGACACAGATATTCAGGATCATCAACAGGAGCTTCGTTGATATATCTCAGAGTGCGAGTTAGCCATAGCGAGCCTATTTGTTTCCGGAGGATTTTATTTACTTTTCAGTTTAGTCAGGATGTCGTGCGTCTTGTCCCGACTTCCATCTTTATCAATTAGAGGCTTCATAGATAGTCAGTTTAGTTAAGGAGTCTGTATTTTGCATTTATTTCATTAAATGTTTTAAAGACTAAAGTTATCTAATTTTATGGCTAGTTGAATATATTATTTTCTTTAAAGTTGTTCATTTGAGTTAAAGCCTTGTAAAGTTGATTTTATTCAGTTTTAAGCTTTTGTATGCTTAAGTTAGTCTTCCACTTGTGGTCAGCCAGGATGAGGGTTCGCTTGGGGACCAACAATGGTTCTTGAGTGCCGGCCACGTCCAGGATGTAGGCTCGGGTCGTGATAATTTAATTCACTTCAAAGATATTAAAAGTATTTAAATGTTCATATATTTAAGTACTAAGTAAGCTGTGCTGCCAAGTCTGGAGAGATTTATATGTATTTTCTGTAAGTTTAAACATATAAATTTTAAATCTTAAATATATAATAGCACAAGTTTATGATCAACAAACTAAGCAGGGTTGAGATCGCTAGACAAAGTTGGGATATTGAAAGTCCACATGTATTAGAAATCTTTTTTCCTTCTTAAAACATCTTTACATAACATCTTTGTTGATATTTTGTTCAATACGGGCTGACTCATTTCATTCGGGCTGATCTATACATATTCTAAAATGTGTAAATTAGGTATATAGCATTTTATATAGTCATATTCTCAAGTTATGGCATAAGAGTTTGATTTTCATTGTATAACATTTAATATATCAAGCTATAGCATTTTTAAAAAAGAATATAATGTTAATTTTAAATTATTAAAAAGAGATAATTAAATTTAAAAAAAAACAAAATTAAAACGGAAAAATTAATAATAGAAAACGGCATACGTGAAAATTTAATTATTAATTAGTGATAACTAATTTGCACTTTTTAAGGGATTTGAATTTTTTTTAAGATTAGATAGTTACCATAAAAATCTCTAATTAGTTTTAGTGATAATAACTTATGATTTAATTGCTTAAAATACTCTAATGTGTGATTTTATTCCTTAAACGTACAGGTCTTGTTGTTTTCCAGAATTTGAGGATTATTTTGATATTTGAAGATATTCTTTTTTGTGTTTTATTTAAAATTTCTTAAATTTTGGCGTTGGAAAAGATTATATTTGATTTGATGGAGAATATTGTATCAATATTAATTAAACATTGTGGCAAGTGGAGTTCATCAGGTTAGTTTTAATTATGAATGGTTTGTTTATATTATAAATTATTTGTTGTTATTATATTTGTTGTATTTGACATGTATAGAAAAAATCGTTTTTTTATTACTGTTAGATCTTAAATGCTGATTTCAATTTTTTTTATGATACAGTTATGATGCGTATAGGATATTATGAAAAACATTAAGTAATCGTAAAGGTGTTTGATTTGTAATAAAAATGAATATTGGTGTGTTAATTGATTTAGTAAGAAAAATATAAAAATGTACAGATTGTTAATTGATTGGAAAAAGAATAATTTGATAGAATTCATTGTGCAGTTTAATTATGAAAAAAATATGAATAATGTCTGAAAATTATATGAATGTTGCTTGAAAATTATCTGAAATTTGTATTTAATGGTTAAAACCTGTTCAGAGTATATTTAAATTGTCAGGTGATATAATTTTGTGTATTAATGAAGTATGAAAACTGTACTAATTGTGTATGACATTTTTAAATAACTTGTAGCAATTATGTTTGAAAGTCCATTTTTTGATTGTATATATCAGTGATTGATATGTTAAATGTATATGAACGTTGTATGAACATTGGATTAATTGTGTATGAATTTTTTTAAGAAAATTATATTAATTGTGTATGAAACTTGGATTAACTGTGTATGAATTTTGTATGATTTATTTTGCAATTTTATAATGTGGTTCACTAAATATAATTTTAATGTTCTGAAACAGGAAAATACGTCGACTTTGAGATGGAGGGCATACTATATGATACTTCTACTCTTTATATTGGCTTAGTTAATGCTATAATAACTCAACTTAATATAGAAGAAAATATAAATTCTATTGAGATAAAATATATTGTTAGCGATATGTGTCCACCAATTAAAATTCATAATGATGTTGGGGTAAAGGTTTTTCTAGGTCAGATGAGGGTGCATTTGGATTTTTTTACAAAATATTCATTATGCATCACTTTGAAAGATCGTGAGATGTATAACGAAGGTCATGGAGTTGTTATTACTGATATAGTGAATTCTGATGTTAGATTATCACAGACTAACATTGATTTATACTCCAACAATTCTATCCGTTTGATCGGAATGAATTTAGACGGAGTTATAAATGATAATAGTGAAATAGATAATGATGTAATATGTGACCATTCCAACTTATTTGTAGCTGATAATCAGATTTATAATAATAGAGAAACACTGAAGGATGTTATGAGGCATGTAGGCCTTGTTGAAAAATTCAGTTTTCGTGTTGCGCGTTGTAATGCATCTAAGTAAGTGTACACAACTTTTTTTAAGTTATATTTTTTATGTGATTTGTTTCACTGTATATAATTGTAATGTATATTTTCTTAATTTTGAAACAGTTATCACTTGAATTGTATTTCTAAAACATGTTCTTGGATGATGAGGGCATCTAGTTTGAATAAATCAAATTTATTCAAAGTGAGGAAGTATATTGCTCAGCACACTTGTTCTGTTAGAGAAAGAGTTTATGCCAGACGTCAGGGGATAACTGACGTTGTAGCTGTCTTGATAATGGAGAAGTATATTGATCCATCTACTGTATATACTCCAAAAGATATAGCTGATGATATGTTGAAATTGCATGGCGTTTCGTTGACGTACATACAGGCATGGAGAGCTAAAGAAAAAGCGATAAAGTTGGTGCGCGGAGATCCAGCAGATTCATATGCAAGATTACCTGGTAATTTCGAAATTAGAATGAACTTAAAGATTACCTACTGAAATGGACTGTTCTGTTTTCGTGTATTCTTTATGTATAAATTATGTATACTTTTGGTATGAATTGGACTATTGTGTTTCAGGTTATTTTTACATTTTGGAGCAAACATATCCAGGATCCGTTTTGAAAATTAAAAGGAAAGAAGGTGACAAATTTTTATACGCATTTGTTGCGTTAGAAGCTTGTATTAGGGGTTGGGAATATTGTAGGCCAATTGTAGTTGTTGATGGGGCGGGATTAAAATGTTCATATGGTGGTACAATGTTAACTGCCAGCACAATGGATCCGGGAGGTAAATTTTAATCCTATTTAATTTTCTGATTATAGAATAAAATAAAATAAGTTATACATTGTATTTCTAATTTGTGTGATTTTTTTTTAGACAAAACATGTATTTTATGTCTGATCGAAATGAAAGCATATGGAAAGGGACTGCTACTGTATATCCTGAATCAGAACATTATGCATGCATATGGCATCTGTCAGTCAATGTGTTGAAGAATTTCAATAGAAATACTGAAGATTTGAAGATTTTATTTTTTACATTGGCAAAAGCTTATACAAAACAACAGTTTGAGACAATTATGGGAAGAATAGATCAGATAGATACGCGCATACAACCATACTTGTTTGATATTGGTTATAGCAAATGGTCAAGAGCTTACTCAAATTGTAAGCGCACATGGACCATGACTTCAAACATCGCGGAGTCATTGAACAATGTTAACAGGTTAGCAAGGAGGTTACCGGTAATTTCACTTCTTGAATTTATGAGGGTAACAATTCAGAGGTGGATTCACAAGCACAATGAGGAGGCTGATAAGACAACATCTGATCTGACTAAAAAATATGATATTTATCTACAGAAAAGTATTGCGTTGTCTTGCAATATGAGGGTATGTGTTTCACTATATTGTATTTACTTCACAATATTTAGTGGCATTTATAACATAAAAATAACATTTTTACTTGATACCTTCAACTGTTGATCTGCATGCTGTAGCTGAAGGAGCAAAAAAGTACATAGTAAACTTGAACACAAGGATGTATAGTTGCGGGAGATTCCAACATTATGAGATACCATGTGGTCATACTATTGCAGTTCTCAGATACAGGAAGTTACATGAAGCAGATTTCTATTCTACTTTTTATAGCCTCAAGAATTTCAGAGATGCTTATGCCATTCCTGTCGAGCCTATCCCATGCGAGAGTACATGGGATATACAAAGTTATATTTCAGAGCCTAAAATGATGCCACCCGGTCCAAAACGATCAGCGGGAAGACCCAAATTTGAACGCTGGGAGGGGTTTGCTGATGTAAAATTCAAGAGGACAAAAATCACATGCAGTAGATGTCATCAAGTTGGACACAATAGGAAGACATGTTCAAATTATCCTGTGCAAAAACAATGATTTCCTACTGTTACATCTGTGTTTTTCAGTATTTCGATTATTATACACATGTTTTTGTTTTATTGAATGAAGCGTAATATTTTTCATACAATGTTCATACAGTTTACATACACATGTTCATATATATATCATTAGTTTCTGTTTTGTATATGAAAGTATAAATATTCCATTAATAAGTCATATAATCTTCAGACAGTATGAATACATAAAATATATACCATTAATAAGTCATATAATCTTCATACAGTATGAATACTTAAAAAAAATTATACAAAATTCATACACATTTACTAAGGTATATTTATACATTTGAATGTTATTGTCATATTGTAATTTGTATAACAAAGTTTGTTTATGTTATACATATCAAAGTATAATACGGTATAATTCATACAATGTTCAGACAGTATTCATACAAAGAAATATATTTCTGTTTTGTATATAAAAATATGTTTCTGTTTTGTATATAAAAATATAATATAGCATTCATAAGTCATATAATATTCATACAGTATTCATACAAATTAAAAATTATTGCATATTAAATGATAAATTTATACAAAAGTCATACACATTTACTAACGTATAATAATATGGCCGTACTTATTTATACAATTTTCATACATTATTCATACAAAAAATTACATTACATATTGAAAGTGAAATTTATACAAAGATCATACACAATTAATAAGTATAAATATATGGTGAATCAGACTGCCATATATAAAATTTGTTTCTGTTGTACATATGAAATTATAATATGATATTCATAATTCAAGCAATGTTCATACATTATTCATACATTGTTCCTATATTAACATGTTCAGTTCAAAATTTATTCAAAAGTGAGACACATTTAATAATTACTAATATTCATTGATAATTTATATAAAACAATCAGTGTTAATATAAAACACTGGAAAAAAAACATAAATAGTTCAGAATTTAAAAAAACTTGTCATTCAAAAAAATGTACAAGCTGCAATGAAGATTTCTAATTCCTATTATGGAGTTTTGGAATAGGATAATTGGTGGTGTCCATAACTTGTTCTTTAGGAGTTCGAGGTCCACCCTTCTTGCTAGCATTTGTTCCCGTAACTTCACTTTCACTTATTGCGCCCTCATCATTCTTTGATTTTGCATAATGCCAAAGTAATGTACCATATCTTTGACGGTGATATTTTGAATCGATATCAATATCAGATATATCAAAAACACCATTGCTCATGTACTCGGCAAACAGAGATGTGTATAGACCACAATCACTGTAAAAAAAATAAAATTAGAAAAAGAAATTAATGACTATAAAGCAATGTAATTTTAAGATAAAGAAAATATAATATAACAAGTGTACATACTTGGAACAGTCTTCTTGTTGAGGAACATCTGTCACATGCTTGATACTGAGAGGTTCGGAATGAGACTTTTGTTGATAATCAGGGAGTTTATTCGCATACAAATCAAGCCTTTTGCCATAAAACCCTGTGCTCGTCAGAAATAATGAAATCATGGTTGCAAGTTTATCAACAACTTCTTTAACTTTTCTGGAGTGAACAGATCCTCCCATCATCGAATCATATACATATAGACATCTACGTTTGATCCGGAATACAACAAGGAACCAATGGAACTTGTCGCTGATGTTGACTGAGATGATTACTTCGTCAACTCTATCCCAAGGAATGTTAGCAAGCAGCTTAAATCCTCTAACTGTCCAACATCATGGTCCGGGGAAATGCATCTCATGTCACATTCTGACTGTCTCCACTGTTTCTCAATGTTATCAATCCACGCCATAAACCAACAATCAACAGTACTGTAAGAAGTGACTGTCTCAGAGTATTTTGCCTTCTTTCGGAGATAATACATTATTGTATTTATATGCTGTTACAAAAAAAACATAAAAAAAACATAGTTGATACCTCATACACAAATTATACATTACAAATATATCCACATGTTTCATACACAATTCACACATATTTCATACAACATAATCATATGTACATCACTGCAAACCCAAGTGAGAAAAATTGAGTCAAATTATGTCTTACCCCATCCTCCCAAGGTCTGCCAGGTTGACTCATTATGTGGAAAAAATCCTTTTCTGCTATTTTGACAACGCCAAAGTCCATTTGAGGATGAAATGTATTTTTAACCTTGGAATATGCTGCTTTCCTGTGTATATATAAATAAGTATTATATAAATTGTTAATTTGTGAAATTAAATAAAATAATTTTGTTTATCAGCGTTTATACCTGCCACGCCTGCTTGACACATCTTTGAAAATCTATTTATTGAACTCCTCAATCATGTCATCTGGAACATCAAAACCATTGTGATTTTGGAATGGATATTTGATTGGAAAGAATATAGGTACTCTATTTGAACTACTTTCCCCTTCTGACATTCTGATATAAGGAGAAGATTCGTATTTCCCTGGATTCTTATGTCTTGTTTGCACATTTGGAGTCGTGGTAGCATTAAGAATTGGATCAAGTGCGATGATTTGTGTCATAGTGAAATCAGGATAATCGTCCAATGTTGGTGGTTTTGATGTTGACGTTCTAGGTACGTCAACGTTGAAACAACCATCAGTTGACTTTTGAGCTTCATGTCCATAAAAAATAAATCGTTATATATATATATATAAAAAAATTAAGATAAATGTGATAATAATGAATATATCGTACCAGATGTGTTTGACATTTGGACGTGTTCTTCAAGTGAAACAGTAGGCATAGCTGTTGGACCTTTATCAGATTGTGCAGCATGTTGATTGGCGTTGTCCTGAAAATTATTTTCAGATAATGTGAATATTTTCAGATATTAATGTATTCTGATTTATTTGTATGAAATAAAGTAACAGATTTCAAACCAAAAAAACTTGCATGTTTAATACATCATTTTTTCATTAATTATACATATTTTCAAAATACAAATTCATACAAACATTTATACGTAATTCAAGCATATATAATAATACCAATTTCATACATATTAGATACAAATATATATACAACTATTATAAAACTTCAACTTATATAGTTATCAAACAATATTCATACACAAAATATACATATATTAATACTCTGGTTGTTCTTCTAGTATTTGTTCTCCTCTTGACAATCTAATCTCTTGAATTATCAGTTTGGTCGAGTTATCGACATAACTCTTGATATCAGTCATGTGCTTGTCAACCTTATCGTTGTGCAAAAGAAAATTTAAAAATAAAATAAATTGTATAGTAATTATATGATTTCTTTAAAAATATATTGAAACTTACAGTGAATTTGAGTTCTTTCAATTCTGCTTTAACCTGTTAATTAAAAATAATAAGTTTTTGATACGTATATTGTAATTTTAAAAAAATATATTTAAATTTGAAATTTGTACTTGTACCTCTGCAATCTTAGCTTTCAATGCTTCATATTTCTGTTCACTATCAACGCCATGATTTTTCGACGATCTGTGATCTTCCGAATCATGGTGGCTGCTGGACTGATTTAAAATGGTGTCGTCCATGAGATTTAACTCTTCTTCAGAAAAAATTATATTTCTGAATTTATGCTGCAGCAAATAAGAAAATTAGAATGTATATTGATTTATAATGAATATAATAACATTCTCTGGAAAATACCTGATTGCCATGTGTTCTGAAAATTGTTTTCTTCAAATCGTCAAAATAAATGACGTCATTAGGTGTATTCCAGTTCAGAATTCGCGGTGTGCGATTTGAAGCACGTATAGCAATTGTGTTGTCAACTGGATGACAACACTCGTAAAACCATATCTGCAATGCTATGTGGAACTGGCTGAATTTGAATGACGATGGATTTTTTTAAAATTTTTGACTGCATGCTTTGAGTGTTAAATTAAAACACTCATTTGCCCAAGGAAATGTGGCATACTGTCCAGATTCAACCAAATCAAAATACAATTTTGGAATTGTTGTTTTTGAAGGGTCTGATGCAGTCAGAAAAGAAGAAATAAAATACAAGATCCCGATTTTTAAACGGTCATCTTCTTCCCAAAAGTTTTGCAATTTAAACTTATGATAAAAGTTTGACTTGGGTACTTTATTAAAATCCCCGAAATTTTCAGAAATAAGTCTGTTTGGAACAGATGGGTCAGATACAAAATCAGAAATAGGTCCACATTTCAGACCGGTTATAGCAACAATCTCTTTTAACCCAAAATGTAACTCTTTACCATTTATATTTATAACAAACATGTCATCCCTAACATTTTCATTTTCAAGAAGAAATATATGTCTTAATAATTGACATTGGATTTTTATGTTATGCAAATTATAAAAAAATCCAAACGGTGTTTGTTGTAAGAATTGTTGAAACTTGTCTTGACCTAGAAAGGTCAACAGATCCGCAAACACATTCATGTTGATGCATGAAGACAAATGTTTTTGTGTCTTCTTCTCCTAAAAAATTGTTAAAATTAAATTGATACGTTTAGCATACTATATAATGTCATATACAATCATAAAATAAACTTTTGTATTAAATGGACATTCAATTCAACTCATACATAAAGCATACAAAAAATGTACATCAGTTCATACACAATTCATTCAAATATAATACACAAAAATCAAAGCATAAAACTATTGAGTTTTAATATGTATGGTAATAGTCATAAAATATACAACATACAACATTGATACATTATTCATACATTGATAGTGTAATAAAACAATATAGCATTTCATACACATATTATACAACTTAATACATTAATGCATACACAATTCATTCAAAATTAATACACAAAATCAAAGCATAAACAATTTATTTTAATATGTATGGTAGTAGTCAAAAATATACAACATACAACATTGATACATTTTTCATACATTGATAGTGTAATAAAACAAACTAGCATTTCATACACATATCATACAAACTTCATACATTAATTCATACACTCCTACAATTAAAAAATAAATAAATATTTCATACACAAATAACACATCAGAAATCATGTACTATTGTACTGACAAATAAAATCAAAATTAAAACAAAATTAAACAGATAATTTTAATTCAAAACCCCAAAAAAAAATTTTACTAACCTTTATAACTTTTTTTGGTTTATTTGTTGCTTGAACATGTGACCTACCAATTTCAGTACCTCTTGCTTTTTTTGATTTTGAATTTATGAACTCATCAACAAAATCAGAATCAGAATCTGATGAATATTGAATTTCTTTTCCTTTTCTCTTCTTCCCTCTTTCCTTTTCCTCTTTCTCAGATTCAGAGAATGTTTGTTTTTCTTTTCCTTTTCTCTTCTTTCTGCTTTCCTTTGCCTCTTTGTTTGTTTGTTTTTTCATTTTCGATTTTTCTAACCTAGACTTGACTTTTGCAGTTGATGTTTGTGTTTGAAATTGTGATAAAATGTTGAAAGATGGAGCATGAAAATCCTCAGATATTAACTCGTCGTTTAATCTCCTACTTTTGCGTGGGGTTTCACTACCTCTCTTCGACATTGTACAGATGCTAAGTATGAAGGTTTAATTTTGGGGATGAACTGATATGTGATTGAAAATGTGGATGATTTTGATAAAAAAATAGTAGATTTTGTGAAGATGAATGTTTATGCGTGTGACGATGTGGGTAGAAGATTTGGGGGAAAATTAGTATATTTGGGGAAGATGAATCTTTATGCGTGTGGCGGTTCCGGCGAAAAGCTGTTGATATTTTTAGGCGTATAGGCGTGTGGGGGTTGAGTGTAATGAGGGAATAATTATCTTGTATTGGTTTAGATGGTGGTGGGTAGTTATTAGGGTGTAATCAAATCCCTATTATTTTGTAATTGTCTTCAAAAAGGTAACTACATAAAATTTAATTTAATTAATAATAATTTGATTTGTTTTAAATTGTTAAAACTTTAAAAGGTAACTGTATCAGTACAAAATTAAAGAGTTTGGTTTAAAAAAGGTAACTGAAAAAATTAATATAATTAAATAGTTTGGTTTAAAAAAGGTAATTGAATAAATAAAGGTAATTATTTAAATAAATTAATTATTATTTAAATAATTAATTATATTTTATTTTTAAATATATTTTTTCATGATATGCTATAATTCGAAAATAATATGCTATAAGTAGTTTATTTTGAAAAAGTATGTTTATAACTTGATATATATCATCTTAAATGTGTGTGTAGTGTTATTTTTATTTCTAAAATTTGATAGGTCAGGTTTAATTAGCCCATTCTTTTTGTGTGTCAAAAAACAACTAGCCCAATTCACAAGTATGAGGGTAGCGGGCTGTCAGGCCAACCCACTTTTTTAAAAGTATGCTTTTTTTTATAATTCTTTAAATCAAATTATAGTTTTAAAATATTATCATAACTAACGACAAGATAATATTACATGATGTTAGTGTCACATTACTTGTTAATTATCTTTATAAATATTTATCAAGTTTGATTTCAAATAAAAATAAAAATAGCTAAATAGAAATATTAACTTAATTTTATAAACATTATTTGTGTTTAATGTTTAATATTTAAAAGGGAAAAGGATAAAAAATGTCCTTAACCTATGCGAAAGCAATAAAAATGTTTTCCGTTTGTAGTTTGGTCCAAAAATGTCCTGCTCATCAATACTTTGGTCCAAAAATGCCCTTATTGTTATTTTGGGTTAAATATGTTCATTTTTTTCAAATAAATATATTATTTATTTTCTTTTTAACATATTCTTTATCTAATAATATTTTTATTTTTATTTTTAATTATTTATTATTTGGTATATAGGCCGGCTCTACCCATATTGCTTAAGTCCCACAAATCAACAGATTTATTTAGGTCGAACTAAAAAGTCTTAAAATGAGCTTTGAAAATCTTAGTTCAGCTTTATTAATTTAGAGGGTTTTGTAGAATCTTATTTTTCAAAGATGATTCCATAAAGTAATAAAATGACAAAAAAATAGTCCCGTATTTTTAAAGATAAGTTCAAATTGGTTCTTTAAGTATGTAATTTGTAGTTTTGTCGATACTTTAAGTTTATCAAAAGATAAGATTTTTAATCGGTTAAATATATATTTAACTCTACTTACTAGTTGTGATGGAAACCATGCCAAAAAAAAAAAAAAGAAGTGCGAATGGTATAATTTTTTGTAGTTTATGCCAAAAAAATAAACATAGATTTGCTTCTTTTATATTGTATAAGTTTAAAAATACCTATCATAAGTGAAATAGATACGTGAATTAATGTGAAATGATAATTATTTCACTCATAGTATGTTTTTATTCAAACAACCATTGCTACAAATTTCAAATACAATAGGACATTATCTAGAATATATCGATCTAGATATATGTGTCCCTTTATTCATATTTTTCACACCAAAGTTACAGACAACACTAAATGGTACGCGCACACATATAGAGACAGATAAATAGATAGATAGATCGATAGATCATTGATATTGTTCAAGGCAACACGTCGCACGTACGGTATGTCGAACCATACTGGTCCGTCTTCGCCTTACAAAATTGGCAAAGGGTAACTCCGATGCAATCAGAGTGTGACCAGCAAGGTTCTCCACAAAGTCCCAAAATATTTGTGGGAAATAGCTTCATTTTCAGCAATGTTTCTTGTGGGGGTATGTCTCGAAGAGCCATCACTTGCATTTTCGAAATTCCAGACATATCAACTGTATATATATATTATGATTAAGATTAATGTAAGAATTCGAAAACTATAATGTAAACGTACATATTATAAAAATAATAATCAAAAGTATCATAGATGATCAAAATTGGATATATTTTGGTTGCCTTTCTCTTCTCTATTTTAGATTTACCTCGCCTCTCTCCTCCCAAACATGTAGCTATGAATCATTAGTAAGAAAACTATAGATACGTATGTCTAATTAAGTTCAGACTATAGTCATTATGAAATGTTTCTCATTAACTTACAACGTAAAATAGTAAATTTAGAGTCTTAAAACATAGGTTATTTTAGTAAAATATATCTCTAATTGAATCATTCTTAAGGGATGGTCCAAGTTAATAGGCATTAAGTAATATAAAACGGAGGATATATATATGTAATATCTTAGGGTGTGTTTTGAATATTTCGAAAAATATTTTCTCTTGGAAAACAAGTTTATATAAAATGAGAAAAATGAATTCTTAAATCAAAGTAAAAAAAAAAAAAAGTTAAATAATAATGACTTGCAAGTTCATTATCTCATAATAATTTCCGCTTACCTACCAAACATTAGAAAACTAGTAATTAAGAAAAATATTTTCCTTTATATATATACCATGATACCAAACACATGCATATGACTTCCAAGAAATTAAGAAAAAAAAATAAGGGAAAAGTGTTATGAACCTAAAGTGGTAGTCAAGAGAACAACGAAGAAGATAGCAAACTTCATCTCTGAATTTTTGGCAGCCATAATGGTTTTGGATTAATTGCTAATTGATGAACAGAAGAAGAGTAGTGTTGTGTGGTGATTTTATTTTTCTTTGAGAAGAATCCAATTTATAGGCCCCTTAGTATACAATTATGTTAATTAAATATTCACTAATAATTATACTAGTTTTAGAATAAAAAGCTATTTTGAGTTGAGCAAATAATTCATTTTATTGGCCAGATAAGGTTTTTAATGAGACAATAAATAATGAGTATTCGAGATATTTATATCCTTTGTTTTCACTAAGATTTTTTCACATAATTTTTCCAACTGAGATTTTGCCAAGACACATTATCTATACATGGATGTTTAAGGGAAAGTGTTATAAAATATTACAATGTAAATGTCCGCTATTCAAATAATTTTATTCTCACTAATTATCTCCATTACTTCATCAATTATTCAATTATAAAGATAACCCCTGATTGTATGACTATTGTTCTAGTAACCTTACGCCTCCTAATCTCTTTCATTATTTTCATGATTAATGTCATATTTATGGCTGATCTTTTGTATGCCTATATGTAACACTATAAATAGATCAAAGACGCAAAAAATTATATTTTATATACTTGATGATACTTATTGAAAGAATAAGAAAACTCTCATCTCTCGTCTTTCTATTTTTATTGTTCTTATCTTTAATATTCTTGTATTATTGCTTTACTTCAACAAGAAGTTAACAATAGAATTGATCTACCATTTGAAGGATATTGATAAATACATATAAAGAAAGTAAAAATAAATTTACTAATGAAATCTATTTTATATGTTACTTGTGACTATTATGCACCATCAATTTGCTTACCTTCTCAAAATCAGATGAGTCTAACAAGTGCTTTTACTTTGACCAGACTTATAACTTAATTATTTTTATATTTCAAAAGTAAAGATTGTTTAGTAAGGTAATAATGTGTAAAGAATTTATTGTTGACATGTGTATATTTTGAAATTAATATTCTTTATGGTCTTTGTTTAATTGAAGTGTAGATCATGTTCTACATTTTATTTAATTCATTGTGGAGGCAAGTATTAATGTATATACTGATAATTATAATTAATTTACATATATACAGGGAGGTGAAAATCTTCTATTAGGTATTTGTAAAGTTTGCACATGCTCAAATAATGTATAGGTAGTAAATAACTAACAAAATTTCATGATTTTTTTCTTAAAAGAATTTAATATCAATTTCTTTAAACTAACCTACAAATTTCTTTGAAATAGCAATGGCGGACATATGTGGGTGGGGGTAATTTCTGCAAAAGGGATGTGGAGGTTTTTATTTTTGGTAATGAAATTTTCAAATGGTTCACAATAGGGGGTTATTTGGAGGTTTGTTTTTTTAGGGCTTTGGAGAAGGGGATCATTGGGGTGGGGGGAGACGACCTTGGGATGGGTTTTTTTTATTTTATATTTTAATTATTAGGTGGAAAATATTACGTGTAATTAATTTATTAGTCAGTTTTTATTTTTATTCAAATTAATTATTTAATTAGGAACTACTTTGATACAAATAACAAATCTCATCATTTAATTCGTCACGTTTTACGTCATTCGCGAGTATAACACACACTCATTATATATTTTTGCTGATATTAAAAATGTGTCAAAATGACATAGCGAAATCCTACATCGGGTGTTTAAAATGAACATCGCTCAATTAAGATGTCTAAGTGAAATATCGTGCCAACTTTAAGGGGTCACCGATGGGTTAGACCTTAAAATGGTCAAAAGGTAAAGGTAATTTTTGTCATCAATCTAGTATAAAAGGTCATTTGATAAAAAAAATTTTGTGGACGTAATTTAATAATTTTATAAATCCTTTATCAAAATAAAATAAAATAAAAAGATAATATGGTGGTGCGCTAATTAACCTTTGAAAGTGATGTTGAGGTGTGACATGTAATATGTCAAATATCAAGGTATGATACATATAAATGGTTACAGTTAATTCCTTGAAGAGATTGTGACTTGTAATAAATATCATGCTTGTTTACACTTGAAAGTGAATGTGTCAGAATGTGATAACGAGTATGAATAAAGACAATTATGTATGATTGGATAAATGACACATCTCACCTTTACTGGAGGGTTAAGAGAATAAAAGAAAATAATTTGACATAAATGGTCATTTGACTACGTACTATTAATGCATCACAAATATTAAGGTATGTTTATTATGAACTATTGAAGGATAAAAGAAAGAAGTAAGTATTTCTTATAAATATTGTGTCATGAACAAAATAATTTTTATTGTGTGATCACAAAGTTATTGTTGATCGTGAACCTATGGTAAGACAAAAGTAAAGCAAAAAACAAGTCTTGTCTGTAAAATTTTAACCATAACAATATTAATAATTTTCTTCTAGAGATGTTCATCTTGGATTATATGATAGTTCAAAAAATTAATTGTAAACTTTTGTATTTTGAAGGAATAAAAAAATTATAATATTGAAACTATAAATTATGACAAGATTTAATATCTACAGTCAAAGTGGAATATAAATATTTAAGTAAAATATTATTTATATTTTCTTTTGTTTATTGTATACAAATATGATAATGATGATAGAATCACATGCAAAAGTAAACTAGAAGTTTATTAGAATAAAGTTCAATTGGTCATTTCGATTCAAATGTGATGCAAAAGAAATTAAAAAATCATGTGGTTAAATGTTGAAGAAATAAAAGATTCTTCAAAAATTCTCTTGAGCTGCTTGTTTTCATGATAAAAAAAAATTATTGTACCAGCTAAGGGTGGAATTGAATTCCTCAAAATTGTTTGACACATTTAAAAAAAAGTAAATATAGACCCATCCATTGTGAAGCATTTATTATTATATGATTAATGAATGCATCTATGGGATGGACACATGTATATGTTTGTTATCAACTTGTAATTTCAATTTTACAAGATTGTTTGCTTGAATTGTTTAATTAAGAGCACAGTTTCAAACTATAAAATTATGTTGATAATACAGGTTGGTTTAGCAGAATTTGCATGCCCCCAATATAGTTAAATTATTTGTTATGAGAAAAAAACTCTCAAATAAAATTTAGTATGAAATAAGTTTATTTAACATATAACAGTACATGTGCACATCAAACCAACAAGTTTTTCCCATCACAATTGATTCGGGATCAGGATTAAGTCATTTCCATCTATTTTTTAAAAAAAAAAATGTAGTGTATGATCCAATTGCTCCACCATGCATAAAAATAGATCCTAAACGTAGTTGGGCGTAAATGTTAGATTTTTCTAGCATTAAGGGGAGATATGAAGTTGAACATTATTTTTGGAATAAAGTGTGAACTTAATTTAAAGTTCAAGAGATAATTCGTTTGTAAAATTTTGCAATCATTAATAGATGTATTTCTGACCTTATGTTTTAATTATTGTA
The DNA here is from genome assembly GCA_016801875.1 of Solanum sitiens. Classification (NCBI taxonomy): domain Eukaryota; kingdom Viridiplantae; phylum Streptophyta; class Magnoliopsida; order Solanales; family Solanaceae; genus Solanum; species Solanum sitiens. The sequence continues at coordinate 48,381 of JABWTJ010000271.1, read as the reverse complement.
AATGCTCTAATAAAAGATTATTGAAAAATAGAGTCTATGAAACACATGAAACATGATAGATCAAATCGATTTCAAATATAAAATTTCATGAGAAAACAGATGAGTAAATGATCACGATAGTGAGGCAAGTGTTTTAAAAGAACACATTCACATAAAAGTTTATAAAACCTTCGCAAAGGTTCATGTACCTAAATATAATGCAAAATAAGAAGATATTGATAATTTATGTTCTAGTGAAATTGATATCGAATAACTGTCCACTGAATCTTTAATACAATGAAGTGATCAATATTGTATATATAATGAAAATCTTGAATTTAAAACTGTAAAATAGAATCGACAAATAAATCGTTGCTTAGAAAAAAATACACTATTCAAATATATTTTATTGATGGTATGAACTTAGTATATAGACTAAGATATATATGTGTGGGATATAAAGAATTACCGTGGTAACATATTGTAAAATATAAAAGTACAAACTGTGCTTTGGCGAACAAATATTTTCCACAAAAAATTGACATTATTTTATAGAGGCATTCTCATATTAAATGCAATAAGGTTCATTTCAATCTGGATAAAAAGTTTTTTGAATACGTATAGAAATGATTATGATGTCTAGTTAGACAATTAGACAATTAAAGTTATATAATACTCTTTGAAGAATTAAAAAGATTAAAGTGATTCCATAGAATATAGTACCTCCATTGTTTGTGAAATCACTCAACATAAAAAAAATTAGTTTTGATATCATGAAAATGATTTAAAATACCATGTCTTAGTGTAATTAGTACACTTATATATCATGTAATTTCTATTCATGAAATAATTTTTTTTCAGAAAAGACAATGGTTTGCTTTTATTTGAAAATATTTTGAATGGGATCAATATTTATATGAATTTATCATCCCTAACAAAAATTTATTGATAACTTATGTTGTATTTAAACTGATATCAAATAATTGGCGATGAAATCTTTAACACAATGAAGGATCAATATGATAAATTGTAATGAGAATCTTGAACTTAAAACTGTTAAATAGAGTCGACAAAAAAATGATTAGTCATATAATTTATTTTTTTGACTTCAAAAATAATTATTCATATAAGATGCACAATTCAAATATATTTCATTTCACTTGAAACTTAATAGTACAGATTTTGTCTATAGCCCAAGGTATAGGCAATAAAAATTATATAGAATTCTTGAAGAATTTAAAAAATTAATGTGATTTCATTGAATATAAAGTATTCCCAATGTTTGTGAAATTACTCAACATAAAAAAAATCAATTTTGATCTCATGAAAATAATTTTAAAGTATCATGCCGTAGAGCAATTAGTGCATTGGCGTATCCTGTTATTTCTATTCATAAATAATTATTATTATTTTTTGCAGAAAAGAAATATGTTTACTTTTATTTGAAAATATTTTGAATGAGATCAAATTTTGATATGAAGTTATTATCTCTAACTAAAATTGTCAAAGAACTTATGCAGAGTAAGAAAATATTATTTGATCTACATAAAGTCATAATTCACTAAATTAATATCAACTTAGCTCTAAAGAATATTAAGTAATAATTATTATTTTTTTGTTATCCAAAAAAAAACTTGTTTTACAAAATTAATTGCAAATGAAAGTGTCCACAACATAATTATTTCTATGAAAAAGTTCAATGAGTAATATACTTACAACAACAAGGGCAGAAATAGAATGATTTTTAGAGTGTATTTGGTTAAACTCAAAGCATCATTACATCTATATAATCAGAAAATGATATACTCGAATGAGTTTAAGAATGCAACATCTTCATGAATAAATTGATCACAAAATCACTATTAATATCAAATAGAAGCTGAAATATAAGATTTGATATCATCACAAGAAATTGAGTGATATTTTAATCAACAAGAATATAATACACATTGTACTGTTTTTTTTATCTGAATTTTGTCCCACTGAATTTCCTGACAAAGTTTAATGAGGAAAAAATAATGAGTATTAAAGATATGTGTACTCTTTTTCCTTCCCTGAGATTTTTTTTATTGAATTTTTCTTAAAAAATTTTGACGAGACACATTATCTATGAACATCCAATGGAGAGTATTATAAAATATTATAGTGTAAATGTCCACTACTCTAAGAATCTACTCTCGCTAATTATCTTCATTACTTCCTCCATTATGAAAATAATCTTCACCTTTATGGCTAATATTGTTGTAATCTTACACCTCCATATCTTCTTCATTACTTTTCTTCATTATGAAGATAACCTCTTATAGTAAAATTCATTTCTTTTTAATGAGTTATAGGCAACACGAATATAAATTAGTTATGCTTTTGAATTCAAATGCCAAATTGTTGAATATATATATATATATATATATATATATATATATATATATATATATATATATATATATATATATATATATATATATATATATATATATATATATATATGAATGAGATTAGGTTAAGAATGTCTTGTGTAGAGGATAATATTTTTTTGAAAATATACTCCAATTTTCTTATATATAGTTGGTTAAAAGTTCCCTATAAAATAAGAAAAATAATTTTCTTGATAAAATTAGAAAAAAAAGTTTCACGAGTAATATTTTAAGTTTATTAATTTCTCCCAATCCATTTAACCCTCATGACCATCCCACCCTAGAACTCCACTCCCACTTTATTCCACCCTTATAGTATTTTTGTGTTAGATTACATATAAATATTTTTCGTACGATATTCTTATTTACTAAAGCTTGAAAAATATGTTTAAAACATTTTTTGCGAAAAAAACAACAAGAAGTTCTATCGTATTCAGCACACCGTAAATCATGGAATAAATAAACAAATGGCTCATATGATATGTCCTGTCTTATGATTAGGCTGAAAAAGAATGATACTGACTTTGTCCATGAAAATGGAAGAGAAGAAAAAAAAAATCATAGCCCAAAGGGGAAGTTTGATCCATTATTGAACCTATAGTACAAAAAATACAACTTGTCAATCTTGAGCTACGATACTTTTTCATAAATGTAATTGGTTAACCAAAATTAAATTATTGTACTAGTCAATCATCAATAGCTGGATGAATGATAATACATATAAAATCATGAATTCAAGGGACCATTTGGTTGGAAAGTTGGCATTTTACTTAATGTGTTCAATCCAGTGTGCAAGCTAATTTTTTAAATTTTCTATACACAACGACGACAACAATATATATTCGGTGAAATCCAACTTAATAAGATTTGGAAGGGTAGATTATACACAAACTTTACCATTACAAACTTCGTAGAGATAGATAGATTGTCTCTGAAAGATCCTTAACTGAAATGAATCAAACCCAAGTAAACAAGAAAGAATTAAACAATGAGAAAGTCTAGCAGTTAGTACGAAAAGCAGGACCTATATAAAAGAAACAATACCAATAGCAAAATAGAATAATAATCGAATCACAATACACAACATTATATGGGGGTAGATGACAAAAGCAAGACAAGAGAACAATCTATCCCTACTAACTTCCTACGATAATACGCGACAACTTCCTCAGAGTCATGTCCTTGGTAATATGAAGTTGCGTCATGTCATTTCTAATCACCTCTTAATAATTTTTTGACGTACCTCTACCCCTCTGCATACCTTCTACAACAAGTCTCTTACACCTCCTTTCTAGGGCATCTGTGCACCTCCTCCTCACATGCCAAACTTAATCATCTCAATCTTGCTTCCCTCATCTTGACCGCCACATATTAGGCCACTCCCACTTTCTCCCAGATAACCTCATTCCTAATCTTGTTGCTCCTACTATACCCACACATACATCTCAACATTCTCATCTTTGTAACATATTTTCTAAACATGTGAGTTCTTGATTGGTGAGCACTCCACCCCATACAACAAGGGCATTCTAACAATCACTCTGTAGAACTTACCTTTAAATTTAGGTGGTACTATATTGTAACACAAGACGCCAAAGACAAGCCTCCATTTCACCTATGTCGTCCCCAATGCGACGTGTGACATCATCATCGATGTCGCCACTTCCCTAAATTAATATGGCCCAAGATACTTAAAATTTTCTCTCTTGAGAATAGCATATGCGTCAAACCTCCATCTGCTTCATCCAACACAATATTGAATTTACACTCCAAATATCCATTTTAATTTGGTCTTGTTCAACTTGAATCTTTTGGATTCTTGAGTATGTCTCCATACCTCCAAACCTGGCATTAACTTTGTTCATATCTCATTAGTCAATATTATACCATAAAATCTCCACCTGAATAGACCGCACTACCTCAGTCTTAACCAAGGCAATGTAAAATTTTCACAATTAGTGTATTCCAAGTACTGGTCATAATAGGTTCTTTACAATATACACTAGGGTGTACAAAACCGAATCAAAAATCAAACCAACCCGAAAGTTGAGTCAATTCGGAAAAAAAAACTCGACTAGTGGTTTGGTTTGACTTGATTTGGTATTAGAAAAAAAAACCCAACTATATTTGGGTTGGTTTGGTTTTAACTAAAAAAATCAACCCGAGACCAAACCAACCTGACATTATATATGTTATTTTAAAATTATTTTATACATAAAAATATTTACTTTGATATAATTTTAAAATATTTCTATACTATTTCATAGTTTTATCTTTTAATATATTATTTCAAGTTTAACTTAGAATTCAGAATGGTCCAATAAAGATTATAGTTCATAAATTTTGATGATTATAATAAATCTAAAATCAAAATCAAATTTATACTAATGCAAAAAGAAAATCAATTTCACACTAAGAATGACAATAATATTGAATATTTGTTCTTTAGTTTTACATTGGTTTAGATAATTAAAATACATGATCTAATTTTAATTTTCCTTAAATATTTAGTAATGTAACTAATAATACTTATTAAAGTTATTTTAGCATGATTTAGTACTTTAAATTATGATCATTTTCATTATGACTTTACAATATTTATTTTATATGATGATTTCATTATTATTTTTAATTGAATATTTTTGTGTCATCAATACTCATCTCATATTTTGTGTTATTTTTTAGGAAACACCTTAGATAATTATATTTTGGTTGGACTAAAAAAAATATTTGAAGCACAAGTTAATTATATGTTTGTATGCAGACTTTACCGAAAAAATCCAAAAATCTGAAAAAAATCGAGGTTTATTATTTGGTTTGATTTATAAATTTATAAATTTGACACAATGGTTTGGTTTGGTATTTGAAAACCCGAATCAACCCGAGGTTGAAAAATCCGAAAAAAAACAAATTTTATTAGATTGGTTTGGTTTATAAATTTAAATTTTTTATACAAATGGTTTAGTTTGATATTTGAAAAATCTGAACCAACCCGGTCATGTACACCCCTAATATAGACAATAATTACCTTCCATACTAGTTTCCGTTATATGCACCGTTGATTCAATATATTTTTTGTTATAAAACTAAACTTTAAAAAAGGTTAGTACTATTAATATATGAAAAGATGAAAGTAAGAACAAAAAAAAAAGAGATAAGAGATAGAGAATTTTCTTTCGAGTGTTTAACTATACACAATATAAAAATTGACATAATACATAAATGTACCCTTTAATTTGGCTTTATTTTAGGTTTATGTAATTCAACTTTGAATATGTAATAAGTAGACACTTAAACTTGTATAAAGTTGAACAAGTAAACACATGAGCCTTATATGTCACAATACACGTAGAATACCACCAAGTAGGATGTCATGTAGGACATGTTTGTCTGGTTGTTCAATTTTATACAAGTTTAAGTATCTACTTGTGCACATCCAAAATTGAAAGACATAAATAGAATTTGAAGCTAAGTTAAAAGATATAATATTTATATATTATGCCATAAAAATTCGCATGCCTTTATTTGTAGTATTCATAAAAATATACAAAAAGTTTTCATAACAGGCATAAATCATGAAGTTTATACCCTTTTCAATATGTAAATCTACAATTTAAAAATACTTACATGTAAATATCATTAATCATTTTAGTGACTTGATAGTAAAGAAAAAATAAATTGGCGACGAATACAACATAAATTTTAGTGTCAATGTGTAGAAGTTAACAATCATGTTAAGACTATTTGAGGAGCACCATAGAGAAATCTCAACTTTTTTTTTTGTTCATATTGGATTGATAAAAATAGAGTTAATTATTGAGAAAATTATCGAATACCCTCAAATCTATTATCGAGTTTTTAATTACACATCCAATTTTACGACAGTTCTATTACCTTCTCCTAGATATTTTGAAAGTAAAATATATTACTCCCTAAAAAGTCACATTTAATTTGTGTTAGGTAGTGAATGCTATTACCTTTTCATTTCAAAGTATTGTTATTCTGGTTCTTTATTCTATTTTTGTTTTATATATTTTCTTTTTTTTTCTTTTCAGCCCTTTTATTTTTTCCTTTTTCCTTTTCTTTGACATTTGTTTAACAAAAGTTTTTCTGTTATTAAAGAGTTCAAGTTCCATTCGTGTCCTATAATTTTGAACTTCTATATATCCTTTTCTCCTATATTCACATTATTCATGCAAACACCAAAAAGATTCACCATTTTCATCATTCCAAGCCCACCAATTCACCAAATTTCAGAGGCGAAGTTGGGTGGAGGTTCGTGAATACGGACAAATTCACTAATTTTCTTGATAGATTTTGTATTTGTATTAGAAAATCAAATAAATATATATGTATATTAACTGTGAACCCCCGACAACTGATTAACAACTAAGCGATAAGGAAGGGGAGGTGGAAATGTCTTTCACACTAGTGTTGTGAGTTCAAATCCACTATTACTCATCTTTTCTAAAATTTAGAACCCCCAAACTCCTAGTTTTGACTCCTCCTGTCCAACCCCCCCCCCCCTCCTTGCAACCCCCTCAAATCTATCATTAATATTGGAGAAAAGGGTCTAATAAACCCTTAATTTAATTATTTAGACCTGATATTTATATACCTTTTGTTAAAAATTAAAGTGGTTCACCTATATACTTATTGTTACAAAAGCCGCTCAAAAATATCCTTACTATTACAAAGTGACTGACATATATCCCTACCGTTACAAAAGTCATAAATTAATTTTAAAATATTTAATTTTTAAAAGGAAATGTGTTTGATCTTTGTTACATATAAATTATTTTTTGACTTCTTTGTTAATATTATTTAAGTTTCTTATTCTTAATTCATATTTTCTTTCATTCTTTAGTGTAAAATAATAATATAAATAAAAAGTAAAAAGTGTGAAAGAAAAAAGCATTAACAAATTTGAATGTTTTTGTGGCTATATTGTATTTTAGTTTCTATATTTGTAAAAAAAAAATTGAGACATCTATCATAAATTTTACGAGAAAATAAGTGGAAAAAAAATTTGATCATCAAAATAATAAATTTAAATTAGCAGTTGAACAAAAAAATTGTGTGAAATGATCAAATAAACTCCTACATGGATTTTTTATTAAACTAAAATTAATTTAAAATTAATATTTTGACTTCCTTAAGAACAAAAGGGTATATGTGAGTCATTTGTATAACAATAGAATATATATGTACGAGACGTATATCAATTCTAAATAGGGGTGTATATAACCAGGTTGGTTCGGGTTTTTCAAATATCAAACCAAACCATTTGTGTTGGATTTTTGAATTTATAAATCAAACCAAACCAATAAAACTCGGGTTTTTCAACTTCGAGTTTTTTTGGGTTTTTTCGGAGTTTTTCGGGGTTTTTCGGATTTTTGGGTGTTTTCGATAAAGTATTCATACAAACATATAATTTACTTGTACTTCAAATATTTTTTTAGTCCTACCAAAGTGCAACTATCTAAGTTATTTCTCAAGAAAATAACAAAAAATACGATATAATTAATGCCATTAAAATATCCAACAAAATAATAATAATAAAATCGCGTAAAACAAATATTGTAAATTAATAAGTCATAATGAAATTGATCATAATTTTAATGTACTAAATCATGCTAAAATAAGTTTTGTAAGTATTAGTTACATGACTAAATATTAAAAGAAAGTACAATTAGATCATGTATTTTAATTGTCTAAATCTATGTAAAACTAAAAAACAAATATTCAATATTATTGTCACTCGTAGTGTTGAATTGATTTTCTTTTTGCGTTAGTATTAATTTGATTTTTATTTAAACTTCACTATAATTACGAACATGTATGGACGATAATCTTTATTAGATCATTAAGAATTCTAACTTCCAAACATGAAATAAATATATTAAAAGATAAAAATTATGAAAAAGTATAAGAGAGATTTAAAAATTATATCAAAGTAAGTATTTTTACGTATAAAATAAAATTTTAAAATTATATATATAATGTCGTGTTGGTTTGTTTTCGGGTTGATTTTTTTTAGTTGAAACCAAACCAACCCAAATATAGCCGGGGGGGTTTTCCAACACCAACTCAAGTCAAACCAAACCACTAGTCGGGTTTTTTTTTTCGGTTTGCGGTTTGGTTCGATTTTCGATCTAATTTTGTACATCCCTAATTCTAAATGACAAAATTGAGGGGTATATCAAACTCTTTTCGATCCTTTAGTTCCACATATTTGACATACCAAAAAAATGAGCTTAGAAAGAGTTGATGATGCGTTTCAAGTCTTCACCATCGACTATAACACCAACAATTTTGAAGAGGAAAAGTGTGATTGGATTTTGATACTTATATGTTTCATTCACCCATAATTTGAATGATATTTGAGTAATTTTCATTTTCAAAACGACATATGAATTTCATCGACGATCCAAACTTCTTTCTAGGTTTGGATTAAAATCGTCCAATTGGAGCATCGAAAATTCAAGATAAGAATTTACCAATTTAATAGATCTTGTGGTTTGGCGTGTAAAATAATTCTTATCAACTCTAATAATACTAATAAAGAGTTTACTATCAAAATTTTCCAATTTCATGCACAAATTGAAGAATTAAAATCCAAGAATCAAGAAAATATTTGAAATAGTGTGTAGTGAGACTTGATTTATATTGCTATGGAAGAAGAAAGAAAATAAATAAGAAAAAAACAATAATTAAAAATATATATATATACGAAAAAAATTAAAAATAATATCTTACTATTTGTTTTAGCGCTCACTCATTTAAAGACAATAAAATATACTCACTTTACCATGTAAGTAATTATGAGTTAATAATTTCAATTTTAAATTATTCAAGAAGATAGTAGAACTCTATAAAGTTAAAATGTATACTTTAAACTTCGATCATGAAATGGGAGTCATTTAACTATTTCCCCGTTAATTATTTGAATGATCATTCAAGTCATTCAAATTGTCAACTAAAATCGTTAAAGGTAAAAGATTAGAAGATATATAGCACATAACTCTTATTATCACCTTATTGTATGTTATGTCTCATTTTTATTAATGGCTAGTGTCTTTTTTAAATAAAAAAAAATTAAAAGCGCCCAAAAGAGCTGGGCCATTTATTAATAGTGAAAAAAAAGGAATATTACGGTTTGTCTTAATTATAATTTGCGATCTATTTTTAGCTATAATTACGCAATTCAATATTTTCGTTTTGTATGATTCACTCATTTGTATAATTTGAAATTTGTATAATATAACTTGTATAACTTTTGTATAATAAAATTAGTATAACTGTTTAAAGTTCAGATTTTGTATTTGTATAAACTCCTTATTTCGAGTTTACACAAAATTATTTGAGTTATACAAACTCGCGAATTATACAAACAAGGCAGCTTAAACTATAACTACAGTTCATAAATATGCAAACTATATATATGGAGCATAATTAAATTTATTAAAATGACTATTCGCAAAAGTTGTTAGCTTTCATGGTGAAAGCTCTTCTTCACTTCTAGAATAGTTGATACTATTAGAAAATTAATGGAAGAGAGGAAAAAAGAATTTTTCATTCATATATCATACGTTTTGTATACATCAAGTGTACTTATATAGTTATTAGTGTAACTAACTCCTCTTGCACCTAGAGTAGTTATTCTAACTAACACTTGTAACTAACTCTTAGTCACACTAATTCAATCTAACAAACTTCAGCTTGCAGTATAAACTCAACACTCCCTCTCAAGCTGATGGTTTGAAGATATCTTTTAGTCCAAGCTTGCTAAGTAGATAGTTATGCTGATGCTTTCCTAGTCCTTTAGTTAGTATATCTGCCAGCTGCTCTGTTGTTGATACATGTTCTGTTTTGATTATTCCTTGACTGATTCTCTCTCTTACAAAGTAACAATCAATGTCAATATGCTTTGTTCTTTCATGAAATATAGGATTTGCAGCAATTTGAATTGCAGCCTTGCTATCACATCTTAGATTTATAGGTTGTTGAATTTGAACTCCCAACTCCTTGAATAGACCTATTAACCATGTGATTTCTGCAGTACATGCTGCCATACTTCTAAATTCTGCTTCAACCGAGCTTCGAGATACAGTATCTTGCTTCTTTGATTTTCAGGAAATTAAGCCTCCACCCAATAGTACTAGATAACCTGTTACTGACCTTCTAGTTTCTATGCATGCTCCCCAATCTGAGTCACAATAAGCATACAACTTATTAGTGCTTTCAGCAGGCATCAAGATTCCCAAACCAGGTGACTCTTTGATATATCTTACAACTCTTAACACAGCTTCCATATGTGATTGTTTTGGAGAATTCATATACTGACTAAGGATTTGTACTGTAAAAGACAAGTCAGGTCTGGTCATAGTGAGATAGAGTAATCTTCCCACAAGCCTTTGATATACTGCAGGTTCTTCTAGTATTTTATCATTCATTTCCTCTTGACTTGGTATAAATTTATCATATTCTATAGAAGTCAACTTCTGATTCACTTCTAGTGGAGTTCATGCTGGTTTTGGTCCACTAAGACCTGCTTCTGATATTAATTCCAAAGCATACTTCCTTTGACATAATAGTATCCCTTCTTTTGATCTTGCAACTTCAATTCCCAAAGAGAACTTAAGTTCACCAAGATCTTTCATTTTAAACTTATCTTGCAGATCCTCTTTTGCCTTAGTGATTTCACTCTGATCATTACCAGTGATTAATAGATCATCAACATACACTAAAATGATTACCAACTTCTCTTCTGTCCTCTTAGTAAACAATGAATAATCATAATGACTCTGAATAAACCCCATCTGCACAAGAGCATCTGTCAACTTCTTGTTCCATTGCCTTGGTGCTTGTTTTAAACCATACAAAGATTTATGCAGTTTGCAGACCTGCTTAGACCCCTCCTGTCTAGCAAACCCATCAGGAATAGTCATATAAACCTCCTCAAGAAGGTCTCCATTTAGGAAAGTATTGTGAACATCCATTTGAAAAATAAACCAATTATTAGAAGTTGCAAGAGCTATAAGAGATCTGACAGTCACCATTTTGGCAACAGGAGAAAATGTTTCAGAATAATCCAATCAGGAGATGATATAGAATCTGGAATAAGTTCTATGGAAAACATATCTAGAACTGGAAATATAGAGGATCCAGTAGATGTGGCATGAAGAAATGGAAATACAGACTCTTTGAATATGACATTTCTGCTGGTGAGAAAAGATTTGGATTGTAAATCATAAAGAAGATACCCCTTTTGAGTGAGAGAGTAGCCCATAAAGACTGTAGGAACTGCTCTAGGAGCAAATTTGTCTGACAACTGAGTGGTAGAAACATAACTCAGACAACCAAATACTCTTAAATGTGACATAAATGGAGGATGATTATATAGAAGTTCAAAAGGAGTTTTAAAGTCAAGAGATTTAGAAGGTGTTCTATTGAGAATATAGACAGCAGCATTGACACATTCCCCCCCAAAACTCTAATGGAATTATTGCCTGAAACCTGAGTGATCTAGGTACACCTAAAATGGTTCTATGTTTTCTCTCAACCACCCCATTTTGTTGAGGGATGTAAACACAAGAACTCTGATGCAAAATACCAAGATGAGATATGAGAGCCTGAAAATCTTTACTAAAAAATTCACACCCATTGTCTGTTCTTAACATTTTGACAGTAGTAGAAAAGACATTCTTTATTCGAGTAAGAAAAGTTCTCAAAACAACAATCACTTCAGATTTGAACTGGATAAGAAACAACCATGTAAACTTGGTAAAGTCATCTACTACAGTTACAAAATATCTCTTCTTGTCATGTGCAGAGACTCTATAGGGACCCCAAATATCACAGTGAAGTAGTTCAAAAGCTGCCTTAGTACTAGAATGACTTAAAGGAAAAGGTAATTTTGTGTGTTTTGCTAAGGGACATACAGTACATAGATGATTTACAGACTGCAAATGACTGAGACTTTTGTGTTTTCTGAGCACTTCCGAGGGAGCATGACCTAATCTTCTGTGCCATAGAGAACTAGAATCAGGCACTTGATCTACAGAATGAGCATATTTGAATGTTGGCTGTGATGAATTGTGAACTACAAATTGACTTTTCAGAATGTATAATCCCTGATCTTCCTTACCAATCCCCTTCACCTTGCCAGTGGAGAGATCCTGGAATATACAAAAGTCAGGAAAGAAAACTACTGAACAATTTAGTTCTCTTGTTAGTTTAGAAACAAATAACAGATTAAACTGAAATGATGGGAGAAAGAAGACATTAGAAACTGATTGACTTGAGAGAATACTAGTTTTTCCTTTATGAGATACATTTACTATATTGCCTGTGGGAAGATGTACTTTATTTTCTGCTGAATCTAAGACACTTTCACAGTTATGCAAAAGTTTCAGATTAGAAACCATATGATTAGAAGCTCCGGATTCAACAATCCATGTGGTCTTACCAATATTGGAAGCATTTAAAGCCATCAAGTTACCTGCATTAGCAGTAGCAGTCTGTGAGGATGTATTCTCTTCAGAACTCTTATTCATCATCCCTAAAATCTGCTGATATTGCTCTTGAGTGAAATAAGGTTGAGAAGCATTAGTCTGAGAATTAGTCCGAGTGTGATGATCATTTGTGGTAGCAGAATTGTTAGAGTAATCCATGCCAAAACCTGAGTCTGCATAATTTCCAACCTGGTTTGCATATTGATTTACTCCTTTCTTCTTGGATCTAGGCCAGTCAGATGGATAACCTATCACTTTATAACATTGTTCTCTGGTATGACCATTGTACCCACAGAATTCACAGATTACTGCACTTCTCTTTGGTGGTCTGGTACCACTAGCAGATGTTATTCTTCCAGAGTAATTTCCTCCTGAACTTGAACCACCTCCTGCAAAGTTACTACCAGAATTCACTCTGCTCCTTGGAGAGTCAGTGTGACTGTTGTAGCCTATGCTTCCTCCTTTCCCTGAAGCTTCTTTTAAACTAGATTGAGATACATTTTTATTACTAAAAAATGCAGTGCCATTCAGAATATCAGCAGTGTGATTTATAGACGTTGTGTGAGCAAGTGATCTTTGGCTTTCATGGCTAATAATCAAGGAATAAGCCTTGTTAAGTGTAGGAATCGGAGACATCATCAGAATCTGACTTATGGATTGACTATAAGTCTCATTCAGTCCCATCAGAAACTGCATCAATCTCTGATAACCATAGTGTTGTGCATAATTCCTAGACTCGGAACAATTACAGCCAGGACAGGGCATTAAGGCATCAAATTCATCCCACAAATTTCTCATCCTTGAGAAGTATTCTGATACAGACATAGTACCCTGACCTAGGGTAGCAATTTCTCTATGTAGATGAAACACTCGAGAGCCATTTACAATATCAAATCTTTCTTTTAGATCAATCCAGACTTTATGAGCATTAGAAGCATAGATGATGCTACTCAATAACTCTTTACTTACTGCATTCATAATCCAGGATAAAACTACAGCATTGACCTTCTCCCACTGATCATGCATAGATTCATTAAATTTCTCTTTAGTATATTTTCCATCCACAAATCCTAGTTTACTTTTACCTAAGAGACCTAATGCCATAGATCTACTACATAATGCATAATTTTCAGATCCAGTTAGTTGTAGAGAGATCAGAGAACTACCTGGAGTATCATTAGGTAGTAGATATAAGGGATGATTATGATCAATTGCCTCTCTTCCATTGCTGTGAGTTGAAGACGAGTTTATATCTGTAGATTCTCCTTCAATTGCCATTAAAAATCTTCTTCTGAACTTCAATTTAGCTTTAACACTGAATTCTGCTGTTGAATCAAAGCTCTGTCTCTGACTTCAACTTCTAACAGTGTAAACTCCTTTCTCTAAGCTGATCGGAGCTCTGATACCATGTTAGCTTTCATGGTGAAAGCTCTTCTTCACTTCTAGAACAGTTGATACTATTAGAGAGAATTAATGGAAGAGAGGAAAAAAGAATTTTTCATTCATATATCATACGTTTTGTATACATCAAGTGTACTTATTTAGTTATTAGTGTAACTAACTCCTCTTGCACCTAGAGTAGTTATTCTAACTAACACTTGTAACTAACTCTTAGTCACACTAATTCAATCTAACAAACTTCAGCTTGCAGTATAAACTCAACAAAAGTTCTAAAAAAGGAAAATTGTATAAAAATAGCAAACTATTAATTCGAATTAAATGTTATAACTAATATTTGATTTAATTGTAACTCGCGCAAATTATTGTCATTTCACCTCTTTTCCTAAATTTCTCGCTCGCCACTCTCGTTTTTCGCTTCTCCTCGCCTCTCTCACTTTATACAAATACAAATGTATAAAATGTGTCTGTGTTTGTATAGCGTGAGAAAATTGTATATATACATATCTTTTCGTTCACCTCTCTCCCCTCTCCCAGATCTCGCTCACCATTCTCATTTGCCTCTCTCACTTTATACAAACACAAATGTATAAATTGTGTTTGTGTTTGTATAAAGAGAGAGGAAATTGTATACACAAATACAAATATTTTCGTCCTATATACACTTATGACCATACAAATATAGATTTTCCCCTATGCAGATTTCATTTGTCTTTTTCTCTTTCTCGCTTTATACAAACACAAACTATACACTTGATTCTTTTGTGTTTGTATACCGAAATATATTATATAATTTCTTCTTTTGTATATGTATAGCAAAATATACATATTAATAGTCATAGTAAACATATTAAAGTTTGCTATAGGAAGCAATTATGTAAACTATAGTTATAACATACAAATATAATTTTTATGTTGGACAAATTACAGAAATACACACCTTTTATTTCACTTATTCCATTATCCAGTATTACTTTTAAAATCTCCAAAATCTCTTATTTTTTTAATATCCGAGCTGCATATTTATGTATCCGAGCTAGTATTAAGTATATCCGAGCTACATATTATGTATTCAAACTAGTTTTTAATGTATCCCAGACAATATTTAATGTATCCGAGCTACATATTAATATATCCGAGCTTTAGTTATTGGATCTGATTTTTTTAATTTGTAAAGAATTGATGTAATTAGAAACTTATTGGGATAGATTATAATTTTATATTAAAATTATGGGATTTATATATTAAAAAAAAAATTTTAATATGATTTTAAGCCCAAAAGTGGCCCAAAATAGAAAATCCAAAACAAATAAGAAACCAGGGAAGTAAACAAAAAACAAATAACTGAAAATGGGTGACGAATATGAGTTCAAAAATAACTTCAGAAGTACGCGATTTAAGTTTGAAAATTCATGTTTGACTTCAGATATTTTTTATTTGAAGTGTAATTTTGTGATATTTTAAATATCTTAATCAAACTACTTGTATTGAATGTTAAATTTATAAATCAAATCAAACAATTAAAATTTTGATTTTTAACTTCGGTTTTTTCTACTTGTTCTGGTAAAGTAATCATACAAACATATAATTAACTTGTACTTCAAATATTTCTTTAGTCGTATCAAAATATAACTATTTAAGGTATTTCTTATGAAAATAACACAGGATATGAGATGAGTGATGAAACTAAAATATTCGACAAAAAATAATAATGAATTTGCATAAAATAAACATTTCAAACTAATAAGTCACAATTAAAAAGTAGTTTATAAGTACAAAATCATGCTAAAATAAGTCTAAATAAATGTTAGTTACAAGATAAACATTAAAGATAAATTAAAATTAGGTTCTGTATTTTAAATTTCCAAATCAATGTAAAATTAAAAACAAATATTCACCATATTGCCATTTTTAGTGTTGAATTAATTTTTCTGTTAGCATTAATATTAATTTTGATTCTTATTTGACCTTTTCTAGAGTTACCAATAGTTATGGACTACAACATTTATTGAACCATGCAAAATTCTGTATTGTTTATTTATAACGAGATCAAATCAAAGTAACTGCTACAGAATAAACTTTCAATTCATTGTGAATCTTGATTGTTTGTCTCCGGAAGATAAATAGATCTTAGATTGATTATTTTATGTTACAACGTAAAAGGATCAAAAGGAGTATTGTGGAGAGTTTTTGTTTGCTGGTGTTCTTCTAATACTTTCTTTGGTTATTGTGTCATGGATGTGGTAGTACCAATATTGCTTTGATATAACCCTTGAAATATGTGGATCTAATAAGTAGTAATCTTAATTAAGATTCGAGTTATATTTTAGTAATGGGGTATATGAACATGTATATATATCCACCATTAAATTTTGAATACATGACTTTTAACAACACGATGATATTAATGATACGACAGATACTCTACAATCATGATTTGTCCTAAATTCATGTGTTTCACCTACATTTCTTATTTAGATACACATAATTAAATGTATATGCTTATTTTGTATTCGAGATACATGTTTTTAGATATAACTATGAATTTAGATGCACATAATTAGACGTATATGCTTACTATATATGTATTCGATACATGTTTTTGGATATAACAATGATACCTGACACATCAAATCAATACTAGATACATATAAAAGATACATGAATTTAATATTAGATATGTATAAATATATACATAAAATTAGATACGTATAACAAATACATGAAATTAATATTAGATATATATAAATAGATACATAAAATTTATACTAGATACATATAACAAATACATGAAATTGTTTAGTTTTTTGGATACATATTATATTGATAATAGATACATCAAATTGATGAATTTATTAACTTAAGAGTAATAATTTGAAATTAACCAAATTATATAACCAAGATATACATGTTTTTATCTTATATTAATAATATTAATGAATTTACTATTTTAAAGAATAATAAAATTAAATTAATTATCTGTGTATTTTGAAAATCCTCAGTTACTCCTCTAATTAAGAAAATCAGTTACAACCAATTAATTTAAATAAATGAATTTTGTATCTCAATTTTAAAATTTGACAGATACATGTATCTCATGAATTATGAGTCATGTATCCTAAGCAGGAAATATGGTAGAGGAAGTCATATGTGAAACTATTGGGAATCTTAGTAATTAAGACTTAAACTAGTGTATTTATGTGATTTGCCCAAAATACTTTTATATATAAAATAAATTTTAGAAATTATATATATATTATGTCGGGTTGGTTTGGTATGAGCTTGATTTTTCTTAGTTAATTAATCGAACCAACACTAATACAGTTTTTTTTTTATAAAAAAAATCAATACCAAAATCAAGTCAAATCGAACTATTAGTCGATTATTTTTTTTTACAATTTGACTCGATCTATTATTTGATTCGATTTTCTACACCCCTAATTATGTATATCAAATTTTTCCATGTATGCAAATTTGCTAAAACTCCAATCATGTAAATTGTTTGTTATTCAAAATTTTCAAATACTCAAATCTACTTTTTTTAAAATCTCAAATTTAAAATATAAATTTCATATATCATTAAGAACAAACTTTAATCATCAAGTTATCTAAATAACAATCAATTTTGCATTTTCATGTATGTCTCCGCTTCAATCATACATAACTAAAGAACATGTAAAAACTGTCTAAATTTCTATCAATCACTCATACTTGTAAACATACTAAAAAAAAAAAAAAATACATGGCACATGCCTTTTCCATTGTAGAAGCTATTAAAATTTGATTCGTAGATAAGAAATATTCAGAGAAAACAATAATTCAGACTTGCATTTCATCAACACTAGTTTTGTCACGTAAATTTTTGATAACTTGGTTGAATTCCAAGTGTTTCTGGAGTTATTAGAGGCTGCAACATATCTTTTACCGCCTGTAATCAAAATATACATTTGTATTTCGTCAATAGATACCATAAGCTAGAATGTGTGTATATATATATATATATATATATATATATATATATATATATATATATTACCTGCCAAGTTGTATCGATGGAGAAATTACAGTCAATATGAATTGCGCCAATTAAGGCTTCAACTATATCTGCAAGAACTTTAGGGGGATTAATGCAACCTAATGAATGCAATGGGTACTCCAATGTAGAACTTCTGAATTCTTTTACCTACGGAAAACAACAAACATATGAACTTTTCAGGATATTTCATTTGTTCGATTTGATTTTCCGTGCTCAATTTAATTTGGTAAAAATTGAAATTAATTTAAGTCAATGTTATTTTTCAATCTGCACTTACTATGTAAAAAAATCTTAGATCGATAGCCTATATCAAGAAATAAAAGGGGGAAAAAAGGGTGTTGGGGGAGGGGAGGTAAAGAATGAAATGAGAAAAAAAAAAACTTTAAGTGATTCAACTGAAATTAGAAATTAGTATTACAAATCTTATTGTTTATGAATTCCTTTTAGATATTTATGAGGAAAAAAAAAGAGATAAAAATAGTCAAAAAAAATTTAATCAAATGATAATATGTTTGTCTTGATCTAAGAGAGTTTATTGAAAATGAGAAAATTGGGTAGTTGGGAAGGGTTGGGGGGGGGGGGGGGATGCAGAAGACATTAATTATACAAAATTTTCAATTTATTTATTAACTGATTTTTTTATTTGAAAAATAAAAAACCAAATAATAGAAATTTAATAATATTTAATTGAAATAAATTGAAAATAGAAAAAAAACACAATTTGGTCCGTTATTTTGATTTTCATCGAATAATGGTCACCCCTACTTATTAGTTTTTAATAGACAAAAATTATAAGATATTTAATGAATTGAATTTGTTGTTACTTGCCTGTTCTTTAAATAAATGAATCTGATAACGTAAATTGTTGTGCAAATTGTATTTGATAGCGACTCTAGCAAGTTTTTCAGTATCTACATTGATACTTATCAAATTTGTGAGATTGTCCGAGGATAAATCAGGATAAGCAAAATAATGTTCCTTTGCTATCATCAGATTCAGAACCGAATCACCTACATCAAAAATCAATTAGTTCATAAAATTTAAAAAGACTAATCATTTTAGTTAGACTCGACCATCATAATATGTTGCTTACCTAAATACTCCATTCTATCATTAGATGCCCAATTTTGTGCGACGGAAGGATGAGTAAAAGCTTGATGTAACAAGTTGGGATTCTTAAATTTGTATCCTGTTATTTCCTCTACTAGCCTCTCCCGTTCTTGAAAGCTTTGTTCTTCCATCGCTATTTATCAAATTCAAATTATAGCAAGTTTGAAGGGAGGTCTCCCAATATAGAGTAGGTTTTATAGATTTTTTTTTTTTGTATAAAGATGATATCAGAAAGTGATAAAATGACAAAAATAGTCCCTTATGTTTAAGGATGAGTTCAAATTAGTTCTTTAATTATGTACTTTGTAGTTTTGTCGGTCCTTTAAGTTTATCAAAAGGTAATATTTTTAATCTAAGTCTAATATTAATAGAACTCAATTTACTTGTTTCATATAAGGAAAATACCTTTTTTAATATAAAAGGAAAGAATAAGTTCCAGTAATATTCCAAATTCATTAGTTTTTCCTCATTCACCCGATCCTCGTGACTATCCCACTCACGAACCCCACGTTCCACTTCATCCCACCCCTATAATACAGGTTATACAAAATATTAGATCCTTATGGAAATTGTATACGTGTACATTTATCTTAAATATATGGGAAAATTGATAAATATATCTCTGAACTATCCTAAATGGTATACAAATATTCTATGTCATACCTTTAGGACTTTGGTGTCCCTGCCGTTCAAAAACTAGAGCATATTTGCCCTTCAATCTAGTGGAAGACCAATAAGAACACGTGGCGCAATCATCCAAAGGAACATGTTTGACCAATTAATTTAACCCTAAATTTAAATTTCACATATAACAAATATAAAATCATATTTGTATGTTATAACTATTGTTTGTATAATTGCACTCCATAGCAAACTTTATATTTGCTAAAGTTTGCTATGGAGCATCAGATTGTATAACTCGATGGCAAGAACTTCAGATTTGTCTAATTTTGTTGGCATGCCATTTGTATATATTGTTGACAACCCCTCGTTTGTATAAATCGATGGCAGCCTCTCAATTCAATTTTATGTGTTTGTACATCTGCATAAAATTTGAATTTGTATACAATTAAAACAAAATAAAACATTTGTATATTAAATCTTTCTCTCATTCGATTTATATAATACAAATTATACATGTAATTTTTATAACATGTGTTTATATAAAGCGAGAAAGTGAGAAAGACAAAAGAGATTTGGGCAGGGAAAGATCTGTATTTGTATAATTGTAAGTGTATAGGACAAATATATATATATATATATATATATATTTGTATTTGTATATCACTACAAAATCGATGTGAATTACATGGACATTTTTCTGGGGATTAGTACGAAAATTCACAGGAAACTTATTATGCTGCATATTTTCATACTAATCCACAGGAAAATCTCCATGTAACTCACATTTTTCTTGTAGTGTATACAGTTTTCTATCGCTTTATACTAACACAAACTCATTTTATACATTTGTGTTTGTATAAAAGTGAGAGAGGTGAGGGAGAGACTGGCGAGTGAGAAACCTAGGAAGAGCGGCGAATGACAATTATTTGCTACAAATTACAATTAAATCAAACTATGGTTATAGAATTTAATTTGAATTAATAGTTTGCTATTTTATATAATTTTTCCATTTAAAAATCCACCCATATACATTTAACCCCACTTGTATAATCCATTCATCACACTTAATAAATTGTTGTTATATATTATGATTTCTCAATCAATACTTTAGAAGTTGCCTATCTAGCTTTTAACCAGTTATAGAAATCAGTTTCACCTGAGTCGTGATTGTCCACCTTTGTTCCAGATATGGTGCATCCGTGTGTAAATTTTATTTCAGAATAATAAAATATTTTACATAATTAAAAGTCCAAATACAATAGCAAGCTTCTGATTGTGGCTCTTTAGCAATTTCTTCTGAACAACATCTTCCACATCGTGAATTGAATCAGTATCAGGTATATATCCAACAACTTATGTGTGAGGAATTGGGAATTTTTTAAGTGTGATAGATGGGTTATATGGGTAGGTTAAGTGGATATGGATGTGTTTTTAAATTTCAGGGTTAAATTAATTGGTCAAATGGGTCTCTCTATAGGATTGCGCCATGTGTCCCCATTTGGACTTCCATTAGTGTGATGGGTAAATATGCTCAAGTTTTTTGACGTTTGAGGCACCAAAGTCCTAAAAGTATAACTGAGGATATCTATATACCATTTATGATAGTTCGCAAGTATATTTGTCCTTTTCCCCTAATTATATACAAACAATTGCATAATTTTACAAATGTTAGAATAGTATTACTATAACATATATATCGTATAATTGTTGTTTTATACATATGTGGCTTGCAATTATGCAATATATACAAATAAGTCATAATGCAAACCAATTAAATGATCATATACAAAATGTAACAACATGTTCTCGTGGTTATAGAAAAACCATTGGAAAAAAAATTTGGGTCAGAAAACTTTGTGATAGTAACTCGAAAATTTCTAGCCTAGTTCAGATTTGAACGAAATTAAAGTCAGGCGAGTCTAGGGAAATCTTGAAACAAATAAGAGATATAATCATGAATTTGATCGCATGAGTAGATAGCTAAGACGTTAAAGAACCCGTAGGACTTTATGAAATTGAATTCGGGTGAGTAGAACTCCTGAAGCTGATATTAACGTGAACCGATAGTTTCTGATTGTCATGGTTTAAAGGTGTGTTGTGAAATGAGGGTGTGAAACTCTTAATCGACTCTCTGTTTCCGTGCAAGCCGCCAGGGCGGGGCCGCTTTGGCGGGATGGGGGCCACCATAGCAGGTTAGTCGCGACTTAAGTCACGAAAATAAACCCCAAAACGTCATTATTCTGCAATTTTCTTTTGTGAAATCTAGAAGACGACTCCATGCGAGTTCTTGACAGTTTCCACAAAAATTTGGTGCTAAAGGTAAGGATGTTACTCTCCTAATCTGTTTTTCAATCCGTAGAACTTAGAATCTTGATCATATAATGTTGGGGGAGGTTTTTGAAATGTTTTGGATGGTGGTAGAAGTCGTGGCTGCACATTAGGATCATAATTTGGGTCTTGTGTTATTGGATTAGTAAAAAATTGGGTAAATTAAACCTTAATTATTGATCCCCGAATTGAATTGTTTGTTCGTAGACCTAAAGCAAGCGAAAAGAATCCAGAAAGGGAAGAATCAAGTTTCTTAGGAGGGTTCAAGCTTTATTCAAGGTAGGTTTGATTTCATGTTTGTGTGATGTATGCTAGTAATTACTGCATTATAATGCATGTATGTATGTGAGTGTTGCACTATTGATCACACTAATCGTAAATGAGCATGAATGAATGGTTGTAAGTCATTAATCAACACTTGATTATATTATTATAAGAATGTACCTTGTGATTGTGGTTGTGGCATGTTGAATGGAACATTTGTCACATTTCGACACACTAACTGGGTTCGAATGTCACGAACCTGTCACGCCTCAAAACCCATTAAGACGGACAGGCACCCGATGCCCTAAAGGCCCGAGAGAACCAACTTACAACCTGTTCTTACCGAGCATATACTATAACAATTGAGACAATTTAACTTTGGATGCAGCGATACAAACCAACGTAAGTAGATCCAAAAGTTATATACAAGACTTGGCCATTTAGGCCACAACTCCTTAAGACACAACTGAACCATGTACATACGTCTACAAAGCCTCTAAAAGATAGAAGACTAGAGTAGGTCGGGACAGACCCCCGCCTTACCCTTAACTACGATACAATACCAAACGAATTTACCAAGGACTTAATAAAGCTCCGAATCAACTTGGAGCTCACCAAAAGTAGCAGAATTTCGAGTGCTTCTACTGAGGAGGTCTACTAGCTGGAGTACCTGAGCCTGCAGCATGAAATGCAGCGTCCCCAATACGGGACGTCAGTACGAAAAATGTACTGATTATGTAAGGCAAAAAGTATATGTAATACAAGGTACAAATGAAATCAAGTAGCAACATATGAGTGCATAGATTAGGAGAGAAGACCACCTTTGCTTACTCTTGTGGAATCAAGTAAGCTAGATTCTTTTCTTTACCTTCTTTGTATGTTATAATCTTTGTTGGGCATGTGATACAAGTGACCAGCTGATCAGTGGTAGAAGAGGATGACCCATGCTAGGCGTATTAACCCCTGGGATGCGGTCCTCATAATTACACAACTTGGGATCGGCCCATGCTAGGCTTTCGCCCCTGAGCTGCCACCCTTCTATACCAATAGGGATCGGCCCATGCTAGGCTTTCGCCCCTAAGCTGCCACCCTTAATTAAATAGATTCTTCACTTAGATTCTTTAATCTTTGAGATTATTGTTAATCAGTTCATAACTTTTTTGAGATGTTATTTTGGATAATCGTAACATTTTGAGATGTTGATTTGGTGGTCATAATCATCTTGGAGACATGAAATTACAGAACAGTAGTGGAATACATGAAAACAATACTTTGAGGCAGTAACAATGACATAAGGAGCTATGAAACATCAACACCTTACTTTAAGACCTTAATGGCACAATTGACTTCAATTGGCTTAGGAGAAGGATTCATCAAACTTTCTTTTGCAAATACCATTTCTATAACAGCACAAGGGAAAATTACACAAGTATAGAGTAGTGAACATATAATGAAGTAGTTCCATGTACTTAGAATGGGGAAAGAAATATTGTTAGCTATTTGGAGATAGTACGCTGCCAATATGCTTCCTTTTCTAGAAATAGAACTTATGGGAATCACTTCATTGATATTAATTGCAGATGGCAGATTTCATGCCAAAAGGATATAAAATCGAATAGCCTTACATACCTTATTTTTCTGACCAATACCACTATCACGATTCAGCCTTCCTTATTGGGTGCTAATCTACAACATAAGTCATGATTAAGCTAACATCAGCAGCTAATCACAATAAGGTCCTCCAAATCAGTAGCTAAAATATTTGATGGAAATCAGGCCCAAACAACCCTTACATAAATGGTGAACCACCACACCCTTCCTCTACACATTAATACAACTTCATACATCATCTCCCAAGCTACCCAAACAGCCCTCAACAACAATATTCATAAGGCAGCCACTATCAATCTCAAATCTTTCAGCATAATAGGAGAATATTGACTCAAAGATTTATCACAATCCATGAATTCTTGATAAACATATACAAAATTCTCCACTCCAAACATTATCAAAGAGAGGAAAACAAATGGGTTGAAGTCTTACCTTAATTCTGAAAATTTATCCTCTACACTTGTACTTCAAGAATTCAAACTCTCCTTCAAACTCTTACTTGAAAAATTAGACAGCACTCAAGAACTCTAAGGTGTCTTAGGGCTGCTAATTGAAGCCAAGAGAGACCAAGAAAGAACTTAGGAAATCTGAAACTTTTGCAAGTTCAAAATGGAGAATAAGACTTGATCCTTATCCTTTGAAAAAGAGGTGTTATGGCCGACACTCTTGACCAATTTTGGGCCATATAATGTCAAGTAGGTGCCCCACCTGCTTGTCCTTTTAACTTGGGCCTTTTTGGACTTAATATTATTGGACCTTGGCTGTCCATTTTCCCTTTGTTCTTTTATTCCACTTGGGACAGATTAATGCAAGTAGGTGGTACACACTTGGCCCAATAACATGGTAAAACAAATCTTAGGAGGTCATGCACTTACCTAGTTTCACTTGGGTTTTATCCATAATGGGCCAATTGGCAGATTTGGCTGCTGGGCCTTCTTTCATTCACAATTTTCTTTAATAGGTTTGGGCTTCAAATGAGCCCCTAAATATAAGCCTAAATCTGGTCAATCAAACTTGGGCCCTTTAACTATAATATAGATCAAGTAGGTGATGCAGCTGCTAGCTCAATTACCATCATACTATAATTACTTAAATACTTTCCATCGGAGTTAACTTGCAATACATATGCTAAAACGTGCAAGGCATTACATCACCTTCCAAGCTAGTTTAAACCAACACTAATCACATAAGAAACATGATCCCTCACCTACACTATAAGTCTATGTCAAGTATAACATGAATAGAACTACCACATACAAAAATACAGGCCGTTACACTTCGGGTCGACCCAACCCTAACCGGTTCTTTAATTAAATAAATTAATTAATTAATGAATTCCTTAGGGTAATTACAATATTACCCTTGGCCTGGAAAAGACCATTTTACCCCTGGACCCCCAAAACTTAAGATTTCTTCTTTTTAAGTCCGGTAATGACTCCTTCGATTAAATCTTCATTTTCGAGAGCCCTACATGGTTGGTTCCAACCTTTCCAGGCTCAACTAACTCCCCAAGTTAGTTGGCTTGGCCGTAGTAATGGTTCTGAGGTCTGGTTCTACGCGTATCAATCCATGTGAACCTTGGTCTAATCCCAAGCATTCTTGACACCTTAAGCATATATCTTATTCACTTTTAGGGTTGTTACATAGTACTCAAACGTTTTGACACTTGGCACATTATTGTAGGTACTAGGGTCATACCCACTAGTTTTGGACGCCAAACACTACCTAAAAACATGAACCAAAATCAAGGACACACTAGCACATTCCAAGCCACATTTTCCGAATGTCGTGGACGTTCTTGGACGTTTGACTTCTAAGAACTCTAAAACTTTACCAACTGACTTCTAAGGCTAAAATACACAATTTTAATACATTATTAACTTATGAAACACATGCGAAGATCTAGTTTGACCTATTTCATTTCGAGGGTGTAACAGTTCTAAAAATAGTTTGGGCGCTTACTTAAGGGTATTTTTGGTATTTTAAGTGGGTTTATATGTCTAGAACGTTCAGGTGGGTTCATTATTTAAAAAAAAACAACCAAGACTTCAAAAGAATCCTTCAGAACTCTATTGAAGCTTAAAGGATATTAGAACTTTGAGCTTGATTTCTCCATCAATTCTTCATCATTTTCGTGGTTAATCATCAATCAAGGTATGGTGTTTCATCCTTGAAATTTATTTCTTCAAGAAGACAAACTTCAAAAGGCTTTTCCTAGACTTTCTCAAAGTATGAATTTCTAAATGGAATTCTAGTCATGGGTTCTTGCATAATATTGATGATTTTAAGTCAAAACTCTATGAACCCATGCAAATCATGAAATCCTTATTTTTGTTATATTATGGGTGATGTGATCATAAATCTATTGTAATAATTTCTTATGTAAATAACTTTGGACTATTGAATGAAGCATATAGCATGTTAGAATTGTATATAGGCTACCTCAATTTGGTAATTCCCATGTTGTATTATGTTTATTCATTGTATGGTTTGATTATTGGATTGGATTGGTGTGTATGGATATTGATATGAGCCTTTGTGAGTAGAATTGGTTGAAATGGCTATAGATTTGAGGTTTTCTTGATGGAATGATGGCATGTTAACCTATTTCCCTCTATATTGTTGAATATGTGATATGATGATCGTGTTTGTGTATTGATTGGTAGACTATGTCCCTCTAATTGATAAATACTAAGTATGTGAATGTGAACATCTTAAATTAGTGGGATTATGCACCTTTGTCTTGTATGTGTATGGATGAATCTTAAATGAATGTCTAGGATCGGTAGACCTAAGATGGTTCCATTCTAAGTATGACTAATATATGGAGCCCTCTACATAGAAATGAGGTTGAGATATCCTTTAAGTTGAAAGTTGTAAAAGTATCCTTATTGTGTGAATGGTTGACTTTGGGATAGGATGGCCCAGATGGCATGAAACCATTTTTAAGGAAGTCATTGAGCTATCTGTATTGACCATAGAGTAGCAGCCCTAGTGGACAAATCTTTGGTAGGTGCGTTATGGTTAGGTAATGACTAATAGATTGTACCTTTTCATATTCCCTTATGTTATTGAACATACTCTATGAGAACATGGCTAGCACAAAGAATATATTCTTGTGGTAGTAGCTCTACTTGAGAAGGAGCTAGAGTGCAAAGAAGCCCTTGATATTCCTTAACCATGTGCCTACATGACATGTGTCCTAGTTTTGCCCTTTGCAAGTAGAACACCCTCCATCGGAGTAGGGTGGACTTCGGGTTCCATTAATAGCTAATATGGTCTATGTCGGTTAATGCCTATTCTCATCATGTGGGATACATTCTAGTGTTGTATAATTTCTACAACATTTAGGTAGTGGAATGTGAGCTTTCTATACATGGCATGAGTAGTCTTTGAAGGTGCTAGGGTGTAGGTTCCTTAGGTCTTCTCCATGACCATTATGTGAAGTCTTATAAATGATTAAATGAATATTAATTGACTTAATCAATGATTATGACTTAAGTAAATGTTAGTTGAAGAAGAGGATCCCTATCTAGGGTAGCTTTGAGGGTTGCTTAAGTAGGCTTGAAGAGGGTGTATGGGCGGTCTCTTCATGTCTTATTCATGGGAATCTTAGAGTAACCTTAGGTGGTGAGTTAAATGTTTGAAAGGGAATAATCTTATCTTAGGTTGTCTTATGGATTATTTAGGTGTGCTTGAAGAGGGTGTATGAGCGGTCTCTTCTTGTCTTACTTAAGTAAGTCTTAGGATAATCTTTGGTAGGAGGGTTATATGCTTATATAGTTTGAAGTAATGTTAATGCTATTATGTGGATTACTTGGAATGTGACTTATATGTGAAGTTGGTATTAAATGTGGTTCTTATACATATGTCATGAAGGTTTATCCAAAAAGAGCATGTTTTATGAAATGTCCTTTTAGCATGATTTTAATGCATGTCATCATACATAGTGCATTCTAATGTACTAATTCCATATATTTTGTATCATCTCTAAAGGTTTAGGTGGTATTTGAGAGGATTCATTGAAGTGATGCTAGAACATTAGTATTCATTTAAGCAAGTGTTGGTATGTCCTCAATTATTCCAAGGACATAACTATGTTTAGATTTCTTATTCAAAGACATTGTAATAGAATTACATATTTTCTATATTGTTGATTTATGGGTCGCGACCACCTGTGTATAACATGGCTAAGAGAGAATTATCATTTCCTATCTAATCTATAAAAGAGATTTTAAAATAAAGTTGTGAAAAGTTTTAATTCCACACTACTTTTCATATTTGTTTATGCAATGAATGTTGTCTAAGGGCTTGTATAAGACCTCTGAGAGGTCGACTACGCCATGTGGTAACTTTAGGATGACCTAACTTCTAGGGTATACACTCGGGTCATGAAAAACTTGTTATTAGAGCATAAGGTTATGAAGTAGTATTTAGGAATCCAAAATTCTTATTAATGGCACTTCTAATAGAGTCATATTCATAGGTGTGAGTCGGGACACATCTATGAGTGAGAGGCTATAGGAGGATAGAGTTTAGCTTTCTTCACTGTTCTAGTGTTGTGACGTAGAGTAAAAGGTTATGAGTTGCCTTTGATAATCTTTTCTCTTGTGTTTATAGGAGCTTACTACTAGAATAATGGTCGCAGGAAGAGTTGAAGAAGAAAGAGTGAATGAAGGAGTTGCTCCCCAAGTTGAACAAGTTCTCCAAGGTAGACAAGCTCCACAAGGTGTGCAAGATCCTCAAGGTGAGCAAGTTCCTATAGCGGGTCAAGGGAATGAGGTTCCAGTGGTTCTCCTAGACATGACTAATAGGGATATTAGAGAGGCCCTTTTTACCCTAGCCTGAGTCATGAAAACTGTCATGACTCGAAAGTACCCCCTAATATTTAGGGCAACCCTTAGGTCGGACAATTGCGTACTTGACCTTTCAGAGGTATTGTTCTATCCATGTTCTATCATTCATTGCATAAAACATGAAAAGTAGTGCAGAATTAAAACTTTTCATGACATTTAATAATAATAATAATAATATCTTTCATAAATACGAAAGAGTGATCTAGTCTTCACAATCCAAATTAAAGACACGACATAAATATCATAGGGACACGGCCTTTTACATTAAATGAAAATACTTAATAAGTCTTAATGATATAAACTAAAGAAATAGAACTATGCCCTCGGGTATATGAGGACATACTAGTCTTGAGAGAGTAGATTCCCAAGCATTGCCTTCTAGACTTCTTCTTGCCTCCAGCCTATACTTATAGAGTATTAAAAAGTATGGGGTTAGTACAAAAAATTGTACTGAGTGTGGCATATGCAAAAACAAGCAAAAAGGGACATTTTAGTAAAATAAGCTTTCATGCCAAATAAGTAAAACCTTCACGATTTTAGTGTTAAAATAGTATAAGAATCATCATTTATCACATAAAATAGAACTCTCATAATTATAGAACCAAGACATACTTTATAGTAAACCAAACAACTTTACAGTGAAACATTACAGTGAACACAATGACCTTACAGCGAATTGATACCAAACACAATGAACTCGTTTCCTTTGAGGTTTCCCTAACCATGTTATCGTAAGACTCACTAAGGTAAGACATCAATGAACCGCCCATACATGTTACGACCCAAGGGTATACCCTAGAAGTTATGGTATTATCGAATCTTAACACGGCGCCGTCGACCTCTCGGAGGTCTAAGATAAGCCCTTAGACATCTGTCTTTGCATAATCGTAAAAATAGCGGAAAATTTAAAACTTTTAATAGCACATCGTATGCTAGAAAATTACTTCATATATATATAAAATACTATAATACATAGTTAGACTCTAATGTCCCTTTGCCAACTTAAGACACAACTAAATAGAATAGAATAGGGTCACGACCCTTTACAATATAAAATATAAGTCTAAGTTATTACATCAACATAAAGAAACATCTTGACATAGGCAACCCTTGAATCATAAGGGTCCCTTTACTTGAACTTGGGAGATCTATCCAAGCTCTTCACTTAGGAGACATCCTCTAGCCATCACCACCTACACTTTGTGTAAAAAGATGAAGAAGAATGGTATTAGTAAAAGAATGCACTATGTATGGCAAGCATGCAAAACATGCATTTAAAGAGGACATTTCGTTTAAAATCATGCATCATGTATTTTTAGTAAACTTCATGAACATAGGCACATATAACCTCAAAATACTTCACATACATAATATAGACATGGATACTATTCATAATAGCACATAAAGCCATTTATAATACTTTGAAACATATTCAATACATACCATAAATTACCTCTCTTTTATCTTACTTCTTTCCATAAGTAACCCTCAAGTGTACTTAGTACAATGTATCACTTTGAGGTCACCTTACAATAGTCTTTCATAATATGATTCATAACACAAGAACATATATTAATAAGTCATAAACACATCAGAGACATCAACTTCACATAAGGACCATCACCACTCCTAAGTCACACTAGTGCAATGTATAGGTAACATCCTATAATCCTAGTTCCACCAAGTGTACCTAAGAAGTCACCCTAGACTAGGCATAACAAACTCAACAAGTCATAACATATTCATTTACTACTAGCAATAAGGCCACATACTTCATATTATCATATCAGGATTCTTTCCTTTACTATAACCTTAGTCATAAATCACTTAGTACATATCATAGGTAAACTACCCTCATAACCTCTTCACAAGCTTACTTGTACAATGTACACATGGAGTCCCATACCCCCACATATACTAAGTAATCTCATGTAGAAGCCACAAGTGTAATTCACATGCATAGTAATATTTCATGTCTTAACATAACAAGGTCACTTAACATTTATTCATACAAGTCATAAATAACATAAGTCTTTACTTCATAAGGGTCTCCAATCCTATCCTTTCTTGATCTCATCTAGTGCAATGTATAGGTAGGGTCCATATTACTTCCATACCAAGTGCACTTCTCAAGGAATTTAGATTAGAGTTCATATTCATATCTTAGTTAATTATTAACCTTCGGGTGGCATAGCCATAACCGACATAGACCATGTGAGCTACATGGAATCAAGTGTTCTACTTCCACACCGAAAGAGAGGGTTAACACTTGCTGAATGTACCACCATTCTTACATAGATTATCTAGGTGGAAACCACAAGCTATAACCTGTGGGAGCACGTAGTTATGGAACATGGAGATTTCTTCTAGAAATCTTGACTTGATAGCGTGGAAGTTTCCATCTCATAAGACAACATCTATGTTGGGACCCGAACTTGCTAAATTGAAGGTTCTCTTTGTGGGAAGCCAGAGTTACTAACGTGAAGCTCCAACTCTCATTTGTCATGTTAACTCGGTGCTAGGATCTAACTCTTTTTTTTAAAAACATATATACGCCTTTAGTGCATTAATTCATAAAGGAGGCTCTAGGGACTTATTCCCTCATATATAGCTCAAAGGTATCTAGGGTGAGAATTCTACATTCACCATAGAACCTACATTATGTGAGAATGTCCTTCCACATAATCATATCATATTCATACATACATGTGTGTGTACATATATGTGAGATCTACCTTCACATAAGCACCTTTAGGCACACATGTTCATAACTTTATAAATCATATATTATAAATACATATAAATAGGTAACGATGCATAGAAGAACGATCCTTTCCTTAGTAATCATAAATCAATCCTACTCATAGATATGCATGAAGTGTGTGTGTACATTGGTAAACATGATCACATTATGTCTATAATATAGTATTGAGGAAGCCACCCTCTAAAGACCACAACACATATACAACATTTTTCAAGTCACAAGAGTCATACAAACATATAGAGTATTAAGGAATATAGACTACACACACTCACATTACATCATTGAAAGGAAGTACATATTCGACAATAGAATATAAGACTCCTAGCATACTTTGATCACACATTCATATAGGGTTCATATGGGTAGGGGTCATGCTATAAGGACATTCTTCATCATTAGCCATATAGACCACACCTAACACTAACATGATCATCACACGTATACATATCACATCATCTCCACACCTAGATTAAACAAGTAGTGTAGAAGACTATGCATATAACATCACATAACATCAATTCATTTAGACATGATATTAGAATCACTACTAAATCCTTTAACTTCCTAACATAGAAATCAACTTATCAATTAATCTTGCATCTAATGCCTTGAAGGACATGATCATATCATATAAGCATGTACAAGAATGTAAACACCGCCATAATAGGTAGACCATACTAATCAACACGATTGAATGTACATTCAAGGCTAATTAGAAGAAATATGGAAACTTACCAAATCTCCATGCTAATGATCATCTTTGATCATTCCTCCACAATTCCTATTCAAAATTTTATATAAAGTAATAGCAATAAGATATTTAATACAATCTAATCACAATACCATAAACATCAAGTCAAGATCACAAGACCCACATTATAGGCTAATTTTAGAGAATAGGAGGACTATGGGTTCTTCATAAAATCCGATAGAAATTCATCATAAAATCAGTAGATAAACATATATTAATCATTAGAATGCTTTTCAAATCAATTTGATAATGAACCCATGCCTAGATTGAAAGATAGGATCTTTGACTTAGAATTCATGTTTAGAAAACCTTTGAATAAGCTCCATAGATGAATGGTTATATATGGATGAAGGATCACCATACCATATACATTAAAAAGTCCATGAAAATCTGAGAAGAAAGCTCCAAGAATCCATCTCCATAGCCTGTTCTTGAGCTTGGTCTTCAATGAAGGTTTTGGGGTTTTTTTTGAAGAGAAGAGAACTCTGGGAATTTGATTTCTTAATAGGTGTTGGGGTTTTAGCTTGGGAAAGGGTTTAAAAAGGTCTTAAAAAAGTTAATAAAACATCCCCTAAGTTACCAAAACACCCCCACAAGAATTGGGGCTCTTAGGCATGTCAAAATTGACTTAAAAACGTTGCAATCGGATATGGGAGTGGGATGCGCATCGCGGGGTAGCCTCCCAATTCTGCCCCAAATAATTTTTGAGGCAGTGAGGTGTGTTCTAGGCACACGTCGCGGAACAAGGTCTCATTCTTGCTCCTGCATGCTGCCTTAGGTAGCTTCTTGTCCAAGGTTTGGGTCCTCCTTGGGGCCCTTCGGGTGGTCCTCGGGGAGTCGTACCTGGACGTTTTGACCCTTAACATGTGTATGAAGGTATTAGGATACCTACACTGCTTCTCAACTTCAAACAACACATAAAAACAAGGCAAACATACAAGGACTCGCTAGCACGTCTAAAGACCATCTTTGGAACGGCTTGGACGTTTGACCTCCAAATGACTTTAAATCAAATACGCATATTATAAAACACTTAATTAACCTATTATTAACCTTTTTAGTCACATGTGAGACTCTAGCTACCATATTTCATTTTGAGGGTGTGCCAATACTACCCCACTTAGAACAACATTCGTCCTCGAATGACACTAAAACATTTTCAACACTTTTAAGGAACTAATGACATTCGTAACATCTCACAACACTTAAACATGTTATCATATAAAAGTCAATGCACAAAACTTACAAGGAACACAAACTTTATTATAGCATGCATTCCAGGCAACAAAATCAAAAATGGACAAGTTCTATAATTCATTCCATGCATACTTACTTCTTCATATTTATTTCCATTTGGAGGAACTACCTTCTCAAACTTTATGCATGTTCATTATTTCATCACAAGGTTAAACATAGTATGGATTCCAATTGCACACTGAGGCATAATCCACACTTCAACTCATGAGAAAATTTGAAAATTTCATTTAGTTGCACAAGAATCATAATTAAAGTGGATCAACTACAATCGTATAGTCTAGACATAATACCATCAACGTCATGTATGACATTACTTTGCTTAGATTTGTTCAAGGAGGAACTACTTTCTCCTAGTCATAACATACACACATGGCATCATAGAGTTCACATAAAAGCAATGCATAGAGGTTAATTCATATTATGGAGGATTTATTTTCTCCAAACCACATTATTCTTATACTTCCTTCACAATGAAATCAACATGGTAGGTCACACCAAGCACATTACAACATTAGGAAGTAAATTTACATCTTTCTATTTCTAGCACATCACTAGATTTCATAAGCATGCATAATTAAGGAAAATTTATCACAGTTTATAGGCACCAATAAACATAGGCTAGACAAACCATCACTTCTCAAGAGTGAGTCTGTAATAACACTTCCAAAATCTCAAAAGTCACCCATTTTTAAAAGAGACTCACCATATCTGATTTAAAGGAGACTCAATTTCTCATGGTGAGGCTTGGGAGACACACATTAAAGTAACATAAAGCATTCTCACTATGCTATCTCATGAAATCAAATTGCACACATATCATATAAGAATGCACAACAACATATGGAGAACATGCAACATATAGAATGAACCCATGGCTAGATTGAAAGATAGGATTTTTTACTTAGAATTCATGTTTAGAAAACCATTGAAAGGACTCCAGAGATGAATGGTTATATATGGATGAAGGATCACCATACCTTATACAATAATAAGACCATGAAAATATGAGAATAAAGCTCCAATAATCCTTCTCTATAGCTTGTTCTTGAGCTTGGTCTTCAATAGAGGTTTTGGGGTTTTTTTGGAAGTGAACAAAACTTAGGGAATTTGATTTCTTAATGGGTGTTGGGTTATTGGTAAAGGGTTTAAAAAGGTCTTGAAAAGTTAATAAAACGTCCCCTAAGTTACCAAAACACCCCCACACGAATTGGGGCTCTTAGACATGTAAAAATTGAGTCAAACACTACGCAATCGGATCTGTGAGTGGGTTGCGCGTCGCGGGGAAGCCTCCCAATTCTGCCCCAAATACTTTTTTAGGAAGTGAGGTGCGTTCTAGGTGCACGTCGCGAGGGTAAGGTATAATTCTTACTCCTGCACGCTGACTTGGGCAGCCTCTTGTCCAAAGTTTGGGTCCTCCATGGGGGCCTTCAGGTTGTCCCCGAGGAGTTGTACCAGGACGTTTTGACCCTTAACATGTGTAGTAAGGTACTAGGTCAACTAAAATGCTTCTTAACTCCAAAAAACACATAAAAACAAGGCTAACAAACAAGGACTCGCTAACACGTCTAAAGACCAACTTTCGAACGTCTTGGATGTTTGACATCCAAATGACTTCAAATCAAATATGCATACTATAAAACACTTAATTAACCTATTATTAACCTTTTGAGGCACCTGTGAGGCTCTAGATACCTTAGTTCATTTTGAAGGCCTGTCAATACACCCCCTTAAATACACACCAAAGTGATCCTCAAGACTACCAACCATTGGGTTAACTCACATGGGAAACAAGTCCACACTCTAGACTAGACATTTTAAGGACTTTCATACATTAAGGACTTCATGTAAGTTCCCTTATGCAATAGGACTTGTAAGTTACACTAAGTGCAACGTGGGAGTAGTATCCCATACTACTACTCCCACTTAGTACACCTTGAGGATTCCGTTGGATTAAGCACACTACATTAGTCATTCATAACTTAATTACATAAAAATTATCTTGAACATACTTTCTTAACATTAGACCTTAAGTCATCTAACTTCATTTACAAAACATGATAACTCATTCATACAATTCATATAAAACACACCAAGACTCCCCTTTTGAAAGTTCTACTTAGTGCAATGGATAGATAGTGTCCCATACTACCACCTACCCTATGTATTACATTCTTTTAGGAGACTTAGTTCATACACGTCATATAAAATACACCAAGACTCCCCTTTCGGATAGTCTACTTAATGCAATGGATGGATAGCATCCCATACCGCCACCTTTGCTAAGCAGTACATTCTTTTAGGAGACTTAGTTCATACACTTCATATAAAACACACCAATACTCCCCTTTCGGAAGGTCTACTTAGTGCAATGGATATATAGCATCCCATACCACCACCTACCCTGAGTAGTAAATTCTTTTGGGAGACTTAGTTCATTCAATATTTTGTGGGGGCAAGCTTAACCGATATAGACCATGAGAGATAGACATGGAATCCTGATACTACCCCTATCGGATGAGGTATACCCACTTGCCTAGGGTAGGGTCATTCAGTAAGCTTTTACATGGCTTCTCCAATAACTACACCTATTCAGGCGCATAGTTAAGGGATAAGGAGATTGCGACTAAGTAACTCATTATCTATTAACGAGGAGTACTCATCCAAAAAGGTACATTGGAATACAACATCTCAACTAACGAAGTATAAGCACACCTTCTTCATATCCTCTCGGTTCTAAGCATATCTCCCCACGAATTCTCAATATTTTATAATATAGGTTAAGGATAACTAGTGGAAACCCATCTCAACTCACAAAGGGCATCATTTCTCCTACCTATCTTAGAAAGGTCTTCAAAGATAGTGAGGTTTCTACTAAACACTTCATCTCAACTCACAAAGAGTGTTCACCCTAAAACTCCCCTTAATCACATTTACTAACTTCATTCATTCATTCAAGTGTGAGTCTGTGAGTGTACATGTGAGAACACCTTTAACCTAATCACCATTTCATCAAAATTGAATTCTAAACATGATTAAACCTTCATTCATCAGATTTCACACTTGAACGTACTTCACATAATTATTTAGTTCATTTAGACATTATCTCTAGCATATTTCACATAACAAGCTTCATAAAGCATATCAACAAGAACAATATCATTATCATCATACTTCACATTATATGCCTTCATAGCCTTATTCACAATATATAAGTAGATTCACATTCATATATTCAAGTAAACACCGCCACCAAAGGTAGACCATACCACTCAAGAGCATTTCATAATAAGAGTTTAACTTTGAGGCCAACTTACCATTCATCCAAGCTTTCAACACCTATTAATAATTTACCCAATAATTTATCATAAAATAGACCTTAGGAAAGTATCTAAACCATAATATCAACATGAAGAAACCAAATCTCAAACACTACACAATCATATTCATTTAACCCATTTCTCAAGCTAGAATTTGGAAATATGCATAAGCATAGGTTCATTAGGGTTTTGAAGTTAAAATAACCAACTAACACTAATAACAAAACATTTGAATCATTAAAACCTTTTTATATGAAGACTCATGCTTAGAGTCGAAGATAGAAGAAGATAGAGTTTTAAAACCCAAGAAGATAGAGGTTGAAAATCCTTTTTGAAATCTTTTAGAAATGATTCCTTTAAAGGAAGAGAGTTCAAGGATGAATACCATACCTCAAAGATAAGTAAACCCACTGATTTTGATGAAGAAAAAGACCACCACCAGCATCCAAGCACTTCCTTGAGTCCAAGCTTCTATGGGGTTTTGGGAGAGTCTTCTTTAGAGAGAGAGTTTGAATATTTGAAATGAGGGGTCTTGTCTAGGTATAGGACATAAAACCAATTTAATATAACTTAAAAACCCTAAAAATATCATTCTAGGTTCATAAAATACTTGGGGTGAATTTATAAAAGACCCTAAACCAAGGCAGCAACGTCCAACAACTTTTACAGGACCACCATCAACGGACCGAAGCAATGGGCATCGACTGAACGACGGCCTGGTACTGCTAGGCGTCGTTTGGGTTTGCTGCTTGGAACATGGAGGGTTATACTCCTAGATTATGTCCCAACCTATGGCTCTAGATGACGGGGTGTTGATTGACCCAAGGGGCGTTGACTGCCTCCGTCGTTTAAGGATGGCTTATGGCAGTCTTGGTAAGTTCTGCCTAGGTGTTGGGGTCCTCTTCTAGGGCCCCTCGTGGGTTATAGGTGTGGTCGTACCCAGACGTTTAACCTGTATACTAAGTCATGTAGGTCTTAGGAACATCTCATATCCATTTAGATTAAAATTAACACGTAAAACTCGCTAAAACACATGAAGACACACAAGCACTTTCTAATGCACACCTTCCAAACATCATGGACGTTCTTGGACGTTTGACCTCAAAACGTTACCAAACTTCACATACAGAGTATGAACGTCATTATAAATCATTTTAACAAAAAATTAACTCATGCAACATTTACAAAGCTCTAGTTCACCTTAGTTCGTTTTAGGGTATTACATTCTACCCCACTTGGAACAACATTCATCCTCGAATGACACTAAAATATTTTAAGAACATTATGGACTTACTAGCAAAACATAACACACTAAATCAAGGCTGAAACATTCATAGTCAATGCACCAAACTTACAAGGAACGCCAACTACATATTGACAAGTATTTGCTATGCCACATAGGCAACTATTTAGAAGTAACTTCAAAACAAATTATTATTCTTCATTTATGCAGGAACTAACTTCTCCAACATTAAGCATGATCATAAACATCATTTTTAAGCACATTGAAACCATTATCCATGAAAATGCAATTTTTTTATGACACATCTAAAAAGACTTAGGTGAAACTAGAACCTAACATGGTCTTCATGAGATTCTAAGGTCCTAATATGGTTTATAATGTTGTAATGCGTCAGTTTCTAAAGAATTAGGTGAGTTGGAAGTCAAACGTCAAGAGACGACCAAGATGTTCGACGACTAGTCACCTATGTGCCTCATGTGTTGTTATGTGCCTATATGTGTGTTTAATGAGCTTATGAGGTCTTTATATGTGTAATTATAGTGTTTATATAAAGTATGTCAAGTTTCATGAAGTTAAGAGGTCAACCGTCTGAGAACATACATGACGTTCAAAAGGATTGCGTTGAAATGACCTTGTGTGTCTTGGCATGTTTCGTTGAGTTTTATGTGTTTTTCTTGGATAAAATCAATGTGGGAGGTCCTAAAATCATACACCATCATATTAGGGTTGGAAAAATCTGGTCAAACATCCCAAAGGACGAACTAAGGGTCCTTGAGGAAGGACCCATGTTAGTGGCTAGAAATGCCAAAAGCAGTCCCACCTATGCATTGTAATCGACGGCCAGCAGCCTGGTCAACGCCCCGTAGGTGGATTGCATCGGTTAAGACTTAGGAGTGGGAGGATGTTCTTCCAACGACCATACTTTGACCCAAACCACAGACCATAAGGACGGTCTGTTGGTTGGGAGACGGTCCGTCGATGGCCAGGTGTAGGTAAAGTCTGCAACATGCGCAGTTCACTATTAAATGCAAGGGAAAATTGGTAAATTCACCCTACGTCCAAATAAGAGTTTGGGAGGTTTCCTAAAGGGTAGTATAGGTATTTTAAGTAGGTTTATAAGTCCTAACTACCTAGGTGAATTCATTATTCTAAAATCAAAACCTAAATTCCCTAAGAAATTCTCTAGAACTCCATTGAAGCCAAAACTCAAGGAAGAGCTTGGATTGAAGATTTGATTGGTGAATCTTTATAAATTTCGTGGTTTAGATACATTGAGGTATGGTTCTTCATCCTTGAAACTATGTTCATCAAGGAGACAAACTTCAAAGTGATTTTCCAAGACTTTATCAAAAGATAGATTTCTAAGTTGTGATCTAGCTATGGGTTATTGAATAAAAAGTTTTGACTCATTGGTTATTAATTGAATTGATGTTAGTTAGAATTTTTTAACCTAAATTCTTCATGAACCCATGCAAAAGATAATCTCTTCAAATTGGCTATATTTTTTATGTTATGATCTTGTCCCAATGTTTATGAATTGTACTATAGTTTTCTATGGGCTATTGAATGATGTAAGAATTATATTAAATTAATGTATATGATATCTTAGATTGATAAATCTATATTTAAATGACCTAGATTCAATTGAGTATTATGATTTTTGTATTGAATTTATGATCATGGCCATGGGTAAGGGCCTTTGGTATTGAATTGGATGATTTAGCTATGGATTGAAGTGGAAAGAATGGATTGGTTGTACGCTGACCTAATTCTCTTTATTTTATGTAGTGTAGGTCTTGAATTATGATGTGATAGGTATGGTCAACTTATGGTGGCGGTGCTATGTGTTATAATTGTGAATGATGTGGCCTTGTCAGCATTACTTTATGAATTATGATGATCATGGCCTTGTCGTCCACTACTTGATATATTATGATGGTTTGTGTAAGATGATATATGTGAAGTATAATCATATCTATCTACAAGTGATTAAGGTGAAAGTATGTATTCTTCTATTGTTGTTGTTAGGTGATCATGTTAGACTATGACAATGTACTTCTGTGTGTAGTCTAAGGGTTGATGCCTGATTCTTCCAACTTGGTTATGTGAGTCTTATGATGGTTATATTGATGATGTTATAGTATTGTATAGTGTGACCTATAGATGATGATGGGTATGCCTATGTTCTTTTAGAATGATATGCTATAATTGGTAAAGTGAAGTATGTGTGTGTCTTGTTTGGTAGAGTTGTGTCCCTTTCTTTATACCTATGGAATGTAAATATGAGATGTCTTGACTTAGGATGCTAAAGCCTCTTAGTCTTGTATGTATGAATAATATGAGACCTTGAACATTTCTAAGAAGGTTAAATTATGTGGAGCCCTCAACATAGTTTAGAGGTTCTAATATACTTGAAGTCGAAAGCCGTAATGGTATTCTTTTTGTGTGAATGGTGGACTTAAGGTTGATTGGCTGGAAAGGCATGAGATCATCCTTCGGAAAATCATTAAGCTATCCTCTTCACCATTGAAAGGAATCCCTAGGGGACCTCTTTGGTAGGGGTGAATGTGAATGGGTTATGAACTAGATATGGAACCCCTTCGTATGATCCTTTATGTGATTTACTGTATGAGAACAAAGAATAGCACCGAGTGAGTATGGTAAGGAAATTACCTGTAGTTAAGAATGCGGCTACAGTGCAAAGAAACCCTTCATATTCCTTAACCATATGCCTACATGGGATGTGTCCACGTTCTACCATTGGCAAGTACAACACCCTCCATCGGAGTACGTTATAACTCCGGATTCAATGCTTTTCTACCATGGTCTATGTTTGTCATTGCCTATTTTCATCATATGGGATACTCTCTAATGTTGGAGAAGTTCTTTGAAGTTTAGGTGGCGGTATAGGACTCTATCTTGACATTGCAAAATAGGCTTTGAAGATGTTAATGAGTGACTCCCTAGGTCTTCTCCAAGACTATTACTTGAATGTCCATATTTGATGAATGTCTCTTAAATGTCTCTTAGGATGTGACAAACGTGGTATCAGAGAATAGGTTATGAATGTGGTCTTAGGAATCATAATGTCTCATCAAGTCACGTGTAATAGAGTCTCGATCATCGGTGTGAGTTGCGACACATCTATGGGCGAGAGGCTATAAGACGATAGAGTATCCCTTGTTTTCAACTCCTATGTCGTGCTGTAGAGATTTAGAAGTTATCAGTGTTATTTTCTTATGGTTTTCCCTGTGTTATAGGAGATGAATACGAGGAGAACACTGGCTAGGAGAGTTGATGAGAATGATGTGAATGAGGAGATTCCTCCTCAAGTTGAACAAGTTGAGAAAGTTCTTCAAAGTGATCAAGGTGCTCAAGGGGCTAAAGGGGATAGAGATTCCCTGTAACAACCCGAAAAGGGACCATGCTAAGTAATGCCTAACGTACCTAGAATGCCTAGATTAGACTGGGTTCACACGGATTGATGCGCGTGGAACCAGACCTCAGAACCTATGCACCAGCCAAGCCAACCAACTTGGTGAGTTAGCTGAGCTAGGCAAGGTTGGGTCCAGCCATGTAGGGCACCCGAATTGAAGAGATTCACCCCGATGAGTTTTAACCGGACTTGAAAGGGGTAATCTTAGGTTTGGAGGGTCTAGGGGTAAAATGGCCTTTTCCAGGCTAAGTGTAGTATCATAATTACCCTAGATATTGAATTAATTAATTAATTAATGTGAGTAATGGACAATTCGGGTAGGGTTGACTCGAATTTGACCCTTTTCGTGAGTTAAGCTTCACCCGGGTTCAATCCTGGGTGGAAGCAATGTTAAATCTAATTAATTTTTATTAATTATCTGATTTAAGCAAGGGCATGATTAGTCATTTAACCTAAGCCTTTAGAAAATCAGATTTTTAATAATAAATGGCAAGGAGTCCTAGTTTGACCAAGTCTTCAACTAAAACTCCTACTCATACACTTACTCCCATCTCTCTCCACTCTCATTCTCACGTCTCTCCACACTCTTTCTTACGCTCATCATCAGCAAAAAGAACAAAAATTAAAGTTCATCACTCTTGAAGAACTTGTACACTAAAACTCAAAAGAAAAACTAAACTAAAAATGAAAAGCAAAATCATTTTTCAAACGGTTTGCGCGTGAGTTTTTGTTGGAGAAGCATTTGTTTTTCATGGGAGTTGGAAGCACTTGAGATCAGGTTTGAAAGGTGTTAAACGACGAAAAAGGTATGAGTTTTCTTTCTCTTGGTCCCTTTCCCAAGAGACCCCTAAGATTCAGTCGAATTCTAATCCGAAAACTAGGAATGTTCCCCTTTGCATGTCCCTGTCACTAGCTCCCATCTATTGTTGTAGGTTGGGTATGATTGTTGGTAGAATTTAGGAATGTAAAGTGTTTTCGTGATGATTATGCTCATGTATGTATGTTCGGAATTATGTGATGATAAACGTGTGCAAAATGTGTGTGCAGCCGTGTTCTTGGGCATGGTTTGGAGCATGAAAATGGCATGTTAAAACCTTGTGTTTTTTGTATAAAATTACTTGGAAATAATGCATATAATAATGTACGAAATGACTAAAGAATTTGCCATAAAAATCCAATGTATTCATGTTGAGAAAAAG
Source organism: Solanum sitiens (assembly GCA_016801875.1). Lineage (NCBI taxonomy): Eukaryota > Viridiplantae > Streptophyta > Magnoliopsida > Solanales > Solanaceae > Solanum > Solanum sitiens. Next base: position 5,277 of record JABWTJ010000271.1, on the reverse strand, counting down.
TGGATTGAAAGGATGACCAAATTTCCAGAAATCTGGAAATTGGTCTCGGCATGGGAAGTGTGGAGGAGTTTGATTTTTATTTTTTTTTAAGAGGTGAGGTCATTAGGGATTGAACCCAAGACCTCACCATATGCAAGCTACTGAAAAATTCAAGAATAAGAATGAGGTAAGGGGAATTCAAAATGGGGTAAGGCTCAAGTGGAGAAATGAAAGAGGGAAAAATAACTTAAATGAGGTGTGTGGGGATCAAACCCACAACCTCTCGGATAGGTGAGGGAGTTAGGAGAAAAATTAATGAATAATAAAATAAGGTTGTGGGTGTTCGATCCCACATCCGCTTGGTCTCAAACGAAAATAGAGAGGGAAGAAAAGAAAGGAAAAAAGAAGTGTGGACGTTGGGGATCGACCTCGGGTCCCCAAGCCGAAAACGTAAACCAAAGAAAATAAATATGAGACTAAGTGTTGCTCAAGGGATTCGAAATCTGGATCTCCGTATTGATACATAAGTCTTACGTGATTAAATATTTAATGAATGCTGCCTATAGGAATCGAAATCGAGACCTTGGAATATTTACAAGATGCATAAGTCTTGCACCATATAATCTTGGGTAAGTATAAGTCACTTAGACAAATTATGAACGAAGCCTCATGGCTTGTACGTATGGGTTCATAAGTCCAGCGTACGTTTAAAAGTAAGTGAACCTAAAATGTATATGATGAAATGATGTAATCCCAAGAGGGTTAAGTAAGAGTGTGAAATATACTAAAAGGCCAAGTGCATTGGCATATGATGAGATAAACATTCACGTAATGGGGTGAGTAAATATGAAGAGCTAATATGCTAAAGTTAATGAATGTGGTGACAACATGATAAAAGGATAATATAAAAGACGAGATCAATCTCAAATGAGCCAAATAAGTAAATGTTACCAAAAACCGTACTCACCTATGAGAATGTAAAACTAATAAAGAGACCAGTCTCTAAGAAACACTCTAATGAAAGTATTGAGATTAATATACACTTAATACTAATGATAAGATGAGAAATCATCTAATGAGCAATGATGCCCTCATACTAGAAGCCAGCTTCTATGATGTGTGAGATGAATGTAATGGAACTTTATACGGAGCACCGATAGGCTAGCTATGAGTCGCAATTCCTTCTTTCGGGAAGGCAGAAGTTCGTGTAAATCTCATGAGATGAGACTGTCCGTTTAGGCGGGTATGGGTCTCCTTATATCTCCTAGTCTTTGAACCTATGCAGTAAACATAGGGATCTAGCAGTGTTCAATTCCCTATATACGCTAGCATGTTTTGGTTTCACTTTGGCTGGTGATTCCACCTATTTTCAGTGTGGGGTAGACACTGGACTTCATGGAGCTCACATGATCTACGTCGGTTAAAGTTAAAGTTCCAAAAGAAAGAATGGGGCCAGCCTCATGTAATGCACACTATGAAATGAATGATACCAAAGGTGTTTGGATAGGATAATCAAGAGGTGAACTAGACTCAAGTAATGACACTAGGTCATTCTTGGTCATTGCACAGTGAACCCGAAGAGAGTCCTAAACAACATCCTAGGTATATAAATGAATGAAAAATGAAGTACGTATGAATGAATGAAGCAAACTCTGTGTTTGCTAAAGAAGGCTCCCTAGTTGAGGTCCCATATGTTGAGCCCTCATTTGGGAAGTCCTAATATTATGTCCGTTATTCCAAGGTCTCACGGCATATGAACGAATGATATGTGATATATGTATGTGCTACACGAAATATGTTATGTGATGTGTGCAATATGAAAAGAATGATGATGCATGTTACTCTCAAAGCATGACTTTCCTAATCTGATTTGGCAAGTCCAACTGACTTGGCTTTTCATAACTCATATCATTAGGATATAGCTCTTCTTAATCATGCATGTCCTTGGTGTGTACTTGCATACACCCATACTTAGTACAAGTGTGTACTAATCCCATACAACCCTTTACTTTTAGGTGCAGGTGCAGGTGGACGCTAAAGCGTACGAGACTACCTTGAAGCTATCCGGACGTGGAGTATTCATCCGGACTTGGTAGGCCCTCATGCTTTTGAGGATGCTTATCTCTTATGTTCTAGCTTAGACGTAGGCATGAGCTAGTGGAGGATGTTCCACTAGCGTTTCTTTCTTACTTATTTTTCAGACGTTGTATTGGTACCATTTTGACAACTTTATATTAATGCAGTTATGAACTATTTCTTTCATTTGAATATCTCATTATTAGATGGTTGTGGTTAACTGATTTGATATAATGCAATTCTTACTATGAAGTCTATGTATACTTCAAAGCAAACAAAAGTTTTAAATTTATATCTAAAGTTAACCTATACGATGTAATGATGACGTATGTAGGATTGTCTGCGACCTCTGAGAGATCAATGACACCGGTTTCGGCTAGGGTCTAGACCCCGGTCGTGACAAACGTGGTATCAGAGCATTAGGTTAAATTCCAAGGAAAATAAGTTCAGATCAACCATATTAAGTAGTTTCTAAGTTATGGTAGTGAAGTGCACCACTAATATGAATTAGAGACTGCATGATGCGTAGGAAAATTTTCCTTCTTATGATCTTAGCGTGCTTTCCTTAATGTCTGATTTCTTGGTGTTATGAGCGTATCTAATATCAATTCCTATTTTTTTTCAGAAAATGAACACAAGGGGGAACGGTGGTTGGGGAAGAGTAGGAGAAGCTGCTGGGGGCAACCAATTTTAACCACAGGCTCCAGCTGCAGGAGTGGCCATGCCAGTTAACCCAGCTGGGTTGACTGATGCTGAGGTGCGGACAACTTTAGGACAGATGGCTCAACACATCACTGTAATACCTCGAAAATAGCTTAGGTGCTCTAGAGCCTAATATGTTGGTCTTGGTTTTATAATATCCTAAATATGCCTAAAAAAATAGTATATAGGCAGTAGCTAAAATATTAGAGGTGTTGGAAGTCAAACGTCAAGGGACGACTAAGACGTTTGACGACTAAGTCACCAAAATGTCTAAAATATGGTTATATGTGTTTATGTGTGTTTAATGGTGTTTTAAGGTTCTTAATAGAGTTAATATAGCATGTATAGGCAGTGGTTTAAGTTTCGTGAAGTTTGGAGGTCAAACGACCAAGAACGTCCAAGGCGTTCGAAACATATGCCTTGAGTCGACCTTGTACTTCTAGGCGTGTTTTGTTGAGTTTTACGTGTTCGTTTTAGATGAATTTCATGTGAGAGGTGTTAAACTTATAGACGATCGTATTTGGGTTGGAAACGTCTGGGAAATTATCCCCAAGGACCATCAAAGGGTCCTTGAAGAAGGACCCAAAATCAGTGTTCAGGCTGTCCCAGGCAGACCTTGGCGACAGAGTAGTCAACGGCCAGTCGTGGCTGTGACGCCCCGTCACAGGGTCCCGTCGTGGGGGACTTAGCCTTGGGTGAAGGATGGAACTTTGTCCAGCCACTGTAGCCACCAACGGAGGGCTGTGATGCCCCGTTGTGCCTGTGACGCTCCGTCAACGGCCTGGCGTTGCGCGAGCTGAGTTCTGCGCAGGTGCTGCTGCCAATTAAGGGGTGAATTGGTAAATTCACCCCACTTCTAAATTTAATGTTGGACAGTTATTTGAGGGTCTTATGGGTATTTTAATTAACTATATAAGTAGTTAACACCCTAAAGACTTCATTCTTCCAAATTGAAAACCTAAAACACTTAGAAAATATCCCAAACCTCCATTGAAGACCCTATAGAAGAGGCAGCTTGGTGGGGGGTTTTGTGTCAAAATTCTTCATCAAAGTGAAGAATTATCATCCTTGAGGTATGGCTTTTGATCCTTGAAACTTATTTCATCAAGGAGCCCAACTCTCAAGATGTTTTTCAAAGTTTTCTAAAGTGAATTGTCCAATTTCGGGATTCTACCATGGGTTCTTGCATAAATGATTTCTATACATTTAATTCTGATCTAATTGATATTGTATTGTCGAATTTTAACATAAAGTACCTATGAACCCATGTAAATTGATGAACCCTAGTTTTGACTACATATTGGGTTACTTGATATTAAGCTAATATTGATGAATTGTTGTGTAGTTTCTTATGGGCTTTCTAATGATATAAGAATTGTATTCAATTGATATATAATTGATCCTACATTGATAAACCTAGATTTAATTGATGTAGATTCATTGAGTCTTATGGTTATTGCTTTGATTATTGTTCATGGCCATGGGTAAGGGCCTTGTGATGTTGAATTGGTTGATTTGGCATTGAATTGAAGTGTGGATGAGGGGATGAAGGTATGCTACCCCATTTTCTTTAATTTGATATTAATTATACTCTTATTATATTGTTCTTGTTATGGTCCACTTATGGTGGCGGTGTTATGTGTTTTATTTGCAATTGACGTGGCCTTGTCGGCGTTACTTTATGCAATATTATGAGCATGACCTTATTGGCAACTACTTGAAGTTATGTGGCTATTTGTGTAGTTTGATTATGTGAAGCATGACATTACCTATCTACATGTGAAGTTATATGATAATGTATGTATTCTTCTAGTTATGTTGCCTTAAGTGATCATGTTAGACTTTGACTTGACATTATGAGAGTAGTGTAAGGTTAAGTCTTAGTTATTCCTACTTGACTTTATGAGTCTATGTGGAGTATATAATGATTTTATGATGATATATAGGGTGATTTGAAGATGCTAGGTTGTTTTAGAGGTGTTTCTAGAATGACTTGTATTATGTGTTAAAAGTGACGTATGTGATGTCTTGTCTTGGTTGACTTGTATCTCTTGCTTGATGTATATATGATTATGGATATGTGATGTCTTGATTTAGGGTTTTATTATCTTAGTCGTGAATGTATGAATGACATGTGACTTTAAATGATGTTATGAGAGTCTCTTATGTGCAAACCTTGACTTAAGGGTAAGGTTAAGATTGATTCAAGTGTAAGCCGTAATGGTATCCTTCAAAGTAAAGGAATGATGGACTTAAGGTTAGTTGGATGGAACGGCATCATATTAACACTTAGGAAAGTCATCATAAGCTTCTTATCGCCATTGTGAGGTAGCCCTAATGAACCTTCCTTTGTAGGGTAAATGTAATTGGGTTATGAACTAGATATGGAACCCTTTTATGTAAACCTAATGTATGAAATACCCTATGAGAAAGAAGGCTAGCACCGAGTGAGTATGGCAAGGGAAGTAGTTCTAGTTAAGTATGAGACTAGAATACAAAGAAGCCCTTCATATTCCTTAA